>CM035841.1:102159821-103359821 GCA_020510985.1 Pholidichthys leucotaenia | reverse complement strand
TTCTTTAATTTCTCTTTTTCTTTCACTTAAAAAAAGGGTGTTGTAATAATTATTTTTCCAATGTTGTCAAAAAACAAAAAAAGGGAACTTGATGAAAATGTAAACAATGCAATGCTGTAATGACATGTATACCCTTTACAAAAACTTTAAAAAAAATAAAGTGACCTTGCAGACAGTAGCTCCATTAGTTAGCTCTGCTGCTAAGATGCTAATGCTGTAAACAAATAAAAACTCTGAGATATATCAATGTCTCCACCGCAAAAAAAAAAAAAAAAAAAAAATTTATGAGAAAAAACTTGCATCCATCCATCCATCCATCCATCCATCCATCTTCTACCGCTTTTCCGGAGGTCCGGGTCGCGGAGGCAGCAGTTCAAGCAGAGAAGCCCAGACTTCCCTCTCCCCAGCCACCTGCTCCAGCTCTTCAGAGGGGATACCAAGGCGTTCCCAGACCAGCTGGGAGACATAGTCTCTCCACCGAGTCCTGGGTCTGCCCCGGGGTCTCCTCCCAGTGGGACGTACCTGAAACACCTCAAGTGGGAGGCGTCCAGGAGGCATCCTAATCAGATGCCCATACCACTTCAACTGACTCCTTTCAATGTGGAGGAGCAGCGGTTCTACTCTGAGTCTCTCCCGGATGACTGAGCTCCTCACCCTATCTCTGAGGGTGAGTCCAGCAATCCTACGGAGAAAGCTCATTTCAGCCGCATGTATCCGCGATCTCGTTCTTTCGGTCATTACCCAAAGCTCGTGACCATAGGTGAGAGTAGGAACGGAGATTGACTGGTAAATCGACAGCTTTGCCTTAGAACATAGCTCCCTCTTCACCACAACAGACCGGTACAACGTCCGCATCACTGCAGATGCTGCTCCAATCCGTCTGTCGATCTCCCGCTCCATTTTCCCCTCACTCGTGAACAAGACCCCAAGACCCAAATTTACAAAAAAAATTTAAAATTATTTGAACAGTTACAAACTTACAAGAAAAAAGTCAAACTCATGAGGAATAAATCGCAAATTTATAGTAACAAATTTGCAAGGAAAAAAGTAACAAATTTATGAGAAAAAGTTGCAAGATTACAGTAAGAAGTGGAAAATTGATGAGAAAGTTCCAAAATTACAAGAAAAAGTTAGCAAACATGCAAGAAAAAAGTCACAGTTTTCCAAGAAAAACTAACAAATTTATATGAAAAACTCACAAGTTTACAGAAAAAAGTTGCAGATTTATGAGAAAGTTTCAGATTTTCATGAAAAAATTATCAAATTAGGGGCAAGTCACAAATTTACAAGAAAACAGGAAATTTATGAGAAAATAAGTTGAAAATAGATAAACAGGTCAAGTACATGTGAGCAAACGCAGATGGGGCCAACATGGAGCCCACAGAGAAACCCACATGGACCCATAAGACAGCACAGTTTAACCTGTGGTGGGGCCCACATGGACGTGCTGGCTGGGGCATTTAGTGTTGATTCGTGACATTACTGTCAATTTGGACATTTTTGTTCACTGAAATGTTTTCCTCTTCCAAAGGAAACTTTTCCCATGTATCCCCTGATATAATTCAAACCAGATAAATTGACAAATTTACTAAAATTATTAAATATGCACTTTGTTTTTATTATTATTACACTATACACAAACACATTTCAGACCAGTTTTTAAATCCAGTTTTTAAATCCGTGAAATTAAGTTCGTTAAAGAGTACCACCAAATGTACCTGAGTAAACATACAGGTTTGACTTCAAAAACGTACTCAAGTAAAAACTATCCTACAGTAAAACTAGTCACAAAAATACTAGTTTGTGAAAAAGTTACTTGAGTGCATGTCCTTACTACCAGGGGCGTCGGACTGGGGGGGGGTACTGTTTACCCAGGGCCCACTGCAGGGAGGGGCCCTCAAAACATCTGGAAAACATCTTCTGGAGAACATCTTTTTTGTGTAGCATTCTTTTAATTTCTAATTAATTAATATCATAATCAAATTCACCCTGGCTGAATGAAGTGTTTGAGAGACTGAATTTTGCATTAACAGTAATGATGGATGTCCTCCAAGGCCCCTGCCACCCCTTTAAAAAGGTGCAAAATAGTTTAGTCCACACACCTGCACCCAGTTAATTGAAGCGCGGCAACAGTCACGCAGGAGCCTGCAGCACAGCCAGGTTAGCGCATCTTTGTGAAAGTACAGTAGGCGATTTGTTATTTTTTTTAACATAAATTCATAAAGTTAGCAATTTGTACAGCTACAGAGGTATTGTGATGTTTCATGGGGTTCACACAATAAGGAGAGATGGCTGTGACGCAACAGGCTTTATATATGCACACCCTCACAACACAGAACGGAGGGGAGGTCATTCACACAGACCTTCATCTCACTCATGGTGACACAAACACATGATCTATCACATACAGGCAAACAACGCTGACTGGTCTTACTGTATAACACAGTTATAATGCCACAGCAATAACACTTAGAACACATGGATAATAACAGTCTTTGAATCCTCCGTGGCGCAAGCATGCCGGGAGAATCCTCGCCCCCTTATCACAGCCCCGATGCAACACTGCCCCCCCCCCCCCCCCGGTCTGGCTTCTGTCCCCAGAATAATAAGTCCAACTCAAAAGTCCAATACAAATCCGTCCGGGCGTCGGGGCGGCCACTGTTGTCGGCGACCAGCACGCACGATCCCAACCAGTGGCTCGCCAGCTTTGGTGACAGTCCCTCTTTCCGCTCCGGGCAGAAAAAGTCCAGCAAAGTCCCTCCCCTGGCAACGGGAGTCATACACTCGTTTCTGTCAACTCTCCACCGCTACCAGGGTCTCTGGAGCTAGTTCAGGTGCCGTGTGCAGCCTTCCTCTCGAGCGGAACAAATAATCCAACCCCGGTTTGCTGTCCATTTTATACTGCTGCAGGGGTGTGTGGGATTGCTGCGTCTGTCCTCTCTGAGCCATGCAGATGGCACAGCGGTGGACATGGCGCTTCACGTCCCGATGGCACCCTGGCCAGTAGAACCCAGCCCGAAGCCGCTCGAGTCTTCCTCACTCTGAAGTGGCCGCCCCCACTGGCCCATGGACCAGCTGGAGCACCTTGGGGCGGAGCCACTGGGGGATCAGCTGCTGCCAGAC
The DNA here is from genome assembly GCA_020510985.1 of Pholidichthys leucotaenia. Classification (NCBI taxonomy): domain Eukaryota; kingdom Metazoa; phylum Chordata; class Actinopteri; order Cichliformes; family Pholidichthyidae; genus Pholidichthys; species Pholidichthys leucotaenia. The sequence goes on along the minus strand of CM035841.1, from coordinate 103,356,698 downwards.
ATGATGCTGCCCAGCTGGAGACTGGCACTGCCAATACAGAACACCCTCATAACAGCAGAGGGTGGACTACTGGGAATGCAGGGCCTTGGTCTCTGGATCCAGCACAGCCACAGCCTTCCGGGCGGGCCGCTGGTCCATGTCCAGCCACTGCCGGACCCGGGAGATGACAGGGTCGAAAAAACGCGGGGTAGCGTTTTTTACATATTTTATGATAAAATATCCATCCATCCATCCATCTTCTACCGCTTTTCCGGAGGTCCGGATCACGGAGGCAGCAGTTCAAGCAGAGAAGCCCAGACTCCCCTCTCCCCAGCCACCTGCTCCAGCTCTTCAGAGGGGATACCAAGGCGTTCCCAGACCAGCTGGGAGACATAGTCTCTCCACCGAGTCCTGGGTCTGCCCCGGGGTCTCCTCCCAGTGGGACGTACCTGAAACACCTCAAGTGGGAGGCGTCCAGGAGGCATCCTAATCAGATGCCCATACCACCTTAACTGACTCCTTTCAATGTGGAGGAGCAGCGGTTCTACTCTGAGCCTCTCCCGGATGACTGAGCTCCTCACCCTATCTCTGAGGGTGAGTCCAGCAATCCTACGGAGAGAGCTCATTTCAGCTGCTTGTATCCGCGATCTCGTTCTTTCGGTCATTACCCAAAGCTCGTGACCATAGGTGAGAGTAGGAACGGAGATTGACTGGTAAATCGACAGCTTTGCCTTAGAACTAAGCTCCCTCTTCACCACAACAGACCGGTACAACGTTCGCATCACTGCAGATGCTGCTCCAATCCGTCTGTCGATCTCTCGCTCCATTTTCCCCTCACTCGTGAACAAGACCCCAAGATACTTAAACTCCTCCACTTGGGGCAGGAGCCTGTCCCCAACCCGGAGAGGACAATCCACCTTTTTCTGGCTGAGGACCATGGACTCGGACTTGGAGGTGCTGATTCTCATCCCAGCCGCTTCACACTCAGTGGCAAACTGTCCCAGCAAGAGCTGTAGGTCATTGCTGGATGAAGCCAACAGGACAACATCATCTGCAAACAACAGAGATGAGATCCTGTGGTCACCAAGCATGACACCCTCCATTCCCTGGCTGCGCCTAGAAATCCTGTCCATAAAAATTATGAACAGGATCGGTGACAAAGGGCAGCCCTGGCGGAGTCCAACTCTCACTGGGAATGACTCCGACCGAGTGTTGGCAATACGAACCAAACTGTCACAACGGTCGTACAGAGACCGAATAGCTCGTAACAACAAGCCCGATACCCCATACTCCCGAAGCACCCCCCACAAAAATCCACGAGGGACACGGTCAAATGCCTTCTCCAAGTCCACAAAACACATGTAAACTTGTTGGGCAAACTCCCACGAACCCTCAAGAATTCTCGAGACAGTAAAGAGCTGGTCCGATGTGCCACGGCCAGGACGAAAACCACATTGCTCCTCCTGAATCCGAGGTTCGACCAACGGCCGGACTCTCCTCTCCAGTACCTTGGCATAGACCTTCCCAGGGAGGCTGAGGATCGTCCTCCTCATGGATCGTCACCTTATCGTGGTGGGGGGGTTTGCATGCCCCAGTGATCCCAGGAGCTATGTTGTCCGGGGGCAATTTGCCTCTGATAGGGTCTCCCAAGACAAACTGGTCCTGGGTGAAGGGCCAGACTAAGAACGATCCAACAGACTCTCATGATAAATTGTATATCAAGGATTCAGTGTACCCCGCCCGGTATGGGGTTACTGGGGCCCCACCCTGGAGCCAGGCCTGGGGGAGGGGCTCGAAGGCTAGCGTCTGGTGGCCGGGTTTCCACCCATGGGACCCGGCCGGGCTCAGCCCGAAGGAGTTACATGGGTCCGCCCTCCAGTGGGTTCACCACCTGCAGGAGGGATCATGGGGGTCCGGTGCTATGTGGATTAGGTGGCGGTCAAAGGCGGAGACCTTGGCGGACTGATGATAAAATATAAGTAAGGTAACTGTATTTGGGTGGTTATGTCAGTTTATCGCTGCATGTTGTAATTAATTAAAGTATAGTTTCATATTGCAAGATTTTGTTTAAAATATTTACTTACAATACAATTTCCTAGCATGTGCTTGATAATTACAAAAATCGTAAGGAATAGGCCAATCTGGGAATTGAACTCAGGACTGGCAGTGCTTACTGTACCAAAATGAAATGTTTAATCCACTACACGATTTGTCAACAAATGAAATTGCAGACAGTTTGTGTTTTGAATGAATGAATGAATGAATCTTTATTTCGGATAGATTAAAAGTAAAGATTAAAAAAAGAAACAGAATAATATAACAAAGGGGGAAAGAAAATCCAACAAGGTCAAATTAGACAATAACTCCTCTGATTATACAGTTCAACATAAGTTATCCGAAATGGGTGATGGCTGAAGCCGCAGCTTATATTGCCCACCCATATTCCATCCAAGAATTCAAAAGAAAAACAAAACAAGAGCGATTACAATTCAGAACAAAGCTAAGACAAAATGTGACAAAAAAAAACAACTAAGCAACAACACAACACAGACTGGATATGACAATCCTTATGTCATCTTGTATATATGTTTGGAGTATTTTTTCCTTTAGTTTTTGGTTAAATTGTCCAAGCGTTGTACATGATTTTAATTCAGGTCCAAAATCGTTCCATAATCTGACTCCTTGCACTGAAACACAGTGTTGCTTGGTGGTAGTTCTCACTGAAGGTTTTTGAAATATACATGTTCCTCTGAAATGATATTGTTTCTCCCTTATTTGGAACAAGTTTTGGATAATTGCAGGCAGTGATAGATTCTTCACTTTAAACATTATTACTGCAGTTTTAAAGTCAACCAGATCTTTCAACTTGAGAGCTTTTAATTTAAGAAAAAGTGGGTTTGTTGGTTCCCTGTAAGCAGCTTTGTTTATAATTCTAATAGCTCTCTTCTGAAGCATAAAGACTGGATATATGTTTGTTTTATATGTATTTCCCCATACTTCAGTACAATATGTCATGTATGGGAGTATTAATGAATGATTCAAGGTATATAGTGTGGGTTGATTCAGCAAATATTTCACTCTGTGGAGTATTGCAATTGATTTAGATATTTTACCTTTGATATAATTAATATGTGACTTCCAACACAGTTTATTATCAGTTATTACTCCAAGAAATTTAGTTTCGGATACCCTTTCAATCTCTATACCATTTACACTGGGTTTAGATACTAAGTTGTTGTGATGGTTGTTAAAAACTATAAATTTTGTCTTACTTAAATTGAGTGTTAATTTGTTTGAATCAAACCACAGTTTAAGCTTTCCTAATTCCTTTCCGAGTGTATCCAGAAGTTGTTCCAAATTGCTTCCACTGTGTAATAAATTAGTGTCATCGGCAAACAATATTAAATCCATTTTTTCCGAAACTTTACATATATCATTTATATACATATTGAATAACAATGGCCACAGAACTGAACCCTGTGGGACTCCACAAGTAACCTTCAGTAACTGTGAGTTTTTGTTACCAACACATACATACTGATATCTATTCTTTAGGTAACTACATAACCAGGACAGTGCTACCCCCCAATACCACAATTTTGTTGTTTCTTTAATAATAAATTATGATCCACTGTATCAAATGCTTTTTTAAGATCCAGGAATACCCCAACTGAATACTCTTTATTTTCAACGGCAGTTGATATTTTTTCAATAAATATCCATTAGAGCAAATGCAGTTGTCCTCGTGTCTGAACCCATATTGCTGCTCACACAATAAATTATTCTTCAGTATGAAGTTGTCAGTTCTCTCACAGAATATTTTTTCAAGTATCTTGGAAAATTGCAGCAATAGTGAAATTGGTCTATAGTTTGAGAATTCCCCTCTGTCACCCGTCTTGTATATCGGAATTACTTTAGCTATTTTCATTGCATTGGGAAATATACCTGTTTGGAGAGACAGGTTACAGATATACGTCAGTGGTTTCACTAAGCATTCAATAATAGTTTTGACTAAGAGCATGTCAATACCATCACAGTCCGTAGATGTCTTATTTTTAAACGATTTAACAATTTCAATGACCTCTCTCTCGTCTGTGTTCTTAATGAAAATGGAGTCTTTTATAGCAGTGTTTTTGCTTATTGTATCACCTGTAGATGCCGTAATGGGTATTTCTCGAGCCAAATTAGGACCAATGTTAACAAAAAAGTTATTAAATTCATCTGCAAGTGAAACTACATTCACACTCTGAGTCGTTTTATTATTTTTTGAAAAATTGGTTGGGTAGCTTGTATTTCTGTTTTTATTTCCAAGAATATTGTTAAGTATTGTCCATGTATTTTTAATATTGTCTCTGTTATTCTCCAGTTCTTTACTGTAATAGTCTCTTTTACTACGTCTTATTGGTTCCAAGGTTGTCATAGCCAGGAGCGGCACTGGGGTTAAGCTCCCAGTGCTCATAAAATGCTCCTTATGGCGTGCGTCTCGAAAAGCCTCTGACAACTAAGTCCAACTCCTAGCCTGCCCGTGTGGTTTAGTCTTTAAGCCCGGCGGAACTGCTTTTACTAATAGGAGAAGGAGCGAGGGCAGATCTCTGGCGCCTTATAACCAGATGCTTCGGGTAGATGGTGGCTCGTCAACCTGGGAAGGTAGCCCATCTAGGGGAAGGTAAACCTTGATTTCAAACCTCCGCTGCCTTGTGGCATACCCAGTCACGGGAAAGGCTTCGGGAGTCAACCCTGAGGAAAAATCCGGAGTCGGAGTCCCTAAGGCAGTTCTCTGTTGTGCTCAACACTGTTCTGGCAGCTCCTGCGATGGCGCTGATGCCAAACTGTAGCAGCCCTGCTGTTCCTTTGGATTCATCAGTGACGTGGAGAGGGGGGACATGCTGCATGGGCAACATCTTGTCCTCCATATCTTCCTGCCCAGGCTTGAATCCTACCAACTCCCAACGCTGGAAGGTAGAACACTGGATCACTGGAGAGGGCACTCCAGCTTCACCTTTGGCGCAGAAAAAACACGGGGAATGACAGTTACCGGTTATAAGCCACCGCTCAACTGGCGTAGAGCGCGGTGCCAGGGGTTGTTCCCGACGGTGGGAGGGATCATCGGATCTCACTGGACAGCTACCGCCCGCCTCAAGCTGGGCAGCCCTCAGCCAATAAGGTGTTGTCCCGCCACAGCTTGCTTTCCTCATTGGGTGCATGGGGATGAGGAGAAGTCCGAACGGCAGGCTGAGAACCTTAGCACCAGGTAAGACAAAAAAACAAAAGAGACCAACTCTAAAACTGGGAACTTGGAACGTCCGCACTATGATGACAGGACTCGCTGCTAACCTCAAGGACATCAACGACACCAGGAAGACTGCCATCATCAATAATGAGCTGAAGAGACTGGAAGTGGATATTGCCACTCTCTAGGAAACACGGTTGGCTGACACAGGCACACTGAGAGAGAAGGACTACAAGTTCTACTGGCAGGGAAAGGGCAGTGACGAACACAGGGAACACGGAGTGGGCTTCGCAGTGAAGAACACCTTGCTGAAGATGGTGGAACCGGGCAGCAATGGCTCTGCACGACTCCTCACCCTCCGCCTCAACACCACTCAAGGCCCAGTCACCCTCGTCAGTGTGTATGCCCCAACACTGACAGCCACACCAGAGGCAAAAGACGAGTTCTACGAGAATCTCGCAACAACTGTCAGGATCATCCCCAACTCTGAACAACTCATTCTCCTTGGAGACTTCAATACCAGAGTGGGTGCTGACCACGACTCCTGGCCCTCCTGTCTTGGACCATTTGGCGTGGGCAGAATGAATGACAACGGACAGCGGCTGCTCGAGTTCTGCACATATCACGATCTGTGCATCACAAACTCGTTCTTCAAGACCAAGCCCCAACACAAGGTTTCCTGGCGACATCCGCACTCAAAGCACTGGCACCAGCTGTACTTGATCCTGACCAGGCGCACCTCACTGAAGAACGTGCTAATCACCCGTTCGTTCCAGAGTGCAGATTGCGACACAGACCATTCATTGGTGTGTTGCAAGGTCAAGCTGCAGCTGAAGAAATTCCATCGTGCTAGACAGCCTGGAAAGGCATGGATTGACACCAGCAAGATGGCTCAACCAGAACTTGTTGAGCAGTTTGCCTCCACCTTTGAGAAGGAACTTGGTGTACCACAAGAAGGAGAATCTGCAAAGCAGAAGTGGGAAGAGCTTCAAAACACCATCCACCGCACAGCCTTGGCTACCTTTGGGAGGAAGACCTCGAAGTCACAGGACTGGTTTGATGCCAAGTTGACCGAGATGACCTCCGTCATTGAAGCCAAGCGCTCAGCACTTGCTGAGTACAAGAAATACCCAAAAGAGAAGAATCTCCAGATTCTCAGCGCTGCGAGAAGCAAAGTTCAGCAGACTGCTCGGTGCTGTGCCAACGAGTACTGGACTCAGCTCAGCCAAGACATTCAAACCGCTGCCATAACAGGGAACATCCGTGGTATGTACGACAGCATCAAGAAAGCACTTGGTCCAGCTCAGAGCAAGACGGCCCCCCTCAAATCCTCCACTGGGGAGATGATCACAGAAAAGAACAAGCAGATGGAGAGATGGGTGGAACACTACTTCGACCTCTACTCCAGACAGAACACCGTGACACCGTCAGCCCTTGATGCCATCGACTGCCTGCCATCCATGGGCGAACTTGACGCCGAGCCAACCATTGACGAACTCAGCAAGGCCATTGATAGCTTGGCCGCTGGCAAGGCACCCGGCAACGACGGCATACCCGCCGACCTGATCAAGCACTGCAAGACCGACCTACTGCTGCCATTGCATGACGTCCTCTGCCAGTGCTGGAAGGAAGGTGCCGTACCACAGGACATGAGGGACGCCAAGCTCATCACCCTCTACAAAAACAAAGGGGAGAGAAGCGACTGCAACAACTACAGGGGCATCTCCCTCCTCAGCGTTGTTGGCAAAGTCTATGCACGAGTTGTTCTCGTTCGTCTACAGAAGCTTGCCGAACGTGTCTACCCTGAGTCTCAGTGTGGTTTCCGCGCTAAGCGATCGACGGTAGACATGATATTCTCCATCCGCCAACTCCAGGAGAAATGCAGATAACAGAACATGCCCCTGTACGTCGTCTTCATCGACCTCACCAAAGCGTTCGATCTGGTCAGCAGAGAGGGCCTTTTCAAGATCCTGCCAAAGATAGGATGCCCACCAAAGTTGCAAAGCCTCATCGGATCATTTCACACCAACATGCAGGGGATAGTGCAGCACAACGGCAACGTCTCAGAGCCATTCAACATACGCAGTGGAGTGAAACAGGGCTGTGTAGTTGCGCCAACCCTCTTTGGGATTTTCTTTGCTATGCTCCTGAGGCATGCCTTCAGCACAGCAACAGAGGGAATCTACCTGCACACAAGATCTGACGGCAGGCTTTTCAACCTCGCCCGCCTGAAAGCCAGAACCAAAGTACACGAGGCTATAATCAGAGACATGCTGTTCGCAGACGACGCTGCAGTCGCAACCCACACACAGCAGAAGCTTCAGACCCTGATGGACCGCTTCTCCCAGGCATGCAAGGACTTTGGGCTTACCATCAGCCTGAAGAAGACTAATGTCTTGGCGCAAGGCACGGAAGCACCACCAACCATCACCATCGTCGACTACGAGCTGGAGGTCGTGAATCAGTTCACGTACCTGGGGTCCACGATCAGCAACAGCCTCTCCCTTGATACAGAGATCGACAAGAGGATTGGAAAATCAGCCTTCACACTCACTCGCCTCACCACATGAGTGTGGGAGAATCCCAAACTCTCTGTTAAGACGAAGATGGCAGTGTACAACGCCTGCGTCATCAGCACACTGCTCTATGGGAGTGAGACATGGACTACATACGCCCGGCAGGAAAAGAGACTGAACTCCTTCCACTTGCGCTGCATTCGCCACATCCTGGACATATCCTGGCAGGACAAAGTGCCCAACACAGACATTCTGTCCTGCGCCGGCCTTCCCTCCATGTTCACTCTACTCAGGCAGCGCAGGCTCCGCTGGCTAGGCCACGTTTACCGTACGGAGGATGGCAGAATCCCCAAAGACGTCCTCTACGGAGAACTGGCGACTGGCAGGAGAGACGTTGGCCGTCCACAGCTGCGCTTTACAGACGTCTGCAAGAGAGACATGAAGGCCCTGGAGATCAACACAGAGCGCTGGGAGGACCTTGCAACGGACCGCTCCAAATGGAGAGGCATCCTGACCAGACAGCTCAAGGCGGGTGAAGAGAGACTGACTGCTGCAGCAGATGAAAATAGGACCCGCAGGAAGAACCGCCACAGACCCAGCAGCACGGAGACCACCCACAAGTGCGACCTGTGTGACAGGGACTGCCATTCGCGCATCGGCCTGTTCAGCCACAGGTGGTGCTGTTCCAGCAGAGTAGACGTTCAGGATTCTCTTCCATGGTCATCATAGACCGACGGAGGCCAACCGACTGACTATTATATATGTTAACTTATTTTTGTATGTTTTATACCGCTGCTCTGCTTCTTTTGTCCTTTTCTTTAGGAAAGCTTTATGTAATAAATTTTTCCTTTTACACGCCTTTTGTCCTTTGGTTAACCATGGCTTATCGACAAATTTATGTTTAAGCTTTTTCTTTACTAATGGACAATTTTTTTCATAAAGAGTGGTTACAATGTTCATAAATGTGTCATAGGCTTCATTTACATCTGATACATAGACTTTTGTCCAGTCTTGCTTCAGCAAGTCTTCTTTAAAAGAACTGATTGCATTTTGTGAATTGTATCTGAACGATTTTAAAATTTTTTCTGTATTGGCCCCCGTGTGGCCATGGATAAGTGCAAAGGTTGGCAAATGGTCACTTATATCATTTATCAATAATCTACTTTCTATTTTCTTATCAATAATATTAACAAACAGGTTGTTGATATGGATTTAGTAAATCAATATTGAAATCTCCACAAATTACTACCATTTTCTTATTAGTAATATTATTGTACAGCTCGACTAATTTATCTCTGAATGTCTCAATGCAAGTTCCCGGCGTTCTATATATACAACTTATAATTAGATTTTTTTGTTTTATCTTGGTCAATCTCAACAGCAACACATTCCAAAATCCCTGGTAGTGCGAAGGACATTCCATTTACAAGCTTACACCTATACAGATCGTCAATATACAGTGCAACACCACCACCCTTTTTTTGAGATCTGTTAATATGAAACATCTGATATCCCTCTATTGCCATCAGAGGAGCCTGCTCTTCATTAAGCCAAGTTTCAGAGACTGCGATAGCTGTAAATTTTCTGTCTAGCTGTTTTAAATAGTCCTGAATCTGTGGAAAGTTTTTGTTAAGACTTCTGCTGTTGAAGTGTATTATTGATAGTTTACCATCTAGTTGCACTTGACTTTTGAATTGCTTTTCAGTGTAATATTCACAATGATTATGAATATTATTGAAAAAGTGGTTGTCAGGATCAATATCATTCTCCATCTCTTGTAGTTTATGTTCAGCATAATGGCATATTTTCAGAGTTTGAATTTCCTCACTCTGTGTCAAATGACTTCCTCCAACTGGGGATAATTGATGTCTACTCAAGTCAGTCATAAGTTGTTGTTTTTTTTTAAAGTACATTGACATGGTATGTCAAAAGAACTATTCTTGCCGTGTGTGTGGATATGGATTACCATAGTCTCTTAATTTTCTTAATCAGTGTTCATCTATATTTATTTAAGTCAATAAGATCTCTGATTATTATACTCTTTGCTTCCTCAGGTGTTCCATTTAGTTTGATCCAAACTCTACAATTTCTCTTCCATGTTGCCTGTATCTTATTTTGTCTTTTCAGCATCCGTGCTTGCCGTGCTATTTCAGCATTAGTTTTTGTTAGATGTTCATTTAGGTAAACTTCTGTGCCCCGTAGCTTTCTGGCCTGCCTCAGTATGTCATTCTTTACCCTTCTGTTCACAAAACGCATCACAATTGATTTCTTTGTTTTATTATCCTTTCTGGGTAAAGTATGACAGGCTGAAATTGCATTTGCTTCAACCTTTATATTTCTACTATCAAGGAACTGAAGCACCTGGTTTTCCAAGGAGACTGATTCACTCAAGGGAGCCTCCTCACCTCTCATTTCTGCTGTAGCATGAGCATATGATTGATATTTAATGTCTAGTCCACTTATAATTAGATCATCCATACGAGAACATTGTTCAAGATCCTCGACGCGTCGCTCCAAGTCTGCAATTTTTTTTGTCTTTTTCCTTAATTGTTAATTTTAATTCTCGGACTTCTTCCATTAGCCTTAATATTTTAGCCTGCTGACTAGCCACTTTGGTCAGTTCTTCTGACATGAAGTTCAGAGATTTTTTGATCTCTTCCATTTCCTCCTTCTTTGGTGGCATTTTTACTGACCTGTTGATAGACCTGCTGTTGTCGCCGGTATCCGATCCGACCGACCTCGAATCCAGCTGGGCTTCAGCTAGCCCCCTCTGCTGCTAGTCCCGCTGCTTACCGCCGCTGCAATTGAGCCCCTGTCCAGCCAGGTTACCGGCAGCTCCTCCACCAAGTCCCGCCACCCACCGTCGCTGTAGTTGAGCTCCGATCCTGCTCCTGTCCAGCTGGTGTCCCGGTAGTTCCTCCGCTGAGCCCCGCCACCTATCGCCGTCTTCCTCAGTAGTTCCTCCACCGAGCCCCGCCGCTGTAACTGGGCTCCGATTCCGGCTCTTATCCGGCTGGGGCCCCGGTGGTCCTCCACTGGTCCCTGTCTCCTACCACCGCTGTACTTGAACTCTGATCCGGCTCCCATCCAACTGTTGCCTCGGTTTCCTCCGCCGAGCCCCAATCACCGGGGACAGAGTCGCTTCTTTGTGTCGGTGTTAGGTGCTACGACTAGCTATGACGTTAGCTATAGTATTAGCTTAGCAAACACTTCAGGTAAAGCGTAGCAGCGAACCACGAAAAGAAACGCTAATCAGTTTACTCACAGAGCCCGGTGAAAGGCGGATAAAGGGGTATTTCTACGTCAAAAGCTGGTTCAACAAAGGTGGAAACTCAGCCTGTGCGTGTGTGTCACAAATGTTGATCAGATATTCGCAGTGTATTTTATTTCACTAACACCAGGTGACGCGTTTGCTTTCAAAATGCTATGTTTATGTTTATTGTCATCAAATTTAACCAAGATGACTGCTTTTACATGGCATATTGTTGAAAGGGTGAGCCTAAACCTATAAACTGAGGTGCAAATGCAAGTAGAATACATCACACGATCAGGGATCTTTTAGACTTGTCTGCCTTTACAGAGAGCTGATTGGATGAAACACCTTTGAATCTGTCGGCTCCTGAGAAATCAGGCCTGCCTGCTTATCATATTTTATCATAAAATATGTAAAAAACGCCAGGTGGTGTAAAAGATGGGGTGCCGCGTTTTTACCCCAGGTAGTGTATTCTTACACGAGATAGCATAATCGAACGGCATTTTTATATTATATAACGTGTTCTACTAATTAAAATTCGCATTATAACAATGATTTTTGACACATTTGGCTTTCCATAGCTGCAGGCCAAGTGCCTCCGTGACATCATCACTGGGGAGAGCTGTCCGGTGTTCTGAAGAAGAGCTGTGACCTTCTGCACTATCCTGGGCTGTAGCAGTCTGGGGAGCCCGTGAGACTGCTGGGTCACGATCTGCCTGCGCTGATGGCATCAGCCCTCCGATCGTGCGGGCCCCCCGGTTCCTCATCTGGCTGCTGCCACAGAGCGTGATGGTTTGAGACCCCAGCAGGAGAGAACAGCTGGCGGTGTCGATCTTCGCGCCCCATGCTGCGAGCAGATCTAGTCCAATGATGCACGGGTCCTGGATGTCAGCCAGCCAGAATGGGTGGTTCGTGTTCGAACCGGCCACTCCCACCCCAAGGACCCATCACACACACACCCCAGCCTGGCACGCTCACTGGTGGCTGTGAGGATGCAGCGCCGGGTAGGTTCCCACCCTTGCGTTCCAAGTCCATCTGTGCCAGACAGTGCCCTGGGTCGGACCAGGGAAATGGTGGAACCGGTGTTGATCAGGGCCCGGATTGGTGTGCTGTCCAGGCTGCACTGTAGATACAGCCCTGGTGATTCTCCAAGTCAGCCCAGACGTCCATCAGGGACAATGTCTGTGGGAGGTGGCAGATCCCCATCTGTTCCACCTCGCTCTCGGGTTAAAGCTGGTGAAAGGGCGGTTTGTCACGGGGCGGGTGCCGGGCAGTAACGCACGATGTGTCCTGGCTCCCTGCAGCGGAAGCATCCTTCCTTGCTCCGCTGTTGTTGTACTCTCACCGACCACGCAGCTGTGGTCCGGCGTAATTCCTCCCCCTCCTCGTTCTCAGCTGTGGCCTGGAAAGCTCTCTGCCTCGGTGAGGACACATCAGCGGCATGATACATCATCGGCTCCACCTGTTCCGCTTCTGCCATGGCCATCTCCCAGCTGCTCACTGTGTGAATCCGGATGTGTTCCTGGAGTCGGGCCAGGCAGAGCCCAAGGATGAAGTGCTGGAGCGCGAGGTTCTCCACCGCACCTGGCTCGAAATCTGGGTAGCCACACTGCGTCAGTAGCTGTATGTCCACTGCGTAGGCTCCCAGGCTCTCTAGGCTGCCTTGCCGGCGGTTGCCAGCTGTTCCCAGGTGTGCTCAGCGTTGGTCGTTCTCCCAAACCGCCTCCAGGGTGCTCCTTGTAGCGCTGGCTAGCTGCGACGTTCCTCAGGCTGAAGGTCAGACAGCGTGCCGAGAGCCCCGCCCTCCAGGGCCAGCGCGACCTGCATGTTGGTCTCTTCGGGCGTCCAGCCGTTCAGCGCAGCAGCCAGTTTGACCTGGGCCAGGTAGCTGTCCAGTAGGGTTTCACCACCAAAGCGGGGGAGTTTGGCCCGTTGGCGGGTTGGTGAAACGGTCGCCTCTTGGTTGATCGCTAACCACGGTCGCAGTGGAATCACCGGCCCATCCTGCCCTGAAAAGGGCAGGAAGTGGGGAGGTTTGCTCTGTTAAGCCCACCCTGCCTTGAGAAAGGCAGAAGGTGTGTGGTCTGCTGCTCCATTTGTCCATCTCCCTCTCTATCTGGCCGATGAGCCGTTGGAGTCACCGAATCTCTACGTCGATCCTTGCTTCCATCTCCCACTCCTGACACCAGTGTGACGTTGCAAGGGTTCACACAATAAGGAGAGATGACTGTGACACAACAGGCTTCATTTATACATACATTCACAACACAGAATGGAGGTGAGGTCATTCACACAGACCCTCATCTCACTCATGGTGACACAGACACATGATCTGTCACATATATGGGTAACCCCCACAACAGCCTACGGACAAGCAGACCGCTCAGCTGGGTCAGTTAGCAGAACAATGAGATGTGTGTATTGAGATCAATAGGCAGCCGCCCTTTGTCTAGCTTCTTCCTACCTGCTGTTGATATGTATGACTCAAATGCAAACGTTCATGCTTCCTGCTCTCACTGTGATGCAAATGTCCCATGCCTTTCATGTATTGTCTGTAACTGGGTATAAAAACTGCATTGCTCTGTAACTCACTCTCTCTGACTGCTCATCTGACTAGACGCATTCACTGTCTGCTAGGAGAGCCTCAGGGCTCACTCTGGCATGCATGCACGGCGCTGGGGTGAGTTCTGTGATGGCGGTATGATTAATAAACTCCCTTTTAAACTCTCAGTTCGCTGCATATTATTTTATACCGCCACATTGGTGACCCCGAGAAAGCACACGCTTTGTGCAACGCAACCTTCTGGTCTGGACATCCACGCTGAACCGGCCGAGGGACACAAAACGCCTCCTCCCTCTCACCGCTCCAACGCACCATGACCTGAACGCAGAAAAGAACACGCTGACAATGAACACAGCACCCGGCGGTGATTCTCCCACGACAAGCGAACGCAGCAGCCTGACGCAAATGATCTGCCCTCCCTTCTGCTACAGGAAGACCTCGACGCAGAGCCACCACCAGGCGAAACTCTCCGGAGATCACCCACGACCGGGAAAGCTGCAGAAAGCTTCATGGTGAGATCTGCATGCCTGAGATTTGCACATCCACGTTGGGACCGGCCGCTCTCACAGCTCCTCCACACGAGAGCGCACGCACCTCGTCCTCTCTCCACGATGGCGACCTCCAGGGCCGACGGCAAACGCAACGCGTGGACCTGAACGCACCATGACCGAACGATGCAACAGCTTACAGGGATGACCATCGGCGCCGACGACGCTGATCTCCAGCAAGCTCCCTGACCCTGACTCGCCTCTACAGCGGTCCTGCCAGGCACCGAACCCCACACGCACACCGGGGGGTTACGAGGACGGCGCACCACGCACGGGACAATAACGGCTCCACAGACCGCCATCGTCCTTTGCCGCTGCACACAGAACCTTCAGGGCTGCTCACACACCTGAAGCACGCACGCAGCTCGCTCACAGGATTTTGTACGGGTCTCAGCCACGGCGCACAAAGGGAATTCAGCCGTCAGCTGTCCCCGAGGACTTTAGGGCTGCGCGCACGCACCTAAAGCCAACACGCCAAGTCCCTCACTGCTGCAGCTCCCTTTCTCTCACAGCCGCTACGCAGCCTTGCAGCTCCTTTTTTTCTTCATGACCGCGAGAGGAGTCAGAGACTAATTTTTCTTCTTACAGCTGCTGTGGACCTCCGCACGTTCAACGGGACAGCCCCTCAACATCGTGGATCCACAGGCAATTTTTGCACGGCCCAGACAATTTCGCCGTCCCGGGCCGGCACTTGCTACCCCCACCCCCCCTCCCTCCACCGCCGCCTGCAGCGAGCTTCCCCCGCAGCTCGCTCCCAAGCCGGACTATCGAGGCCTCAGCTTCCCGCTGAGCCCTCTGGAGGGGAGTGTATGGGTAACCCCCACAACAGCCTACGGACAAGCAGACTGCTCAGCTGGGGCAATTAGCAGAACAATGACATGTGTGTATTGAGATCAATAGGCAGCCGCTCTTTGTCTAGCTTCTTCCTGCCTGCTGTTGATATGTATGACTCAAATGCAAACGTTCATGCTTCCTGCTCTCACTGTGATGCAAATGTCCCATGCCTTTCATGTATTGTCTGTAACTGGGTATAAAAACTGCATTGTTCTGTAACTCACTCTCTCTGACTGCTCATCTGACTAGACGCATTCACTGTCTGCTAGGAGAGCCTCAGGGCTCGCTCTGGCACGCATGCACGGCGCCGGGGTGAGTTCTGTGATGGCGGTATGATTAATAAACTCCCTTTTAAACTCTCAGTTCGCCGCTTATTATTTTATACCGCCACAACATACAAGGAAAACAACACTAACTGATCTTATAGCACAGTTATAATGGCACAACAATAACACTTAGAACACAGATAATAACAGTCTTTGAATCCTCCACGGCGCAAGCATGCCAGAAGAATCTCCACCCCCTTATCACAGCCCTGATGCTACAGTATAAACGTAGTACAAATTTGCAAGAATAAAGATGTGAAAATATGATAAAAGATGGTAATTTACAACTTTTTGTAAATTGTAAATTACTTTTTTACACTGATTGCTGGGGTCTTTCTGCAACTGTGGGGGTCCTCCCTACAGTTGATAGTGCTATGAGATGACTGTTGTTGTGAAATGGCGCTATATAAATAAAGTTGAATTGAATTGAATTGAATTGAACTTAAAAAGTCACATTTATTACTATAAGCTAGCCCCAAATTTATGAAAAAAACAAATTTCTGTAAGAAAAACCAGAGCTTCCAAAAGCCAAAGCAACCCCAACACACACACACACACACACACACACACACACACACACACACACACACACACACACATTTCGAAGATTAAAAATAAATCCGAAATGTACAACAGTGATATATATATATATATATATATATATATATATAGTATACGTATATACATTGTAGAAGCTGGGTTAATCACCTCAGACTGGATGCAGAGGGTAAACAGAGAAGGACAATAGGTATGGAGATTATGGTGAGATAGCAGGAAGAAGGAGTTGGGGTGAGAAGGGATGAATGTATTGTGATGTGAGATGTCATGCAGATGTGAGATGGGCGGATGATATAAAAGGAGAACCCCTGGTGTATTGAGACATGCTTTTTCTGTGTATGACTGATGTGAGAGTGAATAAAGTCATCTGCTGTACAAATCAGTCTCGTTATTTACACTCTCCACACTGGTGACCCCTTGACGAATTATGGAACACGAGGCAAGAACCCCGGAGTCAGCCAGGACGGGAAGCCCCAGCGATGTGGCAAGCATCCCAGAGACGGCCCGGACTGGAACCCCCAGCAACGCGTGCGCTGTTTCGGTCAAACTACCGGACTTTTGGCTGCACAACCCGCGGTCTTGGTTCCACCACACCGAGGCTCAGTTTGCCCTCCGAGGAATAACGGCAGACGACACCAAGTATTACTATGTGGTTGCAGCGCTGGACGCTCGCACGTCTCAGCAAGTAGCGAGCCTGCTCCAACAGCCACCAGCCCACGACAAACACGGGGCTCTCGAGGCCGCACTGACCCGGCGCTACACGCTCTCAGACTGTGAGAGAGCAGAGAGGCTCCTGAGGTGCTCTGAGTTAGGAAATGGATCGGCGGTCGAACTGATGGAGAGGATGTTGGCGTTAATGGGTACGGACAACGGGCATTTTTCTGTTTGCCCACCTTTTCCTCCTCCGGAACCTCCCAACAGAGGCAAGAGTGGTTCTTGCCAATTCGCCATTGCTGGCCGCGCGTGACTACCGTGCGCTACCCAGGAGGCAGATCGGATCATCCTCACCACCAGAGCCCTCACAGTGAACGCGGCGGCGTCAGAACCCAGCAAGACGACCAGTGGAGGCGAGGAGCCATCGACGGTAGCAGCAGCGGAGGCCAGGAAGTGCCAGAGAGACATGCTTTGCATCTACCACCGCCACTTTGGAGAGAACGCATGCAGATGTGCGCCACCGTGCCAATTCAAGCACTCGGGAAATGCCAAGGCCGGCAGTCGGCAGCAGCTGCGTCCGCCGGTGAAGAGAACAAGCTGCTCTGCGTGACGGACTCGCGCTCGGGGAGACGGTTCCTCGTAGACACCGGAGCCCAGAAGAGCATCATCCTGCCATCCTACGCCGACCGGCTAGCAGGAGCTAGCGGCCTCGGGCTGATAGCGGTAAACGGCTCGGACATTAAGACTTTTGATGAGAGAACACTGACTTTATCCCTACACGGCCGTATGTACGAGTGGACTTTTGTCATAGCAGCACTGTTTCCCAATCCTGGGAGCTGATTTTCTGTGTGCACACGGGTTGCTAGTCGATGTTGCTAACAGACACTTGGTTAATGCATTGTCTTTTGATTTTCTCCCCTGTACAGCTCGAGGGGCCGGGCCAATAACACAAGCCAACGTCACAGCTCCAGGCGGTAAGTTCCACACACTGCTCACTCAGTTCCCAGCACTCATGGTCCCAACGTTTTCGGCGGACATCGCTAAACACGGGGTGGAACACTTTATCACCACCACCGGGCCGCCCGTTTTTGCACGACCTCGGCGCTTGGACGCAGCTAAACTGGCCATAGCGCACGAGGAGTTTGCCAACCTGGAAAGGTTGGGCATCATCAGTCGATCGAACAGCCCATGGGCATCCCCGCAACACATGGTCCCTAAGGCCGAGGGATCGTGGCGACCGTGCGGAGATTTCCGCAGATTGAATAACGCCACAGCGCACGACCGCTGCCCGGTTCCCCATATTCAGGATTTTTCCGTTCACCTAGCCGGAACACGCATTTTTTCTAAAATAGACCTGGTCCGTGGTTACCACCAGGTCCCAGTGCACGCAGAGGACGTACCCAAAACAGCGGTAGTAACTCTGTTTGGCTTGTTTGAGTTTTTACGCATGCCCTTCGGATTAAAAGGAGCTGCACAGACATTCCAACGCATGATGGATGCGGTGTTGCGCGATCTGCCGTTTGTGTTTGTCTACCGGGATGATATCCTGGTGGCCAGCGCGTCCGAGGACGAACACGTAACTCACCTCAGGATGGTTTTCCGGAGGATGGAGGAGCACGGGTTAATCATCAACCCGGCGAAATGCCAGTTCGGCGTGACGGGGATTGATTTTTTGGGGCACCGCGTCTCACCGGAGGGAGCGATACCCTTGTCCGACAAAGAGCGCGCCGTGGCGAATTTTCCCCAGCCTCGGACGGTCAGGGTGCTGCAAGAATTTTTGGGGATGGTTAACTTTTATAACCGGTTCCTCCGCCGCGCAGCTCAACTCATGCAGTCATTGTATGCCGCGCTCAAGAGACAGAAACCCGCAGACAGAGTCGAATGGACTCCGGAGTGAGAGCAGGCGTTCTCTGAGGTTAAAACAGCCCTGGCAAACACTGCACTGTTGGCGCACCCGGACCCGGCGGCCCGGATAGTGCTCACTACCGATGCCTCGGACGTGGCCATAGGGGCCATCGTGGAGCAACGTGTCGCCGGTTCTTGGCAGCCGTTCGCTTTTTTCAGCAGGGCTTTGCGCGACAGTGAGCGTAAATACAGCACATTCGACAGAGAGTTGCTGGCTCTCCACCTGGCCATACGTCACTTCAGTTAGGGCTGGAAGGGCGCAGCTTCACCGCGTTCGTGAACCACAAGCCGCTAACAATCGCGATGGCCAAGGTTTCGGAACCATGGTCGGGCCGGCAGCAGAAGCAGCTGGCCGTGATCTCGGCGTTTATGACCGATATTCAGCATGTGTCGGGTAAACTGAATATGGTGGCAAACTGCCTCTCGCGCGCAGTAGTGGCCCCGGTCTGCGTGGGGATAGATTATACAGCCATAGCAGATTGGAGATACGGATGTGTGCGCGCTCCAGTCTGGACCAACAGGGTTAAGGCTGGAGAGCAGAGTACTGCAAGATGGCAAGCCTCCCCGAATCTGCGACGTCTCCACGGGACGCCCGCGCCCGGTGGTCCCAGTCGCTTGGCGCCGCCACGTGTTTGAGTTAGTTCACACTCTGGCGCACCCAGGAGTGCGTGCGTCAGTCAAAATGGTGGGAGCGAAGTTCATGTGGCCAGGCCTGCACAAACAAGTGAAAGAGTGGGCTGCAGCCTGCGTAGCGTGCCAACGAGCCAAAGTACACAGACACACGAAGGCTCCTTTGGAGCCGTTTCGTATACCGGCTAAGAGGTTCGACTATGTTCACGTGGACCTCGTGGGCCCCCTCCCTCCATTGCAGGGGTTCACGCACCTTCTGACAGTGGTGGACCGCACCACACGCTGGCCAGAAGCAGTCCCGCTGGCGGCAACCATGTCCGTGGACGTGGTGCACACTTTTTTGACGACATGGGTGGCACGTTTTGGAATCCCGTCGGACATCACGTCCGATAGGGGCCCTCAGTTTGTTTCCGACCTCTGGTCCGTGATGGCCCGTAGCCTGGGTGTTGCAATTCATCGCACAACCGCGTACAAACCACAGGCCAAAGGGTTATGCGAGCGTTTTCATAGGTCATTGAAAGCAGCACTCAGGGCTTCACTGACGGATGCAAATTGGGTAGACCGGTTGCCGTGGGTTTTATTGGGGTTCAATTCAATTCAATTCAACTTTATTTATATAGCGCCATTTCACAACAACAGTCATCTCATAGCACTATCAACTGTAGGGGGGAACCCCCACAGTTGCAGAAAGACCCCAGCAATCAGGTGATCCCCTGTGAGCAAGCACTTGGCGACGGTGGAGAGGAAAAACTCCCTTTTAACAGGAAGAAACCTCCAGCAGAACCAGGCTCAGGGAGGGGCAGTCATCTGCTGCGACTGGCTGGGGGGTGAGGGGACAGAGAAGATGAAAAGAACAGACATGTAGAGAGCAAACAGCACGATGGGGACTCAATCTATGGGAGAGAACAAACAAATGTTAATGACCAGCAAAAAAAAAAATATTTCATAGAGAGTGAGGAAAGGAGTGAGGCCCAGTGCATTACTGGAGGTCCCCCGGCTGACTAAACCTATTAGCAGCATAACTAAGGGAGGGTTCAGAAACACATGATCCCTCCCTAATTGTAGGCTATATCAAAAAGGTAGGTTTTAACCCTAATCTTAAAAACAGAGATCGAGTCTGACTCCCGAATCCAGATTGGCAGCTGATTCCACAGGAGAGGAGCTTGATAACTGAAGGCTCTGCCTCCCATTGTACTTTTGGAGATTCTAGGTATTACAAGTAGTCCTGCATTTTGGGAGCGTAGTGCTCTGTTAGGATAATACGGTAGTATCAGATCTTTTAAATAAAAAGGAGCCTGATTGTTTAGAGCTTTGTAAGTAAGAAGAAGGATTTTAAACTTAATTCTAAACTCTATGGGAAGCCAATGAAGGGAGGCCAGAACCGGAGAGATATGATCTCTCTTTCTAGTACCTGTTAAAACTCTTGCTGCAGCATTTTGGATCAGCTGAAGACTTTTTAAAGATTTTTTAGGACAACCTGATAATAAAGAATTACAATAATCTAATCTCAAGCTAACAAAAGCGTGGATCAGTTTCTCAGCATCACTCTGAGACAAGAGGCTCCTAATCTTGGCAATATTACGCAAATGATAGAAGGCAGTCTTAGAAACAAATTTAATATGTGAATTGAAGGACAAACCCTGATCAAAAATAAGATAAGATAAGATAAGATAAGATAAGATAAGCCTTTATTAGTCCCACAACGGGGAAATTCCAGGATTGCAACAGCACAGGGATAGCAACACTCAGAGCAACAATCAGAAGGCAAGAAAAAAAACAAGCAAGCAAGAGCAGCTAATATACATATGTACATATTACTATAAGATATATAGATACACACACACACACACAGACACACAGTGCAGAGCATTGTAGCTGGATGGAATAAATATATGAATATATGAACACACAGTGCAGAGCATTGTAGCTAGATGGAATAAATATGTAAATATATAAACACCCACAGTACGGAGCATTGCAGCTAGGTGGAATAAATATGCAAGTATATAAACACACACAGTGCGGAGCAATGTAGCTAGATGGAATAATATGTAGATATATAAAAACACAGTGCGGAGCATTGTAGCTAGATGGAATAAATATATAGATATATAAATATAAACACACCCAGTGCGGAGCATTGTAGCTAGATGGAATAAATATGTAAATATATAAACACACACAGTGCAGAGCATTGTTGCTAGATGGGATGAAACAGCATAACCGACTACTTAGTTATCCTACATGGTATGATTATGTGCCCATACATATTCTCACCCTCCATAGCGACCGGTATGTTCCTAGTTGTATGCCGGAGAGGACCATTGTGTAAGTCTATTGCATCTTTTGCATTCAAAAAACTATTAGTTTGTTACGTCTTTTTGCTATCTCTGCGAGCAGCCCTGCTTAGGTTGTACAGTCTGACAGCCGTTGGTAGGAAGGACCTACGAAACCTCTCGGTTGTGCACCTGGGATGATGTAGTCTGCTGCTAAATGAGCTCCTCAGTGCATCCAGTATGTCCTGCATAGGGTGGAACTCGGACTCCAGCAGAGATGACAGTTTAGCCACCGTCCTTCTCTCTCCTATCTCCTCCATCGGATCAAGGCGCTGCCCCAGGACAGAGCTAGCTTTCTTAATCAGTTTGTTCAGTCTCTTCCTATCGGCTGCAGTAATGCCACTGCCCCAGCAGACCACTCCAAAAGTGATGGCTGATGCCACCACCGTGTCATAGAATGACTTCAACAGCACCCCTTGTACACCAAAAGACCTGAGTCTCCTCAGCAGGAACAGCCTGCGCTGTCCCTTCTTGTAGAGTGCGTCAGTATTGTGTGACCAGTCTAGTTTATTGTTCAGATGAACACCCAGGTACTTATAGGATGTCACCATCTCGATGTCTGTTCCCTGTATATTTACTGGTGCTGTGAGGGGCTGCCCATGCCTGCGGCAGTCCACCACCAGCTCCTTAGTTTTCCTCGCGTTGATCTGGAGGCAGTTCCGATGGCACCAGTCCACGAAGTCCTGGATAAGCCCTCTGTACTCAGCTTCATCTCCGTTGGAGATGAGACCAACGATCGCAGAGTCATCAGAGAACTTCTGTAGATGGCAGTGTGTTGTGTTGTGTGAGAAGTCCGCAGTATAAAGAGTGAACAGGAAGGGAGCCAGCACCGTTCCCTGGGGGGCCCCCGTGCTACTGATGATCGTGTCGGAAACACAGTCCCGGGTTCTCACAAACTGAGGCCGGTTCGTGAGGTAGTCCAGGATCCATGATGACAGGTGCTGGTCCACCCCTGCGCGCAGCAGCTTGTCCTTCAGGATCATCGGTTGGATGGTGTTGAAAGCACTGGAGAAGTCAAAGAACATGATTCTCACCATATTCCCGGGCTTCTCCAGGTGGGACAGAGAACGGTGAAGGAGGAAGATCACCGCATCCTCCACCCCAATGCCATGCTGGTAGGCGAACTGGAGTGGATCCATCGCTGGTTCCACCAGGGGGCGGAGATGAGCAAGGAGCAGTCTCTCCAGGGTCTTCATCAAGTGGGACGTCAAGGCCACCGGTCTGTAGCTGTTCAGGTCTTTGGGGTGGGAAGTTTTTGGTACAGGTACCACACAAGATGTTTTCCACAGCTGTGGTACCCTCCCCAGTTTCAGGCTCATGTTGAAGATATATGTCACAATCCCACACAGCTGGTCTGCACAGGACTTGAGGAGCTTTGCACTGATGCCGTCCGATCCCGACGCCTTCCTCGCCTTGATCTTCCTCAGCTCCGTCCTCACCTGGGTCTTGGTCAGGGTCAGGATGGGGGGCTGTGTGTTGGGAGTGGGGGGGGTGTCGGTGGAGTGGGGAGTGGGCAGCAGGACTTGATTTCTTAGAGGCAGCAGTGGTTGTTGTGCAGACAGGGGGGAGGGCGGTTGGTCAAATCTATTGAAAAACAGATTCAGGTTGTTCGCCCACTCCCTGCCCCCTGTGGCCTGGGGGGAGGTATTCTGGAGCCCCGAGATGGTTTTGAGGTTTCTCCAGACCCCGCTGATGTCGCTCTGTTGCAGCTTGTCCTCCATCTTCTTCCTGAAGCTGTCCTTGCCTTCTCTGATCTTTCTCCTCAGCTCCCTCTGTACGGACTTCAGCATCTCCCTGTTCCCCGACCTGAAGATCCTCTTCTTCTCTCTCAGAAGTGTTTTTATCTCAGGGTTGATCCAGGGTTTGTTGTTTGAGTGACGCCGTATGGTCTTGGTGGGAACTGATTTGTCCACACAGAAGCTGAGGTAGCCCGTGAAGGTGTGAATGAGGCCATCGATGTCCTCACCATGTGGATCGCAGAGATGCTTCCAGGCGGTGGCTTCAAAACAGTCCTTTAGAGTGTCCATTGTCTCCTCAGACCATAACTCCACAGTGTGCATGGCCGGAGGTTGTCTGTGCACTAGGGGTTTGTACACCGGCCGGAGATGAACCAAGTTGTGATCCGATCTCCCGAGTGGGGGGGAGTTGTGATGAGGTGTACGCCTCCTTAGTGTTTGCGTAGAATAAATCCAGTGTTTTATTGTCTCTAGTGTGGCATGTGACATACTGGGTGAACGTGGGTAGAATGGGAGACAGTGAAACGTGGTTGAAATCGCCTGAGATGAGGAGAAGAGCATCTGGGTGTTCTGTCTGCAGCCTGCTGGTTACTGAATGGATGACGTCACGCGCTGTCCCAGCGTTCGCCGTCGGATTTGCATAAACAACAATGCAGATCACGTGTGAGTGTTCTCTCGGGAGATATGTAGGCCTCATGCTAACAGCTAGCAACTCAAAGTCTTTGCTGCAGTGTCGTTGTTTAACAGTGATATGTCCCGGTCTGCACCAGTTGTTGTTAACATACATTATCACTCCACCGCCCCTAGCTTTGCCACTGTCTGGTGTTCGGTCAGCTCGTATCATGTGAAAACCCTCCAGCTCAATGTTAGCATCTGCTGCTAGTTCAGTTAGCCACGTCTCAGTAAACAAAAGGAGAGAGCACTCCCGGTAAGTGCTATCATAACGGGAGATAGCCGCTAGCTCATCTAACTTTCCCAGTATCGACCGTACATTTCCCATGACAACAGATGGAAGGGAGGGTCTGTACCTTATATTTTTTGTCCTCCGCCTTACTCCAGCCCGGCAGCCGCGACGCTTTCGCCTCAATTCTCTCGGTATGTCGAGTTTTTCCAATGGGACCGGGTGGCGGTTAAATGCTAGCAGCTCTTCCCTGTTGTATCGTATCCTGCTATAAACAGTGGCTCCGTCCACCGGCTCAGGAGACATTTGGGACGATCTGTGTGTCCGTGATATAAATGGAGTGAAAAAAAAAAAAAAAAAAAAGACTGGTCAAAAAAGAGAGGAAGGGAAAAAAACTCGGAATCGAGCCGCTGTTGCAAAAAGGCAGCTTACTCGTGTGGCGCCGAGAGGATTAAATAACTCCAAGGTTCCTCACAGAGCTATTAAGAGAAAGAGTAACTGCATCCAAACTGAAAGTTTGATTTGGAAAGGAATTTCTAAGGTTTTTTGGACCAACAAGAATGACTTCAGTCTTATCTGAATTTAATCGCAGGAAATTACAAGTCATCCAAGCTTTGATTTCCTTAAGACAGGCTTCTAACTTGGCTAATTGATTACTATCATCTGGCTTCATTGACAGGTATAATTGTGTGTCATCTGCATAACAATGAAAATGTATACAGTGCTTTCTAATAATGTTGCCTAACGGAAGCATATATAAACTAAAAAGAGTAGGGCCTAGCACAGATCCCTGTGGAACTCCATGACTAAGCTTTGAGTTGAAAGAAAACTCATTATTTACATGAACAAACTGGAACCTATCAGATAAATAAGATCTAAACCACTGCAGAGAAGTTCCATTAAGTCCAACATAGTGTTCTAATCTATCAAGTAGAATATTATGATCGATAGTATCAAAAGCTGCACTAAGGTCTAAAAGGACAAGTACAGAAACTAGTCCATTATCAGATGCAATGAGGAGGTCGTTAGTGACCTTCACTAAGGCTGTTTCAGTACTATGATGGATTCTAAACCCAGATTGAAACTCTTCAAGTAAACCATTTCCCTGCAGGTGGTCGAATAATTGCGTAGCAACAACTCTTTCTAAGATTTTTGAAATGAAAGGGAGATTAGAGATTGGTCTATAGTTAGCTAAAGCTCCTGGATCTAGCGTTGGCTTTTTGAGTAAGGGTTTAATTACAGCTGTTTTAAAAGCCTGCGGTACATGGCCTAAAGTTAATGAAGAATTGATTATATGAAGAATAAAGCTACCAATAAGTGGGAAGACTTCTTTAAATAACCTAGTAGGAATAGGGTCTAAAAGACAAGTTGAAGGTTTGGATGAGGAAACTATTTTGTCTAACTCACAAAGGTCGATTGGAGTAAACTCATCAAGACAGACATCAAAAGAAGGAGTTGTAGTAGTTACAGTATTTAAGTTAACTGTGGGAAGAATCTGATTGATTTTATCTCTGATGGATGAAATTTTATTATTGAAAAAGTTCATAAAGTCCTGACTAGTAAGCTCTAAGGGAATGCTAGGATTGACAGAGTCCTGACTCTTTGTCAACCTGGCTACAGTACTGAAAAGAAACCTGGGATTATTCTTGTTCTCTTCTGTTAATGCAGAGTAATAACTTGTTCTAGCTTTTCTAAGAGATTTTTTATAAATTAAAAGATGATTTCTCCAAGCTAAATAGATTTCATCTAAATTAGTAGAGCGCCATTTTCTTTCTAATTGACGAGTCTTCTGTTTTAAGCTACGAGTTTCTGTGTTGAACCAAGGAGTTAGAAATCTCTGATTAGACTTTTTCTTTTTTAAGGGGGCCACCAAGTCTAGAGCCTGATGCAGAGAAGCTGAAACACTATCCACCATGTTATCAATTACAGAAGGAGCAAGCTGTCTATAGCTTATTTCCGTTGTGTTGATACATGGCATAGAGGAAACAATCTGCATAAATTTGGAAACAGCATCATCTGAGAGGCATCTACTGTAATAATATTTTTCTTTAGGAGCCAAATAGTCAGAAATGGTAAAATCAAAGGTTAACAGACAATGGTCTGACAGTACAGGGTTATGAGGAGACACTACAAGATTTTCTATTTCTATGCCATATGTCAGAACAAGGTCCAATGTATGGTGGAGGTAATGAGTAGAATTTCCTACTTTCTGAGAAAACCCAATCGAGTCTAATATTGAATTAAATGCCACATTAAGGCAGTCACTATCTACATCCACATGTATATTAAAGTCCCCTACTATAATTATTCTATCAGATTTCAGCACTAAATCAGCTAAGAAATCAGCAAATTCGGATAAAAATTCTGAGTAGGTTGATGGGGGACGATAAACTATGGCAAATAAAATTGGGTTTAACCTAAAATTGCTAAAGTGCCCAATACTGAGGACCAGGCCCTCAAAGGAATTATAACATGTTTTTTGCTTTACATTAACTAGTAATTTGGAATGGTAAATTGTTGCTACTCCTCCTCCACGACCAGAACTTCTGGGATTTTGACAGTTTAAATAACCAGAGGGAGTTGATTCATTTAAACCAACATAATCCTCTTGCCCTAACCAAGTCTCTGTAAGGGAAATTAAATCAATCTGATGATCAATTAACAGATCATGGACTAACAGAGACTTGGGAGTTAGAGACCTAATATTTAGTAAACCACATTTAATTTTTAAATTATGAGGAGGAACAGAGGCCAAATCATTCAATTTAGAGGCTTTATGTTTAATTTGAGTTTTACCAATGTTTTGCTTTATCACTTTGGGATGCTTATGCATGATATTTTTATTTACTTTGGAGGGAGCAGACAGCGATTCTCTGATGGGGAAGACAGGGGCTAAGCTGAGGGGTGGCGGATGAAGAGGAGCTGCAGAGATGCGTGTAAGACTGTGACTCTGCTTCCTGGTCCCAACTCTGAGTAGTCATGGTTTTGGAAATTTGGATAAAAAAGATGCCAGATTGTTAGATAAATGAGAAGCACCATCCAAAGTGGGATGAATGCTGTCTCGTCTCATAAGACCAGGTTTTCCCCAAAAAGAGCTCCAATTGTCAATGTAGCCCATGTCATTTTTAGGACACCACACAGACAGCCAGCGGTTCAAGGATGACGAGCGACTAAACATGTCATCACTGGTCAGATTGGGGAGGGGCCCAGAGAATACTACAGTGGCTGACATCGTTTTTGCAAAGTCACACACCGATTCTACATCAAGTTTGGTGACTTCCGACTGCCGGAGACGGATGTCATTAATGCCGGCGTGAATAACAATTGTGGAATATTTACAGTTACTTTTAGCCAGCATTTTCAGATTTGACTCGATGTCGCCTGCTCTGGCCCCAGGAATGCATTTGACTATGGCCGCTGGAGTCTCTGGGTTCACGTTTCTGACTACAGAGTCGCCAATGATCAGAGTTTTTTCCTCAGCGGGTGTGTCGCTGAGCGGGGAAAAACGATTAGAAACGTGAACAGGTTGGTGGTGAACCGGGGCTTTGCGACTAGGCTTCCTTCTCACCGTCACCCACCCAGTCTCCTCGCTGCTGAGGAGAGCCGGGGAACCGCTAACAGGGGGGCCTAAGCTAGCTAGCTCCGCTGCAGCTAATGGGCGTCCGTCAAGATTAACTGGCGCAGACGGTGTTTCAATGCAGCGGAGCCGGGATTCCAAATCAGACAACCTCGCCTCGAGCGCCTCAAAAAGACAACATTTATTACATTTACCGTTATCGCTAAAAGAGGCAGAGGTGTAGCTAAACATCTGACAGAGAGAGCACACCAGAGGAGAGGAAAGAGAGCTAGTAGCCATAGCTAATAGCTGGAGAGCAACCACACAGGCAGACAGCAAAACAGGAAGTGACGATACGTTACGTTACCACAAGGAAGTGACGATCCTCAGTCAATAAGAGACATTGGGGTTGCGTTCCGCACCAAAAGAGGATTTGGAGGCTTCCTCGGCAGCCACTGTGGCTGCCCAGGGAATTTTTGCCAGATAATCCCGCGCCGGACAGCTGCCCGTCTCAGCATTTGCAGCATACTGCAGACACAGGCACACTGCCGGGCCCGGCCCACCACTGTTTCCCATGCACTTTTGTGCCAAAAACTTTGAAGAACGCGGCGTTCGTGTTTGTCAGGCACGATGCCCTCCGCCCTCCATTGTGCCCACCCTACGATGGCCCGTTCAGAGTGCTGGAAACAGGGGGCAAACATTTTTTGTTAGACTTGGGGGGTTGTCGAGAGAAAATATGCATAGACAGACTTAAGCCCACCTCTGTGGTGGCGGACGAGCAAGTGCTGTTGGCTCGGGCCCCTCGTCGTGGAAGACCCCCACTGAGAACTCCCCAGGTAAACGATTCATCAGAGCAGCCACACGGGCAAGTCGAAGGTTGCCCCCCCCCCCCCCGCCATGGCCCACCCGCAGACAGACACACCCCGAGGAGGCCCCCGCCGGCACAGCAGCGCCGCGGAGGCGGTAAACCCCCGTTACAGCAGATATGGGAGGAGACTGAAGCCAAAAAGCAGATATGGGAGGAGACTGAAGCCAAAAGGGCGTGAGGACTGAAACTCATCTGAGATTCTGGGGGGGGGCTGTGTAGAGACTGGGTTAATCATCTCAGACTGGATGCAGAAGGTAAACAGAAAAGGACAATAGCTATGGAGATTATAGTGAGGTAGCAGGAAGAAGGAGGAGACACACACATACACACACACACACACAATGTGTGTGTTTGTGAGTGTGTGTGTGTGTGTGTGTGTGTGTATACATATATATTTATAAACCTAAACCTTTTTCTCTCATATCCAATTTTCTCTCCAATTAGTGAGGTTTTCATTTTAAACATTTTTCTTGGAATGGTAACTTTAAAAAATACATTCACAATGTTTTCCTTATCAATTTTTCCTATAAATTAGCCATATTTTATGATAAACAGCTTACCTTTCCTATAATTTTTTTTTTTTACAAAGTTTGCAACTTTTTCCTTGAATTTTCCTGATTTTTCTTGTCCATTTGCTCCTCTCCTGTCACCGACAGAAGTTGTCCTGTATAAACTGTCCTTACAGACTCTGTGGGGATGGAGGGGGGCAGGTTAACACAAGGAAGGATTTTGGCTCATTTTGCTGACAAGGGGAATAAACTTTTTAACTTCTTTTGCAAATATTTATTTGAATGGAGTTTTAATATTTTATTTATTGAAAGACAAGCCTTTTCAGGTTTTTGCAAAGATTTTTTTTATTATTTTGAAGAGATTTATTTTTCAATGGAATCTGCCCATTTTTTGTCATCGACTTTTACATAATTAATGATGAAGACCACGGTCTCTGTGCTAGTTGGTGATTTTGTAAAAATCTATGGGGTATTAAATATCTCCATGAGTGTACAGGTATTAAAATAAAATAGAAATACCAAATAAGTACAGTAAGATTTGTGCTACTAAATCTGTAGGGGGCGGCTGTGGCGCAGGTGTAGTGTGGCTGACTACTGATTGGAGGGTCAAGGGTTCGATTCCCGCTCTCTCTGCCATCTGTCAAAGTGTCCTTGAGCAAGACACTGAACCCCCAGTTGCTCCTGGTGGGTCAGGCCAGTGCCTGTGTACGGCAGCTCTGCCGCCATCAGTGCGTAAGTGTGTGGATAGCAGAATCTGTAAAGCGCTTTGGTCATCTAGTGATGAGAAATACTGATGACAGTAAATATATTCTCAAAGACACAAACAAATCATATACTAGCATCAAGATGTCCATAACAGTGGAGCTTACTAACCAAGGCTTTTTGAATTAATAATTGTGTTTATTTAGGTTCTTTCATTTCATCTTTATTCTTATTCTGTATGATCTTTGTATTTGTCATACAAGAATGTGATGTAATATGCTTAATCATGCGTAGGCCTTTGGGGCACCAAGAAGAATGCACTCTGTGATTAGAATGTTTTAGACGCATGAAGGCCTTGTGTTCAAGCCATGCAGTATGTAGATAAACATGTCATGTGATACTTATCTTGTGCTCAGAAGACCTTGTGTGCAGCTTAAAAAGGAAAGTCAGATCAGTGATCATTGCAGATATGCTCATCGCTGAGGCGGTGAGTGATGACTGTGTCTCTTTTGGCCCAAAATTTAACCATTTGGCTCACATCTTGGTTCTCCTCTCTTGTTTTTCAACTTGCCATTCACACTCAGCATTTTTCTTACACTTTTAATGGAAATGGGCCCCATCTTAAACCTTGGAATGTAAAATTCAAATTTGGTTTGTGTTTGTTGAGGGACCCACACACACTGTTGTACCCTGGGCTCAAAATTTGGTGCGACACCCCTGGTTACTACTACCTCTGCTGGAGTAACAATATAATGTGATAATGTAGGGAACCCACGCTGGGATATTCATCTCAGACTGGAAGCAGAGGGGAGGGGAATATTCCCTCTGCCGGCAGAGCGTGGGGGATTTAACGGAGAAGGACAGTACGTATTGTAATGGGAAAAGATGGTAATGCAGCAGGAAGGAGTAGCTGCGGAGACAGGAAGGGGTGAATGTGTGAACGTATTGTAATGCAAGATTTTAGGCAACAGGGAGAAGGAATGGAGTGATATAAAAGGAGAAACCCTGGTGTTCTGCCCACAGTAGAGTGTGTTTTATAGAAGGTTAAAAATAGTTCACAAGTTCATAATAAAATGTCATAATTCATTTGTAATAATTCATGCTAAAAAACAGCCATTGTGTTAAAAGTAACTTCTATACAGTCAGTACTGGTTTACCTGTATTTTACGTTGAAGGCGCAGCCAGTAGTCGCTATGATTTATGGGTAGCAGAAGCGGACGTTAGTAAGAGAGAGAAAGAAAAAGGGAGAAAAGTATAACCTGCCTGTGAATGTCTGAGACGCTCCTCCTGTGTGTTATATCCTTTTCTACACCTTCGAAAGCAATGGCTGTGAGTTTAATGAATGTTATGTTAACTTTATAAGTTTTGTGAGACGTGAACTTGATATCGTTTTGTGAATATGTTGTACCAGGAATTAGTCTTATCCCAGGAGCCCGCTAGCATGCTTTACACCAAGAGTGCTGTATGTTAGCATAAGTAACGCTGCTACTAATGATCTAATTAGCATATGTAAGGATAGCGATAATGTGTTGTTTGTCTTTAGTAGCAGTTAGAGTTAACTTCTGTGTAAGTTCTTTGATGTTAGCCATTTTTTTGGTGTATTTATTTTTCATTTGACAAAGAGCTAAAACGCTTTATTTTCTGTTTATATTTTCAGTTTCACTCGGACCTTTCGTTGAGCATTCAGGCCTTTCATTGAGGATTTGGGCCTTTCATTGAGCTTTAACGCCACAATTAAAAGAATTGTAAGCTGTCTAAGAAGACTGTAATAAAGGAGCAAGACGCTCAGTTTCCTGGCTCAAGAAAGACGAGTTTGGCTTGCTGTTGATCTGCGTTAACATACACAGTGTATATAACACGTAGTGATAACAGTACACCTGGTGTATTGAGGAATTCTTTTTTTAAATTAAATCACCCTTATTGTCATTCAACCGTACAACCAATCATGTACAGCAGAACGAGATTGTGCTTTACCTATCTACAGTGTAAATCATACACACCCCAAGTGCAGAATCAGAGGGCCGCTGCCATGCAAGGCGCCGCCACAGAGTTCCCTCCTCCATTCCATTTATTGCTGAGCACCAAGCTGGATGGCAGGAAGTTCCACTTTTATATGGTCTTCAGCATGACCTGGCCGGGATTTGAACCCCTGCCTCCCGGTTGTGGGGCGGATGCTCTACCAACTGAGCCACCACTCCGGTATGCATGAAGTGTATGCATGAAGTGTGAGTGAGAAATAAAGTTCGTCTGTCGTGTAAGTCTGGTTCCTTTATTTGCACTCTCCACACTGGTGACCCTTGACGAATTATGGAACACGAGGCAAGAACCCCGGAGTTGGCCCGGACGGGAAGCCCCAGCAACGCGGCAAACATCCCAGAGACGGCCCGGATGGAAAGCCCCAGCAACGCGTGCGCTGTTTCAGTCAAACTACCGGACTTTTGGCTGCACGACCCACGGTCTTGGTTCCTCCACACCGAGGCTCAGTTCCCCCTCCGGGGAATAACGGCAGATGACACCAGATATTACTATGTGTTTGCAGCGCTGGACGCTCGCACGACTCAGCAAGTAGCGAACGCTACACACTCTCGGACTGTGAGAGAGCAGAGAGCAGAGAGGCTCCTGAGGCACTCCGAGTTAGGAGATGGGTTGGCGGTCGAACTGATGGAGAAGATGTTGGCGTTGATGGGCACGGATGACGGGCATTTTCTGTTTGTCCACCTTTTCCTCTTGAACCTCCCAACAGAGGCAAGAGCGGTCCTGGCCAACTCGCCATTGCTGGCTGCACGTGACTACCGTGCGCTAGCCCAGGAGGCAGATCGGATCATCCTCACCACCAGAGCCCTCACGGTGAACTCGGCGGCATTGGAACCCAGCGAGACGACCAGCGGAGGAGAGGCGACGGTCGCGGCAGCGGGGGCCAGAAGGCGCCAGAGAGACACGCTCTGCTCCTACCACCGCCGTTTTGGAGAGAACGCACGCAGATGTGTGCCACTGTGCCAATTCAAGCGTTCGGGAAATGCCAAGGCTGGCAGTCAGTAGCAGCTGCGACTGCCGGTGAAGAAAACAAACTGCTCTATGTCACGGACTCACGCTTGGGGAGACGGTTCCTCGTAGACACCAGCTCCCAAAAGAGCCTCATCCTGCCGTCCTACACCAACCGGCTAGCGACCCCGAGCTGATAGCCGCAAACGGCTCGGACATTAGGACTTTTGGTGAGAGGACACTGACTGTATCCCTACATGGCTGTATGTACGAGTAGACTTTCGTCATAGCGGCATGCAGTTTCCCGATCTTGGGAGCTGATTTTCTGTGTGCACACGGGTTGCTAGTCGATGTTGCTAACAGACGCCTGGTTAATGCAATGCCTTTTGATTCTCTCCCCTGTACAGCTCGAGGGGCCGGGCCAACAACACTAGCCAGCGTCACCGCTCCAGGCGGTAAGTTCCACACACTGCTCACTCAGTTCCCAGCACTCACGGTCGCGACGTTTTGGCGGCCATCACTAAACACGGGGTGGAGCACTTTATCACCACCACTGGGCCGCCCGTTTTCGCATGACCTCTGCGCCTGGACACAGCTAAATTGGCCATAGCACGCGAGAAGTTTGCCAACTTGGAAAGGCTGGGCATCATCAGGTGCTCAAACAGCCCATGGGCATCCCCACTACACATGGTTCCTAAGGCCGAGGGATCGTGGCAACCGTGAGGAGATTTCTGCAGATTGAATAATGCCACAGCGCATGACCACTACCCGATTCCCCATATTCAGGATTTTTCCGTTCACCTCGCCGGGGCACGCATTTTTTCTAAAATAGACCTGGTCCGGGGTTACCACCAGGTTCCGGTGTGCGCGGAGGACATACTCAAAACAGTGGTAATAACTCCGTTTGGCTTGTTTGAGTTTTTACGCATGCCATTCGGATTAAAAGGCGCGGCACAGACATTCCAACGCATGATGGATGCGGTGTTGCGCGATCTGCCGTTTGTGTTTGTCTACCTGGCTGATATCCTAGTGGCCAGCGCGTCCGAGGACGAACACGTAACCCACCTCAGGACGGTTTTCTGGAGGTTGGAAGAGCACGGGTTAATAATCAACCCGGCAAAATGCCAGTTTGGCGTGATGGGGATTGACTTTTTGGGGCACCGCATCTCACCGGAGGGAGCGATACCCTTGCCTGACAAGGTGCGCGCCGTGGCGAATTTTCCCCGGCCTCAGACGGTCAGGGTGCTGCAAGACTTTTTAGGGATGGTTAACTTTTTTAACCGGTTCATACCCCGCGCAGCTCAGCTCATGCAGTCATTGTATGCCACGCTCAAGAAACAGAAGCCGGCGGACAGAGTCGAATGGACTCCGGAGCGGGAGCTGGCATTCTCTGAAGTTAAAACAGCCCTGGCAAATGCTGCACTGCTGGCGCACCCGGACCCAGCGGTCCGGATAGCGCTCACTACCGATGCCTCGGATGTGGCCATAGAGGCCGTCGTGGAGCAACGTGTCACCGATTCTTGGCAGCCGATCGCTTTTTTCAGCAGGGCTTTGTGCGACAGTGAGCATAAATACAGCGCGTTCGACAGAGAGTTGCTGGCTGTCCACCTGGCCATATGACAGTTCCAGTTCTGGCTGGAAGAGCGCAGCTTCACTGCGTTCGTCGACCACAAGCCGCTAATGTACACGATGGCCAAGGTTTTGGAACCATGGTCAGGCCGGCAGCAGAGACAGTTGGCCGCGATCTCGGAGTTTACGACCGATATTCAGCATGTGGCAGGTAAATGGAATGTGGTGGCGGACTGCCTCTCATGCCCAGTAGTGGCCTCAGTCTGCGTAGGGATAGATTATACAGCCATGGCCGCAGAGCAGATTGGTGATGCGGACGTGTGCGCGCTCCAGTCTGGACCAATAGGGTTACGGCTGGAGAGCAGAGTACTGCAAGACAGCAGCCCCCCCCCCCCCCCCCAATCTGTGACGTCTCCACGGGACGCCCGCGCCCGGTGGTCCCAGTTGCTTGGCGCCGCCGAGTGTTTGAGTCAGTTCACGCTCTGGCGCACCCAGGAGTGCGCGTGTCAGTCAAAATGGTGGGAGTGAAGTTCGTATGGCCAGGCCTGCGCAAACAAGTGAAAGAGTGGGCTGCAGCCTGCGTAGCGTGCCAACAAGCCAAAGTACACAGACACAAGAAGGCCCCTTTGGAGCCGTTTTGTATACCGGCTAAGAGGTTCGACCATGTTCACATGGACCTCGTGGGCCCCCTCCCGCCATTGCAGGGGTTCACGCACCTTCTGACAGTGGTAGACCGCACCACACACTGGCCAGAAGCAGTCCTGCTAGCGGCAACCACATCCGTGGACGTGGCGCGCACCTTTTTGACAACATGGATGGCATGTTTTGGAATCCCATCGGACATCACGTCCGATAGGGGCCCTCAGTTTGTTTCCGACCTCTGGTCCACGATGGCCCATAGCCTGGGTGTAGCAATTCATTGCACAACCACGTACAACCCACAGGCCAATGGGTTATGCGAGCGTTTCCATAGGTCGCTGAAAACAGCGCTCAGGGCTTCGCTTACGGATACAAATTGGGTAGACCGGTTGCCGTGGGTTCTGTTAGGGTTGCGTTCCACACCAAAAGAGGATTTGCAGGCTTCCCCGGCGGAGCCACTGCGGCTCCCTGGGGAATTTTTACCATATAATCCCATGCCGGACAACTGTCTGTCTCAGCATTCGCAGCATAGCGCAGATACAGGCACACTACCGGGCCTGGCCCACCACTGTTTTCCACGCGCTTTTGTGCCAAAAACTTTGAAGAACGCGACGTTCGTGTTTGTCAGGCACGATGCCCACCGCCCGCCATTGCGCCCACCCTACGATGGCCCGTTCAGAGTGCTGGAACCAGGGGACAAACATTTTTTGTTAGACTTGGGAGGTCGTCGGGAGAAAATATGTATAGACAGACTTAAGCCCGCCTTTGTGGTGGCGGACGAGCAAGTGATGTTGGCTCGGGCCCCTCGGCGTGGAAGACCCTCCCTAGGTAGAAGATTCATCAGAGCAGCCACACGGGCAAGTAGAATGCCCCCCCCTTGCCATTGCCCACCCGCAGACAGACACACCCCCAGGAGCCCCCCACTGGCACAGCAGCACTGCGGAGTAGAAGGACCCTCGTTACAGAAGATATGGGAGGAGACTGAAGCCAAAAAGACGTGAGGGTTGAAGCTCAGTCTGAGATTCGGGGGGGAGGAGGGGTGTGTGTGTGTAGGGAACCCACGCTGGGATATTCATCTCAGACTGGAAGCAGAGGGGAGGGGAATATTCTCTCTGCCGGCAGAGCGTGGGGGATTTAACGGAGAAGGACAGTACGTATTGTAATGGGAAAAGATGGTAATGCAGTAGGAAGGAGTAGCTGGGGAGACAGTAAGGGGTGAATGTGTGAACGTATTGTAATGCAAGATTTCAGGCAACGGGGAAGGAATGGAGTGGTATAAAAGGAGAAACCTTGGTGTATTGAGGAATTCTTTTTCTGTGTAAGCATGAAGTGAGAGTGAGAAATAAAGTTTGTCTGTCGTGTAAGTCTGGTTCCTTTATTTGCACTCTCCACAATAATACTTTATTTGAGTAGTTTGTGTATACTGCAACCACCTGTGGATACTGCTCAGACAGAAGTACAGACACGGTCACGACTCCACATCTGTCCTCGTTTTGTAGCCCTCTTGTGTGAGTACAGAGCAGGGGCGGGGGGTGTTTCCTGCTTTTGGGGGGCCCTATGCAAGGTCAACATAAATCCATTCAAAATAAATAAGTTTTTGAACTCTCTGAAATTTGTAAAGGCTTTTCTTTCGGCAAATGAAATATTAAATCTCCATTCGAATAAAAAGTAAAACAATCCAAAATCCTCCCCTTTATTAACCTGTCACCCTCCATCCCCATAAAGACTGCAAGGATAGTTTATACAGGACAATTTCATATATCAGTGAGAGGACAGGGGCAAATGTACAAGAAAAATCATGAAAATCTGAAGAAAAAGTTGCAAATTTTATAGAAATTTATGAGTATATTGTTGTAAATTCCAGTGGGGAAATAGTACCAATTTTATCACAAAACATGTCAAATTTATAGGAAAAAAGAACAAAATTTACTACAACAGTAATAAATTCTCTTATTAATGTTGCTATTATTAATTATAACTTTAAAAGAAAACCCTCACTAAATGGTGAAAAAATTGGACATTTATGAGAGAGAAAAAGTAAAAAAAAACATAAAAATGTTGTAGAAAACTGGCAAATGTTTTTTCCTATAAATGTGTGACTTCAGTGCTATAAATTTATGACTACTACTACTATCCTATTAACTATCCTATTGTGGCGGTGCGGTGACGCAGTGGTTAGCACTGCGGCAGCACAGCAACTCACCCTTGGCCATGGGATCCCTGGTTCGATCCCAGCCCCTGACCAACAGTGATCTGTGTGGAGTTTGCATGTTCTCCCCGTGTCTGCGTGGGTTTACTCCAGGAGTTCTCCGGTTTCCTCCCACAGGCCAAAAACATACAGGTTAGGTTAACTGGAGACTCTAAAAGTGGCCCTAGGTGTGAATCTGTGTATGAATGGTAAAGGGATAGCGCCGTACCATGGCTGCTTCATCCATCCAGGTGGATGCCCTAAATTTCCCCTCTGGGGATCAATAAAGTATACAAAATCCCCCCCAAAAATCAAATTAACGTCCTTAACATCCTAAGTAGAAGTGACGGACGTTGCGTAAGATGACCGTAGCTTTCTTCACCAGAGGTCTCTGTCAAGGGCGTCCTCGGCAGTAAGACCCCATTCTTTCAGGTCTTGCTTAAGCCATAAGAACCCAGACCTCTTTCTCCTTCAAGAAAAATTATGAGGGACTGGGTTCTTATGGGTTAACGGTTTCTCCCCAGGTCTTATGTGGACGCCCTCTCTTGTTGGGACGCTCCACTGGCAGATCTATAATGCGTCCGGTAGCAGTACTACTTCTGTGAACATGACCGAACATGTCGAGCCTACTGCAGAGACTGTTGTAGCTGACATCATCATCTGCCTTAACGCAACACATCCATCTTAGCATTGTTCTATCAATTCTTTCCAACCGTTTCATGTCATCTCTCTTTACTGGCCAACACTTGCTGCCATACACGACAGCAGTTGTTACACAGGTGTTAAAAATATGCCCGCGGGTACTATAGGTCAACGTCTTTCATGATAGGAGGGGTAATAACTTTTTAAACTTCCCCTAGGCTGTTCTGGCTCTAGTAATGGTGGTGAGTTCACAGCCCCCACCAGGACATAGCATGCCTCCCAGGTAACAGAAAGACTCAGCCACATCCAATTCATATTGGCCAGCCAGTAGCTTGTCAAGGGGCCTCCCATCAATCGGACGTACAAGACCAAAGCATCGGCTGCACCTGAAGGATGGGTTAGGGATGAGTCGGCCACGAATGGTAGAACACCTCTTATGCACCCAGCGCTGACAGTTGTTGCAAAAGATAGAACTGGATCCCAC
The DNA here is from genome assembly GCA_020510985.1 of Pholidichthys leucotaenia. NCBI lineage: Eukaryota > Metazoa > Chordata > Actinopteri > Cichliformes > Pholidichthyidae > Pholidichthys > Pholidichthys leucotaenia. The sequence goes on along the minus strand of CM035841.1, from coordinate 103,318,590 downwards.
AACTTTCCTGCAGACAGACCATGGGTGCTTCCTAGAATCTCTAAGGGTGTTGAGGTTGAGACCTGATATCATAACCTTGGTTTTGCTCAGGTTTACTCTTAGACCACTTGACTCCACGCCATTCTTCCAAACAAGAACCCTCTCCTTCAGCTCATCCAGTGATTCAGCCACAATAACTAGTTCATCTGCATGGAGTAGTTCCCATGGCGCACCAGTTGAAAAATCCCATGATAAGGCCTCCAGGACGACAATGAATTTAACTTTCTTGGAAATGTGTGTGTGTGTGTGTGGGGGGGGGGGGGGGTTGGCACTTGGAAGTTGTTTTTTTCCTCACAAAAATGTTTTTTTGCATCTTTATTCTTGCAAATTTGTCCTGAAATTACATTTACACCAGTATGCTAAATTTATGACCCCCCCCCCACACACACACAACCACCATTCCCCTTGTTTAAAAAGAAAAAAAAATCATGAACTGTACAATGGCAACACAAAATGCCAAAGTTTAGGGCAATTAAAGCACTGAAGTGACTACAGATGCAGAGTACTAGGACCACTGCCTTAAAACACTAACCTGAAACTCTGCTTGAAGGAAACAGGGGCGTCAAATTGTTTTACTGAGGACCAACAGGGGATGGGCGTTCATATTCATGATCTCTATTTAATTAAATGAGTACTGTAAATCAATTAAAATATCAAACATTCATGCAGGAAAATCTCTCAAATTTATGAGGGGTAAAAACAAAGTCACAATTTTATGAGACTAGGGTGAAAAAAGTTTGAAAGTACAATCAGTACTTAATAAAAGCTTGGAGGGATGCGTGTTTTCTCCCCAGTCTGATGCTGTTTCGTGCAATTAGTAGAGCAAAATGTGTGAAAACCTGACTTTCTAATAAATTCCCAGCTTTTTTCCTTGTAAACTGGCAACTTTTTATATAAATTTGCTACTTTTTTGGTGTAAAGTTGCAGCTTTTTCTTTTAAATTGTGACTTTTTTCTTGTAAATTTGCTACGTTTTTTTCTCATACACTTTATTTTAAATTTGCAACTTTTTTTTTTGTCTCAATGGTGCCGTAAGGAGAGGTGGCTGTAACAGCAGCAGCTCTCGTGTTTGTGTATTTATCTGCTTATTCTTGTATATAGTGTGTTTCCTTTCACCAGGGCTCGGTAGGAAGACTTGGACCAAGTTTTTCTATTTTACACCGGGTCTTCCTTTTCTTTTCTTTCTCAGGGCAATGGAGAACAACAGAAGTGGGGGCGAACACGCCCAGCTGATTGCGCTGAGGAGGCCAACACTGCTGCCCGGGACAAAGCCCCTCATCCTGGATGAGCTCAAGAGGAGACACCACGGGTGAAGGGCTAGAGCAAAGGTGAGGAGGAGGAGAAGGAAGCACAAGCCAGTTGTACCCATGTTCATTACAGGTAATGTGAGGTCAATGGGAAACAAGGTGGATGAGCTCACAGCGCTGGTCAGGAGACAAAGGGAATATCATGAGTGTATTACCATGTGTTTCACAGAGACGTGGTTACATTCACAGATCCTGGACAACAACGTAGTGATACCTGGCTTTAAGACTATGCGGTGGGACAGGGACGTTAAAAATAGCAGGAAAAGGAGCAATATATGCATCTTCGGGATTCCGGAAGGCACTGAAGGCAACTCGATGACAAAATTCATAGATCAATTCTTAAAAAAAGAGCTTGAGCTGCCCAATGAAACAGACCTGCAGATCCAACGTGCGCACAGAGCCTTGGCACAGAACCCGAACTCAAACTCTGCTCCCAGGTCAGTTGTGGTAAACTTTTTAAAATACGACGTAAAGGAAAGAATCCTGACACAAGCATGGAAAAAAAAGATACGAGTTGGCGACAAACAGATATTCTTTGACCATGACTACCGGACAGAAATTTTGCAGCAGCGAAAGAAATATGCCAACATTAAAAAAATGCTGAAAGAGAAAAAAATTAGATTCCAAACGCCACTAATGAAGATGAGAATTCATTGGGATGACGGCGTGAAAACCTACAACACGGTCAGAGAGGCAGCGCGAGACATGAAGGAGTGAGGCTTTGTGGTGAGTGTACCGGAGGAAGCGGCTGGAGCAGCGGCGGCACGGAGCGCACCGAGACAGCCGGAGTGGAGGCGAGTGAGCAGCAGAGGGCGGGAGATGGACGTGGCGCACCGAGCCCAAGAAAAACTGCAAGGCTTTCAACGGAAAGCTTAGATTATAACAAAGATTAAGAAGGGCATAGAAGAAATGAAGGCCAAGAAGACAAGGTAAAAGAGAAACAAACGGCTAGGAGAGGTTAAAGTGATTTTTGTTGGACATTTCTAGACTAATGACTATTACTTGAATAGTAACTACAGGTCTAGGGAGGGCCCCTCACTCGGTGAGGACATTCCCTCCACCCTCCAACAGGGACCAATGGGCAGAAGAAAGGCCCAAAGTGTGGAGGTCGAGGTTCGTTCTGAATGTAATATGTATGATGAAAAATGAATAAAAATCAAAGTTACAAAAAAAAGTAGCAGGAAAAGGAGGGGAGGAGGATTGGCACTTCTTGTGAATGAAAAGTGGTGTAATCCTGGACACTTTTATGTGAAGGAACGGCACTGCAGCCAAGACATTGAACTGATGGCTGTGAGTATGTGACTTTATTATATGCCACAAGAGTTCACGTGTGCCATTGTGAGTACTGTTTATGTCACTCTGTCAGCTGATGCAGCGATGGCCTGTGGCATCATCAGCTCCACTACTGCTACAATACTGGAGCAGCACCCGGATGCATTTATGGCCATCACCAGTGATTTTAACCACGTCTCACTGGGCAAAAACACTACCAAACTTCCACCAGTTTGTTGACTGTTCCACCAGAGAAAATTACACTGGGTCTACTGTATGCCAGTGCAAGAGATGCATACAGTGCCACAGCCCTAACCCCCTTGGCAGATCAGACCACAACCTGGTCCTGTTATCACCCAAGTACATTCCCCTTGTGCAAAGGCAGCCTGCTTATACACGGACTGTGAAGAGGTGGACACAGGAGGCTGCTGATGCACTACAGGACTGCCTTGAGATAACGGACTGGGGAGTACTCTGTGAACACATGGGGTGTACATAGACAATATGACCTACTGCATCACAGAATACATCAGATTCTGTGAAAACACAACCATGCCAGCTCAGACTGTACGCCGTTTCCCAAACAACAAACCATGGATCACCAGTGACCTGAAGGCACTTCTTAACAAGATGAAAAGGGCTTTTAGGTCTGGAGACAAGGAGGAACTGAGGAGAGTGCAGCGTGAACTGAGAGAGATGCTGAGGAGGTGTAAAGACAATTACAGGAGAAAGTTGGAGGATAAACTCAGGCAAAGCAATATGAAGGATGTGTGGTCGGGAATGAAACAAATCACTGGGTGTAAGGGGAGAGACAGACAAACATTGGGGAGCCTTGAGAGAGCCGATGAGCTGAATCTGTTTTTTTAATTTGTTCAACTCACCATCTGTCACCATCTGTCACCCCCACAACACAGTCAGACCCCCACACACCTTCCCCCTCCTGTGCAGCACCCCTCCATCCCCCGGGGACACCAGCACCAGCCCCTCTCACATCACTGTGACTACAGACCAGGTGAAGAAACAGCTGGAGAGACTCCATCAGCGGAAGGCTGCGGGCCCTGATGGCATCTCTGCCAGGATCCTGAGGACCTGTGCCAACCAAGTAGCTCCAGTACTGAAACAGCTGTACAACCTCAGCCTGAGTCTGGAGAGAGTACCAGTGCTGTGGAAGACGTCTTGCCTGGTTCCTGTCCCCAAGAAGTCATCTCCATCTGACCTGAATGACTATGAATGAATGGATTTTTATTTCGGATAGATTAGATTAAAAGATTAAAAGAAAGGAACAGAACAATATATCAAGGGGAAAAAAATCCAACAAGGTTAAATTAAACAATAACTCTTCGGATTATACAATTCAACATAAGTTATCCGAAATGGGTGACAGCTGAAGCCGCAGCTTATATTGCCAACCCATGTTCCATCTAATAATTCAAAAAAAAAAAAAAAATAGAAATAAAAGTGATTACAATTCAAAACAAAGCTAAGACAAAACGTGACAAAACAAAACTAAGCAACAGCACAACACAGACTGGATATGATAATCCTTATGTGATTTTACACATGTGGACAAAATTGTTGGTACCCCTCTGTTAATGAAAGAAAAACCCACAATGGTCACATAAATGTTACTACATTTAAACACGGATAATGCAGCATCTGTGTTTGAGTCTGTGCCGCAACTGCCGGACTTTATTTTAAGAGACTTTCATGGACACAGCGATGAAAAGAGAGACAAGAGGAGGAAACGCGGAAAGCGTGGAGGCGTGAAATTAAGCCTGAGGAGACGTCAGTTTAACAGCATTCCTCTTCCTTCCATGATTTTGGGGAACGTACAATCCCTGAGAAATAAAGTAGATGAAATTCAAGGGAATGTACGATATCAGAAGGACTTCAAGAACTGCTGTGTCATGGCTTATACGGAGACATGGCTTACGGCGCAAGACCTGGATGCGGACCTGTGGATTGATGGCTTTGGAGCCCCACTTCGCTCGGATTGGCAGGAAGAGATAACGGGGAAACGTCAGGGGGTCGGCGTATGTTTATATATTAATGAACAGTACTGTACATCTGTCACGGTCAGAGAGCACATCTGTACACCCGATGTGGAGCTGCTGTCCATGTCACTACACCCCTTTGATCTGCCCCGCGAGTTCCCCCAACTTTTCATAACGACTGTGTACATTCACCTGAGGGCGGACGCTGACTCCGCCTCCAGCACTGTCTTTGATGTGGTACAGCGGCTGCAGTCAATTTCTCCAGAGGCTCCAAACTTTATTCTTGGGGATTTTAACCATGTTTCTTTAAAGAAGACACTTAAAAACTTTTATCAGTATGTCTCCTGCCCAACCAGACGAAAAAAGACATTGGACCTGTGCTATGGATCCATTGAGAGGGCCTATAAATCACTTCCCCTTCCTCCTTTAGGATCCTCAGATCACAACTGTTGTGGGACACATATGTGGGTTTCATATGCACAAATGTATATCACCTTATGCTTCATATGTATATCACTGTATGCTTACTCTATGCTTCACGTCTCAGATGAACAAAGGACTGAGCCTCCTCTGAGATAACAGAAGGATGTGAAATGTGGTCTTTGGTATGCAAAGAGATGGCCGTGGGGGATTTCCTGGCTGCCAGTGACTTTGGGTGGAGGTGATAAGATCTGAAAGGGATGCATTGTTACTTGGGATTAAATGCAATGTGACTGGAGCTTTGAAGCTCCTGGGGTATAAAAAGGGATGAAGGTCTGGGTTTCTTCCTCTTTCTGTATTGCTGATGTTGGAGAATGTGAATAAACCTGACTCGTGAGATAAACTCTGCCTCGTCCTTTCACATTTCCACACTGTGTACATTTGCTGCCCACATATAAAACTGCTCTCAGAAGAGGCAAGGTGGAGACCAGAGACATAAACGTGTGGACAGAGGATTCAGAGCACTGCCTCCAGGAATGCTTTAACTGTATGGACTGGGAGGTTTTCACACTTTCCTGTGGGGATGATTTGGACTCTTTGGTAGACGTCACATGCTCATACATGGCTTTCTGTAAAAATATGATCGTTCCACGTAAACGTGTCAAAATATATCCCAACAACAAGCCATGGGTTACAAAATCAGTTAAATCCTGCTTACAGAGGAAAGCACTTGCCTTTAAACAGGGGTCTGTTTCTGAGCTACAGGTTGCCACAAAAGAGCTGAAGTTTGAAATTTTAAGAGCAAAACAGAATTATAAATCAGAATTGGAAAGCAAGATGGCAACAAAGAAACTTGGTTCAGCCTGGGCCAGTATGAAAACTATTGCAGGCCTTCAGACCACAGAGTGCAGTAACTGTGTTTTTAGATGGTTTTAATTCAGACAGAGCTGGCTAATGCTCTTAATTGTTTTTATGGTCGTTTTGATTCCTCTGATTTTAGCACAGAAACCCAAGATTTGAAACAGAAACTCAAAGACAATCAGCACTTTAATATTGAGGTGCAGGATATTAAAAGGGAGTTCTGTGCTGTAAAAGTGAACAAAAGTCAGGGCCCTGATAATATATGTGGGCGATTGATAAAGTCCTGTGCACATGAACTGAGTTCTGTATTTCATTACATTTTCAATAAGTCCTTACAGACACAACATGTGCCTAAGATCTGGAAATATGCCGTGGTTATTCCCTTTCCAAAATCCAGCTGTCCTAAAACGGTAAACGACTTTAGACCAGTTGCTTTGACTTCAATTTTAATGAAAATTTTTGAAAAACTGGTCAGATGTGAGGTCCTAAAGCAGACTGAACATGCATTGGATCCTTTGCAGTTTCCATATAGGCCTCACAAAGGAGTGGAGGACGCCACTGTCACTCTGTTTAACATGCTTTTTAAACATCTGGATTTTAATGGGACACACGTCAGGCTTTTATTTGTGGACTTTTCCTCTGCCTTTAATACAATCCAACCTCATATTTTAGATGAAAGGCTCCTGCAACAATTTGATTTGAGCAATAATCTGGTGGGTTGGATTCTGGATTTCTTAACCAACAGGACACAGAGAGTAAGGGTCAATGGTACATTGTCTGACCTAAAGTGCTCTTCTACTGGCTCTCCTCAGGGGTGTGTGTTGTCACCACTACTCTTCATCCTGTACACAAACATGTGTCGGAGCAGACATGACAACAGACACATTATAAAATATGCTGATGATTCAGTTATTCATAGGTGTCAAGTGATACGGTTTCGCCGTATTTTAATACGGGGAAAATGCAATTTTAGCAAATACGGGCGTATTGCCATTTCTGTACGCCAAAAAGAAAAATATACGGGAAAAGAGGAACACCTCGTGTGACCCCCACAGCGAGCTGGCAGAGCGCTCAGCGTGAGCAATTATCACAACAGTGAGAGGTGTGGACTGATCGTTATAGAAGCGCCTCGCACCTTCTGCGGCTCCGGAACAGAGAGGAATCCCGGCCCCAGTAATGCTGCGCCTGATATGTGTGACTAATGCAAATGTATGTGCTTTCCAGCTGTCTACTGTGATGCTAATGTGCCATGCATGCATTAGCCGGGTATATAAGTTGACTGTCTGCATGAAGCACCCTTTTAAACTTCACTCGTGTCCGCCTGCACTTATTTTGATCCTCCACAAGCGCACCTAAGCAGTGTTTAGCATCAGTGAACATTTTCTTGTTTCAAGTTCATCCAAGTGCATTAGTGTAACAAAGCTGACAATTAAAAACTCTTTAATTCCAAGTGTATATACAGTATCTAGCTGCCAATTAAGAACTATATTCAGAATAATTCTTATTGTGTACTTTCAAATTAAACAATCTACCTTGTGCTAATGTAAATTTGAAAAATATTTTTTTATTTATTTTTATTTATTTGTTATTAACATCATTTATTTTTAGTTAATTTTTTTTGTGCTACTTGGCTTATTATTTTCACATTACCAAAAAGTTATGGCTCAAGATCGTGTCCATATAAGTGTACATTTGAATAAATATGTTTGAAATAGTTCATGTTGCAGTTGCTGTTTGTTTAGTTTTTTTTTTTTTGCTTCAGTTTTCTTTCATCTGCCGATAAATACTCAGTACAGGTGTGAAAGCCTCCCCAATAAGGGAGGCATGAGGTATGCCTTGACAGGTATGAGTTATTGTCAGTCTCCTCCAGGATGGTGAGAGTGACCACGGCCCAGTAGTTGATGATTTTGTTTACTGGTGTGAGGATTCCTACCTGCAGCTGAATACGACAAGAACTAAAGATATGATTATTGACTTTAGGAGGAAAACTCCCAGGCACAAAGTCACCGTACTAAAAGGCCAGACCACTGAATGTGTACAGTCCTACAAATATCTTGGTGTAGAAGAGCTGGAAATAACGAGGCGGTTTTGTATCACAAAAGCAGAGTCTTTAATGAACAACTCTTCTATCTTGTCTCATCATGGTGCAGAGCTTGGCAGAAGGCAAAGAGGAAGAATTCTGCCCAGCTCGCTGGTTAAATACAGGCACACATCCAAGACATGCAAAACACAAGCTGAAATCCCCCGTTATCTAAATCCCCATTAGTCCTGTTAACTCCTCCCTCCGTCTTGGGAGGTGATGGGAAAACCTCTCCTCGCCTAAGGGGGTGAAGGTGTCAAGTCTGTTGCCATGGCGTCCTGTGACGTCATTGGTCTTCACACGGCGGTGAGATTCCTTTGTCCTTTCAGAGGTGTGAAATTCCTTTGCATATGTTGCCCCACACATTTCCACATGCTCTAACGTATGCAGGTATGGAATATATGAGTAATATATACCACAGGCCCCCCAAACAACTAGGAAAGGACACAGAAAGATTCACAGTCTAGGGTAATTACTAAGACATACTACGTGTTACAGCTGTTGTCACAGAAGAAACTTCCAAGCAGCCATGCTCCTAAGAGAGTTCAGTGAAAATATAACAGCATAGTATAATCATAAGTCAGTGCTAAACTGTTGCGGCACAATTAGCGAAAAATTGCAGAGTGGTGTAATCAGTCCTTGTGCAGTCTGGGTTTCAATCTTCTCCCAAAGCTGCTGTAGGCTGGTTTAGGCGTCCTGCTGGGACCTTGTTGTGAGGAATCTGCAGTGTGGGAAGGAGAGAGATTATCTGTTCCCTGCCTGGGGGCTGAGACTTTTTCCTTGGGGGGGTCTACCTCGCCGAGGTGCTCGCGCCAACTGTGCAGGTTCGTCTCGCAACAGGAAGGCAGGTTTGAAGCTGTCAATGCTGACCGTTTCATTTCTATCCCCATAATCAAGCACAAAGTGTTTGTCACCATTTTCCAGCACTCTGAACGGGCCATCGTATACTGGGCGTAACGTTGGTTTAAGGGCTTCATGCTTAACAAAAACAAACTCGGCGTTTTTTAAAGTTTGAGGAACAAAAACTCGCGGAAAGGAGTGATGAGCTGGACCGTGTAGAGAGTCCGGTCCGTTACTGCCTAAAAACCTTGGGACTGGGAGGTGCCCTGGTTCCGGGTTTTCTGGTAAAAATTCACCTGGTAGTCTGATAGGCTGAGCAAAGACTAATTCTGCAGGGGAAGCGTCTAAATCCTCTTTAGGTGCCGCACGCAACCCCAATAAAACCCAGGGAAGTTTATTTACCCAATTTGTGTCCGTTAATGAGGCTCTGAGGGCGGCCTTTAAGGACCTGTGAAAACGCTCGCATAACCCATTAGCCTGAGGGTGATAAGCGGTGGTATGGTGAATTGTTGCCCCTAAACTGTTGGACATGGCTGACCAGAGCTCTGAGACAAATTGAGGCCCCCTATCTGACGTGATGTCTGATGGGACACCGAAACGTGCCACCCAATTTGTTAGAAAAACGCGAGCGACTTCCTCCGCTGTAGTTGCCGCTAGAGGGACTGCCTCTGGCCAGCGCGTGGTGCGGTCTATCATTGTTAGCAGGTGTGTGAAACCCTGGGAGGAAGGCAGCGGCCCCACGAGGTCGACATGAATGTGGTCGAACCTTCTAGCAGGGATGGGAAAAGGCTCCAGAGGGGCTTTTGTGTGTTTGTGTACTTTGGCGCGCTGACAAGGAATGCAAGTTTTTGCCCATTCTTTTACGTTTTTGCGCAGGCCTGGCCACACAAACTTTTCGGCAACCATTTTGACCGAGGCGCGCACACCTGGGTGCGCGAGGGAGTGAATTGCGTCGAAAATACGGCGGCGCCAAGCAGCCGGTACTAACGGGCGAGGTCGGCCGGTTGAAACATCGCATATTAGGGGGGGCACGCCGTCGCGCAACCCTTTTTCCTCCAGCCTTAACCCTGTTGGTCCAGACAGGAGCGCGCGCACGTCCGCATCACTACCTTGTTCTTCCGCCATGGCTGCATAATCTATCCCTTCATGGATAGGTGCTGCATATGTGTTTGCGTTAGAGAAAAGCTCAGCTGCTGAAGCAGTGTAATCTGTCTCCTCGTGCTCTGGCGGTGCCACAGCGCGAGAGAGACAGTCTGCTACTACGTTAAGTTTGCCCGCTACATGTCGAATGTCTGTGGTGAACTCTGAAATCGCAGCTAGCTGTCTTTGTTGTCTGCCCGACCAAGGTTCTGAAATTTTAGCCATAGCAAAAGTGAGCGGTTTATGGTCCACAAAAGCCGTGAAACTCCGCCCTTCTAACCAAAACTGGAAGTGGCGGATGGATAAATGGAGCGCCAGCAGCTCCCTGTCAAAAGTGCTGTACTTGCGTTCCGTCGGGTTTAGCGATTTGCTAAAAAATGCTAAAGGTTGCCAGACCCCCTTGACAAGTTGTTCTACAACTGCCCCTATGGCCAAGTCTGAAGCATCTGTGGTTAGAGCAATGCGGGCTGAGGGATCTGGATGGACTAACATTGTGGCGTTAGCTAGGGCTTTTTTAACTTCCGCAAAAGCGCGTTCGCGTTCCGGGGTCCATTCGACCGCGTTGGAAGCTCTCTTTTTTTTGAGCGCGTCATACAGGGGCTGCATGAGTTGAGCTGCATGAGGGAGGAAACGGTTGTAAAAATTAACCATCCCCAAAAATTCCTGTAGCGATTTGACCGTTTGGGGCCGTGGAAAACCTTCTATCGCATGAATTTTGTCTGGAAGCGGAACTGCTCCTTTCGGGGAGACTCTGTGTCCCAAAAAATCAATTTGCGATACGCCGAATTTGCATTTGGCTGGATTAATTATTAATCTGTGCTCTTCTAGCCTCTGAAAAACGGCAGTGAGATGCTGCTCGTGCTCTTCCTCCGATGAGCTGGCTACCAGCATATCGTCGAGGTAGACGAAAACAAAGGGGAGGTCGCGTAAGACTGCGTCCATCATACGCTGAAAAGTCTGAGCAGCACCTTTGAGGCCGAAAGGCATTCGTAGGAATTCAAAAAGGCCGAAAGGGGTTATAACCGCTGTTGGCTGCACCCAAGTCTTCTGACTGGTTTTCTCCTCTCGGCGCCACACCAGTCGGCTGCCTTTTGCAACAGCGGCTCGATTCCGAGTTTTTTTTCCCTTCCTCTCTCTTTTGATCACTTTTTTTTTTCACCCCACTTATATCACGGACACACAGATCATCCCAAATGTCTCCTGAGCCGGTGGACGGAGCCACTGTTTATAGCAGGATACGATATAACAGGGAAGAGCTGCTAGCATTTAACCGCCACCCGGTCCCACTGGAAAAACTCGACATACCAGAGAACTGAGGCGAAAACGCCGTGGCTGCCGGGCTGGAGTAAGGCGGAGGACAAAAAATATAAGGTACAGACCCTCCCTTCCATCTGTTGTCATGGGAAATGTACGGTCGATACTGGGAAAGTTAGATGAGCTAGCGGCTATCTCCCGTTATGATAGCACTTACCGGGAGTGCTCTCTCCTTTTGTTTACTGAGACGTGGCTAACTGAACTAGCAGCAGATGCTAACATTGAGCTGGAGGGTTTTCACACGATACGAGCTGACCGAACACCAGAGAGTGGCAAAACTAGGGGCGGTGGAGTGATCATGTATGTTAACAACAACTGGTGCAGACCGGGACATATCACTGTTAAACAACGACACTGCAGCAAAGACATTGAGTTGCTAGCTGTTAGCATGAGGACTACATATCTCCCGAGAGAACACTCACACGTGATCTGCATTGTTGTTTATGCAAATCCGACGGCGAACGCTGGGACAGCGCGTGACGTCATCCATTCAGTAACCAGCAGGCTGCAGACAGAACACCCAGATGCTCTTCTCCTCATCTCAGGCGATTTCAACCACGTTTCACTGTCTCCCATTCTGCCCACTTTCACCCAGTATGTCACATGCCACACTAGAGACAATAAAACACTGGATTTGTTCTACGCAAACACTAAGGAGGCGTACACCTCATCACAACTCCCCCCACTTGGGAGATCGGATCACAACTTGGTTCATCTCCGACCGGTGTACAAACCCCTAGTGCACAGACAACCTCCGGCCATGCACACTGTGGAGTTATGGTCTGAGGAGACAATGGACACTCTAAAGGACTGTTTTGAAGCCACTGCCTGGAAGCAGCTCTGCGATCCACATGGTTAGGACATCGATGGCCTCATTCACACCTTCACGGGCTACCTCAGCTTCTGTGTGGACAAATCCGTTCCCACCAAGACCATACGGCGTCACTCAAACAACAAACCCTGGATCAACCCTGAGATAAAAACACTTCTGAGAGAGAAGAAGAGGATCTTCAGGTCGGGGAACAGGGAGATGCTGAAGTCCGTACAGAGGGAGCTGAGGAGAAAGATCAGAGAAGGCAAGGACAGCTTCAGGAAGAAGATGGAGGACAAGCTGCAACAGAGCGACATCAGCGGGGTCTGGAGAAACCTCAAAACCATCTCGGGGCTCCAGAATACCTCCCCCCAGGCCACGGGGGGCAGGGAGTGGGCGAACAACCTGAATCTGTTTTTCAATAGATTTGACCAACCGCCCTCCCCCCTGTCTGCACAACAACCACTGCTGCCTCTAAGAAATCAAGTCCTGCTACCCACTCCCCACTCCACCGACACCCCCCCCACTCCCAACACACAGCCCCCCATCCTGACCCTGACCAAGACCCAGGTGAGGACGGAGCTGAGGAAGATCAAGGCGAGGAAGGCGTCGGGACCGGACGGCATCAGCGCAAAGCTCCTCAAGTCCTGTGCAGACCAGCTGTGTGGGATTGTGACGTATATCTTCAACATGAGCCTGAAACTGGGGAGGGTACCACAGCTGTGGAAAACATCTTGTGTGGTACCTGTACCAAAAACTTCCCACCCCAAAGACCTGAACAGCTTCAGACCGGTGGCCTTGACGTCCCACTTGATGAAGACCCTGGAGAGACTGCTCCTTGCTCATCTCCGCCCCCTGGTGGAACCAGCGATGGATCCACTCCAGTTCGCCTACCAGCATGGCATTGGGGTGGAGGATGCGGTGATCTTCCTCCTTCACCGTTCTCTGTCCCACCTGGAGAAGCCCGGGAATATGGTGAGGATCATGTTCTTTGACTTCTCCAGTGCTTTCAACACCATCCAACCGATGATCCTGAAGGACAAGCTGCTGCGCGCAGGGGTGGACCAGCACCTGTCATCATGGATCCTGGACTACCTCACGAACCGGCCTCAGTTTGTGAGAACCCGGGACTGTGTTTCCGACACGATCATCAGTAGCACGGGGGCCCCCCAGGGAACGGTGCTGGCTCCCTTCTTGTTCACTCTTTATACTGCGGACTTCTCACACAACACAACACATTGCCATCTACAGAAGTTCTCTGATGACTCTGTGATCGTTGGTCTCATCTCCAGCGGAGATGAAGCTGAGTACAGAGGGCTTATCCAGGACTTTGTGGACTGGTGCCATCGGAACTGCCTCCAGATCAACGCGAGGAAAACTAAGGAGCTGGTGGTGGACTGCCGCAGGCATGGGCAGCCCCTCACAGCACCAGTAAATATACAGGGAACAGACATCGAGATGGTGACATCCTACAAGTACCTGGGTATTCATCTGAACAATAAACTAGACTGGTCACACAATACTGACGCACTCTACAAGAAGGGACAGCGCAGGCTGTTCCTGCTGAGGAGACTCAGGTCTTTTGGTGTACAAGGGGCGCTGCTGAAGTCATTCTATGACACGGTGGTGGCATCAGCCATCACTTTTGGAGTGGTCTGCTGGGGCAGTGGCATTACTGCAGCCGATAGGAAGAGACTGAACAAACTGATTAAGAAAGCTAGCTCTGTCCTGGGGCAACGCCTTGATCCGATGGAGGAGATAGGAGAGAGAAGGATGGTGGCTAAACTGTCATCTCTGCTGGAGTCCGAGTTCCACCCTATGCAGGACATACTGGATGCACTGAGGAGCTCATTTAGCAGCAGACTACATCATCCCAGGTGCACAACCGAGAGGTTTCGTAGGTCCTTCCTACCAACGGCTGTCAGACTGTACAACCTAAGCAGGGCTGCTCGCAGAGATAGCAAAAAGACGTAACAAACTAATAGTTTTTTTTTTTTTTTTTTTGAATGCAAAAGATGCAATAGACTTACACAATGGTCCTCTCCGGCATACAACTAGGAACATACCGGTCGCTATGGAGGGTGAGAATATGTATGGGCACATAATCATACCATGTAGGATAACTAAATAGACGGTTATGCTGTTTCATCCCACCTAGCAACAATGCTCTGCACTGTGTGTGTTTATATATTTACATATTTATTCCATCTAGCTACAATGCTCTGCACTGGGTGTGTTTATATTTATATATCTATATATTTATTCCATCTAGCTACAATGCTCCGCACTGTGTTTTTATATATCTACATATTATTCCATCTAGCTACATTGCTCCGCACTGTGTGTGTTTATATACTTGCATATTTATTCCACCTAGCTGCAATGCTCCATACTGTGGGTGTTTATATATTTACATATTTATTCCATCTAGCTACAATGCTCTGCACTGTGTGTTCATATATTCATATATTTATTCCATCCAGCTACAGTGCTCTGCACTGTGTGTCTGTGTGTGTGTGTGTGTATATATATATTTTATAGTAATATGTACATATGTATATTAGCTGCTCTTGCTTGCTTGTTTTTTCTTGCCTTCTGATTGTTGCTCTGAGTGTTGCTATCCCTGTGCTGTTGCAATCCTGGAATTTCCCCGTTGTGGGACTAATAAAGGCTTATCTTATCTTATCTTATCTTATCTTTAGGAATGTCTTCAGCTCGGACTGGAACTTGGTGATAACCGCGGACTAAGTCTATTTTTGAAAAAATGCGCGCACCCGCTAAATGTAGTGAAAAGTCCTGTATGTGAGGAATGGGGTAGCGGTCATGCGCTGTAGCGTTGTTTAATCTGCAGTAATCTCCGCACGGTCTCCAAGAACCGTCGGATTTCGGAACCATGTGAAGTGGTGAAGCCCAAGGGCTCTTTGAACGTCGGACAATGCCTAATTTTTCAAGAGCTGCAAATTCGTCCCTTGCTATGTTGAGCTTGGCCGCGTCTAAGCGGCGAGCTTTGGCAAAAACGGGAGGTCCCATTGTTGGAATGAAGTGTTTAACCCCGTGTTTGGCTACAGTGGCTGAGAATTTGGGGGTTGTGAGTGCTGGAAATTGGGTGAGGAGTTGCTCAAACTTACCTCCTGCCGTAGTGACGTTGGCCTGCACAGGTGGTGGAGAGACTCGAGCTGAGCAAGGAATAGAAGCAAAAGACAGTGCATTAACCAGGCGCCTATTTGCTAGATCAACTAATAACCCGTGTGCACACAGAAAATCTGCGCCTAACAAGTTAAAACTCACCGCCGCTACAACAAATGTCCATCTGTAGCTGCGGCCGTGAATGAGGAGATGCAGGCTCTTTTCCCCGAACGTGTCGATGTCCGAGCCGTTGGCTGCCACTGCTCCATTGCCCCGGGTGCCCATGGCTCGATCTGCGTGGGAGGGCATGACGAAACTCAGCTGGGCTCCTGTGTCGATGAGGAACTGCTTGCCTGTGTGTCCATCCGTCACGTATAACAGCTTATTTTTCTCGCCGAGAACCGCTGCCGTTAACGGCCCTCGGCTTTGGCGTTTCCCGACATCGTAAACTTGCAGGGGGGGAACACATTTCCGGGCTTTCTCGGCGAAGCGGTGATGATAATAACAGACGTCATTCTGTTTGTTGCGCTTGGGCCGCGCTGCTGTCACCGTGGGTTGAGCCTGCTCCGTGGTTTGTGACTCTCCAAGGTTCGGGGCGTCAGTTTTGAGGTCTGCGGATGCCGCTGTGGGTGTCCAATCTCTGCAGGCGTTGACGAGTCGATAAGCCTCGTTGGCCAGCGTGCGGAAGTCCTGATGATTGTTGCACTTCATACTGGCGAGTGTCCCTCTCATGTGTGGTGGTAGCGTGCTGAGGAAAATAAATTGAAAGAGGAAATTATGCACTGGGCCTCACTCCTTTCCTCACTCTCTATGAAATATTTTTTTTTTGCTGGTCATTAACATTTGTTTGTTCTCTCCCATAGATTGAGTCCCCATCGTGCTGTTTGCTCTCTACATGTCTGTTCTTTTCTTCTTCTCTATCCCCTCACCCCCCAGCCAGTCGCAGCAGATGACTGCCCCTCCCTGAGCCTGGTTCTGCTGGAGGTTTCTTCCTGTTAAAAGGGAGTTTTTCCTCTCCACCGTTGCCAAGTGCTTGCTCACAGGGGATCGCCTGATTGCTGGGGTCTTTCTGCAACTGTGGGGGTCCTCCCTACAGTTGATAGTGCTATGAGATGACTGTTGTTGTGAAATGGCGCTATATAAATAAAGTTGAATTGAATTGAATTGAATTGAATTGTCCTCCTTGAGCTGCAGTAAATCCTCCATGAGGGTCTTTGGATTGCCCCCTCTGTGGCCATAGACTGCCAGGATTTTTTCGGCTCTTTCTTCCGCCGACGGGACGTAATTCGCCACGATGGTCGCCTTGAGTGTCTCATACTTGTCCCGGGCCGGTGGTCGCTGGATCAAGCTTCGCACACACCTCGAAGTGGCGGAGTCAAGTTTGGAGACGATATGGTAGAACTTAGTATCGTCTGCCGTGATGCCCGCCAGTATGAACTGGGCTTCGGCTCGGAGAAACCAAGAGGCCGGGTCTTCTCGCCAGAAATCTGGCAGTTTAACAGCGACGGCGTTTGTGCACATCATCACTGTTGTGCCCGCCGGGTGAGAGTGCCTTGCCTCGGCTCTCACGGCGGTGCTGGAGCTCGGTTGAGCTCTCTCGGTACCCTCTGCCGGGGGGAACAGCTGTCTGCTTGTTCCCTCGTCTGCGTTGTCGCTGGCGTAAGTCAGATTCGCCGCGGATGAGTCGCTTGAAGAACGCCTCAGGTCGATACTCGCGTGAAGGTCACCAGTGTAGAAGAGCTGGAAATAACGAGGCGGTTTTGTATCACAAAAGCAGAGTCTTTAATGAACAACTCTTCTATCTTGTCTCATCATGGTGCAGAGCTTGGCAGAAGGCAAAGAGGAAGAATTCTGCCCAGCTCGCTGGTTAAATACAGGCACACATCCAAGACATGCAAAACACAAGCTGAAATCCCCCGTTATCTAAATCCCCATTAGTCCTGTTAACTCCTCCCTCCGTCTTGGGAGGTGATGGGAAAACCTCTCCTCGCCTAAGGGGGTGAAGGTGTCAAATCTGTTGCCATGGCGTCCTGTGACGTCATTGGTCTTCACAGGTGAGATTCCTTTGTCCTTTCAGAGGTGTGAAATTCCTTTGCATATGTTGCCCCACACATTTCCACATGCTCTAACGTATGCAGGTATGGAATATATGAGTAATATATACCACATTGGGACGATTATTGATAGTAATTTAAACTTTGAAGAGAACTGTGAAAGGGTGTGCAAAAAGGGTCAGCAACATTTGCATTGTTTGAGGAAACTTGCACGTTTCCAAATTGACCAAACCATAATGACAATGTTTTATCAGGCTTTTATTGAATCTGTTTTATCCTTTTCTTTAGTGTTTAGGTTTGGTCAGATAAAACTGAAACAGAGGAAATCCTTGGATCAAGTAGTTAGATGGTCCAGTCGTTTGCTTGGTGAGTCACAGCTGAGCCTGACATCCTTGTACACCAGACAGGTACAGAGGATTGCTACCTCCATTTTAAATGACTCCCACCCTTTGCACTGCCACTTTCAGCTTCTTCCCTCAAGACGGAGGTTTGCTGTCCCAAAAAGTAAAACCCAGCGCTACAAAAACAGCTTTGTTCCTGCCGCTGTCAAAGAGTTGAACAAGTTGTAACAATATATTGCACATAATTTAGTTACCTATTTATTAACTTCATTTTATATTTACTTATTTTTGTAGGATTTTTATTTGGGTTCTAAATCTTTTATTGGGTTTTAGACCTTTGAGTTTTTAACCTTTTTGACTAATCTTTAACTTTTTAATATGACCCTTCTCTCTTATCTCTGGTTTTTCTCTCATCTCTGTGTCTTTATATCCTGATTGATGGAGCCTTGAGTATAATTTTTATCATGTTTATAGTCAGCTTCATGTGTGCCTGTGTTTGTGTTTATGTTGAATGTAATTGTGGTTTGTAAATATGGATGTCACCAGACTGCAAAACAAATCTACCTACGGGTACAAATAAAGTAACCTGAACCTGAACCTGAACCTGATAAATAACTTAAATCTGACAAAAGTGGTAATCAATAAAAATTCTATGAAAATTAACCAATGAAATCAGACAATGCTTTTGAATTGTGGTTCAACAGAATTATTTTAAAAAACAAACTCATGAAACAGGCCTGGACAAAAATGATGGTACCCTTAACTTAATATTTTGTTGCACAACCTTTTGAGGCAATCACTACAATCAAACGATTTCTCTAACTGTCAATGAGACTTCTGCACCTCTCAGCAGGTATTTTGGCCCACTCCTCATGAGCAAACTGCTCCAGTTGTCTCAGGTTTGAAGGATGCCTTCTCCAGACGGCATGTTTCAGCTCCTTCCACAGATGTTCAATAGGATTTAGATCAGGGCTCATAGAAGGCCACTTTAGTCCAATGTTTGGCTCTTAGCCATTCTTGGGTGTTTTTAGCTGTGTGTTTTGGGTCATTATCCTGTTGCAAGACCCATGACCTGCAACTGAGACCAAGCTGTCTGACACTGGGCAGCACATTTCTCTCTAGAATACCTTGATAGTCTTGAGATTTCATTGTACCCTGCACAGATTCAAGACACCATGCGCTAGATGCAGCAAAGCAGCCCCAGAACATAACAGAACCTCCTCCATGTTTCACAGTAGGGACAGTGTTCTTTTCTTGGTATGTTTCATTTTTGTGTCTGTGAGCATAGAGCTGATGTGCCTTGCCAAAAAGTTCCAGTTTTGTCTCGTCTGTCCATAGAACATTCTCCCAGAAGCTTTGTGGCTTGTCAACATGCAGTTGGGCAAATTCCAGTCTGGCTTTTTTATCATTTGTTTTCAACAGTGGTGTCCTCCTTGGTCGTCTCCCATGAAGTCCACTTTGGCTCAAACAACGACGGATGGTGCGATCTGACACTGATGTACCTTCACCTTGGAGTTCACCATGAATGTGTTTAGAGGTTGTTCTGGGCTCTTTTGTTACCATTCGTATTATCCGTCTCCTCCTGTGGCCATGTACAGGGAGGTTGGCTACAGACCCGTGGATCTTAAATTTCTGAATAATATGTGCAACTGTAGTCACAGGAACATCAAGCTGCTTGGAGATGGTCTTATAGCCTTTACCTTTAACATCCTTGTCTATAATTTTCTTTCTAATCTCCTGAGACGTACAGGGCGCTGGTCGACAGATTTGTGGAGTGGGGTGGAGTCATCGGAGTGGACACGCACACATTTTATGTATAGCCTATATAAAACAGCAAAAGTGAACTTTATATAATATTCTAAATTTCATTATTTCTATAATTAGTTTGTTCAAAAGAAATAATCCCTAGGCTTCAAAAACTTGCTCTCTATCCTACAAAATGTATGAAAGGTTTTGTGTACGCTGAAGGATGAAACACTTGCGCAGGGCCGGAGTTGGACCAATTTTCAGCCTGGGAGTTTCATGCCCAAGACCAGCCCACTTTTTGCCAAGTGGAAGAAATTGGAGCAAAAGTTCTATTTCTATCCAATAGTTTTTATTGCAGACATGTTTTGACAAGAATATAGAACTTAGTTCACCTCAGTAAACCAGTTGACAAATAAATGAGAAATTGAAAGATAAATCACAAATGGGAACATCAATTCAGTTCCGTTGTGGAGAATGTGTTCAAGGATGAGGCTGAGTTTGTTCCTCAGATTCAGCTTTATTCACAGATCACATCTCCAACAATCTCAAAGCAAGTCAAGAGGAAGTTTTCATCTCGCATCAGGGGTTTTATACCCCAGGCACGAAACAGCAGTCACATGGTGTTTAATCAAACATACAGTCACATGGTACTTAATCTCAATCACAAAGTAACCCCTTTGATCTCACACCATTGTCCTCTAGTCTCTGTGGTCCGGAAATCTTACCCAGTCGTCTCCCGGAAACAAAGGCCGAATCTCAAACTCTTCTGCTGAATCCCAGAGTCTCAGTCCCTTTTGTTCCATGAGACGTGAAGCACACAATAAACATACAGCAACACATTTGTGGAGAATATGTAACCAACATATGTGCCACATGACACCCCCAAACGTCTAAAATGGGACAAACATAACCAGAGACACATGACATAATAACATTACTACGTATCAATCCACCAGTTGCTTAACTCTCAGTCTCCTGCCGTATCTGCTGAAAGCCGGCTTTGCTGCTTCCGCAGCGTCCTCCTGCACCTGTGGATTAGAACTGTTAGTCAATCTCTGTGGGAGTCCTGTAGAATGCCCTCTAGGGGGTCTACCAAGTCGACATGCACATGATCAAAGTGCTTAGCCGGAATGTGGAAAGGCTCCAAAGGAGCTCTAGTGTGTTTGTGTATTTTGGCTCGCTGACACGCTACGCAGGCTGTCGCCCATTCCTTGACCTGTCTGCGCAACCCCGGCCATACAAATTTCTCCCCCACCATTTTGACCGATGCGTGCACCCCCGGGTGCGCCAGAGAATGGATCGAGTCAAAAACGCGGCGGCGCCACGCAGCTGGTACCACGGGGCGCGGCCGTCCCGTGGAGACATCGCAGATTAGGGGAGGCATACCCATTTGCAGCACCCTGTCCTCCAGCCTTAACCCTGTTGGTCCAGACTGGAGCGCGCGCATGTCCGCATCGCTAACCTGCTCCGCGGCCATGGCGGCATAATCTAACCCTACGCGGACCGGGGCCGCGCACGCTCCCGCGTCGCTACCCTGGCCCGCGGCCATGGCTGCAGAGTCTGCCCTCACGTGGTCTGGCGCCGGCACAGCACGCGAGAGGCAGTCTGCCACTACATTATGTTTACCTGCTACATGCTGGATATCGGTGGTGAACTCTGATATCGCGGCCAGCTGTCTCTGCTGCCGGCCCGACCAAGGTTCCGAAATCTTGGCCATCGCAAAAGTCAGCGGTTTGTGGTCCACGAATGCGGTGAAATGGCGCCCTTCCAGCCAGAACTGGAAATGGCGGATGGCCAAGTGTAGGGCCAACAACTCCCTGTCGAACGCGCTGTATTTTCGCTCGCTATCGCGCAAGGTTTTGCTGAAAAGCGCGAGCGGTTGCCAGGTCCCCGCTACAAACTGTTAAACGACCGCCCCTACCGCTAAATCGGACGCGTCGGTGGTGAGGGCCATGCGGGCTGTTGGCACTGGATGTGCCAACAAAGCCGCGTTTGCCAGCGCTGTTTTGACTTGAGAGAATGCGCGCTTCCGCTCAGGAGACCATTCGATTTTATTTGTGGGTTTTTGTTTTTTAGTGCCGCGTACAATGGTTGCATGAGCCACGCTGCACTTGGGAGGAAACGGTTATAAAAATTAACCATTCCCAAAAACTCCTGTAACGCTTTGACCGTTTGAGGTTGGGGAAAATTTGTTATTGCGCGCACTTTATCGGGCAGAGGGACCGCTCCTTCTGGCGAAACGCGATGCCCCAAAAAATCAATCTGCGCTACTCCAAACTAACACTTCGCTGGGGCTGATGCCAGAGGGACCGCTTCCGGCCAATGCGTGGTGCGGTCCACCATCGTCAAAAGGTGTGTGTACCCAGTGACGACGGAAGGGGGCCTACCAGTGTGGAGAATGTGTTCAAGGATGAGGCTGAGTTTGTTCCTCAGATTCAGCTTTATTCACAGATCACATCTCCAACAATCTCAAAGCAAGTCAAGAGGAAGTTTTCATCTCACATCAGGGGTTTTACACCCCGGGCACGAAACAGCAGTCACATGGTGTTTAATCAAACATACAGTCACATGGTACTTAATCTCAATCACAAAGTAACCCCTTTGATCTCACACCATTGTCCTCTAGTCTCTGTGGTCCGGAAATCTTCCCAGGTCGTCTCCCGGAAACAAAGGCCGAATCTCACACTCTTCTGCTGAATCCCAGAGTCTCAGTCCCTTTTGTTCCATGAGACTTGAAGCACACAATAAACATACAGCAACACATTTGTGGAGAATATGTAACCAACATATGTGCCACACCGTGGCATAAAAATTCTACAGAAACAAAATAGCTATTCATTAGACAACTTTAACTTAGTGTGTAATAGTAATATATACAGTGTCATGTCAGTTCAGTGTCAGTAATGGTATCATATCATTGTAATTTCCCCATATAGATTTTTTATCCTGTGTCATGCGTGCATGTCTGTGTCACAAATTTACCAGAAAAAAAGTTAAAAATGTTCAAAAATGTTTACAAGAAAAACCTCACTAACTGCAAAGAAAATGGGAAAAACTAAAACATTTATACTAATCTGAGGTTTTGTTCTTTAAATTTTTGGCTTCATTCTTGTGAATTTATAATTATTTTTTGTAGAAATGTGCCATTTCTCCCCTGCATTCATTGTTTTTCATACAAATTGTAACTTTTTTCTCACAAATTTTCTATTTTACTTGTAAACTGGCCTCCTTTGTCATATTTTACAGCGTTATTCTTGCTAATTTATACTTAATTTACATTTATAGATTTTACCTTACACTAAATTTGTGAGTCCACCACCACTACCATCCAGCTTGTTAAAAAATAATGAATCACCTGAGAACAAGGTCTTTAATTCTTCATTCAGCAACATCTGCTGTGGAAAGAGGCTTTTTCACCAAACTGTCCACAAAAATCTGCATATTTGATCTTAAAATCAAGATAATAGGTAAAAGGCCATCACTACTAGGAATGTTTAGGTTATTATAAATACACAGCTTTGTCTATAAATGTGATTTTCTTTGCGTAAAAAATAATTTAAATTTTATAACTTTCTGAATGTATTTTTTCCTTTTTAAACCATAAAAATTGCAGCTTTTGCTTATATTCATATTATTAGATTCATGTAGCTATTTTTTCTTGGAAATTTAGAACTTTATTTAAAAATCTTCATAATGAGGAATTTTTTAGTTTTTCAGTTTATGAGAAAAAAATACATCAGAGTCAGAGAATTGTGAACTATTTGATAGCATCTAAATATTATAGAATTTATTCTGAGAGTCACTTCACTAACCTGAGGTGCTGAAAATCTCACGGCCTCTCTGTGTAGCAGAACACTCTCCTCTGCAGCCTCCTCTCCCCTCACCTGTGCCGTTTGACTCATTTTTCTTCGGGAAAATCGCCTCTTTTATCAATTTCTGCTATTTGTTAACCACCAAAATGTGAACACACCTTCTGGAGTCCTGCGCCCTGTTGAATGCTGTCAGTCTTTCAGTCGGACCAATCATTAGATTGGTCCGATTAGAGACGATTATTATGAATATTCGATGATTCGATGATATATTCGATGATTAGAGACGTGGCTAACTGAACTAGCAGCAGATGCTAACATTGAGCTGGAGGGTTTTCACACGATACGAGCTGACCGAACACCAGAGAGTGGCAAAACTAGGGGCGGTGGAGTGATCATGTATGTTAACAACAACTGGTGCAGACCGGGACATATCACTGTTAAACAACGACACTGCAGCAAAGACATTGAGTTGCTAGCTGTTAGCATGAGGCCTACATATCTCCCGAGAGAACACTCACACGTGATCTGCATTGTTGTTTATGCAAATCCGACGGCGAACGCTGGGACAGCGCGTGACGTCATCCATTCAGTAACCAGCAGGCTGCAGACAGAACACCCAGATGCTCTTCTCCTCATCTCAGGCGATTTCAACCACGTTTCACTGTCTCCCATTTTGCCCACTTTCACCCAGTATGTCACATGCCACACTAGAGACAATAAAACACTGGATTTGTTCTACGCAAACACTAAGGAGGCGTACACCTCATCACAACTCCCCCCACTTGGGAGATCGGATCACAACTTGGTTCATCTCCGACCGGTGTACAAACCCCTAGTGCACAGACAACCTCCGGCCATGCACACTGTGGAGTTATGGTCTGAGGAGACAATGGACACTCTAAAGGACTGTTTTGAAGCCACTGCCTGGAAGCAGCTCTGCGATCCACATGGTTAGGACATCGATGGCCTCATTCACACCTTCACGGGCTACCTCAGCTTCTGTGTGGACAAATCCGTTCCCACCAAGACCATACGGCGTCACTCAAACAACAAACCCTGGATCAACCCTGAGATAAAAACACTTCTGAGAGAGAAGAAGAGGATCTTCAGGTCGGGGAACAGGGAGATGCTGAAGTCCGTACAGAGGGAGCTGAGGAGAAAGATCAGAGAAGGCAAGGACAGCTTCAGGAAGAAGATGGAGGACAAGCTGCAACAGAGCGACATCAGCGGGGTCTGGAGAAACCTCAAAACCATCTCGGGGCTCCAGAATACCTCCCCCCAGGCCACGGGGGGCAGGGAGTGGGCGAACAACCTGAATCTGTTTTTCAATAGATTTGACCAACCGCCCTCCCCCCTGTCTGCACAACAACCACTGCTGCCTCTAAGAAATCAAGTCCTGCTACCCACTCCCCACTCCACCGACACCCCCCCCACTCCCAACACACAGCCCCCCATCCTGACCCTGACCAAGACCCAGGTGAGGACGGAGCTGAGGAAGATCAAGGCGAGGAAGGCGTCGGGACCGGACGGCATCAGCGCAAAGCTCCTCAAGTCCTGTGCAGACCAGCTGTGTGGGATTGTGACGTATATCTTCAACATGAGCCTGAAACTGGGGAGGGTACCACAGCTGTGGAAAACATCTTGTGTGGTACCTGTACCAAAAACTTCCCACCCCAAAGACCTGAACAGCTTCAGACCGGTGGCCTTGACGTCCCACTTGATGAAGACCCTGGAGAGACTGCTCCTTGCTCATCTCCGCCCCCTGGTGGAACCAGCGATGGATCCACTCCAGTTCGCCTACCAGCATGGCATTGGGGTGGAGGATGCGGTGATCTTCCTCCTTCACCGTTCTCTGTCCCACCTGGAGAAGCCCGGGAATATGGTGAGGATCATGTTCTTTGACTTCTCCAGTGCTTTCAACACCATCCAACCGATGATCCTGAAGGACAAGCTGCTGCGCGCAGGGGTGGACCAGCACCTGTCATCATGGATCCTGGACTACCTCACGAACCGGCCTCAGTTTGTGAGAACCCGGGACTGTGTTTCCGACACGATCATCAGTAGCACGGGGGCCCCCCAGGGAACGGTGCTGGCTCCCTTCTTGTTCACTCTTTATACTGCGGACTTCTCACACAACACAACACATTGCCATCTACAGAAGTTCTCTGATGACTCTGCGATCGTTGGTCTCATCTCCAGCGGAGATGAAGCTGAGTACAGAGGGCTTATCCAGGACTTTGTGGACTGGTGCCATCGGAACTGCCTCCAGATCAACGCGAGGAAAACTAAGGAGCTGGTGGTGGACTGCCGCAGGCATGGGCAGCCCCTCACAGCACCAGTAAATATACAGGGAACAGACATCGAGATGGTGACATCCTACAAGTACCTGGGTATTCATCTGAACAATAAACTAGACTGG
The DNA here is from genome assembly GCA_020510985.1 of Pholidichthys leucotaenia. Lineage (NCBI taxonomy): Eukaryota > Metazoa > Chordata > Actinopteri > Cichliformes > Pholidichthyidae > Pholidichthys > Pholidichthys leucotaenia. Next base: position 103,293,015 of record CM035841.1, on the reverse strand, counting down.
TCACACAATACTGACACACTCTACAAGAAGGGACAGCGCAGGCTGTTCCTGCTGAGGAGACTCAGGTCTTTTGGTGTACAAGGGGCGCTGCTGAAGTCATTCTATGACACGGTGGTGGCATCAGCCATCACTTTTGGAGTGGTCTGCTGGGGCAGTGGCATTACTGCAGCCGATAGGAAGAGACTGAACAAACTGATTAAGAAAGCTAGCTCTGTCCTGGGGCAACGCCTTGATCCGATGGAGGAGATAGGAGAGAGAAGGACGGTGGCTAAACTGTCATCTCTGCTGGAGTCCGAGTTCCACCCTATGCAGGACATACTGGATGCACTGAGGAGCTCATTTAGCAGCAGACTACATCATCCCAGGTGCACAACCGAGAGGTTTCGTAGGTCCTTCCTACCAACGGCTGTCAGACTGTACAACCTAAGCAGGGCTGCTCGCAGAGATAGCAAAAAGACGTAACAAACTAATAGTTTTTTTTTTTTTTTTTTTTTGAATGCAAAAGATGCAATAGACTTACACAATGGTCCTCTCCGGCATACAACTAGGAACATACCGGTCGCTATGGAGGGTGAGAATATGTATGGGCACATAATCATACCATGTAGGATAACTAAATAGACGGTTATGCTGTTTCATCCCACCTAGCAACAATGCTCTGCACTGTGTGTGTTTATATATTTACATATTTATTCCATCTAGCTACAATGCTCTGCACTGGGTGTGTTTATATTTATATATCTATATATTTATTCCATCTAGCTACAATGCTCCGCACTGTGTTTTTATATATCTACATATTATTCCATCTAGCTACATTGCTCCGCACTGTGTGTGTTTATATACTTGCATATTTATTCCACCTAGCTGCAATGCTCCATACTGTGGGTGTTTATATATTTACATATTTATTCCATCTAGCTACAATGCTCTGCACTGTGTGTTCATATATTCAGATATTTATTCCATCCAGCTACAATGCTCTGCACTGTGTGTCTGTGTATATATATATATATATTTTATAGTAATATGTACATATGTATATTAGCTGCTCTTGCTTGCTTGTTTTTTCTTGCCTTCTGATTGTTGCTCTGAGTGTTGCTATCCCTGTGCTGTTGCAATCCTGGAATTTCCCCGTTGTGGGACTAATAAAGGCTTATCTTATTACTGGCACCAAATTGTGAGGGCTGCTCTGGTGTGTAGCTCCGTCAAGCAGATGAAGGGCTATTAAACACTGGGATAGAGCTCACAACATGCCTGCCACTGATGATTAGGTTATATTGTTGTTCATTAATTTTACTTCTAACTAGAACACCGGCCCATCAGTGAAGCAGCCCACTGAGATATGAGCCACTCCGCTCCTGCACTCGCACCTCCTGTCACGCTACATACGGCAACAACGCTTGGACAAAAAGTCCAAAAAGTAGTTCTGTGTATAGGAATAGGATGTTAATCTTTTGTTTTTATAGGACAGGGGTCCTCAAATGTTTTTGCCAGGGGTCCGCATTTGTTTTTTCCAGTGGACCAGAGGTCTGGAGCAGTGAAAGCCTGCTGCATGGGTGGATATTTCATTTTTATGTTGGGAGGGACAATAAACAGAACATTTTCTCTAGAGTAAATATTGAGAGGGCACCAAGTATTACTGTTGTCAGTCACAAATTTATGAGAAAGAATGCACAAATGTACACTGATGGGGAAAACGCTGCAAATTTACAAGAAAAAAGTCATAAATTTATGAGAAAGAAAACTGCAAATTTAAAAGAAACAACTGCGCATTTACAAAAAGTCAAGTTTACTAGAAAAAAGTTGCAAATTTGGTGAGAAAAAATATGTAAATTTACAAGAAAAAAGTCACATTATAAAAGGTTACAAATTTACAAGAGAAAAAATTACAGATTTAAGATGCAAACACAGCAGATTTATGAGGGAAAAGTGGAACATTTACAACAAAAAAGTTTTACATGTACAAATAAGTGTAGTAAATTAATGAGAAAACGTTACACGTTTATGAGGAAAGCTGCAAATTTTAAAGGAAAAAAGTTCCCCCCGGACCCCCTTGATTTGCGCCCATGTCACCAGGCTGTTCTGCTGTGGGAGGAGCTGCTGAAGGCAGCAACTTCAGAACAGACTTTCACCACTCTGCTGCTTTTTGTGTCATAGATGTAACAAGAATCCCGCTTGCAGCTTGATATGATGATTTCAATGCATTTATTTTTGTTGTTCATACCTCTGAATTTTGAGGAAGTGTCTCTTCAAAATTCCTATGCTTGCTCTCATAATGCCGTTTCAAATTGTAAATCTTTACCAAGCTGTGGTCTTGTGCTGGTAGAACAAATGCAAATTGCTCAGTCCATTCGTCTTTGAATTGCCAATTTTCACTGTCCACTTTTAGCAGCAAACTTGGAGCATGCCATTTTTGTTCAATCTAGGCTCCCACTGCCACTATCGCTCAGAAAGTGAAAGTAAAACATGCAGCTCAGCTGCAGCCGCTTACACGCTGACAGGCTGTCAGTGCATCGCTGGCATGTAGATAATAGTCCACGTTTACAGGTGCTGACCTAACCAAAACGCATAGTGAAGGAATCGCAGCTCAGGGGCCACAAATAGGGAGTTCGTTGGCCGCCTATTGAGGGCCACCGTTATAGGAGTATCATTTTTCCCTGCAGTCAAACGGCACACGCTGGAAATCCAGCACGGTGCCGGAAAACTTTAAGCCCTGTGGTTAAGTTTTTATTCTAAGTAATGCTTTAAATTTTCTCTCTTCATCTAGACAATGACTCAAGTTTGTTTTTTATAAAGTTTTTGTTTTACTCCTGGCATAGCAAATGAACCAAAACATAAACTGCTACAGTCACATGATCACCGACATCATGAAGTAACACTGACCTAAACAGAAGTTAGCCCTGAATTTCTCGGGTTTCCTCCCACATGCCAAAAACATGCAAGTTAGGTTAACTGGAGACTCTAAAGTGGCCCCAGGTGTGAATGGTGAAAGGGTTGGGTGGTGGCTGCCTCATCCACTCATGTGGATGCCCTGTAATTTCCCCATTGTAGGACTAATAAAGGAATGTAAAATACTTGGGACACAATACAGTATCATGACGTTGTGTATTGTGATGTCTGATGTTGTGACGTTCCATCTGACATCTTCATCTTGTCCAGCTACCTACAGAGTCAGAGTGCTCTGGTATATTTCCTCTGTTGTCATCACAGTTGTTAGTGAAGAACATCTCTCACATTTTATTTCAGAATTGAGGTAAAAGTGACATAAGTGTACATCACAACAACAATCTCCACTGCAGTATAAAAATATTTTGTTATTTTCTTATTTACAGTGTCTGTGACCCTTTTTGAACATTAAATGTTAACACTGTTATTTATAATAAACTAAAGTTTGTTGGTTGGGGCCATCATGAGTCTGTCAGGGTCATCTGCCACATGGAGATGTTGCTGGTCCTGCTCCACGGTCGTCCTCCCAGGACCAACAGCAGGTCAGGCAGATGTTGGCAGATGTCTCCTCCTCCCTCCTCCTCCTCATCTTCCTGGTGGAGCATGTCATCCTCACTGCAGCTCCACTGCGTCCTGAAACCTTGGTTCTCGAAGGTCAGACAGGTCCCGATGACCTGAGCATCTCTCCCCGGGATCGTGGTCTGTTTTTTGTTGTTGGGGTCTGAAGACTTCCTCTGGCTCTTCTTTTCATGGCATTTCTCCAGACTGAACGTCTCCAGCTCTATGGCGCCCTCCGACCCCAGAAATGTTAGAGGCGCTGGGTAGCACTTGTTCTTGAAGGGTCTGAACTTCTCCCCCAGCGTCCATGGCTTGGGTCCCATTCCGGGCTGGGGGTTGTAGCTGGGCCCCAGCCCAGCACAGCAGTGGTGGATCTTGTCTGGTGGTTCAGAGCCCGGCAGTGTGGAGATCTGGCTCCACGTGTGAGAAGAGAAGCCGTAACTCCACAGGCAGTTCTTCAGAGAGTTTGGGCTATTGCCGCCACCGAACACCAGCATGGAGTCTCTGTAGGCCACGGCCGAGTGGCCGGCCAGTCTGGGGGGGCCACACCTGAGGGAAACACAGGTGGAGTCAGCATTAGCAGTTAGCAATTCTCCATTATTGATTCTCACTCCTGGTGACATCGGCAGAATCTCGACGGTGGCCGGCTATCACTACCGGCTATTGTAGTCCATTTATTTTATTTAATGAACTATGATCCTTTTGAGCATGACAAAAATTAGAGATTTTATTTTAGGCCATATCTCCAAACCCAAGCAGCAAGCCAGCAGAAGACTTAAGAAATGTGATTTCCTTTTATTTCTTTATCTGTTGATTTATTTATTATTGTCAAAGAATCTGTATCCTGTCAGGTTTCAGAGCCCTGAGTTATCAGGAAGGAAAAGACCAACAATGGTGCTGAACAGACGGTGTTTGAAGAGAAAACATCTGACGCCCTGGGAAGTACATCCTGGTTTATTTTCATCAAGACAACAAGCACACAAGTGGTTTCAGTTGTTTTCTAATCTAATATTCAACAAACCAGGTCCATTCTGAATAAAATCAGGCCTGAAACTGCCCAGTAGCCAGCCAGCGTGTCCATGTGGGCTCCACTGTAGGTTAAATCTGGATGTCTTATGGGTCCCATGTGGATTTATCCTCGGCTTCCATCTGTTTGCCCACATGGACTTTACCTGTGGTGCAGGTAAGCAGATAATCTGTTTATCAGCTTTAAACCCACTGGGCTCAACGTGCGTGAGCAGGTTCCAGTAACACTGGCACCACAGGCAAAATTATGAGAAAAGAATGAGGAAATTTATAAGAAAATCAGTGGCAAATTAACAAAGAAAACTGTTGCAAATTTATGAGAAAAAAGTGAGAATTTATGGGGCAAAGTTGCAAATTTACAAGAAAAACTTGTAAAATTACTTACAAACTTACAAATTTATAAGAAAAAAAATTATGAGAAAAAAATAGAAACAAGTTTCAAATTAGCAAAAAATATAAAATATATGAGTAAATAAATGGAAAATTTATGAGAAAAAAGTTACCAATTTATGAGAAAAAGTTGTAAGTTTACAAGAAAAAAAGAAAATTTTTTAGAGATCCAAATTTACAAGAAAAATGTCAAAAATTTATGGGGAAAAACTCACAAATTTACAAGAAAAAAAGATAAATTTATGAGAGGAAGTCACAAGATTACAGTAAAAATGTTGAAAACCTTTGAGAAAGTTCCAGATTTACATGAAAAATGTCACAAATTTATGGGAAAAACACAAATTCACAATAGCAAATTTATGAGAACATAAGTTGAAAATAGGTAAACAGCTTAAGTCCATGTGGGTAAACCCACCTGGACCCCAAGACAGCCCAGCTTAACCTTTGGTGGGGCCCACATGGACGTGCTGACTGGGTAAAGTGACCTGTAAATACCAAATGTTTTTCGGCTCCGTGAAGACGGCGACCCACCTGAGGGAGGTCCACGCGCGGCCGAGCCAGTCCCACCTCCAGAAGTCCCTCTGCTCCTTCAGGCCCTTCAGGCCCCCAAACAGGTACATGCAGCCCTGGTGGGCCACGGCCGAGTGGCTGTGTCTGGGTCCGGGCCCTAGCGACGCCTTCTGGGAGCCGCTCAGCAGGGACCATGCCATGGTGTCTGTTACACACACACACACACACACACACACACACACACACACACACACGCACGCTTGTATAATTAATGCAGCCAGGTAATCTGCAGGTCACATGCAGTAAAGCTCTGACTCATCACGTTACCAAACCTCCTGCCTCGTCACAGCCTGGAAATAAACGTTCTGATGACCTTTGCAACAATTTCAAACCAAGGATCGACATAAACGTGTTTACTGACTTTTATTACATCTGTTACAAAATTACACAGCTACTGTCTGACTATTTGTCAGACAACGGCTAGTTCCACTAGAGCAATCTGAGTGGAGAACACGGACGTTCCCTCATACCTACACTGAGTCCACAGCCGTTAAAGCAACAGTTTTTAAAACTTTTTCTCATGCATTTCCTTCTTTTTTCTTGTAAATTTGAGCCCTCTGACCCGAGAGATTTTTTTTTTCTTTTTACAAAAACAGAGGCCCCCCCAAACTAAATCTTACTTTGGGCCCCCAAAAAGCTAGAAGTGGCCCTGACTTGGACACCAGATTCACCACTTTAGCGGCTGAACTGTCTGTGCTATAATGTAATGTGTTTGTGACCTTAATCTCCATGGTGAGCCTCTGTTTGAACCACCAGGAAATTGTTGTTGTACTCTGGGTTCATGCTAATAGTTACCCTGGTTAGCGTTGTTATTTTGCTTTTAGAATTAGCCACCTCAATGTTTAGAATAAAGCGTCACAATTCTGTCTGAAGATAAAAATGCGAAGGTGCCAAAGAGAACATAAGCACAAGCGGAGATCCATATGAACCAGCAGCTAGCTAGCTAGCTGTATTGTATCAACGTACTTTGATTATCTTTTTACTATGGGTGGGGGAACAAATCGATGCTTTGATGTATTGTGAGACTTTGTGGTAGGGCTGTGCGATAAGACCAAGATTTCATATCCCGATGTAACCAATCTTACATATGTGTGTGTGTGTGTGTGTATATATATCCCGATATACATTTTCTGTAAATTCTATAGTTTATATATAATAAACGTGGTGAAAGTTTTAATTGTGGCAACTGTGATTAATTGCGCTGTGAGTTAATTGTGTTAATCGCATAAGCGTGATTATTTTGCCATAGTATCCCAAACTTAAGGAATCATAGATATCATGATATTGTAGGTATCATGATAGTATTGCGATATGTATCATATTGTGAGCTCCTTTGTGTACTTTTTACTTACATTTGTTAGTTATTTTGTCAAATAAGTAATTGTTACATTTTTTAAATGCTCTGAAAGTCTTGTGTGTCTTTTAATTGCCATTTCTATTTGCTTCCCCTATTTTTCTTTTAAAGCTGTTTGTTTTTAGCTTTAAAACAGAACAATTTTAAATTTAATAAGGTGCAGAAGTAATTGCTTCATATTTTCCCCGGGTGACAGCACCACAACACCAGTTAGCTTTAGCGCTAATGCTAGCTTCTTCGAGTTAGAGACGCATTAACGTGCTTGTTGACAGTTACAAAATGGATGGGAAGCTATCGGTATGCTGCTAGCATTAACACTTCATGCAATAAGGTGATTACAACACATTTAATTTAACGGTACATGTTAGCAATACACACGTCATCTGGACAGTATCAGCTAATCACAAATAAGTGTTGGGCAGCACGGTGGTGCAGTGGTTAGCACTGTTGCCTTACAGCTAGAAGGTTCCTGGTTCGAATTCCCAGGTTGACAGGGGTTGGAACCTTTCTGTGTGGAGTTTGCATGTTCTCCCTGTGCTGCGTGGGTTTACTCCAGGGGCTCCGGTTTCCTCCCACAATCCAAAGACATGCATGTTAGGTTAATTGGCTGTTCTAAATTGTTCCTAGATATCTGTTTCCTATAGGCCCTTAGAATAGAGGGTTAGTATTAGTGAAAGCGCTTTGAGTGGTCTTCGTGACTAGAAAAGCGCTATATAAGTGCAGGTTAGTTAATTTCTGGTCTGACAAGTTACTTACTTTTGTTTGTTTAACCAGATATTTTGCTCCACCAAGAAAAAAAGTTCCTTCTGAACTGCTGCTAAGCATCTCAATGAGCATAATATAGAAAAGAATAGGGCTATTGCTATTCCACCCACACATGATGTAACTAAAATAAATATTGTCCAGTGCAGAAGTCAGCGTTTCTATATACACTGCCCCACCTGCTGAGTGGGTTTTATGGGTCGTGTCAATTTAAACTCACCAAAGTTTAAACTCCAGAACTCCTGCGAGGAACCTTTAATGTCGACCAAACCTCCGTACATCAGCATGGACGAACCCAGCACCACGGCACTGTGGCCCTTCCTGTTGGACGGCATCTGGCTCCACACACACACGCACGCACGCACACACACACATACATCTATGAGCATGTTGTGATGGGTTAAATTGAATTATCATCACCTCATCAGATTTCACAGCAAATCTATAGAGAAAATTTCCAACTAAAGCATGTAAATGCACTTTAAAATATCATAATTAGATTATAAATAGTAAAACTGGCAGCACAAAGCTGACAAACGTAGTCATTTATGTGGAGTAGAACCGTTTCCAGCCATAAAACTGAGTAAATTTGCAACTTTTTAAAAATAAATTTTTAACTTTTTTATTGTAAATTTGTGACCTTTTTTTTTACATAATAAAGCTGCAACATTTTCTTGTAAATTTGCTACTTTTTCCCTCATGTATTTAAAACACTTTTCCATAAATTTGCTGTGTTTTTATTGCAATTTTTCAACCTTTTTCCTCATATAAATTTCAACTTTTTTCTAGCAAATTTACAAGTTTTTTTCTCAGAAATCTGCGAATTTTTCCTTTAATTCTGCAACCTCTTTCTTGAAATTTTGCAACTTTCTTCTCGTACATTTATAACTTTTCTCATAAATTTGCATTTTTATTGTAAATTTGCAGCTTTATTCTCATAAATTTGCAGCTTTTTACTTGTAGAGTTACATGTTTTTTTCTTTTAAATCTACAACTTTTTTCTTGGACATCTGCAACTTTTTTTATCATAAATTAGCAACATTTTTTCTAGTAAATTTGCAACTTTTTCCTCATATATGTAAAACTTTTTTTTTCATAAATTTGTAGTGTTTTTATTGTAAATTTGTAACTTTTTTCTCATAAAATTAAAACTTTTCTTTTAAATCTGCAACCTTTCATTGTAAATTTGCAACTTTTTTCTCATAAATTTAATTTTTCTCATAAATCGAAAACTATTTTCTTTTAAATCTGCCACTTTTTCTGGTAAATTTGCAACCTTTTTCTCAGAAATTTTCATTCTTTTTCTTGGAAATTTGCAACTTTTTTCTTTTACGAAAAAAAAATTAGATTTAAATCTGCATTTTTTTCCTCAAACACTCATAATCTTAAACTTTTTTCTTGTAATTTTTACAACAGTTTTTCCCATCAGTTTGTGACTCCTGTAAATTTTCCTTTTTTTTTCTTGTGAAATTGTGACTTTTTTTTTGTAAAATTTCAATGTTCACATGTATGTTGTTAAATTATATTCTATGCAATGGTTTAATGTTTTTCTATTCATCTAGACCAGAGGTCCCCACCTACTGGATCCTGGGTCACAGAAAGCTACAGAACTCTTCACCAATACAAAAGTACCCCCGCAACACAATTTTACATAAAAAAGCTAGAAACTGCCCTGATATCAGTTAAAACATGATCAAATCACAACATATATACGTATGTATGTACTGTATGCATATACAGTATCTCACAAAATTGAGTACACCCCTCACATTTTTGTAAATATTTTATCATATCTTTTCATGGGACAACACTGAAGATATGAAACGTTGAGACAATGTAAAGTAGTCAGTGTGCAGCTTGTGTAACAGTGTAAATTTGCTGTCCCCTCAAAATATCTCAACACACAGCCATTAATGTCTAAACCGCTGGCAACAAAAGTGAGTACACCCCTAAGTTAAAATGTCCAAACTGTGCTCAAATAGCAATTTTCCCTCCTCAGTGTCATGTGACTCATTAGTGTTACAAGGTCTCAGGTGTGAATGGGGAGCAGGTGTGTTAAATTTGGTGTTATCGCTCTCACACTCTCTCATACTGGTCACTGGAAGTTCAACATGGCACTTCATGGTAAAGAACCCTCTGAGGATCTGAAAAAAAGAATTGTTGCTCGACATAAAGATGGCCTAGCCTGTAAGAAGATTGTCAACACCCTGAAACTGAGCTGCAGCACAGTGGCCAAGACCATACAATGATTTAACAGGACAGGTTCCATTCAGAACGGGCCTTGCCATGGTCGACCAAAGAAGTTGAGTGCATGCGCTCAGCGTCATATCCAGAGGTTGTCTTTTGAAAATAGACGTATGAGTGCTGCCAGCATTGCTGCAGAGGTTGAAGGGGTGGAGGGTCAGCCTGTCAGTGCTCAGACCATATGCTGCACACTGTATCAAACTAGTCTGCATGGCTGTCGTCCCAGAAGGCAGCCCCTTTTAAAGATGATGCACAAAAAAGCCCGCAAACAGTTTGCTGAAGACAAGCAAACTAAGGACATGGATTACTAGAACCATGTCCTGTGCTCTGATGAGACCAAGATAAATTTACTTGGATCAGATGGTGTCAAGCGTGTGCGGTGGCAACCAGGTGAGGAGTACAAAGACAAGTGCGTCTTGCCTACAGTCAAGCATGTTGGTGGGAGTGTCATGGTTTGGGGCTGCGTGAGTGCTGCTAGCACTGGGGAGCTGCAGTTCATTGAGAGAACCATGAATGCCAACATGTACTATGGCAAACAGAAGCAGAGCATGATCCCCTCCCTTCAGAAACTGGGCCGCAGGGCAGTATTCCAACATGATAACCACCGCAAACACACCTCCAAGATGACCACTGCCTTGCTAAAGAAACTGAGGGTAAAAGTGATGGACTGGCCAAGCATGTCTCCAGACCTAAATCCTATTGAGCATCTGTGGGGCATCCTCAAACGGAAGGTGGAGGAGCACAAGGTCTCTAACATCCACCAGCTCTGTGATGTCGTCATGGAGGAGTGGAAGAGGATTCCAGTAGCAACCTGTGAAGCTCTAGTGAACTCCATGCCCAAGAGAGTTAAGGCAGTGCTGGAAAATAATGGTGGCCACACAACATATTGACACTTTGGGCACAATTTGGACATTTTCACTAGGGGTGTACTCACTTTTGTTGCCAGCGGTTTAGACATTAATGGCTGTGTATTGAGTTATTTTGAGGGGACAGCAAATTTACACTGTTATACAAGCTGTACACTGACTACTTTACATTGTATCAAAGTGTCATATCTTCAGTGTTGTCCCATGAAAAGATATAATAAAATATTTACAAAAATGTGAGGGGTGTACTCACTTTTGTGAGATACTGTATGTACATAGGTCCTGTGAATGTACCTGAGGGCAGCTCTTCTTTCCCTGCCAGTGAACCCACCTCTGCTTCACTGAAAAACACCAGAAAAGGAAAATTAAAGCAAAATAAATCACATTAAGTTAAAAAAAGACAACAACTGAATGCAAAAATGTGGAAACGCCTCCACAAATGGCATACTTTTGATGTAAACACAGTGTCTGCAGGATATAGAAAAAATTACATTACCTGGAAATATTAATGCATAGCTATTAGGGCTGTGAATCTTTATTAGTCACACGATTCAATTAGATTCCAATTTTTGGGGTCACGATTCGATTCAGAATTGATTTTTGATTGAAAACGATTTTCCATTCACATCTGGTTCTCAGTTCAGCACAAAAACTCACCAATCTCAGGAAAAAAGTCCACTGCACTGCAGAAAATGCTGAGATAAGGTTGAAAGCAGAGTACAGTGTGTTGATGTTTTGAGGGGGCTATATTTTTAAAAATTTACATTGTGGTGACCCCCACAACCTATGGGACAGGCAGAGCGCTCAGCTTGAGCAATTAGCAGAACAATGAGATGTATGGACCAATATCAATATGTAGAGCCTTGCAGCCTCCTTTGTCCTACAGCCCCGGAGCAGAGAGGAATTCAGGTGTCAGTAATCCTGCTATTGATATGTATGACTCTCATGTAAATGTCCCATGCATCCCTACTGTACTGTGATGCTAATAGGCCAAGCATGCATTGTCTGTGGCTGAGTATATGAGAGTTCTCTCTCTTTGACGACTCAAGTGCTTGTTGCTGACTAAGAGACACAGGGCTCACTCCGGGGCGCTGCTACAGTGCTGAGTGAGCCTCGTGATGGAGGATGAATAAAGCACCCTTTTAACCTTCAGTTCGCCATGTCCGCCTGCACTTATTTGATCTTTGCCTCCACACTGGTGACCCTTATTCGTATCCTCCACAACATCAACTGGTTTGCAATAAACTACTGTTAAATGAAAAAGTAGGCTTAGGTTGGTTTTTTTTTCTTCGTTCAGACCACTGGTTGAGGGATAGGTGCGTCGTAATTCCAGTTCATGGGCACAATCCTGAAAAAGTGGCTTTCAACCCTGTTCAGGAAGGCCTGTGCATGCCCGTAAAAAAACAAGAAACTGGAGCACCCGGAGAAAATCAGCACTTTGCTTGGCATTTTCCACATTTGTAGTGTAGACTGGAGTGTAGACTTTGTAGTGTAGACTTGATTGAAGGGGCTTGCCCTCGGCTGAGATGGACGGACTTTCATCACTTAAGTGTGTTTGTCTATTTTTGATTTGATTTCAGCGCTTTTACCGTGTAAATAATAGTTCAGAATAGTAAATAGTAGTTTTAGTAGTGACTGTGAGATTTTTGGAGTGTTTTTATTTTTATTTGCTTCAAGAATGGAGGCGAAAGGAGCAGCGAGTTTGTGTATATTTGCTCCTGACTTCGGCGTTTTTACCGTGTAAATAGTAGTTCAGCCCTCGGCTCTGACTCTGTAACATTTCTAACATTTTCACATGATTTCAGACCTTCTGTACTTAAATGGGTCTTTTTTTTCTGGTGATTTTGTGCTATTTTCATGTGACTTTTTTGTTAGTTTGCAGCCCTTTGCATAGACAGTACGATCTGTTTTTCCACTTTTCCTCTGGTGCACTCCTGGTGCACAATTTGGGCTTCTCATGTCTCATCCTTTCATTCCTTCACAATATATACATATATATCGATATACTCGATGTCCTCTAAAGACATCGAGTCCTGCTGTCCACACCCCACTCCACCAACACCCCCCCACTCCCAGCACACAGCCCCCCAACCTGACCCTCACTAAGACCCAGGTGAGGACGGAGCTGAGGAAGATCAAGGCGAGGAAGGCGTCGGGACCGGACGGCATCAGCGCAAAGCTCCTCAAGTCCTGTGCAGACCAGCTGTGTGGGATTGTGGAGCTCATCTTCAACCTGAGTCTGAAGCTGGGGAGGGTACCACAGCTGTGGAAAACATCTTGTGTGGTACCTGTACCAAAGACTTCCCACCCCAAAGACCTGAACAGCTACAGACCAGTGGCCCTGACGTCCCACTTGATGAAGACCCTGGAGAGACTGCTCCTTGCTCACCTCCGCCCCCTGGTGGGACCAGCGATGGATCCACTCCAGTTCGCCTACCAGCATGGCATTGGGGTGGAGGATGCAGTGATCTTCCTTCTTCACCGTTCTCTGTCCCACCTGGAGAAGCCCGGGAATGCGGTGAGGATCATGTTCTTTGACTTCTCCAGTGCTTTCAACACCATCCAACTAATGATCCTGAAGGACAAGCTGCTGTGTGCAGGGGTGGACCAGCACCTGTCATCATGGATCCTGGACTACCTAACCGGCCACAGTTTGTGAGAACCCGGGACTGTGTGTCCAACACGATCATCGGAAGCACAGGAGCCCCCCAGGGAACGGTTTTGGCTCCCTTCCTGTTCACCCTTTATACTGCGGACTTCTCACACAACACAACACACTGCCATCTACAGAAGTTCTCTGATGACTCTGCGATCGTCGGCCTCATCTCCAACGGAGATGAAGCTGAGTACAGAGGACTTATCCAGGACTTCGTGGACTGGTTCCATCGGAACTGCCTCCAGATCAATGCGAGGAAAACTAAGGAGCTGGTGGTGGACTGCCGCAGGCAAGGACAACCCCTCACAGCACCAGTAAATATATAGGGAACAGACATTGAGATGGTGACATCCTACAAGTACCTGGGTGTTCATCTGAACAATAAACTAGACTGGTCACACAATACCGACACACTCTACAAGAAGGGACAGCGCAGGCTGTTCCTACTGAGGAGACTCAGGTCTTTTGGTGTACAAGGGGCGCTGCTGAAGACATTCTACGACACGGTGGTGGCATCAGCCATCACTTTTGGAGTGGTCTGCTGGGGCAACGGCATTACAGCAGCCGATAGGAAGAGACTGAACAAACTGATCAAGAAAGCTAGCTCTGTCCTGGGGCAGCGCTTTGACCCAGTGGAGGAGATAGGAGAGAGAAGGATGGTGGCTAAACTGTCATCTCTGCTGGAGTCCGAGACCCACCCTATGCAGGACATACTGAACGCACTGAGGAGCTCATTTAGCAGCAGACTACATCATCCTAGGTGCGCAACTGAGAGGTTTCGCAGGTCCTTCCTACCTACGGCTGTCAGACTGTATAACCTAAGCAGGGCTGCTTGCAGAGATAGCAAAAAAACGTGACGACCTAATAGTATTGAATGCAAAAGACACAATAGACTTACACAATGGTCCCCTCCAGTATACAACTAGGACAATATCGGTTGCTACGGAGGGTGACAATATGTATGGGTACATATTCATACTATCTAGGATAACTAAGCAGACGGTTATGCTGCTTATTCCATCTAGCTACAATGCTCCGCACTGTGTGTACTGTATATACACTACCGTTCAAAAGTTTGGGGTCACTTAGAAATTTCCTTATTTTTGAAAGAAAAGCACTGTTTTTTTCAATGAAGATAACTTTAATCAGAAATACACTCTAATATCTAATATACATTGCTAATGTGGTAAATGACTATTCTAGCTGCAAATGTCTGGTTTTTGGTGCAATATCTACATAGGTGTATAGAGGCCCATTTCCAGCAACTATCACTCCAGTGTTCTAATGGTACAATGTGTTTGCTCATTGCGTCAGAAGGCTAATGGATGATTAGAAAACCCTTGTGCAATCATGTTAGCACAGCTGAAAACAGTTTAGCTGGTTAGAGAAGCTATAAAACTGACCTTCCTTTGAGCAGGTTGAGTATCTGGAAAAAATTATTATTTCAAATACAAATCATTATTTCTAACCTTGTCAATGTCTTGACTATATTTTCTATTCATTTTACAACTCATGGTGGTAGATAAGTGTGACTTTTCATGGAAAATACAAAATAATTGTCTGGGTGACCCCAAACTTTTGAACGGTAGTGTATATTTATACATTTATTCCATCTAGCTACAATGCTCCGCACTGTGTGTTTATATATTTATATATTTATATGTACATATGTATATTCGCTGCTCTTGTTTTTCTTGTCTTCTTGATTGTTGCTCTGAGTGTTGCTATCCCTGTGCTGTTGCAATCCTGGAATTTCCCCATTGTGGGACTAATAAAGGCTTATCTTATCTTATATATTGTAACACCTCTGGAGAATCTACTGGATATTTTGGACAGTTTTTACGTTTTTCCTCCATCCTTCAATTTGAATATCTTCATTTGTAAAGGGCATTCCAAGGTAATCAAGGTAAGGTTCGGGCTGCACGGTGGCGCAGTGGTTAGCACTGCGGCAGCACAGTTTACCCTTGGCCGGGGGATTGTGGGGATCGTGGGATCGTGGGTTCGATCCCAGCCCCCGACCAACAGTGATCTGTGTGGAGTTTGCATGTTCTCCCTGTGTTGCGTGGGTTTACTCCGGGATTTCTCCGGTTTCCTCCCACATGCCAAAAACATGCATGTTAGGTTAATTGGCTGTTCTAAATTGTCCCTAGATATTTGTTTCCTATAGGCCCTTAGAATAGAGGGTTAGTATTAATGAAAGCGCTTTGAGTGGTCTTTGTGACTAGAAAAGCGCTATATAAGTGCAGGTTAGTTAGTTAGTAAGACAGCTGTGTTTTATATTAAACTATTTTCCTTCTAGCAATACTCTTAACTTTAATGTTATGTGTGTTTTAAACCTGCTCGTTTGCAATAACTCGCTGCCATTCGTTTCAAAGTGAAATGCTGGTTCCACGTTGTCGACACCATGAAGGGCTTAAATTACATTAACAGCCGGTTTAACCTCTGAATTATCTTAGCGACTTTGAGCCTTTTGTGGTATACTGACTTGGCCGTTTTATACAAAGCTGGAGTCTTCAACACTTGAAACTTTTAAATGGAACAGCAACCCCTTAAAGACGAAGCCAAAGTAAAATTTTTAACATTTTGTATGGAATCTGGTCCGTCTCATGAGTGGTAATTAGAATGTTTGAGTGCAGGTGATCTGCAGGCAGAACTTCATTAAGGAATCCAAAGATTTTTATTCTTAAACACTATTCAGATTGATTGTTTTTGTTCAAGTCTTAATTAAGTTGGTTGCAAATACTCTGCTTGTTTGAATTAAGAACTAAATGCAATAAAATGAAATTGTATGTTAAATGGCATATTGTATGATATAGTGTAGTTAGAAATGTACTTTAAGTCAGTTAACATTATTCTTAAAATGATGTTTTAAAAACTCAAAGCAATCAGAAAGTGGCCATAAGGACTGGAAGAGAAGCGGGGGAAAAAAAAAAAAAAAAGAAAAATCAGCAAAATTTAAAACAATGTGTCATGGGTTTAAGTTTCCCCTGAAGTTTGTTTCCTGAAATTGCGACTTAGATTAACCACTATAATTCATTAAGTGAAAACTCATGGCTGCTCTGTTCATTCACAGACCAGAAAATTCACGCTGTTATCCTGTTAAATCAAAGGGAATCTTTGTTCTTTTGCATGTCCTTTTGTTGTTAAAATTGTGTTAACAGGTCTGAGGAGTTGTTAGTTCCTGTCCAGCTGGTCAGTTGGGGGGGGGGGGGGGGGAATCAGTGCTGCTGATAAAGCCACATCGCCCTTTAACCCTTTGGTTTCCATCTCAGCAGCAGCTCTGTTTGAATTGTCCTCAGAAGTGAAGATGTAAATCAACAGAGGTGTGAAGTCTGGCCCAGCTGTTCCCACTGATGTCATGGGGGGATGATCTGTTGGGCGTCATGGGGTGTCATGTGTTTACTTTTCCTGGGTTAACTGGATTATTTCTGTTGCTGGGGATCACCTATTCCTCTCCTTTTCCTTTTCCCTGCTGATTAATGCAGATTTGCTGAATTTAACACCTCCGAACACAACCGCTTACTTCCTCCTCATGGCTGTCTTAAAAAAATGGCCAACACACGCCAATTTATCACATCCTTTTTCATGTAAATTAGAAACATTCTTTTGTAAATGTGAGGATTTTTCTCATAAATTTGCAGGATTTTCCTGCAGAGTTACAGCCATTTTACTCAATTCGTCCTCCCTCAGCCTACTCAGAGTTTTTTTTCCGAATTTGCCAAATTTTTAGTTGATTTAGTGCTGAAATCAGATAGAATAATTATAGTAGGGGACTTTAATATACATGTTGATGTAGATAGTGACTGTCTTAATAAGGCATTCAGTTGGGCAGCACGGTGGTGCAGTGGTTAGCACTGTTGCCTTACAGCTAGAAGGTTCCTGGTTCGAATCCCCAGGTTGGCAGGGGTTGGAACCTTTCTGTGTGGAGTTTGCATGTTCTCCCTGTGCTGCGTGGGTTTACTCCAGGGGCTCCGGTTTCCTCCCACAATCCAAAGACATGCATGTTAGGTTAATTGGCTGTTCTAAATTGTCCCTAGATATCTGTTTCCTATAGGCCCTTAGAATAGAGGGTTAGTATTAGTGAAAGCATTTTGAGTGGTCTTTGTGACTAGAAAAGCGCTATATAAGTGCAGGTTAGTTGTAAACAGTTGGACATTTATACCTTTTTTTGTCTTTTTGCTAAAGTTGCAGCTTTTTACCCATAAAATTGCACTTTTTTGGTCAGAAATTGGCAGCTTTTAACTGAGACTTACATCCCCCCCCCTTTTTTTTGTCAGGTCAGACATTGGCTTGCTTGCTACCGAATAACCATGAAAACCGGTACTACCTGTCTCATGGGTCGGGCCGTCGGCGACTCAACTGGCATCCCCGCCCTTCCGAGGGCGTGGAGGGTGAAACAGGGCATCCTGGCAGAACTACAAACAGTATCTGTCACAGGTCTGTGGTGGACCACTCCTAGTTACACAGGGTGAGACTGGACATCCTGGCAGATAACCACATCTGTCACAAGGTCTGTGGTGGACTGTGCCAGTCGGTGCATTGTGACATGCACTACACAAAGAGCAGAGATAAACAAACCTATCATCTGGTCAGTCACTGCAACAGATACTGGAGTCAGTTTGTCTTGGCTTGTCCTTGCCACTGATATTACCTTTATCTGCCAAGAATGTGCTGCTAGTCCAGCAAAAGCTAGCAGTACTCAAATACTTTGCAAGCAGTTTCATGAAATGGTCAATCAGAAAGCAACTCATACCGGCTCGGACACCGCCCGGGCTTACAAGGTCCGCGCTGATCTGTTCACACTCCGACAGGCAGCGAAAAGTAAGCTAGGAGCAGGAAGACAAAAGAAGAGGAAAACAGCAACCTTGTGTGTAGCAGAATGGAATGTACACACTCTGTTGGACAGAACAACATCACAGCACCCAGAAAGACAAGACTGCGCTTGTGGCCCTGGAAATGAACAGGTACAATGTAGACATAGCTGCACTTAGTGAAACAAGATTGCCTGGATATGACAGCTTGGAAGACCATGGGTACATCTTCTTTTGGAGTGGGAGATCAACTCAAGAAAGGAGAGAAGCAGGAGTGGGCTTTGCAGTTAGAAAGGAGAAAGCAGCAATGCTTGATGAGGAACCGGTGCCAATCAACGACAGGATAATGACTATGAGACTCCCACTACAGCGGAAGATGTATGCCACACTCATCAGTGTATATGCCCCAACAATGACCAACACAGAGGAGGTGAAGGAAGAGTTCTACAGTGATTTACGTGAAACTAACGTGAAACTAACTAACTGCTCTTTGCCGCCGACAGTGCTCTAGTTGCACACAGTGTGGAAGATACGCAATCTTTAGTGGAGAAATTTGCAAGAGCAGCTAGCTAATTCAGCCTCCAAATCAACATCAAGAAGACAGAGTGCCTTTATCAACCACCAAAGTTCCAATTATCAACATCACTACCAGAAGAGATCAGCATTGGTACAGAGCCACTAGTCAAGTGCAAGACTTTCAAGTACCTAGGGAGTACTGTTTCAGAGAATGCTAGGCTGGAAGATGAACTATCTCTCAGAATGGGAAGAGCAAGTGCTGTGTTTGGAAACTTGAGGGAGAGACTGTGGAACAATCGACGTGTCTATCTGTGTGAAATGCAAAGTGTACAGAGCGACAGTACTGGCTACTCTATTGTATGGTGCTGAAACTTGGACTGTCTACAGAGTGCAGGTGAAGAAACTCCACGTGTACATGATTGAGACACCTTCGAGCCATAATGAACATCTCATGGAAAGACAAGATAACCAACATAGAAGTGTTGAAACGAGCTGGTCTACCATCAATGGAGGACATGCTAATACAGATGAACCTGAGATGGCTCGGACATGTTGAGAGGATGGACCACCAGCGTCTCCCTCAGCAGTTACTCTACTCACAGTTATGCGAGGGCAAATGCACTCAGGGTAGACCAAGGCTCAGATTTAAAGACACTGTAAAAAGAAACTTGGAGAAGCTGGACATAGACAGGAGTTCCTGGCAGCAGAAGGCTAAGGACAGAGCTGTGTGGAGGAATCTGATCAGACCTAAATCAAACAGTCATTGTCGCCCATGACAGACTGCTATGATGATGATGATGAGGCTTAGGTTAGTAACTGCTTTTTTATTTCTTGAAAACTTGTGAGTTTCAAAAATGAAATTGTACACAAGTGAAATAAATGTTGAAAATGTTCCATTTCCGCATTATCACAATTCCTAACAGCTTTTACACAGTGTGGAGGTTTGGTCGTCCTCCAGCATTCTAGAAATATAGGCTGTTCATTAAAAAACAGTAAATTCTATCACAAATACTTTGAACATGCATTTAAATAGTAGTGCTACCTTGTGGGGAGCGTGAAATAACGAGGTTGAATTATTTCTCAATTCAGGTTTTAATGTAGCTTTCACATCCCCAGCGATCTCTCAAGAACAGAAGAGGAAGAGCTGCATCAGAACCCCCACATTTATACATCAACATCAAAGGAAGAATCACACATCCCTGTCAAAACCCCGCATTGACAATAACTCTCCCCCGAGTCCCTTAGTCCTCCGCCTGGCCCCAGGAGGTCAGGAAGTCCTTTCAGTTCCTTATCCCGGTACCTCCGTCCTCTTGCCGTTATCCACAGGCGGTCCAGACATATTGTCCCATCCCAAGACGTGAGGTCAATCCACATATGCAATCCTAAGCATCTCACTTTATACTCATACATATGTAGGCAAAAACACATGCGCCACATAAACCCCCCCCCCCCCCCCAAACGTCGAAGAATGGACAATATCTCATAGTTCACAAAATATGACAACATCAACAGCATGATTTACACAACATGATCAAATCAAACATCAGTCAGTACGCCGTCTGGGCTTCAAACGTCTTCCAAATCTGCTGTAATAAGGCCTCGCCGTCCCTGCGGCGCTGTCCTGCAAAAAATCTGCCGACTGAGGAAGAGAATGGTTATTTGATCTCTGCGGGGGCTCCAGGACCTGTTCCCTGGGGGGTCTGCCACGTCGAGTAGCCCTCGCTACCCGTACAGACTCGTCGTTCATCACAAAAGCAGGCTTTAGTCTGTCAATACTAATTGTTTCCTTTCTATCCCCCAAATCTAGCACAAAATGCTTATCACCTGTCTCCAGCACTCTAAATGGGCCATCATATGGCGGGCGGAGGCCTGATCGTGAAGCCTCGTGCCTGACAAAAACAAACTCGGCATTTTTTAAAGCTTTGGGAATGAAAACACGCGGAAAGGTGTGATGAACGGGGCCCAGGAGCATGTCTGCTCCCGTGCCACTCAGTGGCCCCAGAGCCGGGGGACGTCCGGGCTCCGGGTGCTCTGGTAGAAACTCACCGGGCAGCCTGAGAGGTTGTGCAAAAACTAACTCCACTGGGGAGGCATTTAAATCCTCCTTGGGCGCAGCACGCAACCCCAATAAAACCCATGGTAGTTTGTTTACCCAATCTGCATCCGTAAGCGACGCTCTGAGGGCTGCCTTCAAGGACCTATGAAAACGCTCGCATAAACCATTAGCCTGCGGGTGATACACGGTAGTGCGGTGAATTGTTGCCCCTAAGCTGCTGGCCATCGCTGACCAAAGCTCAGAGACAAATTGAGGCCCTCTGTTGGACGTAATATCCGACGGGACCCCGAAACGCGCTACCCAGGCCGTCAAAAATGCGCGAGCCACCTCTGCAGCCGTGGTCGATGCTAGTGGGACCACTTCCGGCCAGCGTGTGGTTCGGTCCACCATTGTCAAAAGATGTGTGAACCCCTGCGACGACGGTAGGGGGCCCACGAGGTCGACATGCACATGATCGAACCTCTTGGCCGGAATGTGGAACGGTTCAAAGGGGGCTTTTGTGTGCTTGTGAATTTTGGCCCGCTGGCAAGCCATGCAGGTTCTTGCCCACTCTTTCACGTGCTTGCGCAGGCTCGGCCAAACAAACTTCTCCGCTATCATTTTCACCGAAGCGCGCACCCCTGGGTGTGCCAGGGAGTGAACCGAGTCAAAAACGCGGCGGCGCCAAGCGGCCGGTACCACCAGGCGCGGTCGCCCAGTAGAGATATCGCAGATTAGAGGGGGCATACCAGTTTGCAAACTCCTACTCTCCAGCCTTAACCCTGTTGGTCCAGACTGGAGCGCGCACACGTCCGCATCTCTACTCTGTTCCGCCGCCATGGCTGCATAATCTATCCCCACGTGAACTGGGGCCGCGTGTGCTTCCGCGCTGCTATTTTGCCCTGCGGCTGCAGTAGTATAATCTACCCCCGCACGGACGGGTGCTGTCACCGCGCGAGAGAGGCAGTCTGCCACTACATTGAGTTTACCCGCTACGTGCTGAATATCAGTAGTAAATTCCCAAATTGCGGCCAGCTGCCTCTGTTGCCGGCCCGACCAAGGTTCTGAAATTTTGGCCATCGCAAAAGTGAGCGGCTTGTGGTCGACAAACGCGGTGAAACGCCGACCTTCCAGCCAGAACTGGAAATGGCGAATAGCTAAGTGGAGCGCTAACAGCTCCCTGTCAAACGTGCTGTATTTCAGCTCGGCCCCGTGCAAGGATCTGCTGAAAAATGCCAGCGGCTGCCAAACCCCGGCAACCTGCTGTTCCACAACCGCCCCATTGCCAAATCTGATGCGTCAGTGGTGAGCGCTATGCGGGCCGTTGGGTCTGGGTGAGCTAGGAGTGCAGCGTCAGCAAGGGCTTTTTTAACCTCCACGAATGCGCGCTCCCGCTCCGGGGACCACTCGATCGTGTTGGAGGGTTTTTGCTTTTTAAGCGCGGCATA
The DNA here is from genome assembly GCA_020510985.1 of Pholidichthys leucotaenia. Taxonomy (NCBI): domain Eukaryota; kingdom Metazoa; phylum Chordata; class Actinopteri; order Cichliformes; family Pholidichthyidae; genus Pholidichthys; species Pholidichthys leucotaenia. The sequence continues at coordinate 103,270,830 of CM035841.1, read as the reverse complement.
TAACGGTTGCATGAGCTGCGCTGCGTGGGGTAGGAAACGGTTATAAAAATTTACCATTCCTAAAAATTCCTGTAATGATTTGACCGTTTGTGGTCGGGGAAAATCTGCCACTGCGCGCACCTTGTCCGGTAGGGGAACTGCCCCTTCTGGGGAAACGCGATGCCCCAAAAAATCGATCTGCGCCACGCCAAACTGGCACTTGGCTGGATTAATTATTAACCCGTGCTCTCCCAACCTCCGAAAAACTGCAGTGAGGTGTTTTTCGTGTTCCTCCTCGGAAGTACTGGCGACTAAAATGTCGTCGAGGTAGACAAACACAAAAGGGAGATCGCGTAACGCGGCATCCATCATACGCTGGAATGTTTGTGCAGCGCCTTTAAGACCAAACGGCATGCGCAAAAACTCAAAAAGTCCAAAAGGGGTTATTACCGCTGTTTTAGGAATGTCCTCAGGCCGGACTGGAACTTGATGGTAGCCGCGAACCAGGTCTATTTTAGAAAAAATGTGCGCCCCCGCTAGATGCACCGAAAAATCCTGAATGTGTGGGATTGGGTAGCGGTCATGCGCTGTGGCGTTGTTTAGTCTGCGGTAATCGCTGCAAGGTCTCCACGAGCCGTCAGCTTTAGGGACCATATGCAGCGGCGAGGCCCATGGGCTCTTCGAACGGCGAATAATGCCCAGCCTTTCCAGGCTGGCGAACTCCTCGCGCGCTATGGAGAGCTTAGCGGCATCCAAGCGCCGAGCTTTCGCGAAGACGGGGGTGCCAGCTGTAGTGATAAAATGCTCCACTCCGTGTTTCGCAACTGTTGCCTAAAATGTGGGGACAGTGAGTGCTGGAAACTGGGTGAGTAGCGTGTTAAACTTACCGCCTGCTGTGGCAACGTTGGTCTGCACTGGTGGCGGGGACACTCGAGCTGCACAAGGAATAGAATAAAAAGAGAGTGCATTTACCAGCCGCCTATTGGCAAGATCAACTAACAAACCATGTGAGCACAGAAAATCAGCACCTAACATGTTGAAACTCACCGCCGCAATAATAAAAGTCCATTCATAAGTGCGGCCGTGTAAGGACAGAAACAGAGTCCTCTCTCCAAAGGTGTCGATGCTCGAGCCGTTCGCCGCCATTGCCCCGTTACCCCAGGGGCCTGCCAGCCGGTCAGCATAGGTCGGGGTGATGAAACTCACTTGGGCCCCGGTGTCCACGACGAAGTGTCGCCCGGAATTCGCATCTGTGATGTAGAGCAGCTTATTCCGTTCTCTGAGAGCCGAGGCTGCTAACGACTCTCGGTCCTGGAGTTTCCCGAGCTCTTGAAGTTGCACGGTGGCACACATCTGTGCGCCTTCTCTGCGAAACGCCGATGATAAAAGCAGAGGCCATCTCCCCTGCTGCGTCGGGAACGCGCCGCTGCCATTGTTGGTGGGGTTGGTTCTGCTGTCTCCGGCCATTCGCTGCTCCCGGACGCCGCACCGAGGTCTGCCGCTGCTGCTGTAGCCATCTGCTCACCGCAGGAGTCGAGGAGCCGCTGTGCCTCCCGGGCCAGCGCGCGGAAGTCCCGCTGGGTCACACAACGCATGCTGGAAAGGGTCCCTCTCATCTGCACTGGGAGGTTTCTCAGGAAGATATGCTTAAACAAGAAATTGTCGTTGTCTGAGTCCCTCAGCTGCAGCATATCCTCCATAAGGTCGACTGGCCTGCGTCCGCCCCGGTCGTGCATAGCCAGGAGTCTCCTAGCCCTCTCTTCGGCTGAGGGCGTAAAGCATTGGATGAGGGCAGTCTTCAGCTCGCCGTATTTGTCATCAGCGGGCGGTTGCTGCACCAGGCTCCGCACGCACCGAGCTGTGCGGTTGTCGAGCTTTGCGATGACGTGGTAGAACTTAGTGTCATCTGCCGTTATTCCCCCGAGTGCGAACTGTGCCTCGGCCTGGAGGAACCACGAGTCCGGGTTGTCCTGCCAGAATTCTGGTAGCTTTATGGAGACGGCGCTTGCTCGGGCAGACTCCGACGAGTCTGGATCGGGGGACTCGCTTCTAGGCATTCTCACGTCTCTGGTCACCAATGTGGGGAGCGTGAAATAACGAGGCTGAATTATTTCTCAATTCAGGTTTTAATGTAGCTTTCACATCCCCAGCGATCTCTCAAGAACAGAAGAGGAAGAGCTGCATCAGAACCCCCACATTTATACATCAACATCAAAGGAAGAATCACACATCCCTGTCAAAACCCCGCATTGACAATAACTCTCCCCCGAGTCCCTTAGTCCTCCGCCTGGCCCCAGGAGGTCAGGAAGTCCTTTCAGCTCCTTATCCCGGTACCTCCGTCCTCTTGCCGTTATCCACAGGCGGTCCAGACATATTGTCCCATCCTAAGACGTGAGGTCAATCCACATATGCAATCCTAAGCATCTCACTTTATACTCATATTGACGCCGAGCCAACCATCGACGAACTCAGTAAGGCCATTGATAGCTTGGCCGCTGGCAAGGCACCCGGCAACGACGGCATACCCCCTGACCTGATCAAGCACTGCAAGACCGCCCTACTGCTGCCATTGCATGACGTCCTCTGCCAGTGCTGGAAGGAAGGTGCCGTACCACAGGACATGAGGGACGCCAAGATCATCATCCTCTACAAAAACAAAGGGGAGAGAAGCGACTGCAACAACTACAGGGGCATTTCCCTCCTCAGCGTTGTTGGCAAAGTCTACGCACGAGTTGTTCTCGTTCGTCTACAGAAGCTTGCCGAACATGTCTACCCCGAGTCTCAGTGTGGCTTCCGCGCTGAGCGATCGACGGTAGACATGATATTCTCCATCCGCCAACTCCAGGAGAAATGCAGAGAACAGAACATGCCTCTGTACGTCGCCTTCATCGACCTCACCAAAGCGTTCGATCTGGTCAGCAGAGAGGGCCTTTTCAAGATCCTGCCAAAGATAGGATGCCCACCAAAGTTGCAAAGCCTCATCGAATCGTTTCACACCAACATGCAGGGGATAGTGCAGCACGATGGCAACGTCTCAGAGCCATTCAACATGCGCAGCGGAGTGAAACAGGGCTGTGTACTTGCGCCAACCCTCTTTGGGATTTTCTTTGCTATGCTCCTGAGGCATGCCTTCAGCACAACAACAGAGGGAATCTACCTGCACACAAGATCTGACGGCAGGCTTTTCAACCTCGCCCGCCTGAAAGCCAGAACCAAAGTACGCGAGGCTCTAATCAGAGACATACTGTTCGCAGACGACGCTGCAGTCGCAACCCACACACAGCAGGAGCTTCAGACCCTGATGGACCGCTTCTCCCAGGCATGCAAGGACTTCGGGCTTACCATCAGCCTGAAGAAGACTAACGTCTTGGCGCAAGGCACGGAAGCACCACCAACCATCACCATTGATGACTACAAGCTGGAGGTCGTGAATCAGTTCACGTACCTGGGGTCCACGATCAGCAACAACCTCTCCCTTGATACAGAGATCAACAAGAGGATTGGAAAATCAGCCTTCACACTCGCTCGCCTCACCACACGAGTGTGGGAGAATCCCAAACTCTCTGTCAAGACGAAGATGGCAGTGTACAACGCCTGCGTCATCAGCACACTGCTCTATGGGAGTGAGACGTGGACAACATACGCCCGGCAGGAAAAGAGACTGAACTCCTTCCACTTGCGCTGCATTCGCCACATCCTGGACATATCCTGGCAGGACAAAGTGCCCAACACAGAAGTTCTGTCCCGCGCCGGCCTTCCCTCCATGTTCACTCTACTCAGGCAGCGCAGGCTCCGCTGGCTAGGCCACGTTCACCGTATGGAGGATGGCAGAATCCCCAAAGACGTCCTCTATGGAGAACTGGCAACTGGCAGGAGAGACGTTGGCCGCCCACAGCTGCGCTTTAGAGATGTCTGCAAGAGAGACATGAAGGCCCTGGATATCAACACAGAGCGCTGGGAGGACCTTGCAACGGACCGCTCCAAATGGAGAGGCACCCTGACCAGACAGCTCAAGGCGGGTGAAGAGAGACTGACTGCTGCAGCAGATGAAAAAAGGACCCGCAGGAAGAACCGCCACAGACCCAGCAGCACGGAGACCACCCACAAGTGTGACCTGTGTGACAGGGACTGTCATTCGCGCATCGGCCTGTTCAGCCACAGGCGGTGCTGTTCCAGCAGAGTAGACGTTTAGGATTCTCTTCCATGGTCATCACAGACCGACGGAGGCCGACGATGTAGGCAAAAACACATGCGCCGCAACCTGACTGTATGCAGTCAATGTACAGTTACCTATACAGTAGCTTAATGCAATGAACAAATGCAATAAGAACTGAATTCAATTGATCCATATGATAAGTAGCATTAATTTTAAACCTACACAAATATAAACTTAAGTATCTAAAATCTTTGGAGACTTAAAAAAAACCCAAATTTAACTCATAAAACAAAATAAAGTGCTGTTACGAGTTTTCGTGATTTTTTTTTTTTTTTTTTTTGTCTGTTCAGAATTTGCTGGCAGTTTGTTAAAGGTGGTGCAGTGTGCGTAGTTCAGCAGGAGGACTGACAACTTTTTCCACTTCTTTCAACTCTGGGTGATTATCTGGTCATGGTCCTTTGCCTGGTGAAGCTTCTCCAGTAAAAGGTAAAGTAAATGCAATAATTTAAAACAAACAAACAAAAATAAACTGCCATCCAGTGTTAATTTCGTCAACTTCTAACGCTGTCAAAAAATGTTAGAAAAAAAACCCCCTCAACTGTGGCTGTCAGGGTTGCTAGGCAACAGGGTAGTGCATGATCACGCAAACAAACGTCATCCAAAGACTAGGCCATAAACTTTTTTTTTTACCGTATATGGACTAAACATTTTTAGATTCTTGTACATTCGTCCTTCGAAATGTGTGGCCACCGTCGGCCTGTCTACAAGGCTACAACACCTGAATTTGTGTTTAATCAGCCCAGTGCTGGTCCAGCCATATTTGCACGGTCAGCTATGGCCAGCCATTTTGTGGAGTCACGTAATGTGGGGGCGTAACTTGCTGGGGGAGCATAACTAGTTGAAGGGGTGTTGACGGAGTCTATGAGCTGCAGACGGACCTGTCCCGAATTTCTTGCGGCTCCATTTTTACTTTATTCCAACTGTTTCATCCGGCTGCTAGCTTAGTAAACTACTCTGTGTGGTTCTCCTGAATCGGCAGTGTCAATGTGTAACTGTGTATCACAAAGCGGCAATATGTGTCATGTGACGGGACCTCGGGACCAACGCAAAACGATTTTTTTTCCAAAACTCCCAACAGTTACCTTTTTATTTAATACATTTGAACAAAAAATGGTTAAACACACAATTGTGGCCTGTGCAAAACTCTGGGCATCAAATACACTGAGCCTCTTAAAATTCCGGTGTTCTGCCGATGGCACATTTCAAATTTTCTACTGCCACTCAGTGAAGAAAGAATTTGATTTTCTTGGTGTACGTTAAATTTTGGGAAATTGGCTGCAATGCTAAGGGGTTAAAAGAAAATTTTCATATCTGCAAGAAATAAGTTGCAAATTTACAAGAAAAAATTGCATCTTGAGGAGAAAAGTTGCAAATTTGCAACAAAAAAAGTTGCATATTTAAAAGAAAAAAGTAGCAAATTTTTGAGAAAAAAGTTACAAATTTACAAAAAAACTGCATATTGAGGAGAAGAGTTGCAAATTTGCAAGAAAAAAGTTGTAGATTTACAAGAAAAGGTTGCAAATTTGCAAGAAAGAAGTTGTCAATTTATATGACAGCTACAACTGCTGTAGGTGTTGCATCAGTGAAAAACAGAAATGCCAAACTTTATCCACGCCTTAATCTTGACGCCGCAGTCCTTGGAGGAACATGCTCGTATGGGTTCCACATCACTGCTTAGCAAAAGTGGGGAAAAAGTGTGTTCTTCTAACGTGAATAGTTTTATTGTAGGATCCTTTTGACTATTACTCAAGTACATTTGTCTGTACTCTGAGTTTAGATTGTATGTGCTTGTTTGTACTGCAATAAACAATAAATAAATGACTTCATCTTCAGTAATTTTTGTGAAATTTACTGCATTAAATATAATCTTATTCTTAATTATAATTAGAAATCATTGCTCTAATTCTGGCTTTGCACATTTATAAGTAAAAGTTACAAATAACATGAGAAAAACAGTCACAAGTTTATCACAAATTCAATTAAAATATATTAAATTCAGTACAAAACAGACAAATTTAGGAGCTAAAAAAATCAAGAAATTTGAGGAAAAAATGTTTAATATTACAAGAAAAAAATGTCTGAAATTTATAAGAAACACTTCACAAATGTTTGCGAAGAAGTCTTAAATGTACAAGAAAACAGTTGGAAATCCCCCCACAAACTTATGTTGAAAAAAATGTAAATATATGTGGTTTTTTTTCACATTTACAAGGAAAATGTAGTAAAATTACAAGAAAAGGGACAGAAACGTAGAGGAAAAACCTCTCAAATTGCCAAAAGTCATTACTCACTACCTAAATTCCTTTTTAGAAAATGTTAGAACATTTCTTACTATTACGCAATGCTGCAGTCCTGGAATTTCTCACTGTGGGGAACTAATAAATTATCTGACCGTTTTTGTGGCTGACTCCTCATATGTGGAAGTTAATGTCATAAGGCGTCACTACTTTTACCTGAGAACAGCTCTACCACCACATAAGGAGCCAAACAAACTGGGCTAAAAATAATGGTGGTCTTGACTGTTAGAGGAGATGTGGCAACCCGAGCTGCGGCGGGAAACCTCCGGACACTCCTGTGTGGCTCGCTCCTTTGTTTACAGAGCAGGAGGAGGAAGTCAAACCGCCGGCAGCAGGCCGAGACGTGCCCACTGCCCGCGGAGCGCAGATGAAGCGAGGCAGAAGCTTGGGTCAACAACTCAGCTGGCACGGCTGGAGCTCTCCGAGCCGCAGCTCCTCTGATGCTCCGAATGGCGTCAACATTAGGCTTCACATTCAGTCCCCACCCGGCCAGCATGTCCACGTGGGCCCTGCCACGGGTTCAAGCTGGGCTGTCTGATGGGTCCCACATGGACTTCACTTGTTTACCTATTTTGTTTCCAACTTATTTTCTCATAAAGTTCCTATTTTCTTATAAATCCTATTTTCTTATAAATTTGTGACATTTTTCTTGTAAATTTGGAACTTTATCAAAAATTTACAACTTTTTCTCAAATTTGGGACATTTGCTACTTTTTTTTGTTAATTTGCAACTTTTTCAATTTTTTTTTCTCACACATTTGTGACTCATTTTCTTGTAAATTTGTAATTTTTTTCTTGGAAGTTTGTAACGCTTTTCAAATAATTTTACTTTTTTTTTCTTGAAAATTTGCAACTTTTTTCTCCTAAATTTTCAGTTTATTTACACATATATTTGCTACTTTTTTAAATTAATTTGCAACTTTTTCAATTTTTTTTTCTCATAAATTTGTGACTGGTTTTCTTGTAAATTTGCAATTTTTTTCTTGTAAGTTTGTAACTTTTTTCCCTAAATTTTCACCTTTTTTTCCCATAAATTTGCTACTTTTTTAAAAGTCACCTTTGTTCTTACAGATTTTCATATGTTTCCCTCATAAATGTGACTTTTTTTTGCATAAATGTTATTGAACCTGCTCACCTGCACCACAGGTAAAGCCCATGTGGGCAAACACAGATGGGACCAACAAAGAACCTGCGGACAAACCCACATGCGACCCACTTTTAGCCTTTAGTGGGGCCCACATGGACATGCTGGCTGGTGTGGAGAACAGGGGATGTACTGTACTCCTCAGCATAAATATACATATAATGTGATTTTTCTTCATTATACACAAGTGAGCAGAGAAGATGATGAAGGGTTAAATCTCTGTTGGGACTAATTTTAGCTCAGCTAAAACAACAGCAGCTCTTCCTGTCTCACTTCCTTCACCTGGCTGCAGCTGCTGCTGACGGTTATGAGCTGTTACACAGCGCACATCTGTCAGGTTCATGGAATTACTTCTATGACCTGATGGGAAAAGTCATGTCACAAATTTAGTGGGGAAATAAGAAAAATGCAAATGTAGGAGAAATTTGCAAGTTACGAAAAATGTCACAAATTAATAAGAAAAAAGTTGCAAGTTACTGATAAATTTACAAAAAAGTAAAAAATTTAGGAAAAAAAATACAAATTAATGAGAAGAGTTACAAATTTATGAGGGAGAAAATGCTAATTAATCAGGAAAAAAGTCACATTTTGAAACAAATTGCAAATAACTGGTAAAAAAAAAGTCAAATTTTTTTGAAAAAAAAAAAAAGGGTACTGTGAGTGACCCCCACAACAGACTGGGACAAGCAGAGCGCTCAGCTGGAGCAATTAGCAGAACAATGAGTTGTGTGTATTGATATCAATAGGCAGCCTCCCTTTGTCGCCGCTTATTATTTCATGCCGCCACACTGGTGACCCCGAGAAAGCACACGCTTTGTGCAACGCAACCTTCTGGTCTGGACAGCCACACTGGTGACCCGGCCAAGAAAAGAACACGCTGGCAGCCCCCGGCAGTGACTCTCCGACGACAAGCGAACGCAGCAGCCTGACGCAAATGATCTGCCCTCCCTTCTGCTACAGGGAGACCTCGACGCAGAGCGACCACCAGGCGAACTCTCCGGAGATCACCCACGACCGGGAAAGCTGCAGAAAGCTTCATGGTGAGATCTGCACGCCTGAGATCTGCACGTCCACGCTGGGACCGGCCGCTCTCACAGCTCCTCCACACGAGAGCGCACGCACCTCGTCCTCTCTCCACGACGGCGACCTCCAGGGCCGACGGAGAACGCAGCGCATGAACCTGAACGCACCATGACTGAACTACAGCAACAACCTGAACAGGGATGACCATCGGCGCCGACTACGCTGATCTCCAGCAAGCTCCCTGACCCTGACTCGCCTCTCAACAGCGGACCACCCACGCACCGAACCCCCACGCGCACACCGGGGGGTTACAAGGACGGCGCACCACGCACGGGACAATAACGGCTCCACAGACCGCCATCGTCCTTCGCCGCTGCACACAGAACCTTCAGGGCTGCTCACACACCTGAAGCACGCACGCAGCTCGCTCACAGGATTTTGTACGGGTCTCAGCCACAGCGCACAAAGGGAATTCAGCCATCAGCTGTCCCCGAGGGCTTTAGGGCTGCGCGCGCGCACCTAAAGCCAACACGCCAAGTCCCTCACACAGCTGCAGCTCCTTTTTTCTCACAGCCGCTACGCAGCCTGGCAGCTCCTGTTTTTCTTCATAGCCGCGAGAGGAGTCAGAGACAAGTTTTTCTTCTCACAGCTGCTGTGGACCACCGCACGTTCAATGGGACAGCCCCTCAACACCGTGGATCCACAGGCAATTTTTCCGCGGCCCAGACAATTTCGCCGTCCCGGGCCGGCACTTGCTACCCCCACCCCCCTCCCTCCACCTCCGCCTGCACAGAGCTTTCCCTGCTTGCTACCAAAGCCGGACTATCGAGGCCTCACCTTCCTGCTGAGCCCTCTGGGGGGGAGTACTGTGGGTGACCCCCACAACAGACTGGGACAAGCAGAGCGCTCAGCTGGAGCAATTAGCAAAACCATGAGTTGTGTGTATTGAAATCAATAGGCAGCCTCCCTTTGTCTAGCTCTTCCCTGCCAGTATCCTGCTGTGACATGTATGACTCAAATGCAAATGTTCCTTCCTGCTCTGACTGTGATGCAAATGTCCCATTGCCTTTCATGTATTGTCTGTAACTGGGTATATAAATGACGGAATATCACATGCTCGCTCTCTCTCTGACCACTGCTTCTGACTACATGCATTCCGTGTCTCCTTACGAGAGCCTCCGGGCCCGCTCCAGCGCGCCTGCACGGCGCTGGAGTGGGTGTTGTGATGGCGGTATGATTAATAAACTACCTCAAAAACTCACAGTTTGCTCCTTATTATTTCATGCCGCCACAGGTACAAATCTTACAAAAAAATGGCTCATTTTAGTTCCCTTTAAAGGTCCTGTTCACTGCACTTTTCCCACGTTTTCAGCTCTCACAGGTCTTAAATGAAATGTCTGTGGCACATTTTGGTCAAATTGCTTTTATATATCATTTAATTATTTAATTATTGCAGCATCATTCTGAATCATGCCTTCCACAGAACGACTCGTTTCAGTGCATGTCTCTTTAAATTCCAAGGACTCCGCCCTCCCTCTTACGTCACTATTGGTCTTTGTCAGTCACGTGACTGACAACCCCCCCCCCCCCCCCGGAACCATATTGGAGGGTTAGTGGATGTAAACAAAGACACGTTAGCAAAGGAGAGGAGAGGTTTAACATTTAACGGCATTGTTTAATAACGGTTGTTAAAGGTAAAGGTCTCCAAAGGTCTCCCGAGTCGGCGGATGGAGCCTCTGTTTACAGCAGGAGACGATACAGCAGGGAAGAGCTAGCTAGCACTCAACCGCCACCCGGTGCTAACGGAGAAACTCGACATACCGGGGAACTGAAGCAAAAACGACACGGGAGCCGGGCTGGAGTTTAGGCGGCGTGCAAGAAATATAAGACAGAATAATAAAGAGCGATGGCAAGAACCAAGCAGACCGCCCTTAAATCTACTGGAGGAAAAGCCCCCCAGGAAGCAGCTGGCCACCAAGGCTGCTCGGAAAAGCGCTCCGGCCACCGGCGGACTGAAGAACCCTCACCGTTACAGGCCCGGTACTGTGGCTCTGAGAGAGATCCGTCGCTACCAGAAATCCACGGAGCTGCTCATCCGTAAGCTGCCCTTCCAGCGCCTGGTGAGGGAGATCGCTCAGGACTTCAAGATCGACCTGCGCTTCCAGAGCTCCGCCATCTTGGCTCTGCAGGAGGCCAGCGAGGCCTACCTGGTGGGTCTCTTCGAGGACACCAACCTGTGCGCCATCCACGCCAAGAGGGTCACCATCATGCCCAAAGACATCCAGCTGGCCCGCTGCATCCGCGGAGAGAGAGCTTAGACTTTCTGCTGCACATCCACCAACCACAATGCTCCGCACTGTGTGTCTATATATATATATATATATATATATATATATATATATACAGTATATATACAGTATATATATATATATATATATATATATATATATATATATATATATATATATATATATATACTGTATATATATGTATATATATATATATATATATATATATATATATATATATATATATATATATACTGTATATATATATATATATATATATATATATATATATAGACACACAGTGCGGAGCATTGTGGTTGGTGGATGTGCAGCAGAAAGTCTAAGCTCTCTATAGTAATATGTACATATAAGTCTAAGCGCTATTTATAGTAATATGTACATATGTATACTAGCTGCTCTTGGTTTTTCTTGCCTTCTGATTGCTGCTCTGAGTGTTGCTATCCCTGTGCTGTTGCAATCCTGGAATTTCCCCATTGTGGGACTAATAAAGGCTTATCTTATCTTATCTTATCTTAAAAATGGAGAAGAATAAGAAGCACAAACGGATGCCATACCCACATAAACTCAGCAAAGATGCCAGGAAACAGTATTAGCTAAGTTGGCCACTATAAACAATACTGACCCGTACAACCTGAGGGCTAACAGCTGGAGAGGCGACGCATCACTGCTGCCTCCAACATCTTCCCTGGACATTACCAACTATCTGGTTTATGGGATCAGTGCTGATACTTTTGAAGAGTTTCAAAACTATAAATCCCTTGAAGCCCACGGACACTTCCCACATGGCCGGCTGTAGGATCTTTTCTCATTTCTACCGGAGGATTGTGTAAACACAGCCGTCACAGCAAAGATAAGAAAACTTGTAGTCAGTGTATCAGCATAGAAACAGTTAATAATGTTAAAGTTATTAAAATAATCTAACGTTAGTAGATTATTTTGCATTTAGCTCTTGTTACTGAAATGAGCAGGGCAGCACGGTGGCGCAGTTGTTAGCACAGTGGCAGCACAGCAAGAAGGTCATGGGATCGATTCCACCCTTGACCATCGTGGGTTCGATCCCACCCCCAGACCATCGGTGACCCTTCTGTGTGGAGTTTGCATGTTCTCCCCGTGTCTGCGTGGGTTTACTCCGGGCACTCCGGTTTCTTCCCACATGCCAAAAAACATGCAAGTTAGGTTAATTGGCATCAAACTGCCTCCAGATCAACGCGAGGAAAACTAAGGAGCTGGTGGTGGACTGCCGCAGGCATGGGCAGCCCCTCACAGTACCAGTAAATATACAGGGAACAGACATCGAGATGGTGACATCCTATAAGTACCTGGGTATTCATCTGAACAATAAACTAGACTGGTCACACAATACTGATGCACTCTACAAGAAGGGACAGCGCAGGCTGTTCCTGCTGAGGAGACTCAGGTCTTTTGGTGTACAAGGGGCGCTGCTGAAGTCATTCTATGACACGGTGGTGGCATCAGCCATCACTTTTGGAGTGGTCTGCTGGGGCAGTGGCATTACTGCAGCTGATAGGAAGAGACTGAACAAACTGATTAAGAAAGCTAGCTCTGTCCTGGGGCAGCGCCTTGATCCGATGGAGGAGATAGGAGAGAGAAGGACGGTGGCTAAACTGTCATCTCTGCTGGAGTCCGAGTTCCACCCTATGCAGGACATACTGAATGCACTGAGGAGCTCATTTAGCAGCAGACTACATCATCCCAGGTGCACAACCGAGAGGTTTCGTAGGTCCTTCCTACCAACGGCTGTCAGACTGTACAACCTAAGCAGGGCTGCTCGCAGAGATAGCAAAAAGACGTAACAAACTAATAGTTTTTTGAATGCAAAAGATGCAATAGACTTACACAATGGTCCCCTCCGGCATACAACTAGGAACATACCGGTCGCTATGGAGGGTGAGAATATGTATGGGCACATAATCATACCATGTAGGATAACTAAGTAGACGGTTATGCTGTTTCATTCCATCTAGCAACAATGCTCTGCACTGTGTGTGTTTATATATTTGCATATTTATTCCATCTAGCTACAATGCTCAGCACTGGGTGTGTTTATATGTTTATATATTTATATATCTACATATTATTCCATCTAGCTACATTGCTCCGCACTGTGTGTGTTTATATATTTACATATTTATTCCATCTAGCTACAATGCTCTGCACTGTGTGTTCATATATTCATATATTTATTCCATCCAGCTACAATGCTCTGCACTGTGTGTCTGTGTGTGTGTGTGTATATATATATTTTATAGTAATACGTACAAATGTTATTAGCTGCTCTTGCTTGCTTGTTTTTTTTCTTGCCTTCTGATTGTTGCTCTGAGTGTTGCTATCCCTGTGCTGTTGCAATCCTGGAATTTCCCAGTTGTGGGACTAATAAAGGCTTGGCTTATCTTATCTTATCTTATCTTATCTTAAACTGGGGATTCTAAATTGTCCTTAGGTATGGATGTGAGAGTGAATGGTTGTCTGTCTCTCTGTGTTGGCCCTGCGATGGACTGGCGATCTGTCCAGGGTGTACCCTGCCTCTCGCCCAAAGATGCTGGGATAGGCTCCAGCCCCCCCGCGACCCGAAAGGATTAAGCGGTAGAAGATGGATGGATGGATGGATACTGAAATGATGTTTGGTTTAAGTAGAAATTGTAGTGTATGGGCTAATTCTTTACATGGAGTTATACCACTCCATTGTGCCCACCGCACATTCTAGTAGTTGTTTACTTATGCGTAGGGATGTGTGTGTGGATATGTCATAACAGTTACACAGTTACAGTTAGGACTGCAAAGATTACTTGAATAATTCGATTACAAGAATTCATCGATTCAAAATCTATGCTTTGACGCTTCATTTAACGTAGCACTTCCGGTCTATATGACCTTTTTCCGGTCACGCTACATAAACAAGACGTGGCTTTGTTTAATAACGCCATATCAGAGCGAGTGATGACAAAAAGGAAGAAAGTCGGAAAAAACGACAAAAGTATCTCAAGTCTGGGATTATTTGAAGCACAAACTGAAGGAAAACATTGTGCAGTGTGTACATGGTAAAGCCAAGCGGTGAGCTAGCATACAACAACATTGGATGTTACAGTGTCTCGGGAGAAAGCATCCCACATCATGCACAGCCAGCGCACCCGAGAAAAGGTACGTGATTGCGATTTTAAATTAAGATGAATAGAATGTAGTCAACTACGCTAGTTATGCTTATATGGCCAAAAGAACATATAGCCACCACCGCTAGCATCCGCTGTGTTGCAAGTTGAACCTAATGCTACAAAACGGAACTTTATGGTGTAACGTAACATTTAAAGTTACGTTCTATGCAATAAACATTGCAATAAATGTGTACCTGTGTTATTTAGTGTTTGGTACAATTACTACTGCTCTTTAGGAAAGAAAGTTCTGCGCATGTTGGTCGATGCGTTTCTTAAAAAGCCTCCGATTACTCAAGTAATCGTTGATTAGAGTGGTTGATTACTCAAGCCGTAAAATAGTTGTTAGCTGCAGCCTTTGTTACAATGTAACTGCTGTTCTTCCGTTCTGCAGTTAAAGTGCACTGAACCAGAACGTCCAAGTCCGCCTCTATTTATTCATATGAGCTGTTGGAAACACAACAAAAATCATCATCATATACAGTGTGTGCATGAACGTTTTTGTACATAAGCACATTTTAGTGGTTCTGTAAAAAAACTGACCAGTTTCTGCTGCTCTCTCTCAGAATGTGTTCAGTAGTTTCACGTTAGCGCAGCAACTACATCAATTCCAGTAACTTTACAAGACAGCTAACCAGCACAATGCATCGTTATATTTTAATGTATACCTATAAAACGACTTCTTACCTTTGTGAAAATGCCGACAGCAAACACGTACGTATATACAGAGATAATATTTTGTCGAAAGTGATGTCCTTCCGTCTCACTGCAGCCACCCATGCGGCCCGACGTCTCTTTGTTATATCCCCTATCTGTGGTCCGTATGTTCTTTTCCAGGTGGGAAACCTGAAAAAAATCTTACACCACGGTCAACAATTCTATAGTTTGAATTACTGTTGCAGCCTATCAAGCAGCTTTCGTTTGTGTACTATCCACCAACCAAAATGGCGCAGACTACCAAAAATGCACTGGGCTTTTGCAAGTGTGATGTCACCTGACAGAGACCGATTGCCAATCTTAGCTGGCTAGCTCCTAGCTCGGGTAGTGAGCCTGAACCAGCTAATGTAAATTAGTCTCAAAGAATAAATTAAGTAAATAGGATATGACTGGTTCCTGGAGACCAGACAAGACTAAAAACATTTGTGAATGAATGGCTAAACTGCTAGCTTCAGCTAGCTGCCTTGGGACTCGGTTAAAGAAAGTAAACAATAGTAAATTAAACTAAAATAACGTCTAAGAACAACTTACAGTATATGGTCAAATGTAGGGCTGCAGTAATTAGTCGACACTGTCGACGACAATCATAAAAATTTGTCGATGGCAGATTTTTATTGTCAATGCATCATTTCATTTTAAAGTTTACATGCATAGTGCAGAAATCTTCACTTTAACTGTTCCAGAGAAGAAGAGGAGTGTATCATGGTGATACGGAGCGAAAATCACAGAGAAGATAAGCCTTTATTAGTCCCACAACGGGGAAATTCCAGAAGGCTAAAAGTTTCCAAAATATGGGAGGATTTTACTGAAAATAAACAAATGAAGCAAGTTAAATGTAGACTCTGTAAAGCAGAGTTGTCATATCACGCCTCCTCCTCCACTCCGCTCCCCCGTCTCCGGCCACCTGTCAGTGGACCTCCACTGTGCTCCACTGTGGTGATAAATGACTGAAGTCGGGCCACTTCTAAATATCCCACCGGTAAGGTTAGCAAGTTTTAGCAAGTAAAGTCAGCACTTCTTATTTTCAATAAGCAACTGTCTCAGCTTTAGAAAACTGATTAAATTGTTAGCATGTGCTGTTTATGTTATTTTACCTGTCAGACAATCTGGCTAACGTCAGGTAGCCTGTTTCAGCATCCCCCCACTGAGATGAGCTCTAATGCAGCTAGACTGACCAACTCTGACCACCTAGCCAAGCTAATGCTAATGGTTCAATGAGGCATCATGGCGAAAATATATCAAAATAAGCCAATAAGAATGACGTGAGATATGTTATCGACTGTGGATTAGTGAACCAGGTGGGAACAGGGATGTCTATTAAGATGACTGAAATCTAAGAAAACAATAGAAGCTGTGCATGGTAAGCTAACTCCATAGTAGCACTGTTAACTCTGAAGGTAACACCTTTGGCTCCCTGCTCATCTTGTTTGTACAGCGACAGTTAGTCTGGCCAATAAGGGCAGGGGGCGAGCATCGAGGCTGGATTTACTTTTTTGTGACGTAGCTGTAGGTTTTTTTTTATGAGAAGTGAGTGTTTTGATATTTTTTAATAATCACATGACTGACAGATGCCTTCCAGAAGGATAAAACCTACAAAAACACCCTTTTGCAGTGAATGTTCAGACTTTTTAAGGATCTGCAGAAAACGTCTAACAGGATTGACACACATGCAGAAACGTTGCTGGAATCAACATGCAGAAACACGTTTTTACCCACCGAGCCTGACAATACCCAACGGTGTGATGAATGGTTGTTTTTTTTAAACTGTGTGACACTCACCCACGTCAAAGACCCACAGGGCACATCTGCTGGTGCTGAATCCAGAATCCAGCATTCCTCCGAACACGTAGAGGAAACCCTGTAGAGGTCAGAGGCAGTGAATGAATGTTTTCATGGTGAGTAGAAGTAACAAGAGCGCTGGTCTGGGTCCGCTAAAGCCTGAACCCGGGCCGGAACATGTTCCACAGTTGACAACAACACAGCCAAAATCGGGGCCAATGGGAGCACTCATCCTGGAGTCTGACCCATGTAGGAATGGGGGCAGTAATACTATGAGAGGGGCTGCACATTTATGACAAATACAAAACTACAGAAAAACAAAACAGTCAAATTTACAAAAAAACCCAACTGAAAAACAAGCTTACAAATTTAATGGAATGTCATTTTGCAAATTTATACATAAAGTCAATAAATGTACAAATAAGAAAAAGACTAAGTTACATGACAAAAGCTGCAAATTTAGGAAAAAATAAAGATTGTTCACTGTTTATGATTGTTTTTCATTTATTTACTTTTGTTTTGCTGTGTTTTCCTCCTGTGCACACAGACAAAAATCAACTGAACTGAATTTACAAGGAAAAAACAGCATACTTATAGGAAACCGGAGTAGTGGCTCGGTTAGTTGAGCATCTGCTGCACACCTGGGAGGCCGGGGTTCAAATCCTGGCCGGGTCATGCCGAAAACCATATAAAAGTGTAACTTCCTGCCGTCCAGCTTGGTGCTCAGCAATAATGGAACGGAGGAGGGAAATTTGTGGCGGCGCCTTGCATGGCAGCGGCCCCTCTGATATGTGTGAGTAACACTGTAGATAAGAGAAACATAATTTCGTTCTACTGTACTTGATTGGCTGTATGGATTTGAATGACAATAAAGATGGCAAAAAACGTACGAGAGGAAAAAAGTGACAAATTTATGAGGAAAAAGTCACTGAGGAAAAATTTATAATTTACAAGGAAAGAAGTCATAAATTAATGAGGGGGAAAAAAGTCACAAATTAATAGCTAGATAGATGTACTTTATTGATCCCAAACTGTGAAATTACAGTGTAACAGCAGCATGACAGTAGACAACCAAACGACAGAAACACACACACGACAGACAAAGGGATTACCCATGGAAAGTAAAACTGAGGAAAAAATAATTTACAAGGGAAAAGGCCACAAATTTATTAGGAAAAAAAACGACAAATTAATGAGGAAAAGGTCAGAAAATTATTAAGAAAAAAGTCACAAATTAATAAGGAAAAGTCATATATTTAAAAGAAAAAGTAAGACATTTATATGGAAAAAAAGTCCATCCATCCATCCATCTTCTACCGCTTTTCCAGAGGTCCGGGTTGCGGAGGCAGCAGTTCAAGCAGAGAAGCCCAGACTTCCCTCTCCCCAGCCACCTGCTCCAGCTCTTCAGAGAGGACACCAAGGCGTTCCCAGACCAGCTGGGAGACATAGTCTCTCCAGCGAGTTCTGGGTCTGCCCCGGGGTCTCCTCCCAGTGGGACGTGCCCAAAACACCTCAAGTGGGAGGCGTCCAGGAGGCATCCTGATCAGATGCCCATACATGTGTGTCTGTGTGTGTGTGTATATATATATATTTTATAGTAATACGTACATATGTATATTAGCTGCTCTTGCTTGCTTGTTTGTTTTTTTTTTTTTTTTTTTTTCTTGCCTTCTGATTGTTGCTCTGAGTGTTGCTATCCCTGTGCTGTTGCAATCCTGGAATTTCCCCGTTGTGGGACTAATAAAGGCTTATCTTATCTTATACCACCTCAACTGGCTCCTTTCAATGTGGAGGAGCAGCGGTTCTACTCTGAACGTCTCCCGGATGACTGAGCTCCTCACCCTATCTCTGAGGGTGAGTCCAGCAATCCTACGGAGAAAGCTCATTTCAGCCGCTTGTATCCGCAATCTTGTTCTTTCGGTCATTACCCAAAGCTCGTGACCATAGGTGAGGGTAGGAACGTAGATTGACTAGTAAATCGACAGCTTTGCCTTAGAGCTCAGCTCCCTCTTCACCACAACAGACCGGTACAACGTCTACATCACTGCAGATGCTGCTCCAATCCATCTGTCAATCTCTCGCTCCATTCTCCCCTCATTCATTAATAAGACCCCAAGACACTTAAACTCCTCCACTTGGGGCAAGAGCCTGTCCCCAACCTGGAGAGGACAATCCACCTTTTTCCAGCTGAGGACCATGGACTCGGACTTGGAGGTGCTGATTCTCATCACAGCCGCTTCACACTCAGCGATAAACTGTCCCAGTAAGAGCTGTAGGTCATTGCTGGATGAAGTCAACAGGACAACATCATCTGCAAACAACAGAGATGAGATCCTGTGGTCACCAAGCATGACACCCTCCATTCCCTGGCTGCACCTACAAATCCTGTCCATAAAAATTATGAACAGGATCGGTGACAAAGGGCAGCCCTGACAGAGTCCAACTTTCACTGGGAATGAGTCCAACCAAGTGTTGGCAATACAAGCCAAACTCTCACAATGGTTGTACAGAGACCGAATAGCTTGTAACAACAAGTCCGATACCCCATACTCCCGAAACACCCCCCACAAAAAACCACAAGGGACACAATCGAATGCCTTCTCCAAATCCACAAAACACATGTAAAGTGGTTGGGCAAACTCCCACAAAGCCTAGAGGATTCTCAAGAGAGTAAAGAGCTGGTCCGATGTGCCACGGCCAGGACAAAAACCACATTGCTCCTCCTGAATCCGAGGTTCGACCAACGGGCGGACTCTCCTCTCCAGTACCTTGGCATAGACCTTCCCAGGGAGGCTGAGGAGTGTGATCCCTCTAAAGTTGCAGCACACCCTCTGGTCCCCTTTTTTGAAGGGAGGAACCACCACCCCGGTTTGCCATGCCAAAGGCACTGCCCCAGACCTCCACGCAATGTTGCAGAGGCGTGTCAACCATGACAGCCCTACAACATCCAGGGTCTTGAGGTTCTCAGAGCGAATCTCGTCCACCCCCAGGGCCCGGCCACCAAAGAGATTTTTAACCACCTTGGCGACCTCAGCCCCTGTGATTAGTGAGTCGTCCCCCTCATCCACAAGCCCTGTTTCCTCTGTGGAAGGCATGTCAGTGGGATTGAGGAGATCCTCGAGGTATTCCTTCCACTGCTCGACGATGTCCCCAGTTGAAGTCAGCAGTGCCCCATCCGCACCATACACAGTGTGGACAGGGAGCTGCTTCCCCCTCCTGAGTCGCCAGACAGTTTGTCAGAATCTCTTCGAGGCCGACTGAAAGTCTTGTTCCATGGCCTCACCAAACTCCTCACATACCCGAGTTTTTGCTTCAGCAACCACCCAAGCTGCACTCCGCTTGGCCTGCCGATATACCTCAGCTGCTTTGGGAGTCTCTCAAGCCAACCAAGCTTGATAGGACTCCTTCTTCAGCTTAATGGCCCCCCTCACCACTGGTGTCCACCACTTGGTTCGGGGGTTGCCATGACAAGATGTACCGACCACCTTGTGGCAGCAGCTCTGGGCAGCAGCTTCAACAATGGAAGTGGAGAACATGGCCCATTCAGACTCCATGTCTCCAGACTCCCTTGGAATGTGGTTGAAGTTCTTTCGGAGGTGGGAGTTGAAGACCTCCCGGACAGGGGCCTCAGCCAGATGTTCCCAGCACACCCTCACTATACGTTTGGGTCTACCAGGTCTGAATGGCATCCTCCCCTGCCATCGGATCCAACTCATCACCAGGTGGTGATCAGTTGGCAGCTCTGCACCTCTCTTTACTCAACTGTCAAGGACATACGGTCGCAGGTCTGATGACACAATAACAAAATTGATCATCAACCTGCAACCTAGGGTGTCCTGGTGCCAGGTGCACATATGGAGACCCTTATGCTTGAACATGGTGTTCGTTATGGACAAACTGTGGTTAGCACAGAAGTTCAATAACTGAACACCACTCAGGTTCAGATCGGGCAGGCCGTTCCTCCCAGTCACCCCCTTCCAGGTTTCACTGTCGTTGCCCACGTGCCCATTGAAGTCTCCCAGTAGGACAATGGAGTCTCCAAGAGGAGCACCCTCCAGCACCCCAGTCAGAGACTCCAAAAAGGGTGGCTACTCTGAACCATCATTTGATGCATAGGCACAAATGATAGTCAGGACCCGTTTCCCAACCCGAAGGTGCAGGGAAACAACCTTTTTGTCCACCGGAGAAAACTCCAATATGGAGAAAGCAAGGTGGGGGGATACAAGAATGCCCACCCCTGCTCATCACCTCTCGCCCGGGGCAACTCCAGAGTAGGCAAAGCTATTTGGGATTTTTTTTTTTTTTAATTTGGAAAAGTCAGAAATTTATTAGGAAAAAGTCACAAATTAATGAGGGGGAAAAAGTCATAAATTTACAATTAAAAAAATCACAAATTAATGAAAAAAAAGTCACAAATTAATGAAGAAAAAGTGGCAAATTTACAAGGAAAAAAGTCACAAATTAATGAGGAAAAATTCATAATTTACAAGGGAAAAAGTCTGAAATCTATTAGGAAAAATGACTAATGAGGAAAAAATTCATAATTCATAAGGAAAAAAGTTACAAATTTATTGGGGGAAAAGTCTCAAATTTACAAGAAAAAAATTAAAATTTTTGTGAAAAAAGCAAAAGTATGAGAAAATCATGACAAATTTGAGAGGAAAACGTTGAAATTTCTAGTGAAAAGAGTTGCAAATTAATGAGGAAGAATGTAAAAATAATGGGAGTAAAAGTTTTGATTATGAGGAAAAAAGTAGCAAACTTGCATTTAAAGAGATGGAAATTAATAATGACAACGGTCACAAATTTATGAGAAAAAGGATGCAAATTTACAAAGAAAAAGTCACTTACGTAAAAAGCTACAAATCTGTGAGGACAAGTGTGAAATTTTGTGTATTTTGTGTGATATTTGTGTGAAATGACTGCAAAAGCAGCAAATTTATGACAAACGATTTCTGTTTGTTCCATTCGTTTTAGTTTGTTAAAATGCAAACGACAAATTCACCCCATAAATGCAGGAAGAGACAGCTGTGGCACATTTAAGACCATTTTTAAGGCTTCTTGAGGCCTTAGTTTGGGATAAACCAATCAGAAGCTTCATTCAGACACCGTGGTGTCACGTGTTCATACCTGGTGAGCCACCATGGAGTGTTCCTCCAGCTCCTCGGGCGCAGCTTCACCGCTGCAATTCAACTCCGTCCATTCGTCACACACTGAAACGTTTCAAAACACACGTTGGTTACCGTGGCAATAAGTACACCACAGAGGGTAATGTAGAGATCATGTCATTTATGCTGCATTCATCGCCTTTTTTGCAGTTTTGTGTGCCAAACCAAACATTCTATCATTTTATTTTGATGATCTTGTTGCATAACATTAGCTGGAAGACAGCTGGTCTTCTTGTTGTCCACCTCACTGGACATGGACACATGGCGTCCTGTATCAGGGACAAAACCCTGACATGGGAGGAAACTGTGTCGTCCCTCACCTACGCTGTACTTCCAGAAGTCCCTCAGACCCGTGTCCTCCCGACCCCCGAGGACGTAGACGTTCCCGCCGTAGCTGCAGCAGGCGTGTTTGTAGCGGTCGCACGGGGCTCGGCCGTTCTGGGGCAGCCGAGTCCACAGACTGGGGTCGCTGCTCTGAGTCATCACTGGCATCCTCGGCTCTCACCGGACCATGCTAAGAGGGAGAACGACGATGAGGGTTAGGAAACGAAGAACCCACCGCCTTTGGACATGGTGGAGAAAACCAGGTGTTTTCTAATGCTCAGAAAAAATTAATTCCCAGCCAGCATGTCCCAGTGGGCCCCATCAAAGGTTAAACTGGGCTGTCCTATGTGGGTTTCTCCATGGAGTCCATGTGTGCCCCATCTGTGTCTGCCCACATGGACTTTACCTGTGGTGCAGGTAATCTGTTTACCTGCTTTAAACCCAGCTGGGCCACACATGAGTTCCTGGTGGGTGAGCAGGTTTCAGTAACACTGGAGCAATAGGCAAAATTACGGAAAAAAGTACCAATTTATGAGGAAAAAATGTGAACTTTTGTAAGAAGAAAAATGAAAGAGATTACTCCCCCCAAAAAATAGTAAATTTATGAGAAAAATAAATGTGAAAATTTATATGGAAAAACTGACAAATTTACAAAAAATAGCAGGAAATTTATGAGAAAAAGGTCACAAATTTACCAGAAAAAAGTCGCAAATATATGGGAACCTTTACAGAAAAAAAAGTTGAAAATTTTTGTTAAAGTTCCAAATTTACAAGAAAAATGCCAAAAACTTTATAAGAAAACAGCAAATTTACAAGAAAAAATGTAACAAATTTGCAAGAAAATTGCAAGTTTACAGTTTGCAAATTTATGAGAAAGTTTCAAATGTTCAAGAAAAATTGATCAGATTCGAGGGGAAAAGTCCCAGATTTACAAGAAAATAGCCATGAGAAAATAAGTTGAAAACGGGTAAAGTCCATGTGGGCAAACACAGATAATAATAATAATAATAATAATGATGCATTTTATTTATATCACACTTCACATTTAAAAGGACTAAATCTCAAAATGATGGGACCAACATGGGATCCACGGAGAAGCCCACATAGGACAGCCCATTTAACCTTTGGTGGGAACCACATGGACACGGTGGCTGGGTTGAGCACATATATGCAGTAAAACAGCACTTTTACTCAGCTACACTTGCAGGTACTCGCTGAGATACTTTTAATTTCACTCAGTGATAAACTAGGCAGGAATGCTCTTGTTTCTACTGTAATAATGTGTCCTTACCAGAAATAACTGCAACATTTTAGTGAACTTATCATTTTAATTAATTGAAATCAGAGTTGAAATCGTTGCTCTTTTATTTTGGATTATTTGGATTTTATTAGCAGGTACCTGAAATATTATATTTTATTTTCCTCGTGACGTTTGGCTCGTGTTCCCAGTGTTAATGTTTGCTGAGACCCAGTCAGTTAGACATTAACGTAAAAAGCCCTGATTAAAACCACAGGAGTGGCCTTTTAAAATATTGACTCATTAGAGCAGGTCATTTTCCATCCTTTGGCTTTTTCCACAGCGACGTGTTGGCGTGACATTTTCCTCCTCAGTGTTTTATTAGCACATCACATGGCAAACAGGTCAGAGGTGATGAGGCAGCGACACGCCCAGCTCAGCTTTAACCTCTTAAAATTACAGTGTTCCGCCGGTGGGACATTTCAGATTTTCTACTGCCACTCAGTGAGGAAAGAATTTGATTTTCTTTGCGTATGCTAAATTTAGGAAAATTGGCTGGAATGTCAAGGGGTTAAAAAAAAAAAAAACGTTTCAAATCTACAAGAAAGAAGTTGCAAATTTACAGGAAAAAAGTTGTAAATTTTTGAGAAAAGAAAACTGCAAAATTTCAAGAAAAAGTTGCAAATTTGAAAGAAAAAACATGAAGATTTGCAAGAAAAAAGTTGCAAATTTTTGAGAAAAAGGTTGCAAATTTATATTAAAAAGGTACAAATATTTGAGAAAAGTTTTATAAAATTACAAGAAAAAAGTTGCAAAATTGCAAGAAAAAAGATGCAAATTTACAAAATCAAAGTTGCAAACTGAAGAGAAAAAAAACCCTGTAAATTTAACCTTTTAAAATTGTGGTGTTCCACTGGAGAGACGCTTCAAATTTTCCCCTGCTGCTCAGTGAAGAAAGAATTTAATTTTCTTTGCATATGCTACATTTACAGGAGTTAGCTGGATTGCTAAGGGGTTAAAAAACAAACACCAAACTGCTACCTGGGTATAGCACCACTGTTTGATTTTCTAGCTGATAGTTTTATCTAAATATGACATATAATTAGTGAGGGGTCTATAACCTGGATCTCTAGAGGCACAATGGGGCTCCTGATGGCTCACATACCCCACACACATCTGCATATCAAGGGCCCCAACGAAAACTGTGATCAACATAGAACGTACGGGAGCAAAATAAGTCCCCCTCCCCAAAAATGGAACCCCTCATTTCAGTCAAAACTTCTGTACAAATCTGAAGCCAACACTTTCAGAAATGTAGAAGCTATAGTGGAGACTAGGGATGGGCATTCGGTGAAATTTTCTTCACCGATCGTCGGGAGAATTAATGATTAATAATCGGTTAATCATTAACATTTTTAGGTACGTAACAAGGCAGGTAGACTACATTAGAACATCAGGAATCAGCACGGAGAGCCCTCTCTCTGTTCTCGTGTTGGCTCGGCTCGGGAATCTCGCAAGCTGATTGGCCGAGACGTTTCACCCCGCAAGCTGATTGGCCGAGACGTTTTACCCAGCTTCTGTCCCTGCCGAGTGACCACCCAACAAATGAAGACCGCATTCATTGCTCTATCGCTCGTGTTACTTAGTCTAGCCGCACAGAACTTTTTGCTGTTCTCTTGTGCCATTTTGTGCGAAATAGTCTTCCCGTCGAGCCACTACGCCGCCTCCTGCAGCTTCCCTCGACGTGTGTACACCGAATCTTCATGACCTTCTCAATAAAGTTTCTGAAAAAAAAAAAAAAAGAATCTTCACGACCGCCATTACTCAGCGCGCAACCACTGTTGGCGGTTTCTTCGCGTAATAAGGGTGTTCCATGGACCCTGTCGATGAGGTATTTTTGTATGCTGCATTGCAGTGATTGCAATACACCTGGTCATTTTTTAAATTGAAATGGTCCCACGCAACACTTCGCCGTAACCGCTTCATGATTTGGCGATTGCCCTACGGAAGCCCGCATGTATCAACTGAGGCACGCCAGGGTACGGCGATGGTGTAATGTTGCCCCCTGGTGCCCAAATTTTGCCATTGCATTGTTTGAGGACGGCCGTGCACTAGGCCTAATAACGTCGGATTGTTTAAAAAAAAAAAAAGGTTTGTCGACGAAAATGAACTTCCTCGGTGAAATTCCTAATGATCAATTATCGGTTAATCGGTAAATTATGCCCATCCCTAGTGGAGACAATGTACTGTCAGACAAACAGACAAAAGCACCGTCATGTTTAGTTCAGAACGTTATCCAGCTGGGGTGCACAGTTGGGAAAATGTCACTGCCTCCTCCAGAAACTGGAGTGAGGATAATCCACCTGTGACTTTCCCCCATTCCAGTTCACGTCTGTAAGAAATTTTCATTCCCCTTTGGTCGCTTTTCACTCTTCAGCTGACAGTTAGGGTTGTCGCAATAACTGCAATTATGTAATATCGCGGTATGGACACGCCTACCGCGGAGAAAAATGAACAACCGTGGTGTTCACTTTTTTTGTGTGTGTGTGGCTATATCTCGTTGTTCACTTATGTGCCCCTATTGATTATTAAATAAATTGCTAAATGAAGTGTATTTTTTATTACCAACAGCCTGTTTGCACCCGGTACTCTAGAAGCTTCCACAGCACATGGTGCTGCCGCCGTTTGAGGCACTCTCTCTAGACTGACTCCAGCAGGCAGTGGTGAAAGCATTTGGACTCCTTGTTAAATACAGCCATGACTGCATGTCCACCAAACATATTTTTTCCACTCTGGGTGGCTATTTTCCATTCATTCTCTATGTAGTCCAGCGTTTACAGCGCTGAGCACTCTCGGTGGTGGCCGTTCTTTGTCGCAGCGCTCTGGGTGCTCAGAGTTGAAAAAAGTTCAACTTTTCAGAGACTGCAGCTGAGCGTATCAATGTCAGACCTAAGCAGCCAATCAGAACTGCTGCGTGGGTGGGACAGAGGACGCCGGTACTAGCCTGTACTCAAACTCCTGCTTTCCGTGTCATCATATTTTACATCCAGAGCTGCTAAAACATCTTTTCTGTCCATTATTATTTAGAGACTGCTATTAAAAAAATCAGTAGAAAGTCTGACCGTAGGAAAGTGGAAGTGCTGGGCTGACAGTGACAAGCTGCTGCTGGGACACAGGGCACAGCACCCCCCCCCCCCACCGAGCGTCACGCACAAACGCTGAAAAAAAAAATGCTCAGGGCGGTCGGGTGACATAAAACGCGTTTGGTGGACACACAGTGAGCACTGAAAGGGCACAAGGCATGTTATTTCCTTCTGAGCGGAGTGTGTATGCTCCGTGTATGAGCTCCGAGAGCAGCTTGTTTGAATGAGATTTTTCAGACAGCAGCAAAAATTACAGCGGCAAAAATCACGGCGACAAGAGCCATGCAGGGATGGAGACTGTACTGCTTATAAGCTGAATGTCGCTGCAGTCTCCAGTCCACACACCCCTTAGTTACCGGCACTGCTTTATGAAAATGATCGTTTTTTTTTTTTTAACAGAATCAGCAGTTCATGCCTGTATAAAGAGCGGAGCGCCGCACAGTTGTAACACACGCATAAAGTTGAGAGCGAGCTGCAGCAAGACTCTCACAGCTTCCCTCATTTGCCACCTAAGTTATAAACCCTGTTTAAATTACGAATCCACAGGGTCCTAAAAACATTTGCAATAATACTGCATACTGCGGTATTGAGCCGTCCACCGTCACTCCAGGGGAAATTCCTCTACTGCGACAGCCCTACTGACAGTGAAGCAGTTTGGGCACGCTAGCCCCAAGCTCACTTATGTTCCAGTTCTTTACAACATTACAAACTGTTTTAAAGGGGTCATCGACTGAAAAATTGTGTTTTTGTAAGTTTTAACTTTCTGAAAGGTGTTTATTGGTCACATGATTATCGGAAAAATATATCAAAACACATAGCCTTTATGTCGGTTTTCACTCCAGAAAGAAAAATTGACTATTCCAGGACTGCTATGAGCTTTCACTTCCATAGTAAAGCCACCCCAGTGCGTCCTTGATACCTGCTAGCCAGCTAATGCTTACAATACTGATGTAAGTGGGAGGGCAGAGTTGAATGCGGTCTGAAGATTTACTATAAAGTCATACAGTTTCAAACAGGCTGTTCTCAAAAAGGCTGGAAAAAATTTTAAAAATTGCTGCAATAATAATTAAAGAAAATTTGAAGAAAGTATGTCACAAACAGTTCATTTAAACATGCGTGAGCTGTTAAAATGTAGAAAAAAGTGCAGTCAATAACCCGTTTAAGTTCCCTATGAACATCAGATGTGATGCTAGCTGTTGTGGCTAACGTTAGCTCCTTTCTGTACTAACCGAAAACATTTCTAAGCAAACATCATCTATATACCATCATCGTAGTGCAGCTTCCTGCCACATGCTGCCAGATCCATGCAGACGTTTTTATATGCTAACAAGAACCTATGTACTGTATGTATATTGTAATGTACTGTCCGACCAGCTGGTCAATCAGAAACACAATACAGCAAAAATGGCAGAAGAACGTTCTATACTGCATGCGTATCAAAATGAGAAGGCCGATTGGCTCTGCGGCCCACTGAATGAACGCATGGGTGCAAACATTTTTGGAACGCCACGCAGATCTCCTTTAACAGAGAATAGTAACATATTTATGAGACAAAAAGTGCAAATGTAAGTGCAAAGAAATAAGTATCAAATACGCAAAAATAAAGAAATATTTACGTGAAAAATTTAAATTACAAAAGAGTGAAATTTGTTTACAGAAGATGCACAATTTTACTAATTTTATTACTTTAATTAAATGGTGGTTGGTGCTATATAATAGGCCAAAATAATAGGCCTAATAGAAGATGTACAAGCCCTACAATCAATAATTCAAGAAAAAGACAAAAAAATTATGGACCTGGAGCAACGCGGGCGTCTTTTGGAGCAACGCGTCGAGGATCTTGAACAAGGTTCTCGTATTGATGACCTAGTTATAAGTGGACTAGACATCAGATATCAATCATACGCCCATGCCGCAACAGGACTGAATGGTGAAGATGCTCCCATGAGTGAATCAGTCTCCTTAGAAAATCAAGTGCTTCAGTTCCTTAATAATAGAGACATTAAGGTAGAAGCCAATGCAATTTCAGCCTGTTATGCTTTACCGAAGAAAGATCCCAAAACAAAGAAATCAATTGTGATGCGCTTTATGAACAGAAGGGTAAAGAATGACATACTGAGGCAGGCCAGAAAGCTACAGGGAACTCAAGTTTACCTAAATGAACACCTGACAAAAAAAAAAAAAAACGCTGAATTAGCACGGCAGGCACGGATGCTGAAAAAACAAAATAAGATACAGGCAACCTGGACAAGAAATTGTAGAATTTGGATTAAACTAAATGGAACACCAGAGCAAGCAAGGAGTATAGTGATCAGAGATGCTACTGACTTAAATAAATACAGATGAACACTGATTAAGAAAATTATGAATCAATGATAATCCATATTCATACACATGATAAGAATAGTTCTTTTGATACACCATGCCAAAGTACTTTAAAAAAAATAAGCAAAATAAACAAAAACTTATGACCGACTCGAGTAGACATCAATTATCCCCAGCTGGAGGAAGTCATTTGACACAGAGTGAGGAAACTCAAACTCTGAAAATATGCCACTATGCTGAACATAAACCACAAGAGATGGAGAATGATAATGATCCTGATAACCACTTTTTCAATAATATTCATAACCACTGTGAATATTACACTGAAAAGCAATTCAAAAGTCAAGTGCAATTAGATGGTAAACTGTCAATAATACACTTCAACAGCAGAAGTCTTAACAAAAACTTTCCACAGATTCAGGACTATTTAAAACAGCTAGACAGAAAATTCACAGCTATTGCAGTCTCTGAAACCTGGCTTAATGAAGAACAGGCTCCCCTGATGGCAATAGAGGGATATCAGATGTTTTATATTAACAGAACTCAAAAAAAGGATGGTGGTGTTGCACTGTATATTGATGACCTGTATAGGTGTAAGCTTGTAAATGAAATGTCCTTTGCACTACCAGGGATCTTGGAATGGGTTACTGTCGAGATTGACCTAGACAAAACAAAAAATCTAATCATAAGTTGTATATATAGAACGCCGGGAACTTGCATTGAGACATTCAGAGATAAATTAGTCGAGCTGTACAATAATATTACTAGTAAGAAAATGGTAGCAATTTGTGGAGATTTCAATATTGATTTACTAAATCCACATCAACAAAATGTAGTTACAGAGTTCATGAACTCTATGTACAGCATGAGTCTATATCCCACAATAACACATCCCAGTAGAATCACAGTTTACTCTGCTACACTTATTGACAACCTGTTTGTCAATGTTATCGATAAGAAAATAGAAAGTGGATTATTGATAAATGATATAAGTGACCACTTGCCAACCTTTGCACTTATCCATGGCCACACGGGGGCCAACGCAGAAAAAATTTCAAAATTGTTCAGACACAAATCACCAAATGCAATCAGTTCTCTTAAAGAGGACTTGCTGAAGCAAGACTGGACAGAAGTCTATGTATCAGATGTAAATGAAGCCTATGACACATTTATAAACATTGTAACCACTCTTTATGAAAAAAAAACTGCCCATTAGTAAAAAAAAAACTTAAACACAAATTTGCTGATAAGCCATGGTTAACCAAAGGACTACAAAAGGCGTGTAAAAAGAAAAATTTATTATATAAAGCTTTCCTAAAGAAAAGGACAAAAGAAGCAGAGCAGCGGTATAAAACATACAAAAATAAGTTAACATATATAATAAGGTGTAGTAAAAGAGACTATTACAGTAAAGAACTGGAGAAAAACAGAGACAATATTAAAAATACATGGACAATACTCAACAGTATCCTTGGAAATAAAAGCAGAAATACAAGCAACCCAACTAATATTCCAAAAAATAATAAAACAACTCACAGTGTGAATATAGCTTCACCTGCAGATGAATTTAATAATTTTTTTGTTAACAATGGACCTAATCTGGCCCGAGAAATACCCACTACGGTGCCTACAGGCGATACAATATGCAATAACACTGCTGTAAAAGACTCCATCTTCATAAAGAACACAGACGAAAGAGAGGTCATTGAAATTGTTAAATCGTTCAAAAGTAAAACATCTACGGACTGTGATGGTATTGACATGCTATTAGTCAAAACTGACCACTGACGTATATCTGTAACCTGTCTCTCCAATCAGGTATATTTCCCAATGCAATGAAAATAGCTAAAGTAATTCCGATATACAAGACGGGCGACAGAGGGGAACTCTCAAACTATAGACCAATTTCACTATTACCGCAATTTTCCAAGATACTTGAAAAAATATTCTATGAGAGAATTGACAACTACATACTGAAGAATGATTTATTGTGTGAGCAGCAATATGGGTTCAGACACAAGAGGACAACTGCATATGCCCTAATGGAATTTACAGAAAAAATATCAACAGCCATTGAAAATAAAGAGTATTCAGTTGGAGTATTCCTGGATCTTAAAAAAGCATTTGATACAGTAGATCACAATTTATTATTAAAGAAACTACAAAATTGTGGTATTAGAGGAGTAGCACTGTCCTGGTTAAGTAGTTACTTAAAGAATAGATATCAGTATGTATGTGTTAGCAACAAAAACTCACAGTTACTGAAGGTCACCTGTGGAGTCCCACAGGGTTCAGTTTTGGGACCATTATTATTCAATATGTATATAAACGATATATGTAAAGTTTTAGAAAAAATGGACTTAATATTGTTTGCCGATGACACTAATCTGTTATGCAGTGGAAACAATTTGGAACAACTTCTGGATACACTCGGAAAGGAATTAGGAAAGCTTAAACTGTGGTTTGATTCAAACAAATTAACGCTCAATTTAAGTAAGACAAAATTTATAGTCTTTAACAACCATCACAACAACCCAGTACCCAAACTCAGTGTAAATGGTGTAGAGATTGAAAGGGTATCTGAAACTAAATTTCTTGGAGTAATAATTGATAACAAACTGTGTTGGAAGTCACATATTAATTATATTAAAGGGAAAGTATCCAAATCAATTGCAATATTACACAGAGTGAAATATTTGCTGAATCAACCCACACTATACACCTTGTATCATTCATTAATACTCCCATACATGACATATTGTAATGAAGTATGGGGAAATACATATAAAACAAACATATATCCAGTCTTTATGCTTCAGAAGAGAGCTATTAGAATAATAAACAAAGCTGCTTACAGGGAACCAACAAACCCACTTTTTCTTAAACAAAAAACTCTCAAGTTGAAAGATCTGGTTGACTTTAAAACTGCAATAATAATGTTCAAAGTGAAGAATTTATCACTGCCCGCAAATATCCAAAAGTTGTTCCAAACAAGGCAGAAACGATATCACTTCAGAGGAACATGTATATTTCAAAAGCCTACAGTGAGAACTATCACCAAGCAACACTGTATTTCAGTGCAAGGAGTCAGATTATGGAACGATTTTGGACCTGAATTAAAATCATGTACAACGCTTGGACAATTTAAACAAAAACTAAAGGAAGAAATACTCCAAACATATTTACAAGACGACATGTAAACTCACATAAGGATTGACATATCCAGCCTGTGTTGTGTTGTAGCTTAGTTTTGTTTTGTTTTTTTCTCTGTCACATTTTGTCTTAGATTTGTTTTTGAATAGTAACCGCTTAACTTAGCCTAGCTTAGTTTTCTTTTTTTCTCTCAGTCACATTTTGTCTTAGCTTTGTTTTGAATTGTAATCGCTCTTGACTGTTTTCTCTTTTTTTCTGTTTTGAATTCCTGGATGGAATATGGGTGGGCAATATAAGCTGCGGCTTCAGCCATCACCCATTTCGGATAACTTACGTGGAATTGTATAATCAGAGGAGTCTTTGTCTAATTTGACCTTGTTGTTATATTATTCAGTTTCTTTTACCCTGTACTGTACTATCCGAAATAAATTCATTCATTCATTCATTCATATGAACGGGAAGGTGGTATATGTCTAGTGTGGTAGTGGGTAGTGCTCTGTTTGTCATCTCTGCTTTCAGCTATCACAGCTGGCTAGGTTTGGTGAAAAGTAAGCTAAGTAAAGTCTCGCCTGTCAGTACATAGTCTCTCCACTATCAAGCCTCCAGCTTAACCTCCCCACGGTAACCAGGAGGTAACTAGTGGATACTCTTGTGAGTGTAGGCAAACCAGCTGGGTATCAAGGTGCACCTTGAATGCACATAAAACCAGTTTTACAAAGAAACTCTATTCGCTGCAGTGACTATTGTTGCTACACATCTTGGCCCGGCGTCACCTGTAGATTAGAACTAATAGCTCACTGAGAGAGCAAATTGCACTTTTTTTAAAAGTTTGATGAATTCACAAGAAAAAAAGAACATTTACCAGAGTTCACAAATTTAGCTGAATAAATTTGCAAATATATTTAAAAAAAAAGATTCAAATACAGTTAAGTCCATATATATTTGGATGCTGACACAAATTTTGTCATTTAAGCTGTTCACCAAAACATACAGTGGATATAAAAAGTCTACACACCCCTGTTCAAATGCCAGGTTTTTGTGATGTAAAAGAATGAGACCAAGATAAATCATTTCAAAACTTTTTCCACCATTAATGTGACCTATAACCTGTGCAATCCAATTGAAAAACAAACTGAAATCTTTTAAGGGGAAAAAAACCTCACAGTAACCTGGTTGTGTAAATATGCACACCCTTAAACTAATACTTTGTTGCAGCACCTTTGGCTTCTATTACAGCACCCAGTCTTTTTGGGTAGGAGTCTATTAGCGTGGCACATCTTTATGTGGCAATATTTGCCCACTCTTCTTAGCAAAAATGCTCCAAATCTATCAGATTGCGAAGGCATCTCCTGTGCACAGCCCTCTTCAGATCACCTCACAGATGTTAGATCGGATTCAGGTCTGGACTCTGGCTGGGCCATTCCAAAACCTTAATCTTCTTCTGGTGAAGCCACTCTTTTGTTGATTTGGATGTGTGCTTTGGGTCATTGTTGAGCTGAAACATGACGTTCTGCTTCATCTTCAGCTTTCTAGCAGAAGCCTGAAGGTTTTGTGCCAACACTGTATTTGAACTGTTCATAATTCTTCCACCTTGACTAAGGCCCCAGTTCCAGCTGAAGAAAAACAGCCCCAAAGCATGACACTGCCACCACCATGCTTCACTGTAGATATGGTGTTCTTTTGGTGATGAGCAGTGTTGTTTGCACCAAATACCTTTTGGAATTATGACCAAAAAGTTCAACCTCAGTTTCATCGGACCATAACACATTTTCCCACATACGTTTGGGAGATTTCAAATCACCCTTTATTGTCATTCAACTGTACAACCAATCATGTACAGTAGAACGAGACTGTGTTTTACCTATCTACTATGTTAATTACACACACCCCAAGTGTAGAATCAGAGGGCTGCTGCCATGCAAGGCGCCGCCACAAATTTCCCTCCTCCATTCCATTATTGCTGAGCACCAAGCTGGATGGCAGGCAGTTCCACTTTTATATGGTCTTTGGCATGACCTGGCCGGGATTTGAACCCCTGCCTCCTGGGTGTGGGGCGGATGCTCTACCAACTGAGCCACCACTCCGGTTCAAATGTGTTTTTGCAAAATGTAGCTGGGCTTGGATGTTTTTCTTTGTAAGATAAGGCTTCCGTCTTGACACTCTAGATAGGAGATTGTTGTCACATGTACTAAACAGCCAGTACTTGCCAGAAATTCCTGCAGCTCCTTCAATGTTGCTGTCAGCCTCTTGGCAGCCTTCCTGACCAGTTTTCTTCTTGTCTATTCATCAATTTTGGAGGGACGTCCAGTTCTTGGTAATGTCACTGTTGTGCCATATTTTTTCCACCTGATGATGACTGTCTTCACTGTGTTCCATGGTACTCTTCTCCTGACTGATACCTTTGAACAATGAGATCTCTCTGATGCTCTGGAAGCTCTCTGCGGACCATGGCTTGTGCTGTAAGATTTGACTTCAAAAATGTAAGGAAAAGCCAACTAGAACAGCTGAACTTTGTTTGAGGTTAATCAGAAGCATTTTAAATGGCAGCAGGTGTGTGCTGACACCCATTTAACATGAGTTTGAATGTGACTGGTTAATTCTGAACACAGGCACATCCTCGGTTATAACAGGCTGTGCAAATGTGTGTGTGTAAGTTTTTTATTTTTCCCCTTAGAAGATTTCAGTTTGTTTTTCAATTTGGTTGTACAGGTTATAGGTCACATTAATGGTGGAAAAAGTTTTGAAATGATTTGTTTTGGTCTCATTTTTCAACATCACAAAAACCTGGCATTTGAACAGGGGTGCGTAGATTTTTTTATATCCCCTGTATTCAAGATACTATTACAGTATCTCACAAAAGTGAGTACGCCCCTCATATTTTTGTAAATATTTTATTATATCTTTTCATGGGACAACACTGAAGATATAACAGTGTAAATTTGCTGTCCCCTCAAAATAACTCAACACACAACCATTAATGTCTAAACCGCTGGCAACAAAAGTGAGTACGCCCCTAGTGAAAATGTCCAAATTGTGCCCAAGGTATCAATATGTTGTGTGGCCACCATCATTTTCCAGTACTGCCTTAACTGTATTGGGCATGGAGTTCACTAGAGCTTCACAGGTTGCCACTGGAATCCTCTTCCACTCCTCCATGATGACATCAAGGAGCTGGTGGATGTTAGAGACCTTGTGCTCCTCCACCTTCCATTTGAGGATGCCCCACAGATGCTCAATAGGGTTTAGGTCTGGAGACATGCTTGGCCAGTCCATCACCTTTACCCTCAGTTTCTTTAGCAAGGCAGTGGTTGTCTTGGAGGTATGTTTGGGGTCGTTATCATGTTGGAATACTGCCCTGTGGCCCAGTTTCTGAAGGGAGGGGATCATGCTCTGCTTCAGTATGCCACAGTATGTACATGTTGGCATTCACGGTTCCCTCAATGAACTGCAGTTCCCCAGTGCCGGCAGCACTCAATGCAGCCCCAAACCATGACACTCCCACCACCATGCTTGACTGTAGGCAAGACACACTTGTCTTTGTACTCCTCACCTGGTTGCCACCGCACACGTTTAACACCATCTGAATCAAATACTGTAAGTTTATCTTGGTCTCATCAGACCACAGGACATGGTTCTAGTAATCCATGTCCTTAGTTTGCTTGTCTTCAGCAAACTGTTTGTGGGCTTTCTTGTGCATCATCTTTAAAAGGGGCTGCCTTCTGGTTCAACAGCCAGCGATGTATGGTCTGAGCACTGACAGGCTGACCCCCCACCCCTTCAACCTCTGCAGCAATGCTGGCAGCACTCATATGTCTATTTTCAAAAGACAACCTCTGGATACGATGCTGAGCATGGGCACTCAACTTCTTTGGTCAACCATGGCAAGGACTGTTCTCAGTGGAACCTGTCCTGTTAAACCACTGTATGGTCTTGGCCACCGTGCTGCAGCTCAGTTTCAGGGTGTTGGCAGTCTTCTTATAGGCTAGGCCATCTTTATGTAGAGCAACAATTCTTTTTTTCAGATCCTCAGAGGGTTCTTTGCCATGAGGTGCCATGTTGAACCTCCAGTGACTAGTATGAGTGAGTGTGAGAGTGATAACACCAAATTTAACACAACTGCCCCCCATTCACAACTGAGACCTTCATACCTGCCAACTTTTCAAACCTGAAAAGCCTAGTAGCTAATGCTAATAATAATAATGCTAATATTTGCCAAACAAATATTAGCATTAAATCTAGTTAAATGTAGCTAACAACCTCATATTTCTTCAACTTTCAAACCTGAAAAGCTTAGTAGCTAGCCGGGGTCCAGGGGCCGCAGGCCCTGGTAAGTTCAGGACAAAGTCCTGGTGGGGGGTTCAGGGGGGCGAAGCCCCCTGACGCCAAACAAATATTAGCATTAAATCAAGTTAGAATGTAGCTAACAACCTCATATTTCTTGCCTAGTAGCTAGCCGGGGTCCAGGGGCCGCAGTGTCAAACAAATATTAGCATTAAATCAAGTTAAAATGTGGCTAACAACCTCATATTTCTTCAACAATCATGTTTCTATTTTCCTTAAACTGTCAATGCAGATATGCTGATGGAAAAGATCAAGGATAAACTCTATGGTAACTCTCAAGCATTGTTGTTTTCCATGGTGCACCCCTTAGCTTTCTTCAGTTGGTCTTTTGAATGGAACACACTGTGGCACTTGTTACCCGAAGCTGTCACCATCATTTTCCTGGTCATGAGGTTGCCCAGAACTTTAGTTGACAGACTGGACCTGAACTCAGTTTTGTTCTTGTTCACATGGCTGAATATGGGCTCACCGTCCGCAGTAATAATTCCAGAATCAGAATCAGAATCAGAATCAGGTTTATTGCCATTGTTCATGTAGTACACAAACTAGGAATTTGTCTCGGTACAATGCTGCAACATTAAACATGATAGGATAAGAGAAATAAACTATACATGTAATAAAGTGTAGGATAAGATTAAGTGATACTGGTCAACAGTTAAAATATATATTAGCCAGCAGCAGATACTGTGGAGAACTATATAGTGCAGTCGGTAATGCAGGAAGAAAAACAGTGATGATTGACATGAGTCTGGTTGAGCTGCTGTACATGGTGCACGAGAGTCAATAAGTCACTTAGTGTTCAGCAGTCTAATGGCAGAGGGGAAGAAGCTGTTCATGTGACGGGAGGTTTTAGTCTGGATGGACCGAAGTCTTCTACCAGAGGGGAGGGGGGCAAACAGTACGTGACCAGGGTGTGAGGGATCGGCTATGATCCGGCCAGCACGCCTCCGGGTCCTGGAGATGTACAGATCCTGGAGAGATGGGAGCTTGCAGCCGATCACCTTCTCAGCAGTGCGCACGACGCGCTGCAGCCTTAGTCTGTCCCTGGCAGTGGCTCCTGCGTACCACATGGTTATGGAGGTGGTGAGGATGGACTCGATGATGGCTGTGTAGAACTGCACTAACATCTTGGTGGGTAGCTTGAGCTTCCTCAGCTGCCGCAGGAAGAACATCCTCTGCTGGGCTTTTTTGATGAGTGAGCTGATGGTCAGCTCCCATTTGAGGTCCCTGGTGATGGTAGTGCCTAGGAAGCGGAAGGAATCAGCAGTGGTGATGGGAGAGCCTGAGAGGGTGAGGGGGGGCAGAGGAGTAGTGACTTTCCTGAAGTCTACAATCATCTCCTGGAAATGCTTTGGAGTATTCCTCACGAAAAGACCTGCCATGTGTGTGGATATGGATCATCATAGTCTAGGGATGCGATTTGGGGTTGGGGAAATTGGTGAAGCCCCCCGAAGCTCCTGGGTTTTTATGATTTTTAAGTACCAGAACTGTGCTTAAATGACATAAAACAAACAGCTGAATGCCACTTATTACTGTATAATATTGACTTATGTTCTAAGAAGATAAAATCTCTGAACCTAGTTCAGAGATTTTTTGATCTCTTCCATTTCCTCATTCTTTGGTGGCATTTTTACTGACCTGTTAAGATAAGATAAGATAAGCCTTTATTAGTCCCACAACGGGGAAATTCCAGGATTGCAACAGCACAGGGATAGCAACACCCAGAGCAACAATCAGAAGGCAAGAAAAAAAACAAGCAAGCAAGAGCAGCTAATATACATATGTACATATTACTATAAAATATATATATACACACACACACACAGACACACAGTGCAGAGCATTGTAGCTAGATGGAATAAATATGTAAATATATAAACACCCACAGTACGGAGCATTGCAGCTAGGTGGAATAAATATGCAAGTATATAAACACACACAGTGCGGAGCAATGTAGCTAGATGGAATAATATGTAGATATATAAAAACACAGTGCTGAGCATTGTAGCTAGATGGAATAAATATGTAAATATATAAACACCCACAGTGCGGAGCATTGTAGCTAGATGGAATAAATATGTAAATATATAAACACACACAGTGCAGAGCATTGTTGCTAGATGGGATGAAACAGCATAACCGTCTATTTAGTTATCCTACATGGTATGATTATGTGCCCATACATATTCTCACCCTCCATAGCGACCGGTATGTTCCTAGTTGTATGCCGGAGAGGACCATTGTGTAAGTCTATTGCATCTTTTGCATTCAAAAAAACTATTAGTTTGTTACGTCTTTTTGCTATCTCTGCGAGCAGCCCTGCTTAGGTTGTACAGTCTGACAGCCGTTGGTAGGAAGGACCTACGAAACCTCTCGGTTGTGCACCTGGGATGATGTAGTCTGCTGCTAAATGAGCTCCTCAGTGCATCCAGTATGTCCTGCATAGGGTGGAACTCGGACTCCAGCAGAGATGACAGTTTAGCCACCGTCCTTCTCTCTCCTATCTCCTCCATCGGATCAAGGCGCTGCCCCAGGACAGAGCTAGCTTTCTTAATCAGTTTGTTCAGTCTCTTCCTATCGGCTGCAGTAATGCCACTGCCCCAGCAGACCACTCCAAAAGTGATGGCTGATGCCACCACCGTGTCATAGAATGACTTCAGCAGCGCCCCTTGTACACCAAAAGACCTGAGTCTCCTCAGCAGGAACAGCCTGCGCTGTCCCTTCTTGTAGAGTGCGTCAGTATTGTGTGACCAGTCTAGTTTATTGTTCAGATGAATACCCAGGTACTTATAGGATGTCACCATCTCGATGTCTGTTCCCTGTATATTTACTGGTGCTGTGAGGGGCTGCCCATGCCTGTGGCAGTCCACCACCAGCTCCTTAGTTTTCCTCGCGTTGATCTGGAGGCAGTTCCGATGGCACCAGTCCACAAAGTCCTGGATAAGCCCTCTGTACTCAGCTTCATCTCCGTTGGAGATGAGACCAACGATCGCAGAGTCATCAGAGAACTTCTGTAGATGGCAATGTGTTGTGTTGTGTGAGAAGTCCGCAGTATAAAGAGTGAACAGGAAGGGAGCCAGCACCGTTCCCTGGGGGGCCCCCGTGCTACTGATGATCGTGTCGGAAACACAGTCCCGGGTTCTCACAAACTGAGGCCGGTTCGTGAGGTAGTACAGGATCCATGATGACAGGTGCTGGTCCACCCCTGCGTGCAGCAGCTTGTCCTTCAGGATCATCGGTTGGATGGTGTTGAAAGCACTGGAGAAGTCAAAGAACATGATCCTCACCATATTCCCGGGCTTCTCCAGGTGGGACAGAGAACGGTGAAGGAGGAAGATCACCGCATCCTCCACCCCAATGCCATGCTGGTAGGCGAACTGGAGTGGATCCATCGCTGGTTCCACCAGGGGGCGGAGATGAGCAAGGAGCAGTCTCTCCAGGGTCTTCATCAAGTGGGACGTCAAGGCCACCGGTCTGTAGCTGTTCAGGTCTTTGGGGTGGGAAGTTTTTGGTACAGGTACCACACAAGATGTTTTCCACAGCTGTGGTACCCTCCCCAGTTTCAGGCTCATGTTGAAGATATACGTCACAATCCCACACAGCTGGTCTGCACAGGACTTGAGGAGCTTTGCGCTGATGCCGTCCGGTCCCGACGCCTTCCTCGCCTTGATCTTCCTCAGCTCCGTCCTCACCTGGGTCTTGGTCAGGGTCAGGATGGGGGGCTGTGTGTTGGGAGTGGGGGGGTGTCGGTGGAGTGGGGAGTGGGCAGCAGGACTTGATTTCTTAGAGGCAGCAGTGGTTGTTGTGCAGACGGGGGGGAGGGCGGTTGGTCAAATCTATTGAAAAACAGATTCAGGTTGTTCGCCCACTCCCTGCCCCCCGTGGCCTGGGGGGAGGTATTCTGGAGCCCCGAGATGGTTTTGAGGTTTCTCCAGACCCCGCTGATGTCGCTCTGTTGCAGCTTGTCCTCCATCTTCTTCCTGAAGCTGTCCTTGCCTTCTCTGATCTTTCTCCTCAGCTCCCTCTGTACGGACTTCAGCATCTCCCTGTTCCCCGACCTGAAGATCCTCTTCTTCTCTCTCAGAAGTGTTTTTATCTCAGGGTTGATCCAGGGTTTGTTGTTTGAGTGACGCCGTATGGTCTTGGTGGGAACGGATTTGTCCACACAGAAGCTGAGGTAGCCCGTGAAGGTGTGAATGAGGCCATCGATGTCCTCACCATGTGGATCGCAGAGCTGCTTCCAGGCAGTGGCTTCAAAACAGTCCTTTAGAGTGTCCATTGTCTCCTCAGACCATAACTCCACAGTGTGCATGGCCAGAGGTTGTCTGTGCACTAGGGGTTTGTACACCGGTCGGAGATGAACCAAGTTGTGATCCGATCTCCCAAGTGGGGGGAGTTGTGATGAGGTGTACGCCTCCTTAGTGTTTGCGTAGAACAAATCCAGTGTTTTATTGTCTCTAGTGTGGCATGTGACATACTGGGTGAAAGTGGGCAGAATGGGAGACAGTGAAACGTGGTTGAAATCGCCTGAGATGAGGAGAAGAGCATCTGGGTGTTCTGTCTGCAGCCTGCTGGTTACTGAATGGATGACGTCACGCGCTGTCCCAGCGTTCGCCGTCGGATTTGCATAAACAACAATGCAGATCACGTGTGAGTGTTCTCTCGGGAGATATGTAGGCCTCATGCTAACAGCTAGCAGTAAAACAATCTCTGCTGGTGTCGCCAGTATCCGATCCGACCGACCTCGAATCCAGCTGGGCCTCAGCTAGCCCCCTCCGCTGTTAGTCCCGCTGCTTACGGCCGCTTCAATTGAGCTCCTGTCCAGCCGGGGTACCGGCAGCTCCTCCACCGAGTCCCGCCGCCCACCGCCGCTGTAGTTGAACTCCGATCCGGCTCCCGTCCAACTGTTGCCTCGGTTGGTTCCTCCGGCGAGCCCCAATCACCGGGGACGGAGTCGCTTCTTTGTATCGGTGTTAGGTGCTACGACTAGCTATGGCGTTAGCTATAGCAATAGCGTTGGCTTAGCAAACGCTTCAGGTAAATTTAGATACGATTCCTAGCGATCTCGTGTTTGGAATTGCTTTCGTGTTTTTTTTACGATTTAAAATTTTTGACTGAATTTTAAGTGAAAAACCGTAATTTTGATTAATAAAGCCGTAACCCGGAATGGGGTCTTGAAAACCGTAACCATTACGGCAAAACCGGAGTAGTTGGCAGGTATGGACCTTGTAACACTAACAAGTCACATGATACTGGAAAGGGAAAATGGCTAATTGGGCACAATTTGGACATTTTCACTTTGGGGTGTACTCACTTTTGTTGCCAGCGGTTTAGACATTAATGGCTGTGTGTTGAGTTATTTTGAGGGGACAGCAAATTTACTCTGTTATACAAGCTGTACACTGACTACTTTACATTGGCTCAACGTTTCATATCTTCAATGTTGCCCCATGAAAAGATATAGTAAAATATTTACAAAAATGTGAGAGGTGTACTCACTTTTGTGAGATACTGTATATAATCAATATGGGCTTAAAGTGCACATTCTCAGCTTTAATTTGAGGATATTCATATCCAAATGGGACTTATGGTTTAGGAACTACAACCATTTCTGTACAAAATCTCCTCATTTCAGGGTAATATTCCCAGCCCTAGCACCCAGCAATTTAATGAGTAAATAGTTGCAAATGACCATTAAAAAAGTTGCAAATTTACAAAAAAGGTCCAAAATTGTTGTGATTTAGAAAAGAGTTGCAAATTTACATGAAAAAAGTGAGGAAAAAAGTTGCAAATTTACAAAATCCAAAATTGTTGCAAATTAATGAGAAAAAAAAGCTGCAAATTGATGAGAAAAAAGTTGCAAATTAATGAGGAAAAAGTTGCAAATTTACATGGAAAAAGCTGCAAATCTACATAAAAAAGTTGCAAAATAATGAAAAATGGGTCATTGTCTATACACAAACATAAAAAATAGCCATTGCACAGAATGCAAACTTAACCAGCATCCATGTGGATGTTTTCAAATTTATTTGCAAATTTACATGAAAAAATTGTGTAAAAAAAGTTGCAAATTTACATGAAAAAATGTTACAAATTAAAAAAAAAAAGTTGCAAATTTACCTGAAATTTTTTTGTATCCAAAATCTCTTCATTTCAGGGGCTCAAAAGTAATCAGATAAATTACCATTACTACAAATAAAGTATTCATCCTTAGCGTGGTGTAAATTTAAATGCTGAAAAACAAGACCTACTCTTGTTTTAAACAGACCCAATTGCTGAGACAAACCAGTCACCGCTGCCGACACCCCCTCCGAGAGTGGCCTGACAGCATCATTTAAAAAAAAAAATGTGTTAATTGGCCAACATTAATTGAAAAAGTTAATGTCTTAATATTTGATTGCAAATTTGGTGTTCAGATACTGTATTTACTTTTTCCCTAACCTGGTTTAGTTTTCCAAAAAGAAAAAAAAAAAAACTGCAAATTTAGGAGAAAATCCTCACAAATTTACAAGAATAAAAATTAACAACTTGAGGATGCGGTCAGAAATTTACACAAGTTAATTTTCCAAAAATATATAAGAATAAACAATCAAAGCTGCTTGTCAGGTAAAAGAAGGAAGAAAAGTCCTACAATTTAAAATAAAAGCTACAAAGTGATGGAAAGAAAAACTTTACATTTACATAGAAAAATCTGTATTTTTTTTTTTTTTTTTTTTTTAAAAAGTGGTAAATTGTTAGAAAATAATAGAGCAGCGGGTGGTAATTTTAGAAAAAAATGTGTCACGATGCTGAGCACGGGTGGCGAGCCGTGCTCAGGTCTCGAGTGTATGTAGGTCATTTTCTGTATTTCCTTATCTCAGGTCATTTTGTACTGGAGCTTGGTCTTCTCTGTAATTTCCTCACTTCTGTTTTGTAGTTGATATGTATGATGGTATTTGAGTTGCCTTTTATTTCTGTTTGTTAATTAGTATTCATGTTAGTTTATTATTCCTAGTTCAATCTAGTTTATTACCTGCCTTTTGACATGAGCCTGCCTTTGCCCTCATCTCTCCTTTTGTATTTAGTTTCCTTGTATATTATATTAATTGCATCTCTTGTCTTTGGTGGGTTATTATTATGATTTTCTCCTCATATTATTTTGTCTGACCTCATTTTATATTTGTATCCTCACATGCTTTTATTTTGACAGCGTGCTGTGTTTACGTCTGCTTGAGCTCAAGTTTGCGGTCTAGCACAGCTGTCATTATTTTGGACTGATTATTCCTCACTTATGTGTTCCACACCTGTCAATCATTTGTTCACTATTCTCTATTGCCTATTTCAAGACGGCTGTGCTGCCGTCTCATTCTCTTTTTGGTTAGTGCAGTCCTGACGTGCATCCCACGTTTTCTCTGGTGTTCCTTGTACGCCTTCGTCTCTGTGCTATTCTGCTACTCATCCAACCTTCTCTAATTCCTGTAAGTGTTGTGCTTTTGTTATATTTTGTGTGTTTCCATTATTAAATGTGCAAACTCACACATTGGTGTTCTCAATCCGCCCTTGCCAAGGCAATTTATG
The DNA here is from genome assembly GCA_020510985.1 of Pholidichthys leucotaenia. NCBI lineage: Eukaryota > Metazoa > Chordata > Actinopteri > Cichliformes > Pholidichthyidae > Pholidichthys > Pholidichthys leucotaenia. The sequence goes on along the minus strand of CM035841.1, from coordinate 103,226,951 downwards.
ACAAAATGACTGTAAAGAAGAGTTAAATATCTTCTAAATATCTTTTAAAATCAGAATTTGAGACCCACATTTTAGATAGATAGATAGATAGATAGAGCCTTTATTCTCATAATTGTGTCACTTTTTTACTTGCAAATTGTGACTTTTTGCTTTAAAGTTAATGAATTTCTACTGACATTTTTTAATGATTTCTTGCATTTTTGTTTAGTTTTTTCTGTTTTGTTAAAGTCCACGGGTGTCACCGGTTGTGTGTATTACAGTAAATGTGGCTCTGGCACCAAGTGTTGCAGACCCCTGACATGTTAGTCATAACCATTAAATCCCCATTGTGAGTCACTACAGATGCCTAAATGTGAATTATGCAAGTGCAGATATTACACAACAGGAATGTGGGAGCTCCTGCAGGGTCATATTCTATCTTAGATATCTGCAATAAGGATGATTATGAGCAATAAAACTACAGACTCCAGTGTGGTGAGGAGGGCTTATTGTCTGTTTACAAACTCTAGCTTGGAGGTTCTCGTCACTGTGAGGTCAGCGCCGGTTTTGTTTGTGTTGCTTATTGCAGCAGAACATGTGATTATGGTATTAGACATGTGAGTTACGCTGCTGCGACACCGCTATGAACGCAAACATTCTAGCAGGTTCTAAATCATGACTTACCAAACACCGGGATCAGAATGATTATCATGTAATCATACAATAACTACCCTCACTGCACTAAAGCCCCAGTGAAGCAACAGACAGCTGGCCTCCTACGCCAAACACAGTGCTGCTTCTGACTGGATGACACTCCACTCATGTTTACACATGCTTCCATTAGGTAATATTGTGAGAAAACATTTCCTAAATTTCCACTGTTATGCAGATGACACACAATTATACTTGTCAATGAAGCCAGATGACAGTAATCAATTGTCTTAAGGAAATCAGAGCTTGGTGACTTGTAGTTTCTTGCTATTAAATTCAGATAAGACTGAAGTCACTCTAGTTGGCTCAAAAAACCTTAGGAATACAGTACCTTCACAAATCAAATTCTTGGTCTAGATGGGGTTACTCTTTCTCTTAATAGTATTGTGAGACAGTGACGTGCTGTGAGGTTTGTGGGTAGTGAGGCACCAGTGTTGGAAGTAACACGTTACTGTAACGCCACTACTTTTGCAGTAATGTGCTGTGTAACAAAATTACTGTTTAAAAATTCAGTAATGTGTTACAATTACTGAAATTTGATCAGATGCATTACTCGTTACTGTCACCATGGGTTGAGATGCCGTCTCGGCACTCAGCCCATGTTTTCCCTCATCCCTGCTTCCCATTGAGCAGCGTCTCAGCTGGCCCCCAGCTGGCAGCATTACGGACGGCTGGGGCCAATTAGTCTTCATCAGCTGGGGCGCTGCCAATGAGGATAAATGGGAGCAGCCTCGATGACTCGGGGCTGCGACATAAACACATTGCTAAGATGAAGCCCTTCGTCTGGTGTCAGCTTATACTCCTCTTGCAGCATTCCTGTGTTTGTATCCCGCTGTGAGTATGTACGTCTTGCTACCCCCACGTCCGGTACGAGCTGCTTACCTCTGCGCTGTGCAACCTGTGAGTGTACGTCTGCATGAGTATCTGTGCTCTCCTCATCCCTTCCCCTTTACCCTGAATAAAATATCACGACTCACTGGCTTGCCCCTGGCTCTGATTGCCCGGCTCCCTAGAGCCGGATATGACAGTATGTCGCAGCCAGAAGAGTTGCCGGCGGCCGTGAGTCGCTGTGGAAATGTACCTTTCTGTCCGGGTGTCAGCGCTGCTAGCATGCCGTTTCCCAGGAGTCACTTCCGGCGCCAGGGCGACGAGCTGAGGTCCATCTCGGAGGCTGTCGACGGGACGTTCTTCACCCTGCACGACGCCTCCAACGCGAGACGCTGGCATCCGGGCCGTGCTGAGGAACTCCTGGACTGTCAACCTCACTCTCTGTACCATCTGGAGGACAGTGCCAGGATAGACGCTGCAGGTACACAGCGAGAGAAGCTCCACGGGGTGGATGGAAATCCCGGCAGGGAGTCGAAGTGGGCGACGTCTTTCCCCGCTTCGGAGTCCCGTTCCTGCCGCTATTCCAGTCCGGGAGTTCGCGCCAACCAGAGGACTTCCCCCGACCTGCGCCACGTCACTCGGGATTCCCTTCAAGGAGCCGCAGCTGACAGCAGTTATGTCCGGGGTCGAGTGGCTGTCGCGAGCTCTACTGTGTTTCCTGTCACCACCTTCAGGCATGTGGCGGCGGCAGTGAGATTGATGGTGAGGACTTCAGGGCTACGAAGCTTTCCCGTGCTCGACGCCTTCCTCGTCTCGATCTCCGATCTGGAGCGGCGAATCCTGGGTTTCCCCCTCGCTTCGTCCCCTGGGAGTAGTCGTCATCACATCGCCGAGTCACCTCTGCACGAACCTCGTCCGGATCCAGTTCTGGGTCATCGTCAGGACCGTTCCTCCCACGCAGCTGTCATCCCTTCGCCTCGTCAGTGTGGAGATTCTACAGCCTCGTCCCCTGAGCCTCGTTCCCCCGCTGTCATTCCTGGACATTCGGGCTGGCTCACCCCGGCTGTTTCCCCCTCCTCCTCGACGCGCTTCCTGACCGCTGTGTGTGCCTGGAATCCCGGCCTGGTGAGCTCTCTGCTGGAGACAACGCGAGCGACCCTCAGACGAATTCCCGGGGGGTCCTCCGTTATCGCCGGGCGGGGAGAGGAAGAAGCAGATTCCACTACAGCAGGCGATACTCAACCTCCAGGGGGCAGGCAAGTCATTGTTTTTTCACACCTGCTTAATGATTTGCTCTGTCACATCCCTGGAGGAGAAGTTCAGGGTTCGCAGCTCCCTGAACTCTCCCCACCTGCTGTAACCTGTATGCCTAATCCCGCATCCTCTGTGTCTCTCTCCGCCGAGCGGTCCCCGGCTCCGGGTCAACGTGGTGGGATATGGAGAGGGCCTGTGGTTCCGCAGCTACATTGCGGACGGAGGAGGGGGACTGACTGCTGCATGGAGTCTACGCCGACGACTGAGCGTCCCCGGGTCTCCACGGAGGAGCGGTTCGGTCTGGCGGGACGAGATTCTTCTGGCTTCACGCCGAGTGGATCGTCGGCGGGGTTACCTGAGCTGGAGGGATCTCAAGCTGCGCTGACCATCGTGCTGGCTGCGGGGCCCGACGCGGCTAGATGGGAGCCTGACAACGACCTCCTGACGACGGATCCTGGATCTTCGCAGTCCTGGACGGCGACAGAACCCGAGATCAGGCGAGTGCTCTCCTTTCTTTTCTCTCTTTTTATCCCCGAGCACTTCAGCCTATCTCCAGGGGAGACGAGCCGGGTGCAGCCGTCCGCTGCGTCTGAACTCGTCTCGCCGGGTTCTGGCGCTGCCGGTGATCCTGATCCCGGTTCTGTTTTCTCTTCTGAGCCTTCTTCCAGGGTCATCGGCAAGGAGTTGCTGTTCCTCGTGGTGCTGGAGGGTCCGGGTTCAACGTTGGAGGTCGGTTCTGGTGCAGTATTCAACGTGGGTTCGCCCGAGACCCAGTCGGGGTCCAACGTGGGTTCGCCTGAGGCCCGATCGGGGTCCGACGTGGGTGCTGCCCCAGTATTGTCCAGGTCCGGTGAGGAGGTGGCCGTTTTCCTGCGGGCTGACGCCCGCCGCCCTCGTCATCGGCTCTCCCCTGAGCCTCTTCCACCGGGATCCGCTCTGATCCTTCGCCCGTCTCAACGGTCCTGGTGGTTGAGTGATGCGGGTCGACGACCCGACCCACAAAACTTTCGGTTCGGTGATCTGGTTCCCCCCACTGGTCTGTTTCCCTCTGGGCAGCCTGGTTCGGCTGCCGGTGGACTGGATTCCTGGGATCTGGGTCCAGAGTTCGCCGTCCGAACACTTCTCTTTCCCTGATTCGCCAGCTGGACAATGGGCGGGGAGATCTCCGGAGCCATCTCGGCCATTTTTGGACTCTGCCTGCCATTCACCTCGGGTGTCACTTTTTCTTTTGTTATTAAGGTCACTCGGGTGTAATGTTTTGTCCTGTTGGTGGATTCGTTTTTATAGTGCTGTGTTTTCCATCGCTCATGCTCAGCATTTTACTTTTTGTGCCATGTTTTTAGCCTCGTTTTTTGTATTGTAGAGTTATGTTTTGTTTTCCGTAACACCATGCTCTGCAGTTATCCATTTATTCCAGTCACTTTCATTTCTTTAGGTGACTGGGTATTTATATATTCGTGTGTGTGGGTTTTTCTTTGCCTGCACTCAGTATTTCTTTTTTGTCCTGTTGGTTCATTATAGAGTCATGTGCCTTGTTTTCCGTAACACCATGCTCTATAATTGTCATTTGTTCCAGTCACCCTCACTTTTCTTGGTGACTGTGTGTATGTACTTAAATTAGCGCTGTGTATAGGTTCCCCTTTATTTAACCGTACTCAGCATTTTTTGCCCTGTACCTTTTTGGTGGTTCTTTTTTCCTTGCTCTGGGTCACGCATGGTTGGTACTCTCTGGGTAGTATGTAACCGGCGTGCTGACCCAGTTCTTCTCCCCATCTGTACCTGGGTTAATTATTCTGTTTTGTCAGTATTGTATTTGGGTTTTTCTTTCCCGCTACCCTACATTGCCCCATTGGTGTTGTCCTTCCCTTGGCTTCTTCCCCTCCGGTCCGCCTCCCTTCCTCCCACCCTAGGTGGTGGTGGTGGTGGTGGTGGGGGGGGCTGGGATGTTCCTGGTCGTTCAGGAGCCCGACCTTGAGGGAGGGGCTCTGTCACCATGGGTTGAGATGCCGTCTCGGCACTCAGCCCATGTTTTCCCTCATCCCTGCTTCCCATTGAGCAGCGTCTCAGCTGGCCCCCAGCTGGCAGCATTACGGACGGCTGGGGCCAATTAGTCTTCATCAGCTGGGGCGCTGCCAATGAGGATAAATGGGAGCAGCCTCGATGACTCGGGGCTGCGACATAAACACATTGCTAAGCTGAAGCCCTTCGTCTGGTGTCAGCTTATACTCCTCTTGCAGCATTCCTGTGTTTGTATCCCGCTGTGAGTATGTACGTCTTGCTACCCCTACGTCCGGTACGAGCTGCTTACCTCTGCGCTGTGCAACCTGTGAGTGTACATCTGCATGAGTATCTGTGCTCTCCTCATCCCTTCCCCTTTACCCTGAATAAAATATCACGACTCACTGGCTTGCCCCTGGCTCTGATTGCCCGGCTCCCTAGAGCCGGATATGACAGTTACTTGTTTTATTAATATGGATAGATATTTTTAGCGCAATAAATACAAACTGACCCACCAGCTGGTTGACGTTGCCGAGGACACAGTCCAAGGAAGGATAATTTTTTCGCACATAAGGAGTTGTTCAGAACTCCTTATAAGAACCCCTTGTACAAAGATATAGAGTGATGATAATTAAGTCAGTGGCAGTAATGCACCTGTAAGCTGGTTGCCAACCACCAATCAAATCTAAAAGAAGAAGAAGAAGAAGATGACCCTATGTAGCTGACGCAGCCATCAGTCAGCGTGACCTGTTGACAGCCTCTTCACTACTGAGCGGAGGAAAAGATGAAGCTACTTTGTTTTTGTGGAAAGAGATTATTTTTCCTTTGTCGCGGTTAAGGACAAAAGCATATTGGTGGGTTGCAAGCTAAAGTGCTGGTTGAGACCTACTGCAATCTTCAGAAGCCTTGAAAACAGCAACAAAACTCTGACAAAGCTAGTGCTAAGTAACGGCTAGCTATGCTAACAACACCGTGAAGTGGATCTATTGTATTCTGAACAGCCACGACTGGATTTCAAGCACAGGTACAGTATGCATCTGGACAGTTTGTGGCCCAGCAAGAATTAAACTGACTGCCAGATATGTTGTTACAGAATGAAGACGTGATATAAATAACTTTCCATCAGACAGCTGAGACTGTGATCCACTGAAGTTACAACACATTTACTTGTTACCTGGATAAAGATTATTCAAAAATGGATTTTGATCTCCAAAAGGAAATTGAGAGACTGGATCATGTCTCTGTCACAGCAGACATCTGGACTGTGGATAATGGACTTTTTCTTTGGATCACTGCACATCTGATTAAATCCATATCATAAAGGTAAGCTAAACATGAATAGCTTAATGCAGTGTTGCAAACTCATTCTTCTGGAGTGATTTTCATTCTTTTTCCCTCTCTCTCACTCCACAAACCCTATTTCTCACTCCAAAATGAGGAAATTACTGGCAATTTCATGTTGCTTTTCTTCAGATTTTTCCCACAATAAGAGCTCTCAAGGCAGGACAAAGCAGACTGAACATGTTCTAAAAGCTCAGTCTGAAACAGTCTCGTTTTCAGCCTGACATTAATAAGCCCCTAATGTAATCCATTAATTAAATCATCTTGCTATGTGTGCAAGATGATTTAAGTATGCATTTAAAAGTAACATGAAAGTTGCTCTTCCAAGTAACTAGTTACTTTAATCATGCAGTATTTGGTAAAGTAACTCAGTTACGTTTGAAAAGAAGTAACTAGTAACTGTAATTAGTTACTATTTTTTTAGTAACTTGCCTAATACTGTGAGGCACCCACAAACAAAAAGTCAGATATACAAATATATGAACACAACAGCATAAGCTTGAAATTAATTTCATTTGAAAGTTTGCATGTTTTAAGTTCTGCTGATTGTACAGTATTTCACAAAAGTGAGTAGACCCCTCACATTTTTGTAAATATTTTATTATATCTTTTCACGGGACAACACTGAAGATATGACACTTTGATACAATGTAAAGTAGTCAGTGTACAGCTTGTATAACAGTGTAAATTTGCTGTCCCCTCAAAATAACAACACACTGCCATTAATGTCTAAACCACTGGCAACAAAAGTGAGTATAGCCCTAAATGTTCAATACTTATTTTCCCCACTGTATGCACATGCCACACAACATGGCTAGCTATGTGTACAGTTTTGGTTGTTCCTTCCGGTTCCGGCGCCACACGAGTTGGCTGCCTTTTGCAACAGCAGCTCAATTCTGAGTCTTTTTATCTTCCTTCTTCTTTCTGATCCGGTGATAACTTTCTGATCCGGCACACCTTTCACTCTATATACTGTATATCACGGACACACAGATTGCCCCGAAGGTCTCCCGAGTCGGCGGACGGAGCCACTGTTTACAGCAGGAGACGATACAGCAGGGAAGAGCTAGCTAGCACTCAACCGCCACCCGGTGCTAACGGAGAAACTCGACATACCGGGGAACTGAAGCGAAAACGACGCAGGTGCCAGGCTGGAGTTTAGGCGGTGTGCAAGAAATATAAGCCAGAATAATAAAGAGCGATGGCAAGAACCAAGCAGACCGCTCGTAAATCTACTGGAGGAAAAGCCCCCCAGGAAGCAGCTGGCCACCAAGGCTGCTCGGAAAAGCGCTCCAGCCACCGGCGGAGTGAAGAAGCCTCACCGTTACAGGCCCGGTACCGTGGCTCTGAGAGAGATCCGTCGCTACCAGAAATCCACGGAGCTGCTCATCCGTAAGCTGCCCTTCCAGCGCCTGGTGAGGGAGATCGCTCAGGACTTCAAGACCGACCTGCACTTCCAGAGCTCCGCCGTCATGGCTCTGCAGGAGGCCAGCGAGGCCTACCTGGTGGGTCTCTTCGAGGACACCAACCTGTGCGCCATCCACGCCAAGAGGGTCACCATCATGCCCAAAGACATCCAGCTGGCCCGCCGCATCCGCGGAGAGAGAGCTTAGACTTTCTGCTGCACATCCACCAACCACAATGCTCTGCACTGTGTGTCTATATATACATATATATACAGTATATATATATACTGTAGTAATATGTACATATGTATACTAGCTGCTCTTGTTTTTTCTTGCCTTCTGATTGTTGCTCTGAGTGTTGCTATCCCTGTGTTGTTGCAATCCTGGAATTTCCCCATTGTGGGACTAATAAAGGCTTATCTTATCTTATCTTATCTTAAAAGCCAATTTTTGCAATGTGTCTTAAAAGTGTTTAGTGTGGTACATTCTCTGATTGCAGGTGGTATATTATTCCAGATCTTGGTGCCCCTCACTGATCATGTTTACATGCACACTAATAAACCGGTTATGATTGGATTTCTGCAGTTATCTGATTATTCAAGTGGCCATGTAAACGGAATAAGCCGATAAAGGCCATGTAACTGGGGTCATTAACTCAAGTGGTTTACCCTCCAGTAATGTGTTTATTTAGTGCGTGTAAACACCAATAAACTCATTATTGGCATTATTAGTTTATTGCGACCATGTAACCGGGGTCACTGATAGCAGACTGAGCAAATGTGGTGCGTCTGTGGAGGACCTCACAGTCTCCTCTATTGATTGCTCTGGTGGTTGTACTGGTGACAGTCCTCAGTTTAACATATTCTCTGGGGGGGTGCATAGCCATTTAATATTTTATAAATTGAACAGACAAATTTGAGAGTTTTATCATTTTCAAAAGACAGAAAATTGTATTTCTTGTAAATGTGACAACAATGATATGTGGGATGTTTCTTATCAAATATTTCTATGGCATTTTTGTATTAAGATTCAATGGGTTTGATTATGGTTACACCAGTGAGAGACCAGTTGGTAAAACAGTAATTGATGTGTGAGAAGATCACTGCATGCAGAAACATTCTGGCCGCACTGACTGTCAGGGATGGTCTACTTTGTTTAAAATTTCTCCGATTGAATTTAATTATGTTTGAGATTTTTTTTATGTGTTATGCGTTAATGTGTAAGGTTAATAAGGAATCTAAAATCACGCCGAGGTACTTAAATTCCTCAACTAATTGCAGCTCCTCCCCTTTTAAGATGTTTGAGTTTGTAATATGTGACCCGTGCTGGCAAAATGAGCCACTTTGAGAAAATGATCAAAACTGAGGTAACGTTTTTCCATATCCTGTATTAAAAGACCTGCAAAATGATATTTAATTTGTAGGAAGTGCACAAAAACAGACCCAGAAAAAGCTTGTTTATATTTTGGCTAGGTTTAAAACTCGCATTCGATCGGTTGGGAGTTACGTCTTCCACCAAAACATATGTATTTTTTAGAAAGTATGATTTCTAAGAAGCATTTGCTCCCAAATTTGCCAACTACGATTCTAAAAAGAGATTTTTTTAGCTTATGAAGGTAAATATATACATTTTGTTATAACAGAGGGTGGGCGGAGCTGGTTGATGTTCACCTGCCATCGCCCCCAGTGCCATGTGACTGGAGAGAACAATCGCGCCGGCTCCGTGTCGTCATATAAGATAAATAGCAGCGGGATAAAAGCGAAATTGAGGTGGAATAATCATAACAGTTTCTGGATGTGAGAGGGAAAAATAAAATGACCTACAGAAGAGAAAATAACAACCAGGATGCTGCAAAAGGACGAAGCGAGCGAGCCACCCGGCCAGCGGTAAGTGATGAATGTCTTGGTTTGTTTACATTATACTGATTTTCTGGTTCACATACTTTGAAGATAAGATAACAAAATGCCCAAAACAAGAAATGGTGACAAAAAGCAAAACCATTCTTTGTGTAAATATGTCCAAAGTCCACTTTTGACTGAAAGTTATGTAGTTTGATATGGCTGCCGTGGCATTATGCAAATTAGATGCATAAATTTACTCCTATGTCAAACTTTGGATCATATTCTACGTCTTTCTAATTGACAGTAAGCCATTATCTCTTACCACTTTCAAGTTATACCCTTCAAAATCTCTGATATCTGAACTGAATATTTTCTTTAGATTTGATTGGCGGTGCCTCAGTGACCCTGCCTCAGTGGAGGGTGTTTTGTGGTAAATGGCCGAAACACCCTGTGATGCTGAGGTACACAACTGATGATGTGTCCTGGCGGTGAAGCCTTATAGGTAGCCATCTTTTTTCCACACATAAGGAGTTATTTAGAACTCCTTATAAGAACTCCTTATATGGTAATGCACCTGGAAGCTGGTTGCCAACCACCAATCACTCTATAAATTCAAGAAATCTCTGTGTGTCAGTGTGTCATGACCAAAGATCATAGGACCGCCTATGATGTTCCTATGATCTCTACATGATGTCCTATAATGTTCCTATGTAAAACGACTCCTTATGTGTGAAATGTCCTATGATGTTCCTATGCAGATCAAAGGCAGGCATCACTCATGCTCGCTCACAATCATAGATCATCAAAGATCAAAGGCAGGTATCACTCACGATCATAGGACTCGCTATGACATCATCAAAGATCCAAGGCAGGCATCACTGAACGAGCCAGCACCGGACGGCCGCACCTCAGACACAATCCAAGGACGCATAATTTTTTCACACATAAGGAGTTGTTCAGAACTCCTTTTACAAAGATATAAAGTGATGATAATCAAGTCAGTGGTGATAATGCACCTGTAAGCTGGTTGTCAACCGCCAATCAAATCTAAAGAAGAAGAAAAAGAAGAAGAGTTCTGACGTTCTTGCTTACACCTGCTTTCTACAGGCATGCAGAAATACTTGCTTATACTTGGTTTCTATGGGCATGCACAGATAGTATGAACGTGCATGCACAGGTAGGCACTAGTTAAATCTAAAAGAAGATGATATAGACATAGCCACAGGTATGAGTTGACGACGACACCGAGGACATAGTCCAAGGACGGATAATTTTTCACACATAAGGAGCTGTTCAGAACTCCTTATACAAAGATACAGAGTGATGATAACACAGGGTTACAAAAATAATTTTTTTGTAAGTTGTCTGTGTTTTTTCAACTGATTTAAGACAATATTGCACCGCTGAATCCGAAAATGACATCTGTTTCTCTTGATCAGGCACTAAGTAAAAACCTGTACTTACTTAGTACTTACTTAGTACTGTGCATGTACTTACTTTTATATAAAGGTAAGTACATGTAAATTGAATGTTACGTCATCACATCATTGTTCAAAATACAGAGAATTTCAAGACATAAAAAAGAATTTTGCATCATATAAAGCGAAAATACCCGTACATGTAAACAAAAACGTATAAAATAACATGTGGCCATAATTCAAAAAGTTGACCTGATTGAGCAAAACTAATGTGATTTTTGGATTCAGCACATCAAAATTGTCCGAAATCAACTAAAAAAAACTTAAGACAATACATTTGGTGTTGACCAGTGTAATCAAGTCAGTGGCAGTAATGCATCTGTAAGCTGGTTGCCAACTGCCAATCAAATCTAAAAGAAGAAGAACTCCCCACGGACTCAGAAGTGGTGCAGACATCAGTGATTGTAACAGCTAGTCCTTTCATTGAAGCTATTCATCTTCTTCCGCTTAATCCTTTTCAGGTCGCGGGGGTGCTGGAGCCTATCCCAGCATCTTTGGGCGAGAGACAGGGTACACCCAGGACAGATCGCCATTTCATCACAGGGCCAACACAGAGAGACAGACAGCCATTCACTCTCACAGTCATACCTAAGGACAGTTTAGAATCCCCAGTTTAATGCCAATTAACCTAACTTGCATTGAAGCTATAAGCAAATTAATTAAAAATACAAGAAAAAATTAAAATTTATCAGGAAAAAGTCAAAGTAGTAAATCTATAAGGGATAAAAGAAAAAAATGAAAAGCAGCAAATTCAAAAAAAAGTGAAAAGGATGTAAATTTAAGAGAAAAAAATCATTTACAAGAGGGAAAAAAATCAAAGGAAAGTTGCTAATATGAATTTGTTATTGTTGTTCATTTTATTTTTTATTGTACTGTAAATTTTGTCAAGGTAATTTTGTAATTTACCTTCATTAAAATTACACAGTTAGGGGGAAAAGTGAATATACAAATAGCAAATCTGAAAACCAAATACCTGTGTAACTAATGAACATCCGGATAACTGAATAGTTATGTAAAGCTTTAAAGATTCAACACTTAAAAATTATGAGAAAAAAATTGCCAAGGAAGTTGAAAATTTGACAACAACAAAAAAAACCCTCAGAATTTATGAAGGAAATCTGTAATTTAAGATAAGCTAAGATAAGCCTTTATTAGTCCCACAATGGGGAAATTCCAGGATTGCAACAGCACAGGGATAGCAACACTCAGAGCAATAATTTAGAAGATAAGAAAATAAGAGCAGTGAATATACATATGTACACATAAATATATATATATACACAGTGCAGAGCATTGTAGCTAGATGGAATAAACAGCATAACCGTCCATTTAGTTACCCTACATGGTATGAATATGTACCCATACATATTGTCACCCTCCGTAGCGACTGATATTGTCCTAGTTGTATACTGGAGGGGACCATTTGTGTAAGTCTCTTGTGTCTTTTGCATTCAATACTATTAGGTCGTCACGTTTTATTTGCTATCTCTGCGAGCAGCCCTGATTAGGTTATACAGTCTGACAGCCGTAGGTAGGAAAGACCTACGAAACCTCTTGGTCACGCAACTAGGATGATGTAGTCTACTGCTAAATGAGCTCCTCAGTGCGTTCAGTATATTCTGCATAGGGTGGGACTCGGACTCCAGCAGAGATGACAGTTTAGCCACCATCCTTCTCTCTCCTATCTCCTCCACTGGGTCAAGGCGTTTCCCCAGGACAGAGCTAGCTTTCTTGATCAGTTTGTTCAGTCTCTTCCTATCGGCTGCTGTAATGCCGTTGCTCCAGCAGACCACTCCAAAAGTGATGGCTGATGCCACCACTGTGTCGTAGAATGTCTTCAAGAGCACCCCTTGTACACCAAAAGACCTGAGCCTCCTCAGTAGGAACAGCCTGCGCTGTCCCTTCTTGTAGAGTGCATCGGTGTTGTGTGACCAGTCTAGTTTATTGTTCAGATGAACACCCAGGTACTTGTAGGATGTCATCATCTCAATCTCTGTTCCCTGGATGTTTACTGGTGCTGTGAGGGGTTGTCCTTGCCTGCGGCAGTCCACCACCAGCTCCTTAGTTTTCCTCGCGTTGATCTGGAGGCAGTTCCGATGGCATCAGTCCACAAAGTCCTGGATAAGTCATCAGCTTCATCTCCGTTGGAGATGAGGCCGACGATCGCAGAGTCATCAAAGAACTTCTGTAGATGGCAGTGTGTTGTGTTGTGTGAGAAGTCTGCAGTATGAAGGGTGAACAGGAAGGGAGCCAAATATATTTATAAAAATATTTATAAGAACTAGAAAAGCACTTGGAGAGCGCAGACCTCCGCCAAGCACCACAGTTCCCCCCATACAGTGTTTGTGTGTACGTTTTCAGATTCCTTGACCATGAAAACATATGACTAGCAATTGGATTCACAATGATAGGATTAGTGGTTCAGTAGTTATTCACGAAAATCGCATTTTCCATAATGGCGGTTTTCTTCTGGACGGTGATCCGGATCACCACCAAAATCTAATCATCTGTAGGATACCCCATTTCTGACAATCTGTGAAAATTTCATGAAAATCCGTCCATAACTTTTTGAGTTATGTTGCTAACAAACAAACAAACAAACCAACGCCGCTGAAAACATAACCTCCTTGGCGGAGGTAAAAAAATATAATTTTTGACAAAAAAAAATCATAAACTCAAAAAACAAAGTCCTACAAATATGAGGGGAAAAGTGGAGAAGAAATTAGCAAATTCAACAAAAAAAATATGAATTTTTTTTTACAAAATTAAGAGGAAAAATACTTTATAAGAAGGGCGGAAAGAATCGAACCAAATTCCAAGATTTTCTAATAAACTGCTCTACTTTTCATCCCGTTCTCATTTTTGGCACGCGAGTGGCACTTTTAGCCGCCACTCGCGTGCTAATGTAACTTTGACAGTTGTGTTTTTAACGCGTTTTTAAACGGTAATAACGGTTCTTCTCACGCGCCCGAACCGCTACTTGACAACAACTTTAACGGGAGGTTAAATCACTGTTTTCACCTTTTTTTAAAGGACGTTTTAGTTAAATAAAGCCGTGTTACTGAGGCTAAAGTTTGTCTTGTGATAAATTTAACGCGAACCGAAGTTGTGAGGCTGAAGAAGCAGCAGGAGAAGAAGAGACGGGAAACGGGACTTTTTAACCGTTAATTTGACGGTAATCTGACGTTAAACGCGACATTTCTGACGGGTTTTCTTCCCCAAATCGTCCCCGGTCTCAAAACAGGAGTGAACGTATGTATTTGCGGTTTGTTTTAGGGTTAAATGTGTGTTTTTTACTCACGGTAAAAGCTGCGCTGCTCTTCCTGTGCTGCTCCTTTTGGGTCTCTCCTGATGCCTTCACTGTCCCTGTAAACTACCACTTCTTCTTCTTCTTCTTCTAGACTTGATTGGCGGTTGGCAACCAGCTTACGGGCGCATTATCGCCACGCACTTCACTCTATATCATCACTCTATCTGGTCAGGAGCTGTAGTCCTTCTACCATCATTGCTGTGTCAGAGGAGGGAGGAGAATTTCTGCCTGCTGCGTTCACTGGCCTCGTACATTACAGTTTCAGAGGAGGGAATGAGCGGAGGGCCGAAATTTACTTTTGTTTTTGCTATAGTCCTGTAAAAAAGTATTTGCCCCCTTCCTGATTTCTAATATTTTTGCACATTTGTCACACTTGAATGTTTCAGATCATCAAACACATTTTAATATTTGACAAAGATAACCCAAGTAAATAAAAAATGCAGTTTTTATATGATGATTTGATTTATTAATGGGAAAAATAAGGTATCCAAACCTACCTGACCCTATGTGGAAAAAATAATTGCCCCTAGATACATGTAACATCGCAGCGAAAATTTGCAAAATAAACCAGAATGACATAAGCTACAGGTACATCTCAAAAAATTAGAATATCATGAAAAAGTTAAAAAATTTTGTCACTCATTTCAGGAAGTGAAACCCATATATTATATAGATTCATTACCCAGACAGTGAAATATTTCAAGTGTTTATTTATTTTAATTTTGATGATTATGGCTTACAGCCCATGAAAACACCAGATTCAGTTTCTCAAAAAATTAGAATATTACATAAAATTAATTTTTAAAAAAATAGTTTTTTATAGAAATGTTGGCCGATTGTAAAATATGTCCATGTACACACTCAATACTTGGTCAGGGATCCTTTTGAATTAATTACTGTATCAATGTGGCGTGGCATGGAGCAGCCTGTGGCACTGCTGAGGTGTTATGAAGGTCCAGATTTGTTTGATAGTGACCTTCAGCTCATCTGCATTGCTGGGTCTGGTGTCTCTCATCGTCCTCTTGACAATACTCCGTAGATTCTCTATGGGGTTTAGGTCAAGAGAGTTTGCTGACCAATCAAACACAGTGATGCCATGGTGAAGAGGATGATGGAATAAAGGCAGCGTTGGATTTTTAAATAGCTTTATTATCACCCGCCTTCATCAGAACTCAGCTGCAGCCTATGGCTTGAGCAGGCTGCCGCTTCATTCCTCCAGCTCTCCAAGAGGAGACACGTGTGTGTCTCAGCACAGTACAGAAATCAAGATGCAGTAGTCAGAGTGAGAGGCAGAATCACAACTTGGCACAGCATTTATACCCAACTCAAACAATAGATCAAAGGACCTTCACAGCAGTCAATCTGGCATTTGCATATCAAAGGAACAGATAGGATGCATGAGCACAATGCATGGATAACACATGGATGATACATTAACTCAAAGCAGTGACATGCATAACCGGTAGACTGTAGCAGAAACAACCAGAATGTGAGGTGATTGTCTTTAGCCTGTTGTGGGGGTTAAATCAAACCGCCACAATGGTATCAATAATGTACTTAGCTTCTCATTGTTCCTGTTCTTTATGTCTGTTCTCTTCATCCTCTCTATCCCGTCACCCCCTGCCAGTCGCAGCAGATGACTGCCCCTCCCCGAGCCTGGTTCTGCCAGAGGTTTCTTCCTGTTAAATGGGAGTTTTTCCTCTCCACCGTCGCTAAGTGTTTGCTCACAGGAGATCATCTGATTGCTGGGTCTTTCTGCAGTTGTGGGGTTTTCCCTGCATTTGGTCGTGCTATGAGATGACTTTTGTTGTGATATGGCGCTATATAAATAAAGCTGAATTGAATTGAATTGACATGGTTACCATGGCAACAGTAACCATGGTGATGCCTGCCTTTGAACTTCGACATGGTTACCATGGTAACAGTAACCCTGCTGAAACGTGTCTTTGATCTTTGATGTCACCACTCATTCAGTGATGCCTGCCTTTGATCTTTGATGATGTTGTAGCTGCATGTGGGGAAAACATAATGAGTAGCATCTTAGATAAGAACAAAGAGCAGAGTTTCCTTGGAGATAACAGGAAGTTGTGAAAGTGTGATCTTTTGTGTGTCAGAGACTGCGAGGGGGATGTTAAAGGATTAAGGAAGTGAATGCATTGTGACATTTGATGTGAATGAATGTGACTTTTGATGTGTAGAAGCGGCAGTAGGAAGACCTGAGTATTTAAGAGAAGAGTTTTGTCTGAGATGTTCTCTTTCTACTATGCTCATGTGTGAGACGTGTAATAAACTGCTTGAGACAAATCTGCCTCATCATTTACACACTCCACACTGGTGACCCAAGACGAAGCATGCAACACGAAGAGAGTTCCCCGGAGCCAGCCTCGTTGGGAGCCCCCAGCCAAGCGTATGCCGTTACAATCCAGCTACCGGATTTTTGGCAGCACAATCCGCGCTCCTGGTTCCACCTGGTTGAGGCGCAGTTCGTCCTCTGGGGGATATCGGTGGATGACACGAAATTCTACCATGTGGTCGCAAAGCTCGACACCCACACGGCTCAGCATGTGGAGAGCCTGCTGGATCAGCCACCAACCAGCAACAAATACGGCGTGTTGAAGGCCGCACTCATCCAGCACTACACACTCTCGGTTGAGGAGAGAGCAGAGAGACTCCTGACGCGGACCAGGTTAGGAGATTGCACGGCTATTGACCTGATGGAGAGGATGCTGAGATTGAAGGGCTCGGACGACGACCACTTCATTTTTACCCACCTTTTCCTCCGGAACCTTCCGTCAGCGACGAGAGCGGCCCTGGCCAATTCGCCGTTGCTGGCCAAGCGGGACTACCGTGCGCTGGCCCAGGAAGCACACCGGATCATCATGGCCAGCAGAGAGCTCACGACCACGACGGCAGCGACGGAGCTCGGCGCGACGGCCGGAGAGGGTGAGGAGCCATTGACGGCGGTAGCAGAACCACCGATGACAGCGGCGGCAGGGGCCAAGGAACGCGGAGGAGACATCCTTTGTTTCTACCACCGCTGCTTTGCGGAGAAGGCACGCAAATGTATACCGCCGTGCCAGCTCAAGCGCTCTGGAAACGCCAAGACCGGGGGTCGGTAGCAGCTGCGGCGCTCGGGGAGGAGAACAAGCTGCTCTACTTGACGGACGCACGCTCGGGGAGGCATTTCCTCGTGGACACCGGCGCCCAGTTGAGTTTCATCATGCCATCCTACGCCGACCGGCTGGCAGGTTCCAGCGGCCCCGAGATGGCAGCAGCAAATGGCTCGGAGATTAAGACCTTTGGTGAGAGGACTCTACATCTGTCGCTACACGTCCGTGCATTTGAGTGGACTTTTGTCATAGTTGAATTTCAATATATTGAATTTCAATATATTGGGGGCTGATTTTTTGTGCTCACATGGTTTGTTGGTTGATGTCGCTAACAGGCGCCTGGTTAATGCACTGTCCTTTGATTCTATCCCCTGTACAGCTCGAGCGTTCCAGCCAACAGCACAAGCCAACGTCACAGCTGCAAGCGGTAAGTTCCACACACTGCTCACTCAGTTCCCAGCACTCACGGTCCCGACATTTTCGGCAGCCGTCGCTAAACACGGGGTGGAACATTTTATTACCACCACTGGGCCGCCCGTTTTTGCAAAACCTCGGCGCTTGGACGCAGCTAAACTGGCCATAGCGCGCGAGGAGTTCGCCAACCTGGAGAAGTTGGGCATCATCAGGCGTTCAAACAGTCCATGGGCTTCCCCGCTACACATGGTCCCTAAAGCTGACGGTTCGTGGCGGCCTTGCGGGGATTGGATTGGTTGAACAACGCCACAGCGCACGACCGCTACCCAATTCCTCACATCCAGGATTTTTCCATTCACTTGGCAGGAGCACGCATTTTTTCTAAAATAGACTTGATCCGCAGTTACCACCAAGTCCCCGTGCGCGCTGAAGACATACCCAAAACAGCGGTGATAACTCCGTTTGGTCTATTCGAATTTTTGCGCATGCCATTCGGGCTTAAAGGGGCTGCGCAGACGTTCCAATGCATGATGGATGCGGTGCTGCGCGATCTCCCTTTCGTATTCGTCTACCTGGACGATATTTTGGTAGCCAGCGCGTCCGAAGACGAACACGAAACCCACCTCACGGCCGTCTTCCGGAGGTTGGGAGAGCACGGTTTAATAATCAACCCAGTGAAGTGTCAGTTCGGGGTGACGCAGATTGATTTTTTGGGGCACTGCGTCTCTCCCAAAGGAGTGGTTCCGCTGCCTGACAAAGTACGCGCTGTAGCAGATTTTCCCCGACCGCAAACGATCAGGGCGTTACAGGAGTTTTTGGGAATGGTGAATTTTTAAAACCGTTTCCTCCCCCACGCAGTGCAGCTCATGCAACCACTGTACGCCGCGCTCAAAAAACAGAAACCCGCGAATAAGATTGAATGGTCCCCGGAGCGAGAGCGGGCGTTCTCGGAAGTCAAGGCAGCCCTGGCAAACGCTGCGTTGTTGGCACATCCAGACCCAACGGCCCGCATAGCGCTCACTACTGACGCGTCACATGTGGCCATAGGGGCGGTCGTGGAGCAGTGTATAGCCAGGGCTTGGCAGCCGCTCGCCTTTTTCAGCAGGACTTTGCGCGATAGTGAACGTAAATACAGCGCGTTCGACAGGTTGTTGCTGGCTCTCCACTTGGCCATTTGCCATTTCCAGTTCTGGCTGGAAGGACACTGTTTCACCGCATTCGTTGACCACAAGCCACTAACATTCGCGATGGCCAAGGTTTCAGAACCGTGGTCGGGCCGGCAGCAGAGACAGCTGGCCGCGATCTCAGAGTTTACTACCGATATTCAGCATGTGTCGGGTAAATTGAATATAGTGGCAGACTGCCTCTCACGTGCCGTGGTGGCCCCAGTCCGCGTGGGGATAGATTACACAGCCATGGCCGCGGAGCAGGTTAGTGACGCGGATGTGCGCGCGCTCCAGTCTGGACCAACAGGGTTAAGGCTGGAGAGCAGGGTGCTGCAAGACGGTATGCTCCCCCTAATCTGCGATGTCTCCACTGGGCGACTGCGTCCCGTGGTACCAGCTGCGTGGCGCCGCCGCGTTTTTGACTCAATTCATTCTTTAGCGTACCCGCGAGTGCGCGCGTCGGTCAAGATGGTAGGGGAGAAATTTGTGTGGCTGAGCCTTCGCAAACAAGTGAAAGAGTGGGCAGCAGCCTGCATGGCGTGCCAACGAGCCAAAGTACACAGACACACGAGAGCTCCCTTGGAGCCGTTTCACATCCCAGCTAAGAGGTTCGACTATGTTCACGTGGACCTCGTGGGCCCCCTCCCGCCATCACAGGGGTGCACGCACCTTCTGACAACGGTGGACTGCACCACGCGCTGGCCTGAGGTGGTTCCACTGGCGTCAACCACAGCCGAGGAGGTGGCGCGCGCGTTTTTAACAGCATGGGTGGCGCGTTTTGGAGTCCCGTCGGACATTACGTCCGACAGAGGCCCTCAATTTGTTTCCGAACTTTGGTCGACAATGGCCCACAGCCTGGGTGTCACAATTCACCGCACAACCGCGTACAATCCACAGGCTAACGGGTTATGCAAACGTTTTCATAGGTCATTGAAAGCGGCTCTCAGGGCGTCACTGATGGATGCAAATTGGGTAGACAAGCTACCGTGGGTTTTATTGGGGTTACGTTCTGCGCCTAAAAAGGACTTGGAAGCTTCCTCGGCTGAACTCGTTTTTGCGCAGCCACTTCGGCTGCCCGGGGAGTTTCTCCCAGATAATCCTGCGCCGGGCAGCTCCCCGTCTCAGCTGTTGCAGCATAGCATTGACACAGGCACGCTGCCGGGCCCTGTTCACCACAGTTATCCGTGCGTTTTTGTGCCTAAAACTTTGAAAAACATGGAGTTTGTTTTTGTCAGACATGATGCACATCGCCCCCCACTGCGCCCACCTTATGATGGACCGTTCTGAGTGCTGTAAACAGGGGACTATGGCGCACATTTAGGGCGCATATATGGCATGCTTGTATGGTACGCATTTTCTCTCACATGTGTTTAGTAGGCATGACGGTGCATACTCTAGAGACTTCAAACGTCCAAAAGGACCTGACCCGGCAGAGACCTCGGCAGGTGTGAAGTGGTTTCTGGAGAGACGGGAAGTCAGAGAGAATGTCCCAGCAGGAGCCCCCGAGGCGGAAGAGACAATAGAGACGCCAACGAGCCTCGGAGGCTATATGTTTACTGAAGGACTGTGGGTTGAGGGTGTGATATTTGATGTTGGGGGTTTTGTGCCTCTGGGGGTATAAGAGCTGTGAGGAAAGATTGTCCTGTCTCTTTTTGTTGAGATACTTGCTTGTTAGAGGATGAGACTGCAAATAAACCTTTCCTGAGAAATAAACTCAGTCTCGTTTGTGAAGGCATCCTCTACACTGGTGACCTACGACAAACCATGGCCGGTGATGGCGAGCTTTCCGCACCGGACTCTTCAGGAGCCAACCGGGTTAACGCAGCTACCACACTACAGCTGCCCGATTTCTGGCAACATAACCCGCGCTCCTGGTTTACCACTGTAGAAGCGCAGTTCCACCTTCGGGGAATCTCAGCGGACGCAACGAGGTTCTACCATGTCGTCGCGAAGCTGGACAGCCTCACAGTGCAACGGGTGGAGAGCCTGACCAACCACCCGCCCCGAGACGACAAGTATGGCGCACTGAAAGCCGCCCTCATTCGAGCCTTCACTCCCTCGCTGGGGGAGCGAGCAGAGAAGCTCCTGGCGCTGACAGAAGGGGAAGCAGACAGGCCGGCAGATCTGATGGCGAAGATGGTGAGCCTGAGAGGCGAGGATGACGACAGCTTTATCTTCGCCCACCTCTTCCTCAGAACGCTCCCGCCAGCAGTGAGAGTCACCCTGGCCAGCTCACAGCTACTCAACAACCGTGACTACCACGAGCTGGGCCAGGAGGCGCAGCGGCTCGTTGACGCCCATAGACGGCACGCAGCCACGACGGCAGCAGCAGAGCTGAACGCACCCCCGCGAGACGAGGGGAGACCAGAGGCTGCGGCACCGGATCCACTGACGGCAGCAGCGGCAGAGGCCAGGAGAAGCGGAGCTGACAACACCCTCTGTTTCTACCATCGGCGCTTCGCCGAGAGAGCGCGCAGATGCGTCCCACCGTGCCGGTACCAGCGCCAGGGAAATGCCAAGACCGGGAGCCGGTAGCAGCTGCGACTCTCGGCACGAAGAACAAGCTGCTTTTCGTGACAGACGTGAATTCAGGGAAAGAGTTCCTGGTGGACACAGGCTCCCAGCTAAGTTTTGTCAAGCCTGCCTACACAGACATGCTGACGCCTGCCAGCGGACCCCTGGTGTTAGCGGCGAACGGCTCCACGATCAAAACCTATGTGGAGAAGACGCTCCTCCTGTCCCTTCACGGGCGCACCTTCGAGTGGACCTTCGTTGTAGCTGCAGTTAACAACAACATGCTAGGTGCTGACTTTTTATGCTCAAACAGTTTGTTAGTTGATCTTGCTAATAGACGTATTGTAAATGCACTGTCTTTCTACTCTATCTCCTGCACAGCTCGGGTGGCCCTGCCTTCTGCACATCCCAATGTCACAGCTGCGGGTGATAAGTTTCATGCATTACTCAACCAGTTCCCAACACTCACGGTCCCAACATTTTCAGCGTCAGTTGCCAAACACGGGGTCGAGCATTTCATAACTACCTCTGGCCCCCCTGTTTTTGCAAAAGCTAAACCCAGCTAAACTGGCCATCGCGCGCGAGGAATTCGCCAACTTGGAAAAACTGGGCATTGTTAGACGCTCGAACAGCTCTTGGTCGTCACCCCTGCACATGGTGCCCAAGGCTGACGGCTCGTGGCGCCCTTGCGGTGATTTCCACAGATTAAATAATGCTTCAGCATACGACCGCTACCCGATTCCGCACATCCAGGATTTTTCGGCACATTTGGTGGGGGCGCGCATCTTTTCCAAAATAGATTTGGTGCGCGGTCATCACCAAGTTCCAGTCCGCGCGCAAGACATACCCAAAACGGCAGTTATAACCCCTTTCGGGCTTTTCGAGTTTTTGCACATGCCTTTCAGCCTCAAAGGCGCCGCGCAGACGTTCCAACGCATGATGGATGCAGTGCTGCGCGGCCTCCCTTTCGTGTTCGCTTATTTGGATGATATTTTGGTAGCCAGTGCATCCGAAGCCAAGCACGAATGCCACCTCACAGCCGTTTTTCAGAGGCTGACAGAGCACGGGTTGATCATTAACCCAGCGAAATGCCAATGCGGGGTAGCGCAAATCGATTTTTTGGGACACCGCATGTCTCCAGAGGGCGCGGTCCCACTGCCGGATAAAGTGCGCGCGATAACGGATTTCCCCCAACCGCAGACAGTTAAGGCACTGCAAGAATTTTTGGGGATGGTCAGTTTTTATAACCGTTTCCTCCCCAACGTGGCACGGCTCATGCACCCATTGTACGCGGCATTAAAGAAACAAAAATCTACAGCTAAGGTCGAGTGGTCCCCGGACCGGGAGCACGCTTTCTCACAGGTCAAATCGGCCCTCGCGAACGCTGCGTTATTGGCACACCCGGTGCCAGCAGCTCGCATGGCGCTAACCACGGACGCTTCCGACGTGGCAGTGGGGGCGGTTGTTGAGCAACTGGTAGCAGGGAGCTGGCAACCACTTGCGTTTTTCAGCAAAACATTGCGCAATAACGAGCGTAAATACAGCGCGTTTGATAGGGAGCTTTTAGCCCTGCATTTGGCCATCCGCCACTTCCAGTTCTGGTTGGAAGGGCGCCGTTTCACCGCGTTTGTAGACCATAAACCATTAACTTTTGCAATGGCTAAAATTTCAGAGCCTTGGTCGGGCCGACAACAGAGACAGCTGGCCGCAATTTCGGAGTTTACCACCGACATTCAACACATGGCGGGTAAACACAATGTAGTAGCAGATTGTCTCTCGCGCGCAGTTGCACTGCCAGGCCCCCAGGGGGCAGACTCGGCGGCTGTAGACTCGGGCCAGGCTTGCGGCGCGGAAGCGCTCACAGCCCCGGTCTGCGTTGGGTTAGATTATGCAGCCATGGCCACCGAGCAGGTTAACGATGCGGACGTGCGCGCGCTCCAGTCTGGGCCAACAGGGCTAAGGCTGGAGCACAGGGTGCATCAAAGAGGTATGCCCCCCCCCTAATCTGCGATATCTCCACGGGGCGCCCCCGCCCCGTGGTCCCGGCTGCATGGCATCGCCGTGTTTTTGACTTAATACATTCGCTGGCACACCCGGGCGTTCGCGCGTCGATCAAAATGGTGGGAGAGAAGTTTGTTTGGCCGGGGCTGCGTAAACAGGTCAAAGAATGGGCCGCAGCCTGCGCAGCGTGTCAAAGAGCAAAGGTACACAAGCACACGCGGGCCCCTCTAGAACCTTTTCACATCCCAGCCAAACGCTTCGACCACGTGCATGTCGACTTGGTGGGACCCCTCCCGCTGTCACAGGGGTTCACACACCTTCTAACTATGGTGGACCGCACTACGCACTGGCCAGAGGCGATTCCCCTGGCGTCAACCACAGCAGCAGACGTTGCGCGCGCTTTTTTAACGGCTTGGGTCGCGCGCTTTGGAGTCCCGTCAGACATAACGTCTGACAGAGGACCCCAATTTGTTTCCGAGCTCTGGTCGTCCATGGCATTCAGCCTGGGAGTGAAAATTCATCGCACAACTGCGTATAACCCCCAGGCCAACAGTTTGTGCGAACGCTTTCACCAGTCATTGAAAGCAGCCCTCAGAGCGGCTCTCACGGACACAAATTGGGTTGATAAGCTTCCATGGGTTTTATTAGGGTTGCGTTCAGCACTTAAAGAAGATTTGCAGGCCTCTCTGGCCGAACTTGTCTTCGCCCAACCTCTCCGGTTACCGGGAGAATTCCTTCCTGAGAACCCCGCACCAGATCGCCCCCCCCCGCTCAGCTGCTGCAGAGCGACGCGAGATCAAACACCCTCCCCGGTCCAGTTCATCACAGTTTCCCACGCGTTTTTGTGCCTAAAGCCTTAAAGAATGCAGAATTCGTCTTTGTTAGACACGACGCACAGAGGTTAGGTTTAAGACCACCTTATGATGGACCGTTCAGAGTGTTAGAAACCGGGGAAAAGCATTTTTTGCTCGATTTGGGAGACAGGAGGGAATTAGTCTGCATTAACAGACTCAAACCTGCTTTTGTGTTAGCTGATGAACAGGTACAGTTGGCCAGGGCCCTCCGCCGCGGCAGGCCGCCGGGGAGACATTCTGCTAAGCTTTCACAACGATGTGCTAATGACTCTGATCCACAGATGCAAGAGACAGCCACAGGCAGAGCGAGATCTGCTCACAGCAGATATGGCAGGAAGTTGAAGCCCAAACAGTTGGGTGTATGATCTGTTGTGCCAATTTTTTTCTCGTTCTGTGTGATATTAGATTAGATTAGATTAGATTCAACTTTATTGTCATTACACATGTATGAATACAAGGTAACGAAACACAGTTTAGCATCCAATCAGAAGTGCAAAGGACAGCAGTGCAGTATATACGGTAATTAACAGTATGTGCAATTTAAGCAAATATATGCAAATATATGCAGCAGTGCAGAAAGTTAAAAGTACTGTTATGTGCAAATAATGTGCAATAAGTTAGATGTAGTTATGTAGTTATGCAGTTATGTACAGGTGAGGATGGTAAAAGATGATTGTAAGAGAGTCAGCGGGGAACTAAGTTCAATAACGTGACAGCTGTTGGAAAGAAACTGTTCCTAAACCTGCTGGTTCTAGTCCGAAGGCTTCTGAAACGTCTTCTGGAGGGGAGAAGCTGGAACAGTCCATGAGCAGGATGGTTGGAGTCCCTAAGAATGCTGCGTGCCCGGCGCAGACATCTTTTCCTGTAGACGTCCTCTATAGCTGGAAGTGGAGTCCCTGTGATGCGTTGGGCGGTTTTCACCACCCGCTGCAGCGCCTTGCGGTCAGCTACAGAGCAGCTCCCATACCAGAGTGTGATACAGTTGGTCAGGGTGCTCTCTATCACGCAGCGGTAGAAGTTGCCCAGGATGTCAGTTGACAGATGGTTCTTCTTCAATGTCCTCAAGAAGAAGAGGCGCTGATGGGCCTTCTTGATCAGGCTGGTGGTGTTAACTGACCAGGACAGGTCCTCCGAGATGTGGGTCCCCAGGAATTTGAAGCTGGGGACACGTTCAACAGCTATGCCATTGATATGGATGGGGTCATGTGTCTCTTCCTTCTCCTTCCTGTAGTCCACTATGAGCTCCTTGGTTTTGCTGGTGTTAAGGAGCAGGTTGTTGTCAGCGCACCAAGTAGCCAAGTGCTCAACCTCTGCCCTGTAATCTGACTCGTCGTTGTCCCTGATGAGTCCAATCACCGTGGTGTCATCTGCGAACTTTATGATGGAATTGGATCCATACATAGGCCTGCAGTCATGGGTGTAGAGGGAGTAGAGGAATGGGCTGAGCACACAGCCCTGTGGTACACCAGTGTTGAGTGTGATGACGGAAGAACGGTTGGGGCCTGACCTAACATGCTGGGGTCTGTTGGTCAGAAAATCCATGATCCAGTTGCAGGTGGAGGTACTGATTCCCAGGTCCCCAAGTTTGGTGAGCAACTTGGAGGGGATAACTGTGTTGAATGCTGAGCTGAAGTCAATAAACAGCATTCTTGCGTAGGTGTTCTTGTCATCCAGGTGTGAGAGTACATAGTGCAGCGCTGTAGAAACCGCATCCTCTGTACTCCTGTTGCTCCGGTAGGCGAACTGATGAGGGTCCAGTGTAGGGGGCAGGCCTTTTTTGAGCTGTGCCAAGACCAGTCGCTCAAAGCACTTCATGACTATGGGCGTCAGTGCCACAGGGCGATAGTCATTTAGGCACGATGGTGTTGAATGTTTCGGCACTGGTACTATTGAAGTGGTCTTGAAGCACGCTGGTACCACGGCCTGGGCCAGGGACAGATTGAAGATGTCTGTGAAGACCCCTGCCAGCTGCTCAAGCGCATGCCCTCAGCACACGCCCAGGAATGCCATCAGGGCCAGCAGCCTTACGTACGTTGACATGACTCAGTACATTACGGACGTCGGTGTGGGTGAGTGTGAGGTGGTGGAGGTCATCAGAGGGTGGGAAATTGATGTTCTTTTCATTGTTGTCCTTGTCAAAATGAGCATAGAAGTTATTTAGCTCATTGAGAAAGGGCACAGTCATGGCTATAGGTATGGAGTTGCTGGGCTTATAATCAGAGATAGCTTGAATGCCCTGCCACATACGTCGGGGGTCAGAGTCCCCAAAATGTTCCTCCACCTTCAGCTTGTAGCTGTGCTTGGCCTTCTTGATGCCCCTCTTCAGATCTGCCCTGGATGAACTGTAGGCCTGTGCATCACCAGATCTAAAGGCATTGTTACGTGCTTTTAGCAGAAGTCGCACTTCTCTGTTCATCCACGGCTTCTGATTTGGGTACGTGGTGATCTGTCTTTCCGTGGTGACACTGTCAATAGTGGTGTTGATATGGTCCAGGACTGAATGGGTGTAAGAGTTGATGTTTATGTGGGAGCCACAGGTAGCCTGAGAGGTGAACATACTTCAGTCTGTGTTCCTAAACTTCTCCTGGAGTACAGAGTCAACCCCCTCTGGCCACACTTTGATGGTCCACACTGATGGCTTCACCCGGTTGATGAGCGGTACATACTTGGGGGTAAGGAACAAGGATAAATGATCAGACTGACCTAGGTGGGGGAGGGGAGTTGCTGTGTAGGCTCCCACAATATTGGTGTAAACATGGTCCAATGTTTTGTCCCCTCTTGTGTGACAGGAGACATGCTGGTAGAATTTAGAAAGCACTGTCTTGAGGTTAGAGTGGTTAAAATCACCCGCCACAATAAATGCTGCCTCTGGGTGTGCAGTTTGTTGTTTGCTAATAGCTGCATGCAGTTCTTTCATAGCAAGCTTAGCATTAGCATCCGGAGAAATGTAAGCGGCTGTTATGATGGTACAAGTGAACTCGCGTCTACATTTAACCATGAGAAACTCCAGGTTAGCTGAGCAGTGTCTCTCAACAGTGACAGAGTTCGTGCACCAAGCCTTGTTAATATAAATGCACACTCCCCCCCCTCTTGTCTTACCGGAGTCAACTGCTGCTCTGTCTGCCCGGAGCGTGTGTAGGCCGGCTAGCTCGATAGCATTGTCGGGTATTCCACTGTGAAGCCATGTTTCCGTAAAAATCATGATATTGCAGTTCATAAGTTTCTTATTGTTGGTGATCCGAAGCCGTAGTTCACTCATTTTGCTCGCCAGAGACCGTACATTAGCAAGGAAAATACTGGGTAGCGATAGCCGGTGCGGTGTTAGCTTTAGCTTAGCTCTTAGCCCACCGCGCTTACCCCTCCTTTGTTTACGGTCCTTACGCCTCCTGCGAGCACTTCCGGTCGGCCGGGAAGCCTGCCGAGCGTCGGAAGTTCTCCAGAGCTCCGGGATGAGACGTAGATTCAGACGTAGGTTGCTGATAAAAAGGTCGTTATCGTTGTTTTGTAAACCAATATTCAAAAGCTCATCTCGGGTGTAAGATGTAAAAGCAGAGCTGTTCTGAACGAACATACCCGAAATGAGCAGAAATAACACTGCTAGTCCCCAGAATCTGGTAGGACGCTGAGCCTCGCGTTGTGCACGCGCCGCCATCTTGCGCCAAAATGTCATGATATGTCATGATTCTATGCATTTGAGGTGTAACTTGTCCTTATTTAGACGTTTGGGGGGGGGTTATATGGTGCACATTTGGGGCGCATATATGGCATGCTTGTATGGTACGCATTTTCTCTCACATGTATTTAGTAGGCATGACGGTGCATACTCTAGAGACTTCAACCGTCCAAAAGGACCTGACCCGGCAGAGACCTCGGCAGGTGTGAAGTGGTTTCTGGAGAGACGGGAAGTCAGAGAGAACGTCCCAGCAGGAGCCCCCGAGGCGGAAGAGACAATAGAGACGCCAACGAGCCTCGGAGGCTATATGTTTACTGAAGGACTGTGGGTTGAGGGTGTGATATTTGATGTTGGGGGTTTTGTGTCTCTGGGGGTATAAGAGCTGTGAGGAAAGATTGTCCTGTCTCTTTTTGTTGAGATACTTGCTTGTTAGAGGATGAGACTGCAAATAAACCTTTCCTGAGAAATAAACTCAGTCTCATTTGTGAAGGCATCCTCTACAGGACAAGCATTTTTTGCTAGATTTTGGGGGTAGGAGGGAAACTCATTTTTAATTTGATTCCTGTAACACATTCCAATAAAGCTGGGACAGGGTCATGTTTTGTTTTTTGTTTTTTTATTTCTTATTTTGTACCCGTAGGTAGATTTGTTTTGCAGTCTGGTGACAAACCACCAGCTGCCGGTCACTGCGTGTGCAAGCGCCCCTTAACTCCCTAACCTGCGTGTTTTTGGCATGTGGGAGGAAACCGGAGAAATCCCGGAGTAAACCCACGCAAACACGGGGAGAACATGCAAACTCCACACAGATCACTGTTGGCCGGGGGCAGGGATTGAACCCACGATCTCACGGTCCCCGCGATCCCCCGGCCGAGGGTAAAACTGTGCTGCCACAGTGCTAACCACTGCGCCACCGTTTGCCGCTGTGTTACAGTGGTAAACAGTTTCCTTTTAACAACACTCAATAAGCCTTTAGAAACTGGGGATACTAATAGAGGGAATGCATTGGAACAGAACTCTTAGCAGTTACAGGAGAGTTACTATAGTGACACAAGCTGCCACATGTGTTTTGAATGACAAACACATGTTGCAGCTTTAGTTTGTATGGAGCGAAACTTAAAAATTACACAATATATTTAGTCACAGCAGTATAAAAGTGCCTTTTTTACTTTAGATGTCAGTACCACACTGTTTACTTAACTGTAATGGTGTGTGGGTAAGACACACATTAGTGAAGAACTGGTTCTGGGCCTGTAATTATTAATTATGCCAAGGTGAAACTGAGAGACATATGGTAGCCAGTTAGTTCGTCTGTTTGTGGCTGTGTGTATCTGTCCGTCCATCTGTCTGTCTGCCTCTCTGTTTCAGCTCACCCGGTCAAAATAAAGTGAAACTAAAGGCTTGTATCATTGTATCGCCATATTTTCTCGTCTTTTAATTTGTCAGAATTTCGAAATAACGCTTTGTTTTTGAAATAAACACAAAGCTAGCTCATCTTTACCGTCAATGGAACGGTACTGCGCATGCGCCCGGAAACTCCTGCCAGAGGAAAGTACTCAGTAGTGGTGGGCGTATCGATTCAAATATCGATAATATCAGTACCAACGTTGGTATTGATATTGATCAATACTAGTGTAATGAGATTGATATACTGTGTCTGTGTTGCTGTTCCCGTCACAGCACAGAGCAGGCACACTCAGCCAAACTTTGCTCCTCTTCTTCTTGTGGTTTTACCTCCTCCTTCTTGTACCCTCACATGACTCAGCAGCGCCAGGTAAACAAGCTAGCAAGCAGCAGCCACTGGCTGCCGGAGTGCCGGTGTTCTATAATTCTATACTACTTATCGAGATGCGCTACCACAGCGTGCACACACAGCACAGAGACAGAGCAGAAGAATGGCAGAGAGGAAGAGCAACGCCGTGTCATGTGGCTATATTTCCAGGCCAAAAATGAAACAACGGCAAGCTGTACAATTTGTATAAAGGCTGTGAAATACAGTGGTAACACAACTAATTTATACAAGCATATGAAAAAATCACCCAAAAGACAACACCAAGCTACAGAAATGGAGAGGAGAGAAATACCCCATCCGCTGACCCCGACAGACCCAGACCCCGACCCAGAGGCAGAGATCATTGACACAGACCTTTCAGTATGGCAGAGAATATCCAGGTATTTTAGTCATCTTCGGCATTAGTTAATATTAATTTTCAAAGTGCAACTGGTCATTTGTTACTGTAGCCAACTCAAAAAGTATAAATTATGCTTAGACACTGGTATTATACATTTATCCCATTGAAACGTTTTATTTAAATGAATACATTTACTGAAATTGAAACAAATATACTGAATATAATATGGCTCAAATTTAATTGAATATAATCACCCTTTTGTATTAAGTGTGAAAGTGATACTGTATGTATTTACCTCTAAACTTTGCCCAAATTCTGTCTTGGGTTTTAACTAACTAATAACGCAAAGGAAAAATCACAAAACACTTAAAGGCCACAAAAACTCATTCAGATTTAGTAATTTGATGATGCCATCCACCTCAATGATTAAAAAGTATTGGTATCATATCGGTATCAACAATACTGGCCCTGTATTTACTTGGTATCGGATCGATACCAAATCTTGCAGTATCACACACCAGTAGTACTAAGCAATCCGTCAATACTGGGTGAACAAATGTCCATCTTTTTACCCGTCTGTTTTCTTCCTCTGCCACTAAACAACAAAAGCTCCTGTTCGTCTTGATTGTCATTGTATTCACGTACCTCCATCGCTTCCGCCATTTAAAATGTCTGCCACTGTGCTCTTCTTCTGTGTTTGGATTGCAGCTGCTCAAATCAATTTGGTGGCCCTTGGCTACCGCCAACAGTACGGGCATGTGAACTGCAGATTATTTTCACTGCACATGTGTGTACGCCAAAACTACTTGATGGATTTGGATGAAATTTTTACTAGAGGTGGTCCTTGGGCTAGAGAGGAGCCCACAACATTTTCGTGATGATCCCAGAATGCATACCTCCACCAAGGTTGTTATCATCTCACAGTGTGTTAGCAAGAATACTCCAAAACTACTGGATGGATTTGGATGATTTTTTTTTTTTTTTTTTTTTTTTTTTTTTTTTTAACCAGAGGTGGTCCTTGACCTAGAGAGGAACCCATAACATTGTGGTGATGATCCGGGAACGCATACCTCCGCCAAGGCTCTGGCACGAGGCATCAGCACCTTGGTGCTTTCATTTATCTATTTTTTGTCAATTGATAGAAGGTGGGATGATGAGATTAGGTCTCCACAATACAAGCAGGTACTCTGTATACTCCTGTGACTGAATACCGTGTATTTTTTGTGTTTTACTGCATAAACCCTATTGCTGCCACTCATTTTTGCCACTCAGTGTTTTGTAACTGCCATGAGTTCTGCTCAGTGACATCATGAATGAATGAATGAATTTATTTATTTCGGATAATACAGTACAGGTTAAAAGAAACTGTATAATATAACAACAAGGTCAAATTAGACAAAGACTCCTTCTACTAAACAATTCCACGTGAGTTATCAGAAATGGGTGATGGCTGAAGCCGCAGCTTATATTGCCCACCCATATTCCATCCAAGAATTCAAAGAAAAAAAGAGTAAACAAGACAAGAGTGATTACAATTTAGAACAAAGCTAAGACAAAGTGTGACTGAGAGAAAAAAAAAAGAAAAAAGAAAACTAAGCTAAGCTAAGTTAAGCGGTTACTATTCAAGACAAATCTAAGACAGAATGTCACAGAGAGAGAAAAAAAAACAAAAAAAAACTAAGCTACAACACAACACAGGCTGGATATGTCAATCCTTATGTGAGTTTACATGTCGTCTTGTAAATATGTTTGGAGTATTTCTTCCTTTAGTTTTTGTTTAAATTGTCCAAGCGTTGTACATGATTTTAATTCAGGTCCATAATCGTTCCATAATCTGACTCCTTGCACTGAAATACAGTGTTGCTTGGTGGTTGTTCTCACTGTAGGCTTTTGAAATATACATGTTCCTCTGAAGTGATATCGTTTCTCCCTTGTTTGGAACAACTTTTGGATATTTGCGGGCAGTGATAAATTCTTCACTTTGAACATTATTATTGCGGTTTTAAAGTCAACCAGATCTTTCAACTTGAGAGTTTTTTGTTTAAGAAAAAGTGGGTTTGTTGGTTCCCTGTAAGCTGCTTTGTTTATTATTCTAATAGCTCTCTTTTGAAGCATAAAGAGTGGATATATGTTTGTTTTGTATGTATTTCCCCATACTTCATTACAATATGTCATGTATGGGAGTATTAATGAATGATACAAGGTGTATAGTGTGGGCTGATTCAGCAAATATTTCACTCTGTGTAATATTGCAATTGATTTGGAAACTTTACCTTTGATATAATTAATATGTGACTTCCAACACAGTTTGTTATCAATTATTACTCCAAGGAATTTAGTTTCAGATACCCTTTCAATCTCTACACCATTTACACTGAGTTTGGGTACTGGATTGTTGTGATGGTTGTTAAAGACTATAAATTTTGTCTTACTTAAATTGAGCGTTAATTTGTTTGAATCAAACCACAGTTTAAGCTTTCCTAATTCCTTCCCGAGTGTATCCAGAAGTTGTTCCAAATTGTTTCCACTGCATAGCAGATTAGTGTCATCGGCAAACAATATTAAGTCCATTTTTTCTGAGACTTTACATATATCGTTTATATACATATTGAATAATAATGGTCCCAAAACTGAACCCTGTGGGACTCCACAGGTGACCTTCAGCAACTCTGAGTTTTTGTGGCTAACACATACATACTGATATCTATTCTTTAAGTAACTACTTAACCAGGACAGTGCTACCCCTCTAATACCACAATTTTGTAGTTTCTTTAATAATAAATTATGATCTACTGTATCAAATGCTTTTTTAAGATCTAGGAATACTCCAACTGAATACTGTTTATTTTCAATGGCTGTTGATATTTTTTCTGTAAATTCCATTAGGGCATATGCAATTGTCCTCTTGTGTCTGAACCCATATTGCTGCTCACATAATAAATCATTCTTCAGTATGAAGTTGTCAATTCTCTCATAGAATATTTTTTCAAGTATCTTGGAAAATTGCGGTAATAGTGAAATTGGTCTATAGTTTGAGAGTTCCCCTCTGTCGCCCGTCTTGTATATTGGAATTACTTTAGCTATTTTCATTGCATTGGGAAATATACCTGATTGGAGAGACAGGTTGCAGATATACGTCAGTGGTTTTACTATGCATTCGATAACAGTTTTGACTAGTAGCATGTCGATACCATCACAGTCAGTAGATGTTTTACTTTTGAACGATTTAACAATTTCAATGACCTCTCTTTCGTCTGTGTTCTTTATGAAGATGGAGTCTTTTACAGCAGTGTTATTGCATATTGTATCACCTGTTGGCACCGTAGTGGGTATTTCTCGGGCCAGTTTAGGTCCAATGTTAACAAAAAAATTATTAAATTCATCTGCAGGTGAAGCAATATTCACACTCTGAGTCGTTTTATTATTTTTTGGAATATTAGTTGGGTAGCTTGTATTTCTGCTTTTATTTCCAAGGATACTGTTGAGTATTGTCCATGTATTTTTAATATTGTCTCTGTTTTTCTCCAGTTCTTTACTGTAATAGTCTCTTTTACTACATCTTATTATATACGTTAACTTATTTTTGTATGTTTTATACCGCTGCTCTGCTTCTTTTGTTCTTTTCTTTAGGAAAGCTTTATATAATAAATTTTTCTTTTTACACACCTTTTGTAGTCCTTTGGTTAACCATGGCTTATTAGCAAATTTGTGTTTAAGCTTTTTTATTACTAATGGGCAGTTTTTTTCATAAAGAGTGGTTACAATGTTTATAAATGTGTCATAGGCTTCATTTACATCTGATACATAGACTTCTGTCCAGTCTTGCTTCAGCAAGTCCTCTTTAAGAGAACTGATTGCATTTGGTGATTTGTGTCTGAACGATTTTGAAGTTTTTTCTGCATTGGGCCCCGTGTGGCCATGGATAAGTGCAAAGGTTGGCAAGTGGTCACTTATATCATTTATCAATAATCCACTTTCTATTTTCTTATCGAAAACATTGACAAACAGGTTGTCAATAAGTGTAGCAGAGTGAACTGTGATTCTACTGGGATGTGTTATTGTGGGATATAGACTCATGCTGTACATAGAGTTCATGAACTCTGTAACTACATTTTGTTGATGAGGATTCAGTAAGTCAATATTGAAATCTCCACAAATTGCTACCATTTTCTTACTAGTAATATTATTGTACAGCTCGACTAATTTATCTCTGAATGTCTCAATGCAAGTTCCCGGCGTTCTATATATGCAGCTTATGATTAGATTTTTTGTTTTGTCTAGGTCAATCTCAACAGTAACATATTCCAAAATCCCTGGTAGTGCTAAGGACATTTCATTTACAAGCTTACACCTGTACAGGTCATCAATATACAGTGCAACACCACCACCCTTTTTTTGAGTTCTGTTAATATAAAACATCTGATATCCCTCTATTGCCATCAGGGGAGCCTGCTCTTCGTTAAGCCAAGTTTCAGAGACTGCAATAGCTGTGAATTTTCTGTCTAGCTGTTTTAAATAGTCCTGAATCTGTGGAAAGTTTTTGTTAAGACTTCTGCTATTGAAGTGTATTATTGACAGTTTACCATCTAATTGCATTTGACTTTTGAATTGTTTTTCAGTGTAATATTCACAGTGGTTATGAATATTGTTGAAAAAGTGGTTATCAGGATCAATATCATTCTCCATCTTTTGTGGTTTATGTTCAGCATAATGGTATGTTTTCAGAGTTTGAGTATCCTCATTCTGTGTCAAATGACTTCCTCCAACTGGGGATAATTGATGTCTACTTGAGTCGGTCATAAGTTTTTGTTTGTTTTGGTTATTTTTATTAAAGTACTTTGGCATGGTGTATCAAAAGAACTATTCTTATCGTGTGTATGAATATGGATTATCATTGGCTCATAATTTTCTAATCAGTGTTCATCTGTATTTATCTAAGTCAGTAGCATCTCTGATCATTATACTCTTTGCTTGCTCAGGTGATCCATTTAGTTTAATCCAAATTCTACAATTTCTTGTCCAGGTTGCTTGTATCTTATCTTGTTTTTTTAGCATCCGTGCCTGTCATGCTAATTCAGCGTTTTTTTTTTTTGTCAGGTGTTCATTTATGTAAACTTGAGTTTCCTTGAGCTTTTTGGCCTGCCTCAGTATGTTATTCTTTACCCTTCTGTTCACAAAGCGCATCACAATTGACTTCTTTGTTTTGGGATCTTTCTTCGGTAGAGCATAGCAGGCTGAGATTGCATTACTAACTAACTACTAACTAACTAACCTGCACTTATATAGCGCTTTTCTAGTCACAAAGACCACTCAAAGCGCTTTTTACTAATACTAACCCTCTATTCTAAGGGCCTATAGGAAACATATCTAGGGACAATTTAGAACAACCAATTAACCTAACATGCATGTCTTTGGATTGTGGGAGGAAACCGGAGCCCCGGGAGTAAACCCACGCAGCACAGGGAGAACATGCAAACTCCATACAGAAAGGTTCCAACCCCTGCCAGCCTGGGGATTTGAACCAGGAACCTTCTAGCTGTAAGGCAACAGTGCTAACCACTGCACCACTGTGCTGCCCTGGCTTCTACCTTAATGTCTTTATCATTAAGGAACTGAAGCACTTGATTTTCTAAGGACAATGACTCCCTCATGGGTGCATCTTCACCACTCAGACCTACTGTGGCATGGGCGTATGACTGATATCTGATGTCTAGTCCACTTATAACTAGGTCATCAATACGAGAACCTTGTTCAAGATCCTCGACGCGTTGCTCCAAAAGACGCCCGTGTTGCTCCAGGTCCATAATTTTTTTGTCTTTTTCTTGAATTATTAAATTTAGGGCTTGTACCTGTTCTATTAGGCCTATTATTTTGTCCTGTTGGCTAGTCAATTTGGCCAATTCTTCTGACATAAAGCTCAGAGCTTTTTTGATTTCTTCCATTTCCTCTTTCTTTGGTGGCATCTTGCTGACCTGTAGATAGAAGTAAACAGAGAATCCGGCTAGGCCTCAACTAGCCCGGCCGCTACTGAACTCGCCGCAACAGCTCCTGCACAGCTCCTCCGCCAAGTAGCGCTGCTCAGCTCCGCAGATCACCCCCGTCATTCGCCACCGCCTGCCACCGTCTGCCTGGCCGGTTACGCCGCACACCGCCGGCGCAGCCGAACTTCACCGATCACCGCCGCCGCTTGCCGACGTCTGGCTGGGTGGCACCTCCGCTAGGCCCCGTCACCGACCGCCGTCAGTCTGGTAGTTCCTCAGCTGGACCTCGCAACTGGGTTCCGACTCAGGCCACTGTCCTGCTGGGTCCAGGTGGCCCCGTCTCTCACCAACGCCGCGCTCGAGCTCCCAACTGCCGCCTCGATTGGTTCCTCCGATAGGCCCTCACATTGCCCCATCTAACAACCATAGACTGCCTTCTGTACCAGTATAGCAGGATGCTAACAATGGGATATAAAGCGCACAAACTTAAGTTTATCAAGATAGCTTTGAAGCCCAACAGGAGAGTCGTTCAACGAGGCTGATCGTTAGGTTGGCGGGGCTAGCGTTAGCTAGCGTTAGTTAGGGCTAGCGTTAGCTTAGCATTAGCTTAGCATTAGCATTAGCATAATATAGACTGTAATTGTACTCATATGTGAATTAATACACGTGCGCCAATGGTTCCACCTTACTGCAGATCAGATCGCCCTCCGGGGAATAACGGTAGACGACACCAGATTTTATTTCATCTCGTGCAGGTGACCATTTGCCGGACCTCGTGAATACCTTCTCACTGCCGCTGTATCTCTGGGGTAGCAGCAGGGGCGAGGATCAGACTTTAAAAGTCGGAAACGGGGCGAAACGGGGCCAGAGCTGCCAGAACCATCACCGGGTCAGCACTGGGTCCCAAGAGTACTCCACACATTTGTTGGTGGCCAACAAAAGTCCTTATTTTTGAAGGTTTTGCTTAGAATTCTCGGCTCGTAACAGTCATTGCAACTTCACCGGAAGCTGCACCGGAAGCCCGATGTACGACTTCAGGTGCTCAACAGTTCATAGTCTCCATTGCTGTATTTTGCGCTTCATAATGCGCCACAGAATTTCTTTTATTATGAAGCCACGTGCCTACAACATGTGCAGAATGTGGCTTGGCATTGAATTGAATTGATTGTGGCTTGAATGGCAGCATATGTTGCTCCAAAACCTGCATGTACCGTTCAGCATTAATGGCACCTTCACAGATGTGCAAGTTACCCATGCCATGGGAACTAACACACCCCCATACCATCACAGATGTTGGCTTTTGAACTTAATGTTAATAACAATCTGGATGGTCCTTTTCCTCTTTAGCCTGGAGGACACGATGCCCATGATTTCCAAAAACAATTTGAAATGTGGACTCGTCAGACCACAGCACACTTTTCTACTTTGTGTCAGTCCATCTCAGATGAGCTCGGGCCCAAAGCAACTGGCGGTGTTTCTGGGTGTTGTTGATATAGGGCTTTGGCTTTGCATGGTAGAGCTTGTACCTGTAGATGTAGCGACAAACTGTGTGTTCGAGTACCCCACGACATGACCCCAATCACCGTAGAAAGGCTGAAAGCGGTCGGCCTTCCCAATCACACCGATATAACCCTTATGGAAGGAAAATGAGCAATCCTGCTGCGTATCATAATAGACTTCAAAGATCTACTCAGGGTAACCAACAAGAGCCAAGAAATTACCAGAAGGCCCACAATCCAGCAGTCAGAAAAGATGGGAGCGGCAGCAGACAACATTGGTGAAACGCAGAGACTGAATGCAAAAGTTATATCAAATGCATATGCTATGAAATGTGATATTCTCTGTATAATCAGTAAGGCAATGTATACTCATTGATTAAGAAGTACATGTAATGTTTGTAATCACTTGAAATAACTAGAAAAGCACTCGGGGAGCGCAGACCTCCGCCAAGCGCAACAGTTCCCCCCATACAGTGTTTGTGTGTACGTTTTCAGAGTCCTTGACCATGAAAACATATGACTAGCAATTTGATTCACAATGATTATTTGTTTATTTGACAGGGACAGTGGAATAAACATAGACAATTAATCAATGACAATCAATCTGATAGTGATAGGATTAGTGGTTCAGTAGTAAAAGCATTGCCTCCTTCGCGGAGGTAATAAACTGAAGTGTTGCTGTTGTGTGCATCTCCTCCACTGATGGATGCAGATTGGGTAGACAGGTTGCCGTGGGTTTTATATTATATTATATTATTGGGGTTGCGCTCCACGGCAAAACAGAATTTAGAAGCTTCTCCGGCAGAGAGCTCGTTTTTGCGCAGCGCCTATGGCTGGCCGGTGAATTTCTGCCAAATGCGCAGCGCCTATGGCTGGCCGGGGAATTTCTGCCAAATAATCCGGCGGCAGACAGCTGCCCGTGTGAGGTTTTGCAGCTGCGCGCAAACACAGGCATGCTGGCGGGCCCAGGCCACCAGTGTTTTCCGCGTGCTTTTGTGCCTAAAACGTTGAAGAACGCAGAGTTTGTGTTGGTCAGACACGACGACCAGTGCCCTCCATTGCGCCTGCGCACATGTTGAAAATGGCCGTATGTCACAGTGTTAAAAAATGCTTTCAAAAATTCCTGTATCCAGACGGTGATGCGTATCATCCCCAAAATTTAATCAGTTCTTCCTTGTACCATTTCCAACAACGCCTGAAAGTTTCATGGAAATCCGTCCAAAAGTTTTTGAGTTATCTTGCTAACCAACAGACAAACAGACAAACAGACAGACAGACCCCGGCAAAAACATTACCTCCTCCTGGCCTTTTCGGCCTGGCGGAGGTAATGAGAGTAATCAAACTGTATGATTGTATGTACCTTTTAACTGCACAAAAGAAGGGTTTATGTGAAACAGATTGTGAAATATGGGAAAGAACCCTGCTTACTGGAAATGTATGAGTAATGAGGAAATGAAAGTTGGATGTCCAGCAAATTGGGGTATTTTGGTAATGGAAAATGCTGAGAGGCTAGCAGTAAAGTCCCGAGATGGGCCATGAGTGATGAGCGCCTGACCAGTCACATGGTTTACGAGAATTGACTAGCCCGAACATGTGCAGAATGAAGTAATTGTTATATAAAATGTTATGGCGGCTGTAATATGGGAACCCAGTGTGGAGGCACGGAATAAGTGCAGGCACAGCGAACTGAAGTTTAAAAGGGTGTTTTATTCATCCACCATCACGGGACTCACTCCAGCGCTGTGTAAGCACGCTGGAGCGAGCCCTCAGTCTCTCGTCAGCAAACAGGCAATGCGTGTAGTAAGAGGGAGAGCAAGCGATACTCAGTTCACTTATATACCCAGCTAGACAATGCATGCATGGCACATTAGCATCACAGTACAGCAGGAATGCATGGGACATTTACATGAGAGTCACACATATCAATAGCAGGATTACTGGCAGGAAGGAGAGGCTGCCCATTGATATCAGTCCATACATCTCACTGTTCTGCTAATTGCTCCAGCTGAGCGCTCTGCTTGACCGTAGGCTGTGGGGGTCACCCACAATGTAACTTTAAGCCAATCATAAGAGGCCAAGAAGCCTAGGGTGAGTTTGGGACCAATCAGAGAACTCGGGCGAAGGTATTTAAACCAAGCCCTTTTCGGCCAAAATGTTCATTTTTCAGCGGATCTCCAAGAGGCAACATCCTACCGGAGCAGCGGGCTGAAGTCGAGGATCGCCAGAAGAAAAGTGAACCAGTTTTCACCTCACTTCTTCAGCCTTTAACAACTTTTACATCTGCTACTCTAAAGTGTGAAAATGGCACTTTCTGAAGGGGAAGAAGGGGAGGACTGAAGATTACAACAGCTGGCCTCACTCTCAGCCAGGAGGCTGTGAGTCATCTTCGCAGCGGATCAACAGTGAGGGAAAGCAGAAGCAGTGAAATCTCCCCGGGCTGAAGGCACCGCTTCGGGGACTCGACTCACCGCTCTTCCCCAGCCACCGGCCCCACTGCCCAGCCTGAAGAGGAACATCGGGCCACAGCTGCTTGTCCTCTCTCTGCCTCCCTACCTCCTCCCTCTGAAGAGGAGCCTCAACAGGGAAGATCAGCTATTATGCATATCCTTTTTCCCCAAATCTCACCACCTAGGCTTTTTAGACATATATCCACAAATTAATTAGATGTTTTTATCAGGTTTAATTCAAAGGGTTTGTTTTATCTTGAATTTACTCAAGTTTTGTAAGTTTTTGGTTGATTTTTCATTCTGATTTTTTGGACTGTTCAATGATTTTTTTGAACATTATTGGGTTTTTGATACTTTTGATTTTTTAATCAAATGACTGATTTTACAACTTTTGACTTTTGAATCAAGGTTTTACAATCAGGGTTTTGGCGTTTGAGTTTTACTTTTCATCCTTTTGATTTTATTGACTGTCCAATACAAGTTTACCCTGTTTTGGCTGAGCTTTGCTGACTTTTTAATAAATACCACAGCATATTAAAAGACAATATGGGACTCTGTGAGATCATTGCTTCAGCGTCCACAGTCCTTGGGTGATTTTCAAGAAAGGTATTTTTCTACAAGAGGTGGTACACTTTTGAGTTTTTTAAGGTCACTCTTTTCAATGGTGTTTTAAATAGATCCCCTATAAACCAATTTTCCTGGTTGTAAACATTTACCCAGATTACCAAGAGCAATGTAAGACCATGAGAAGCTGTCGTTAATATTGGAGGTGTATTCCAGGTGTCTGACTGGACAGGTCATTCAGTCGGAGATCTGGTATACAGGAAGTGGGGATCAGAATCAGAATCAGAATCAGAATCAGAATCAGGTTTATTGCCATTGTTCATGTAGTACACAAACTAGGAATTTGTCTCGGTACAATGCTGCAACATTAAACATGATAAGATAAGAGAAATAAACTATACATGTAATAAAGTGTAGGATAAGATTAAGTGATACTGGTCAACAGTTAAAATATATATATATATTAGCCAGCAGCAGATACTGTGGAGAACTATATAGTGCAGTCGGTAATGCAGGAAGAAAACAGTGATGATTGACATGAGTCTGGTTGAGCTGCTGTACATGGTGCACGAGAGTCACTTAGTGTTCAGCAGTCTAATGGCAGAGGGGAAGAAGCTGTTCATGTGACGGGAGGTTTTAGTCTGGATGGACCGAAGTCTTCTACCAGAGGGGAGGGGGGCAAACAGTACATGACCAGGGTGTGAGGGATCGGCTATGATCCGGCCAGCACGCCTCCGGGTCCTGGAGATGTACAGATCCTGGAGAGATGGGAGCTTGCAGCCGATCACCTTCTCAGCAGTGCGCACGACGCGCTGCAGCCTTAGTCTGTCCCTGGCAGTGGCTCCTGCGTACCACACGGTTATGGAGGTGGTGAGGATGGACTCGATGATGGCTGTGTAGAACTGCACTAACATCTTGGTGGGTAGCTTGAGCTTCCTCAGCTGCCGCAGGAAGAACATCCTCTGCTGGGCTTTTTTGATGAGTGAGCTGATGGTCAGCTCCCATTTGAGGTCCCTGGTGATGGTAGTGCCTAGGAAGCGGAAGGAATCAGCAGTGGTGATGGGAGAGCCTGAGAGGGTGAGGGGGGGCAGAGGAGTAGTGACTTTCCTGAAGTCTACAATCATCTCCACTGTCTTCAGAGCGTTCAGCTGCAGGTTGTTATTGCTGCACCAGGACGCCAGCTGGGCCACCTCTCTCCTGTAGGCGGACTCGTCGCCGTTGGAGATGAGCCCGATGAGGGTGGTGTCGTCCGCAAACTTGATCAACTTGACAGACTGGTGGCTGGAGGTGCAGGAGTTGGTGTAAAGGGAGAAGAGTAGGGGGGAAAGTACACAGCCCTGGGGTGATCCGGTGCTGATGCTAGTATAGTCTGAGACAGTCTTTCCCAGCCGCACATGCTGCCTCCGGTCCGTCAGGAAGTCGATGATCCACCTGCAGAGGGAGTCAGGCACGTTGAGCAGGGACAGCTTGTCCCGGAGCAGAGCGGGGCGGATGGTGTTGAATGCGGAGCTGAAGTCCACAAACAGGATCCTGGCGTAGGTTCCCGGGGAGTCCAGGTGCTGCAGGATGGAGTGGAGGGCCAGGTTGACTGCATCGTCTACAGACCTGTTGGCTCGGTAGGCAAACTGCAGCGGGTCCAGGAGAGGGGTGGTGATGGACTTGAGGTGGGACAGGACCAGGCGCTCAAAGGACTTCATGACTACAGAGGTGAGCGCTACAGGTCTGTAGTCATTAAGTCCAGTGATCCGTGGCTTCTTGGGGACAGGGATGATGGTGGAGGATTTGAGGCAGGACGGCACGTGGCATAACTTAAGGGAGGTGTTAAAAATGTCTGTGAATACAGGAGCCAGCTGTTTCGCACAGAGTCTCAGGGTGGAGGGAGACACGCCGTCTGGGCCGGGGGCCTTGCGCGGGTTCAGTCTGGAGAACTGTTTGAGCACATCCTGCTCACTGATGATAAGGGGAGGGGGGGAGGTGGGGGGGGTGCCTTAAATGAAGTAGGGAATGTGGAGGCTGTGGAGCTGGAGGGAGGGGGGGAGTTGGACACAGATGACGAGGTGTCAAAACGGGCATAGTGTTGGGACAGTCTCTGACAAAGGGCTTTGTCATCCTGACCTTTAGGAGCCTGAGGCCGATAGTTGGTGATCTGCCTCAGTCCTCTCCACACGGAAGCCGAATCATTAGCAGTGAACTGCTGCTGGAGTCTCTCTGAGTACACAGATTTAGCCCTCTTCAGCTCTCTGTTAAACCGGTATTTAACCTCCCTGTAGCAGTCCCTATCTCCACTTTTCAGCGCTGCTTCCTTCTCCTTCCTGATCTGTCTGAGCTTAGCTGTGAACCAGGGTTTGTCATTAGAGTAACTCACCCTGGTGCGTGATGGAAGAATGTTCTCTTCACAAAAGTGGATATATGAGTTCACAGTGTCCGTGTACTCATCCAGATCATGCGTGGCTCCTTTAAGCATGCCCCAGTCAGATATTTCCATGCACGTTTCCAGCTTCTCCTCAGCATCACTGGTCCGTATCTTCGTAGTGCTCACAACAGGTTTAGTGAGCTTCAATCTCTGTCTGTATGTGGGAATGAGGTGAACCATCACGTGATCAGATAATCCCAGCGCAGCTCGAGGGACAGCGTGATATGCGTCTTTCACTGTGGTGTAACAGTGATCCAGTGTGTTTAATCCTCTGGTGGGGCATTTAATAAACTGTTTGTAGCGGGGGAGATCGTGGCTCAGATTGCACTGATTAAAGTCGCCAGCCACAATAATCAGCGAGTCTGGAAAACTCCGCTCTGTGTGTTGAATGTGATCCGCGAGCACGCGCTGAGCTTCGCGCGTGTCCGCGTCGGGAGGGGCGTACACAGCGATCAGTATAAAAGAAGCAAACTCCCGTGGGGAATAAAAAGGCTTGCAGTTGATAACAAGAAATTCCAAGGCAGGAGAACAGTGTTTGGAAATTTCCGTTACATCAGAGCACCAGCTACAGTTGATGTAGAAGCAGACACCGCCTCCTGTGGTCTTGCCGGAAAGCTCTGTGTCACGATCAGCACGGAAGAGCTGGAAGCCGTCGAGGCGCAGCGCGCTGTCCGGTATATTTTCCCGGAGCCAGGTCTCAGTAAAGCAGAGGACAGCTGAGGAGGCGAGGTCCTTAAAACGCATCAGCAGTCTCAGTTCATCCACCTTGTTAGAGAGAGAGTTGGTATTGGACAGAAATATGCCAGGCAGCGCCGTTCGCGAGCCTCTCCTGCGAAGTCGCACGAGAGCGCCCGCTCGTCTTCCTCTCTTCCGCCGTCTCACTTTCCGAGCCAAACAACAAACCAGATCGGCGGCAGGGGCTAGAAAAACTGGGAGGAGGTCCGTGGGGGTCAAAGTCCTGATATTTAAAAGTTCTTCACGGGTATAAGTGCAAGCAGACACACAATTGACAAACAAAAACAAACAAAGAGCGCAGCGAAGCACCATGTCGACCGCTGTGGGCGCCATCTTGGATCCTCCAATATATGGAGACAGTAGAGCTGGGTTAACTCTCAACGTCACCAAGCACCTACACAGGTAACAGAATTTCCTATGAAGAAAATTCCTCTAGGAACTGCAAGCTGGTGAACCTAAACCTCAATCCTAAGGTTCAAGGTCAAGGGTCTTCGACATGTGTTAACTGACAATGGTTTTCTGAAGTGTTCCTGAGCTCATGTGCCTTAAAATAATCACTCTATAAATTCACAAAATGTCTGTGTGTCTGTCACAATCATAGGACATCATAGGATGGCCTATGATGTCTGCAGGATGTCCTATGATGATCCTATGATCTCAGGGTACATAGGACTCGCGATGATGTCATATAGGCGATGCCGTCATATAGGCAATAGGATTGGTTACCTGTGATGTGGTCTCCTATGATGCTAGCCTGCATGTCTTTATGATGTCATATACAGTAGACCATCACTCATGATGCCTGCCTACCAATGATGTAGTGTCCTATGATGCCTGCCACAGGAGGAGAGAAACAAGAGGAAGAAGATGCAAAAGACAAAAGGAAGCAAGCAAAACAAAAAGAAAAAACAAAATATACTTTATATATATACTTTGCCC
Organism: Pholidichthys leucotaenia; assembly: GCA_020510985.1. Taxonomy (NCBI): domain Eukaryota; kingdom Metazoa; phylum Chordata; class Actinopteri; order Cichliformes; family Pholidichthyidae; genus Pholidichthys; species Pholidichthys leucotaenia. Next base: position 103,182,366 of record CM035841.1, on the reverse strand, counting down.
TTTTCTTATCTTCCTTCTTCTTTCTACACCTTTCACTCTATATATACTGTATATCACGGACACACAGATCGCCCCAAGGGTCGGCGGACGGAGCCACTGTTTGCAGCGGGGTATGAATACAGCAGGGAAGAGCTAGCTGGCTAGCTAGCTCCAACCGCCACCCGGTGCTAACGGAGAAGCTCGACATGCCAAGGAACTGTGGCGAAAACGACGCGGGTGCCGGGCTGGAGTTTAGGCGGTGTGCAAGAAATATAAGACAGAATAATAAAGAGCAATGGCAAGAACCAAGCAGACTGCCCATAAATCTACTGGAGGAAAAAGCCCCCCAGGAAGCAGTTAGCCACCAAGGCTGCTCGAAAAAAAGCGCTCCGGCCACCGGCGGAGTGAAGAAGCCTCACCGTTACAGGCCCGGTACCATGGCTCTGAGAGAGATCCGTCGCTACCTGAAATCCACGGAGCTGCTCATCCGTAGGCTGCCCTTCCAGTGCCTGGTGAGGGAGATCGCTCAGGACTTCAAGACCGACCTGCGCTTCCAGAGCTCCGCCATCATGGCTCTGCAGGAGGCCAGCGAGGCCTACCTGGTGGGTCTCTTCGAGGACACCAACCTGTGTGCCATCCACGCCAAGAGGGTCACCATCATGCCCAAAGACATCCAGCTGGCCCGCCGCACCCATGGAGGGAGAGAGAGCTTAGACTTTCTGCTGCACATTCACCAACCATAATGCTCTGCACTGTGTCTCTCTCTCTCTCTCTCTCTATATATATATATATATATATATACAGTATATACAGTATATACAGTATATATATATATATATATATATATATATATATATATATATATATATATATATATATATATATATATATATATATATATATATTTATAGTAATATGTACATATGTATACTAGCTGTTCTTGTTTTTTTCTTGCCTTCTGATTGTTGCTCTGAGTGTTGCTATCCCTGTGCTGTTGCAGTCCTGGAATTTCCCCATTGTGGGACTTATCTTATATACAAACAAAAAAGAAAACCCTCCTATCACTATTGTTGACAGTAACTCCACATGTGGACATCTTATCTGCCCTCACCAGAGTCTGGATTCATGTGTGTGTGCTGTATACCACACCAGAGGCAATAAAACACTGGACTTATTTTATGCAAACACCAAGGAGGCTTACACCTCATCACCCCCCCTCCCCCGAAAGATCTGATCACAACCTGGTTCACCTCCTGCCTGTGTACAAACTCCTGGTACACAGACAACCTCCTGTTACCCACACAGTGAAGATATGGTCTGTGGAGGTGGAGGACACTCTGAAGGACTGTTTTGAATCCATTGCATGGGAGAAGCTCTGGGATCCACATGGTGAGGATATTAATGGCCTCACACACACCATCACAGATTACATCAACTTCTGTGTGGAGAACACCATACCCACCAAGACCATACAGTTTTTCTTAAACAACAAACCCTGGATCAACCTTGGGATAAAGTCACTGCTGAAAGAGAAGAAAAGGATCTTCAGGTCGGGAAACGAGGAGGAGCTGAAGTCTGTACAGAGGGAGCTAAAGACGAAGATTAGAGAGGGGAAAGACAGTTTCGGGAAGAAGATGGAGGACAAGCTGAAGCAGAGTGACGTCAGCAGTGTGTGGAGAGGTGTCAAAACAATCTCTGGGCACCAGAATACCTCCTCCCAGGCCGTGAGGGGTAGGGAGTGGGTCAACGACCTGAACCTGTTCTTTAACAGGTTTGACCGCCCTCTCCTCCAACTGTTCACCAACCACTGCTGCCTCCACTTTCATCTAGTTCCGCTGTCCACTGCCCCCTCCACCCCCTTACATCCCCAAGCTCTTAGTGCACATCCCCTGCTGCCCCCCCCACAGACCCAGCCCCCCCAGCACACAGCCCCCCTGCCCCAGTCTGTCCCTCACTAAGACCAAGGTGAGAGCTGAGCTGAAGAAGATCAAGGTGAGGAAGGCTGCAGGTTTGGATGGCATCAGCTTGAGGCTCCTCAAGTCCTGTGCAGACCAGCTGTGCGGGATCGTGAAGCACATCTTCAGTCTGAGCCTGAAGCTGGGGAGGATACCACAGCTGTGGAAAACATCCTGCGTGGTACCTGTACCGAAGACTCCGCACCACAAGGACCTGAACAGCTACAGACCAGTGGCCCTCACATCACACCTGATGAAGACCCTGGAGAGGTTACTCCTTGCCCACCTCCATCCCCTGGTGGGACCAGCAATAGACCCACTTCAGTTTTCATACCAACATGGCACTGGGGTAGAGGATGCAATGATCTTCCTCTTACATCATTCTCTGTCACACCTGGAGAAGCCTGGGAGCACTGTGACGATCATGTTCTTTGATTTCTCGAGTGCTTTCAACACCATCCAACCAGTGATCCTGAGGGACAAGCTGCTGTGTGCAGGGGTGAACCAACACCTGTCATTGTGGATCCTGGACTGCCTCGCAGACCAACCACAGTTTGTGACAAACCACAGTTTGCGCACGACGCAGCGCGTCGTGCGCACTGCTGAGAAGGTGATCGGCTGCAGCGCGTCGTGCGCACTGCTGAGAAGGTGATCGGCTGCAAGCTCCCATCTCTCCAGGATCTGTACATCTCCAGGACCCGGAGGCGTGCTGGCCGGATCATAGCCGATCCCTCACACCCTGGTCATGTACTGTTTGCCCCCCTCCCCTCTGGTAGAAGACTTCGGTCCATCCAGACTAAAACCTCCCGTCACATGAACAGCTTCTTCCCCTCTGCCATTAGACTGCTGAACACTAAGTGACTCTCGTGCACCATGTACAGCAGCTCAACCAGACTCATGTCAATCATCACTGTTTTCTTCCTGCATTACCGACTGCACTATATAGTTCTCCACAGTATCTGCTGCTGGCTAATATATATTTTAACTGTTGACCAGTATCACTTAATCTTATCCTACACTTTATTACATGTATAGTTTATTTCTCTTATCTTATCATGTTTAATGTTGCAGCATTGTACCGAGACAAATTCCTAGTTTGTGTACTACATGAACAATGGCAATAAACCTGATTCTGATTCTGATTCTGAGAACCCAGGACTGTGTGTCTGACACCATCATCTGCAGTAAGGGGGGCCCCCAAGGAACAGTTCTGGGTCTCTCCCTGTTCACCCTCTACACTGCTGACTTTTCACACAACACACCACACTGCCATCTACAGAAGTTCTCTGATGACTCCGCGATTGTTGCCCTCATCTCTGATGGGGATGATGCGGAGTACAGAGGACTTCTCCAGGACTTCGTGGACTGGTGCCTGCAGAACTACCTCCAGATCAATGCAAGGAAAACCAAGAAACTCCTGGTGGATTGTCACAGGCGTGGATAACCCCCCACAAAACCAATAAACATCCAGGGAACAGACATTGAGATGGTGACATCTTACAAGTACCTGGGTGTTCACCCGAACAATAAACTGGACTGATCACACAACACCAACATACTCTACAAGAAGGGGCAGCGCAGATTGTTCCTCCTGAGGAGACTCAGGTCTTTTGGAGTACGAGGGGTACTCCTGAAGACCTTCTACAATTCAGTGGTGACATCACTCATCACATTTGGAGTGGACTGCTGGGGCAGTGGCATCATGGCAGCCAACAGGAAGAGACTGAACAGGCTGATCAAAAAAGCCAGCTCTATTCTGGGGCACCGCCTCGACCCAGTGGAGGAGATAGGAGAGAGGAGGATGGTGGCTAAACTGTCATCTCTGCTGGAGTCCGAGTCCACCCCATGCGGGACACGCTGAATGCATTGAGGAGCTCATTTAGCAGTAGGCTGTGTCATCCTAAGTGCTCAAGGGAGAGGTTCTGTACGTCCTTCCTACCTATACTGTAGCTGTCAGACTTTATAAGCTAACCGGTGCTGCTCATGGAGGCCGTATTAAACATCATAACTTTGCACAATAGAGATGGTCCCCTCTAATACATAACTTATACAATTGCAATTATTATCGAGGGTGGCAACAACACTGTTCATTCAAATGTGAAATATACTGTCTGGGTCCATATTTATATTTTGCCGGGTAATTTAATTGTAATGCTGTTGATACCATCTAACTGCAATGCTCCTGCACTGTGTATATAACTGTGCACATATGTATATTTATTTACTGCTTTGGCTAACCAGTTTTTATTGTCTTATTTATTGTTGCTCTTAGTGCTGCTATCCCTGTGCTGCTGCAATCCTGGAATTTCCCCATTGTGAGACTAACAAAGGCTTACAGTATCTCACAAAAGTGAGTACACCCAGGGACTAAAAGTAGGTAATAAAAAGATGACACACCTGTTTCAGATCATGCCTGAGTAAGATGTGTGTCTCACAGCTCCCACAGCCAAATGCTGTAAAGCTGTTTGAAACAAGATATCCAGGCCAGAAATTAAGTTAAACGTTTAGTAATCTTTTTTTTTTATTGTTCTTTTTTCTCACTGAAATTTCACTTGAATTACAATCATGCCTAACCAACCTCATATGAACATTGAAGCAGGCCACGCTACCTCAGACTGCCCTGAGGAAGAGACGGCGTCTGGTAGACCCCCAAGACCGGACACTGGTATGGTGCTGGAAGCTATTGCCTCTCTCCACCATGAACTACGCTCATTCAAGACAAATATTGGAGACATAATTGATGCAAGACTCAACCAGCTTTCGGCTACTATTAAGGGAGAGCTAACAGCCCTTAAATGTGAAACTATCTCCGCTATAGCAGCCGTGAATGCCTCTGTTACTGAACAAGCTAGCAAGCTAGCGGACTTGGAGCTCAACGCTTCCAGCACTGCTGATAAAGTTACCAAGCTGGAGCAGGAAGTGGAATGCCTAAGCAAATTGATAGATCACTTATCTGATAAATGCACTGATCTTGAAGGACGCAGTAGGAGGCAAAACTTGTGAATACTGTACGTTAAGGAGGGAGCTGAGTCAGGTAAGAAAACAAGAGACTTTGCTGCTCAACTCCTGAAAGACGCACTCTCTCTTAAAGAACGTCCACTTATCGACAGATGCCACTGAGCACTCCGAGTCTGCCCAGGTGATGGTGAACCCCCTTGCCCTCTCATCCTTAAGATGCATTATACCCACGAGCTGGAGGAAATACTGCGGAAGGTGGCTGAAATGCAGCGGATCACTTTCAACGGACAGCGGATCCTGATATTTCCCGACTACCCAGCAACGGTTGTGAAGCAGCGGCCCATGTTTAAAAGAGCCAGAGAACTACTGAGGGACAAACCTGGAGTGAGATTTGGCATGCAGTACCCATCGAAGCTGAGGGTTACTATCAATGGTAAGAAACATTTCTTCATAGATCCTGATAAGGGGACTAAATTCATGGAGCAGCACTTCGGAGCCGGCTCCTCAGGCTGATTTGATATGTGCACGGTTTGGATATGTGGCATGTTGATTCATCTATCAGAGTTTCTGATCGACCAGTGTTGGCATCATATCATTGTGACTGTTCTTTTCCCCCTCATCTGAAGAGTGATTTATTTGAGTCAATATTTTGATTTTTGAGATATTTTTGTTTTTACTGAGGTTATTGCATTTGTTTGTTTTCATTTTTATTTTTTTACTTTTATTCTTCCCTTTTTTTTAGATTTATTGGGACAGAAGTGCTTTGATGATATCATTCTTAATTGAGCACTGATTTGGTGGTTAATCGTTATATGCTTACCGTGTAGCTTGGAAAAGTGCTTAAAGTCTCAGCTACAATGTCTTGGAAAACAGGCCTGGCCCTTTTTCTTTCCTTTTTTTCTTTTTATTTTGCCTAATTACCTCCGCCAAGGAGGTAATGTTTTTTCCGGGGTTTGTCTGTCTGTCTCTCTGTCTGTCTGTTACCAACATAACTCAAAAAGTTATGAATGGATTTTGATGAAATTTTCAGGAAAGGTGTGTAATGGCACGGGAAACAGATGATTAGATTTTGGTGATGATCTGAGAATGCATACCTCCACCAAGGGCTTTGTTTGTATTTGTGCAGCAGGATTACACAAAAACTACTGGATGGATTTGGATGAAATTTTCACCAGAGGTGGTTCTTGGGCTAGAGAGGAACCCATTATATTTTGGTGATGATCTGAGAATGCATACCTCAGCCAAGGCTCTTATCTTCTCACAGTGTGTTAGCAACAATACTCCAAAACTGATGGACAGACTTTGATGCCATTTTCACCACAAGTGGCTATAGGCCTACACACAAACTCATTACATTTTGGAGGTGATCCATGACAAACGGAAGGAGCCTTGGCGGAGGTATGCGCTCTATGAGTGCTTTTCTAGTTATATTTGTTTGGAGCTCAGACTATATGCTCTAAAGTCATTTTGTTTTACTGTCCTAAACTGATGAAGGCTTGTTCATTTTGTTTCTGTAAACCTTAGATGGCTGTGGAGCTGTTTTCCACTTCACTTATTGGAAGGTTGACACTACATCAACACATAGGTCATAGGGAGTTAGGAGTTTTTTCTAATCTGTTTTGTTTTATTGTTATTGTTATTTTGTCTCCTAGTCTCCCTTATGGAGTTGTGCCGTGTTTACTGTTTTAGCAACGGCAAGACATTTTGGGGCTCTATGATTATGTTGGGAGGGTATAGATTCTGTATGATAATGGATATTTCTTGTGTTGTGAAGGAATTTCAAAGCTTTAGTCAAGTGCTATTTCTTTAATGCAGGACACAGATCTAGGTCATGATAACAGATGAGGAGGCCATACCTGTGTCACTTGTCGAACGTGAAGGGGCTGAATCATCCAGTTAAAAGGGGCAAAGTACTAGGCCATCTTAAATCCTAGTCTTCAGACGTTATGTTTCTTCAAGAAACACACTTAAAGAACAGCTCCCAAACCAGGTTAAAAAGCAGCTGGATCGGACACATGCATCATTCTTCCTTCTCTATTAAGGCAAGGGGTGTTGCTATTTTAATTCATAAGGGTGTGGCATTTAAACATCGTTCAATAATAACAGATGTTGAGGGACGCTACCTTATTGTTTCTGGGGAATTTCACTCTATCCCAGTAACTTTAGTGAATGTTTACGGTCCGAATTTTGACCATCCAGCTTTCTTTAAGAAAGTGTTCTCCCTAATAAAAGGAAATTATCGAGACTGTGAGTAAATTTAAGAACAAAAAATCAGCTGACTGGAATGAAATTGACATGACAATAGTGAAAGAAGTAATTGAAGGAACTATTAAACCACTCACCCACATCTGTAACCTGTCATTTCAAACTGGTAAATTTCCAAACAAAATGAAAATAGCAAAAGTAATACCACTATACAAAGCAGGAGACAGTCCTGCTTTGACAGAGTTTTGGGTCCCAAACTCTTTATCTTATATATAAATGACATATGCCAAGTATCAAAAATTCTGAAATTTATTTTGTTTGCGGATGACACAAATATCCTTTGCACTGGTGGGAATTTGCAGCAGGTTTTAGAGGTGGTCACAACTGAAATGAAAAGGTTAACGCAGTGGTTCAACAAAAATAAATTATCTCTAAATCTGAAAAAACAAAGATTATGTTGTTTGGAAATTATAAAATAAATCATGAAATAATGGTAATGATAGAGGATACTACAATTGAAACAGTACAGGAAAATATGTTTCTGGGGGTGACGCTAGACAATAAAATCTGCTGGAAACCTCACATCAGTCACATCCGGGCCAAGTTGTCAAAATGTATAGGGATACTGGGGAAGACAAGACACATCTTGGACTATAAATCATTGTTCTTACTGTACAATTCACTGGTTTTACCATATCTTAACTACTGTGTAGAGGTCTGGGGAAACGCATACAAGACCAACCTACAGCCAATATGCACATTACAAAAAAAGCTATAAAGTGCCATAAAGTTCATGGATATAGTTAAATAAAAGACAGCACAAGTCATGTACAGGGCAATTAATAATCAACTCCCAACTAATATACAAAAAATATTCAAAAAAAGAGACAATGATTATAATTTGAGAGGAGACTTAAACTTTACAAAACCTAAGGTACAAACAACTAAGAAAAGTCTGTGCATATCGGTCTGTGGGGTGGATCTGTGGAACAGTCTGGAGCTGGAACTAAAACTATGTACAAACAGAAATCAATTCAAAAATAAGTATAAACATTATTTGCTGAAAGGATATACGTATGCTGAGCCACCACCGGAGTGGTGGCTCAGTTGGTAGAGCACCCGCCCCACACCCGGGAGGCAGGGGTTCAAATCCCAGCCGGGTCATGCCGAAGACCATATAAAAGTGGAACTTCCTGCCGTCCAGCTTGGTGCTCAGCAATAATGGAATGGAGGAGGGAAATCTGTGGCGGCGCCTTGCATGGCAGCGGCCCTCTGATTCTGCACTGGGGTGTGTGTGATTAACACAGTAGATAGATAAAGCACAATCTCGTTCTGCTGTACATGATTGGTTGTACGGTTGAATGACAATAAGGGTGATTTAGAGGGGTAGTATTAATATGTACGATTCACTATGCTCACTCTGGCGCACAATGGTATGGTAGATGGGACAGTACTGTGCATATCTGTGTATATCTGTGTTGTTTGGGGCTGGGTATAGATGTATGGACCGCATGCATGTTGGGATGGATGGGTGTCAATGTTGATATGTACAAAATATAGTTAATTGTCTACTTGGGGTCTTAATTGAGGTAATTGGTATATACAGTATTTCACATGGGTTGTATTTAGGGAAAAGAGGAGTTGGAGTAAATAAGTGTTAACTTCTTCCTTCTCCCTTTCGAGCACTGTATACTGTCACTTTTATTGCACTTGTCATTTGTTTTGGTTTTTTGCTCGAAATAAAGCATCTATCTATCTATCTATCTGTCTGTCTGTCTATCTAATAACAGATGTATCACAAACTAATCTTATAATTGGAGGAGACTTCAGCTGTATGCTAGACCCTTATATGGATACTTCCTCTAAAAAAACGGGCATCACACTCTAATACAAGGGATTTTTTAAATGCATATATTAATAATTTGAATCTATCTGATGTTTGGAGATTTTTCCATCCCTCTGAATGAGACTATTCATTTCACTCACATGTACATAATGTCTATACTCGCATTAACTACTTTCTTATAGATTCTAAATTGATGGCTTATATTGATAACCCTTGTTATGGTGATATTTTGATTTCAGATCATAGCCCGCTTATATTTAAGCTCAATTTAAATGGCCTGCAAGCTTCTCGGCCTTTATGGAAGATGGACCCTCAGCTTGTTAACGACCCTAAATTTTGTGATTATCTTCTTACACAAATGAAAATATTTTTTAAAGCCAATGACGCCCCAGAGATCTCCCCATGCTTATTGTGGGAGACTCTTAAGGCATATCTAAGGGGTTGTATAATTTCCTATGTGGGGCGTAGAAACAAGTTAAATAGAGAAAAGCTTTTAAGGTTGGAAGAGCGAATCCATCAATTGGATAAAGAGAATTCATGTCACCCTTCCATAGAGAAGTATAAGCAAATTATAGAGTTGAGAATTCAATATAATCAGATTGTTTCAGCCAAGATTTCTAAATCCTTTATTTTTTTTAAAGCAGAAGCACTTTGAATTTGGTGAAAAGCCACAAAAGTTGCTTGCAGGACAATTACGCAAATTGGAAAATGATCGCATCATTTATAAAATTAAGTCCAAACAAGGAGCCTGCTTTACTTTGGCTAAAGATATCAATAACTGTTTTAAAGAATTTTATGACTCTCTCTACTCCTCCAAAACAAATGCAGGACCCCACGATATGGAAAATTTTTTGAGAAGTATTAAGCTTCCCACTCTGAAACATGAGGATTATATCTTTTTAAATAAGGACATCACCCTGAGGGAGTTAAAGGACACAATAGGTACTTTAAAAAATGGTAAAACCCCTGGCCCAGATGGGCTTCCTACCGAGCTGTACAAGTCATTCACTGATTCGCTTACACCTTATATGCTCAGTATGTTCACCTGCGCTTTTAAAAAATGATTTATTACCACAAACACTTAGTGAGGCTGTCATTACTCTTATCCCAAAAAAGGGTAAAGACCCAGAGAAGGTCGGTGGATATACTGTAGGCCCATCTCTCTCCTTAATGTGGATCAAAAAATATTAGCCAAAGTTTTTGCAAATAGACTTAGTAAACACATGGACAGACTTGTCCATCCGGACCAAATTGGATTTATACCTGGCAGAAACTCTGCTTCCAACCTTAGACGTCTCTTTAATATAATGTATCATTGCAAGCCTAGCTTGAGTAACCTTGTTGTAGTCTCTCTTGATGCTGAAAAGGCGTTTGACCAACAAGTAGAATGGTCCTATTTATTTGCTGTTTTAGACAAATTTAATCTAGGTGATAAATTTACTACCTGGATAAAACTTTTGTACAAGCACTCCAGAGCTCAGATACTAACTAATGGAATGCTATCCCCTCATTTTAGCCTGTTTAGGGGTACGAGGCAGGGCTGCCCCCTCTTACCCCTCCTGTTCGCATTGGCCATTGAGCCTCTCGCTGAGTCAATTCATACGGACCCTGATGTTCATGGCGCTAATATTTCGGACACGTCTGATAAGATTTCCCTTTATGCGGACGATGTCCTGTTCTTTATTACGAAACCTCAGTCCAGTCTTCCTGCGATTCTAGACACAAAAAATATATTTGGAACTTTTTCTGGTTACAGAATTAAATGGACTAAGAGTGAGTTGATGCCTGTTGGATTGGTGGATTTGTCCTAAATACAACATTTACCATTTAAAGCTTCTACTCAGGCATTCACTTATCTTGGGATTCAGGTAACAAGATTTCTCTTCTCTTTTCAAAGCTAACTATTCCCCTCTTGTGGCCAAATTGCAGACTAATATTCAGTTTTGGAGATCTCTCCCCATTTCATTGATTGGGAGGATTAACACAATCAAAATTATATTTCTTCCTCAGTTATTGTATCTCTTCCGATGTCTACCTGTGTTTTTACCACAATCCCTTTTTTTTTAATTTAGACTCTGTCATTTTACCTTTTATTTGGAATTACAAAAACCATAGGGTTAAAAAGGCTCATTTTTGTAAACCCAGGTGGGTGGGAGGACTTGCTCTCCCCGACTTTTTTCTTTATTACTGGGCCTTCAACATTAAAATAATTTCAAAATGGTTGGATAACTCAGTTAATTTCCCTCGCTGGCTGCAGTTGGAGCGGGAGCATTGCTGCTCACACAGTCTGGGGGCAGAGATCCTGTCTGCTGTAACTTTAGATAAGTCTATTTATGGTGAAAGTGTTGTTATAAATAGAACAATCGGAATTTGGAAACAAATTAAGATGCACTTCAGGGTTAAATCACTCTCCTTTTTACTTCCCATTGCTGGGAATCCGTCATTCCCACCATCTCAGTCTGATCATGGATTTTTACAATGGAGAGACCTGGGTATTCACACTATCGGTGATTTTCACCTGAATGGTACCTCAGCTTCATTTGAATAGCTACAAGAAATGTATGAATTAACCAGGAATATTTTTTTTAGGTTTCTACAAATTAGAAATTATGTGCGTACCTACATACCTTCCTCTGAAAGTGCATCAGCTACAGTCCTAGACAAGTGCCTTCTTCAAAACACAGGCTCTGATCGAAAAGTATCACATTTTTACAATGCCTTACAATCCATCAACCCTCCCTCAATGTCCGAAATTAAAAGTGATTGGGAAAATCAGCTGGGGACACAAATCGTTGATGAACTCTGGGATAAGGGTCTTGAAGACATTGGTACTTGCTCTTTAAATGCTAGGCATTGTTTGATTCAGTTTCGTGTCCTTCACAGACTAGTCTAAATCCAAGCTCCACAAAATTTTTCCAGATGTCTCAATGTGATAAATACTCAGCAGCAGAGGCAAACCTCGTTCACACCTTTGTTTTGTGCCCCAAATTAACAAGATATTGGACAAAAATTTTTGATGCCTTATCAAAAATTCTCCAGATTAAATTTGAACCACACCCCATCTTAATCATATTTGGAGTATCTGATAATATATCTATGTTACAGAAAACACAAAACAAACTTCTTTCTTATAGTTTGACTGCAGCTAAAAAAAACTGATTCTGATGTTGTGGCAAAAGAAGGAAGCTCTTACCTTTAAGCTCTGGCTTAAGGCATTAGCTGATACACTCCATTTGGAAAAAAATTAGATTCTTTTTAAAAAATAAAGAGTCGCAGTTTGATATGATCTGGTTACCCCTCGCCTGTTATCTAAAAAAACAACTTTTAATTCATTAATCCTCTGTATTGTCTATGCAATGTAACTAGCATACTGTTTTTCCTGTTTGCCTTATTATTGCTCATCATAACAGCTGTCATACATTATGTTTCATTAGCAGAGTGCTAATTTCATTTTTGAAAAATAATGGAAAAAAGATGTGCTTTATTATGAAATGTATATACAGTATCAGATTTTCAATAAAACGCATTCGACAAAAAAAAAAAAAAACCTGAGTACACCCCTCACATTTTTGTAAATATTTTATTATATGTTTTCATGGGACAACACTGAAGATATGAAACGTTGACACAATGTAGTCAGTGTACAGCTTGCATAATATTGTAAATTTGCTGTCCCCTCAAAATAACTCAACACACAGCCATTAATGTCTAAACCGCTGGCAACGAAAGTGAGTACAGCCATGGCCAAAATTGTTGGTACCCCTCTGTTAATGAAAGAAAAACCCACAATGGTCACAGAAATAACTTGAATCTGACAAAAGTGGTAATAAATAAAAATTCTATGAAAATTAACCAATGAAAATCAGACAATACTTTTGAATTGTGGTTAAACAGAATTACTTTAAAAAACAAACTCATGAAACAGGCCTGGACAAAAATGATGGTACCCCTAGAAAAGATTGAAAATAATGTGACCATAGGGACATGTTCAGCCAAGATGTGTCCTCTAATTAACATCACAGGTGTCTACAAACTTGTAATCAGTCAGTCGGCCTATTTAAAGGGTGACAAGTAGTCACTGTGCCGTTTGGTGACATGGTGTGTACCACACTAAACATGGACCAGAGGAAGCAAAGAAAAGAGTTGTCTCAGGAGATTAGAAAGAAAATTATAGACAAGCATGTTAAAGGTAAAGGCTATAAGACCATCTACAAGCAGTTTAATGTTACTGTGGCTACAGTTGCACATATTATTCAGAAATTTAAGATCCACGGGACTGTAGTCAACCTCCCTGGACGTGGCCGCAGGAGGAGATGGATAATACGAATGGTAACAAAAGAGCCCAGAACAACCTCTAAACACATTCATGGTGAACTCCAAGGTCAAGATACATCAGAGTCAGATCGCACCATCCGTCGTTGTTTGAGCCAAAGTGGACTTCATGGGAGACGACCAAGGAGGACACCACTGTTGAAAACAAATCATAAAAAAGCCAGACTGGAATTTGCCAGACTGCATGTTGACAAGCCACAAAGCTTCTGGGAGAATGTCCTATGGACAGACGAGACAAAACTGGGACTTTTTGGCAAGGCACATCAGCTCTATGTTCACAGACACAAAAATGAAGCATACCAAGAAAAGAACACTGTCCCTACTGTGAAACATGGAGGAGGTTCTGTTATGTTCTGGGGCTGTTTCGCTGCATCTGGCACAGGGTGTCTTGAATCTGTGCAGGGTACAATGAAATCTCAAGACTATCAAGGTATTCTAGAGAGAAATGTGCTGCCCAGTGTCAGACAGCTTGGTCTCGGTCACAGGTCATGGGTCTTGCAACAGGATAATGACCCAAAACACACAGCTAAAAACACCCAAGAATGGCTAAGAGCCAAACATTGGACTATTCTAAAGTGGCCTTCTATGAGCCCTGATCTAAATCCTATTGAACATCTGTGGAAGTAGCTGAAACATGCCGTCTGGAGAAGGCACCCTTCAAACCTGAGACAACTGGAGCAGTTTGCTCATAAGGAGTGGGCCAAAATACCTGCTGAGAGGTACAGAAGTCTCATTGACAGTTACAGAAGTTGTTTGATTGCAGTGATTGCTTCAAAAGGTTGTGCAACAAAATATTAAGTTAAGGGTACCATCATTTTTGTCCAGGCCTGTTTCATGAGTTAGTTTTTTAAAATAATTCTGTTGAACCTGAATTCAAAAGCACTGTCTGATTTGCATTGGTTAATTTTCATAGAATTTTTATTTATTACCACTTTTGTCAGTTTCAAGTTATTTCTGTGACCATTGTGGGCTTTTCTTTCATTGACAGAGGGGTACCAACAATTTTGTCCACGTGTGTACACCCCTAAGTTAAAATGTCCAAATTGTGCCCAAAGTGTCAATATTTTGCCACCATTATTTTCCAGCACTGCCTTAAGTCTCTTGGGCATGGAGTTCACTAGAGCTTCACAGGTTGCCACTGGAATCCTCTTCCACTCCTCCATGATGACATCACGGGACTGGTGGATGTTAGAGACCTTGTGCTCCTCCACCTTCCGTTTGAGGATGCCCCACAGATGTTCAGTGGGGTTTAGGTTTGGAGACATGCTTGGCCAGTCCATCACTTTTATCCTCAGTTTCTTTAGCAAGGCAGTGGTCATCTTGGAGGTGTGTTTGGGGTGGTTATCATGTTGGAATACTGCCCTGCGGCCCAGTTTGCGAAGGGAGGGGATCATGCTCTGCTTCAGTATGTCACAATACATGTTAGCATTTATGGTTCCCTCAATGATCTGTAGCTTCCCAGTGCCGGCAACACTCATGCAGCCCCAAACCACGACACTCCCACCATCATGCTTGACTGTAGGCAAGACACACTTGTCTTTGTACTCCTCACCTGGCTGCCGCCACACACGCTTGACAGCATATGATCCAAATAAGTTTATGTTGGTCTCATCAGACCACAGGACATGGTTCCAGTAATCCACATCCTTAGTCTGCTTGTCTTCAGCAAACTGTTTGTGAGCTTTCTTGTGCATCATCTTTAAAAGGGGCTTCCTTCTGGGACGACAGCCACGCAGACCAGTTTGATGCAGTGTGTGGCGTATAGTCTGAGCACTGACAGGCTGACCCCACCCCCACCCCTTCAACCTCTGCAGCAATGCCGGCAGCACTCATACGTCTATTTTCAAAAGACAACTTCTGGATATGACGCTGAGCACGTGCACTCAACTTCTTTGGTCAGCCATGGCAAGGCCTGTTCTGAGTGGAACCTGTCCTGTTAAACCGCTGTATGGTCTTGGCCACCATGCTGCAGCTCAGTTTCAGGGTGTTGGCAATCTTCTTATAGCCTAGGCCATCTTTATGTCGAGCAACAATTCTTTTTTTCAGATCCTCAGAGAGTTCTTTGCCATGAAGTGCCATGTTGAATTTCCAGTGACCAATATGAGAGAGTGTGAGAGTGATAACACCAAATTTAACACACCTGCTCCCCATTCACACCTGAGACCTTGTAACACTAATGAGTCACATGACACCGGGGAGGGAAAATGGCTAAATGGGCACAATTTGGACATTTTCACTTTGGGGTGTACTCACTTTTGTTTCCAGCGGTTTAGACATTATTGGCTGTGTGTTGAGTTATTTTAAGGGGACAGCAAATTTACACTGTTATACAAGCTGTACACGGATTACATTGTATCAAAGTGTCATATCTTCAGTGTTGTCCCATGAAAAGATATAATAAAATATTTACAAATATGTGAGTGGTGTACTCACTTTTGTGAGATACTGTCTTATCTTATTTATAATTGTCACATGACAGCAGTCATGGGGTATTTTCCTGGCTGACGGAGCTTCTGTCATTGCATTTTAATCTTTATTGTTTTACGACATTAAATCCTTATGTGTCTGACCTTGGACTGGGACTATGTTCTCACCTTTTACATTTGACTCATTATACACACACATAACACTCATACTCTTTCTTCTTCTTTAAGGTGCTTCACTATCCCTCCTCTGCACGTGTCCTCTCTTAAGGTGCATTCAGACCAAATGCAAATGGGCGGTGCGAATCCATACAAAGTGAATGGAAAGAGGCGAGTACATGCAAAATTGCATATTCGCGCATTCACGTCCGAGGTAATATGCTAGCTTTGAAATTCTGCTGTCACCGGAGTAAAAGTATCACTATTGCAGAGTAAACTAATTTGAAAATGAGACTCACTCACCTGGAGACAGGAGGACTGGGAGCTCTTCAGCTGAATTGGGATTTCGGAGTTATTTACCCATGGTTTCCTGCCACGGACGTGCTAGCAAGCTAGCAATGGAAACACTCATCATCTTATAAAGTTTTGGAGACGGACAACTTTTTCAGGTGAGCCCTTCGTTGGATAATGTAAACCTAAAGCGTGACGTTATTTTGGGGATTTCCACAGTAGGCTGAACACTGCTGCAGACGTTATAAAGGCAACTTTGGTTGTCTGCTTCCCACTCAGACGGTGAATTCATGTGTATTCACGCATTTGCACTGAGTTATAACGTAATCACGCCGCTCGAAAAATTCACCTGTTCGTGTTTGGTGTGAGCACACCTTTACTTTGTCTCCAAACCGCTCAACCTGAGCTATCTCTCTGATATATAGGTGCATCTCAATAAATTAGAATGTCATTGACAAGTTAATTGAGTTCAGTAATTCAATTCAAAAAATGAAACTCATATATTCTATAGATTCTTTACATGCAAAGTGATATATTTCAAGTGTTTATTTCTTTTAATTTTGATGATTATGGCTGAGGGCTCATGAACACCTCAAATCCCGTTTCTCAAAAAATTAGAATATTACATAAAATGAATTTTAAAAAGTGGATTTTTAATAGAAATGTTGGCCGACTGAAAAGTATGTCCATGTACACACTCAATACTTGGTCAGGGCTCCTTTTGCATGAGCTACTGCATCAATGCAGCGTGTCATGGAGGCAATCAGTCTGTGGTACTGCTGAGGTGTTATGGAAGCCCAGGTTGCTTTGAGAGCGGCCTTCAGCTCGTCTGCATTGTTGGTTCTGGTGTCTCTCATCTTCCACTTGACAATACAGTACTCCATAAGCCATGGTCACAAATACCCTTATGAACTGCTGCATGTCATGGTGGCCTCTGGGCCGTCATTGGCGTCATCAGTTCCAGCTGCGCACAGACCAGCAGGTGCCAATCAGCGGCTGTTAAAAGCCAGCGTCGCTGACAGCCCGTCACGGAGTCGTCTGTCCTCCTCATCGGAGCATGAACCTGAGCTTCGTTCTCAAGCTACGTCAAGAGCGCCTCGTCAAGAACTACCACGTAAGAGAACTGTGTGTTACTCAACTCCTTGCCTTTACCCCTGTGCACAGGTGGACCTCCCAGGCGGCGGTCCAGCTTCCCCAGCCGACGGGGCGTTGCCACTTCAGCCACGTAGCTCCTCGCTACCACCTCTGCTTCCGGTACGTCTTACTCCTCAGCTGCAAGAGTTACTATTGTCTCAGCTGCAGGAACTATCATCACCACGATCAGTGGAATCTCTGTCATCGCCACCATCAGAGCTGTCATCGTCACGGTCAGTGGAATCACTGTCAACACCGCTATCAGAGCTGTCATCGTCTCGGTCAGTGGAATCACTGCCGTCACCATCACAGAAACTGCCATCGCCACAGCAACAGGTGGATTCACTACCACAGCCACGAGCACCTTCACCTCCACGTTACACGGCCGCTGGAAGTCAGCAGGACGCTCCCTGTGGATCACCCAAGTAAGCCCTTTCACCTACAATTACTCACGAGTGCTGAACAGCAGTAATTGTATTTGCTTGTGTGTTACAGGGTGGCCAGGTCTCCATCCGGACTGCTCAGCTCCAGCGACCAGGACACATTACTTGCACTCACTCACTCACGCACTACACACTCTCACTCTTCAATAAAGGATTATTGTCACTATCTACCCGTGTCAGTGTCTGTCTCCTGGGTCCTAAACATGTCAGTACGACTCTGTCACGTTGACCCAGCGGACAGTTCACTGTCACGCAAAATCAACACACTTAGCGCTCAGGTAGATTTGTTAGCACACCAGCAGACAGTGATCCTAAATCAGTTAACTTTAATTAACAGTCGGCTGGATCGTCTGGAAGGACACCAGACGTTCTCCCCGACCGCAAATATCTCAGCCCCTGCGGGCTTGGCGCCAGGTCAAGCTAACACCTCCTCGACCTCTCGCCTCACCCCTGTTCCCACGCCTGCCTGGTTCAGCGGAAAACTCGGGGAAGCCCGAGGATTCATATTACAATGTGAATCAGTTTTTCTCCGCGTTCCGGGAGATTTCACCTTAGACTCTAACAGGATTGGTTATGTCATAAATTTGTTGACGGGTAGAGCTTTAGATTGGGCTTATTCCATCATGGCTAAACCAAGCTACCCCATGCTGACTTACCAGGAGTTTGTGACAGAATTCATGTCTGTGTTTGATCATACAGATAGGGGTGAGGTGTTGACAGGACGGCTGTTGAGCCTACAGCAGGGAAAGAGATCAGCTGCTGACTACGCTATTGACTTCTGGGTCCTGGCCGCAGAAATTGGGTGGGGGGAGCCATCACTGTGTGGTATTTTCCTGCGTAGTCTTAGTGATGAGTTGAAGGATGAATTAGCGGCACGGGATAAACCGGACAACTTGCGTGATTTGATTGCCCTAATGGTTAGCCTGGATAGCAGATTAAGGGGGCGGGCGGCCGAACGGCGAGCTACTTCCCGTTCGGTTAGACCCCACCCTCGCGTCACTAGCTCTCCTCTTCTCGCTCTACCTGTGTCAGAGGAATCCCCGGATCAAGAGGCTATGGTTGTAGGTCAGTCTAAATTGTCAGCAGCTGAGAGACAGCGCCGCAGGGATCAGGGCCTCTGTTTCTACTGTGGGAAAGAGTCACATGGGGTTTTCGAGTGTCCCAGTAGATTAAAAGGGAAGGCCCGTGGATCGCAGTAGGGGGATTCACGGGCAAGAATTCATAAGAACCCCTTACTAGTTGTCGTTTACCCATCAGACTGATCCATGCACATACAAAACACTCCACTTTAGCGTTAATTGACTCAGGAGCTGAGCAGAATTTTGTTTCTAGAGACCTGGCAACCCAGATGGGCCTTAGCTGTCAGACTCTAGATCCCCTTGTCAAACTCATCACCCTGTCCAAGGCGTCACTGACCACCGTTGCCCATCAGACGGCCCCAGTGTCTATAATTGTGTCAGGAAACCACAGGGAGGAAATTAGGTTCCTAGTCCTGCCCGTCTCTTCTTCGCCCGTCATCCTGGGGTACCCCTGGCTTCGATTGCATAACCCCACCATTGACTGGCAAGCTGGGAGTATAACAGCGTGGAGTACATTCTGCCTGAGTGCCTGTCTCCAATCTGCGGCGTGCGCCCCGTTGGTCAAGGTGCCTCCACCTCATTCGTCACCACCGGACCTGTCCAAGGTGCCAGAGGTTTACCATGACCTGGGGTTAGTTTTTAGCAAGTCTCGGGCGTTGTCTTTACCCCCCCCCACCATCGCCCTTACGACTGCGCAATTAATCTGAAGGCTGGGGCCCCTCTTCCTGCTAGCCGCCTATACAGCCTATCAGCCCCGGAGCGCGAGGCTATGGACACATACATCAAGGAGTCACTGGCCTCTGGAATCATCCGCCCGTCGTCTTCGGCCGTGGGAGCTGGGTTCTTCTTCGTCGGGAAGAAGGACGGCTCATTACGCCCCTGCATCAACTTCCGGGGTCTCAATGAAATAACGGTAAAAGACAAATACACTCTGCCCTTGATGAACACTGCCTTTGACTCCCTCCAGGGGGCATCCTGGTTTACTAAGTCAGACCTCAGGAATGCTTATCACCTAGTGCGCATAAGAGAAGGTGACAAGTGGAAGACGGCTTTCCGGACCCCAAGCGGGCATTTTGAGTACCTTGTAATGCCGTTTGGGTTAAACAACGCTCCGGCCGTCTTCCAGCGTTTAATAAACAATGTTTTGCGGGACTTCCTGAACTCGTTTGCGTTTGTATATCTTGACGACATACTCATCTTCTCTCGCACACTAGAAGAGCATCAGGTGCATGTCCGTAAGGTACTACAGCGCCTCCTGGAGAATCAACTGTTCGTCAAGGCTGAGAAATGTGAGTTCCATACTGACCAAACCTCCTTCCTAGGGTTCATAATAGCCCGGAACCAGGTGCTTCCTGACCCAGCCAAGGTCAAGGCAGTAATGGATTGGCCTGCACCCTCCTCTAGGAAGCAGCTTCAAGGATTCCTGGGTTTTGCTAATTTCTATAGGAGGTTTGTGCCCAATTTTGGTAATATTGCTCGCCCTCTGACTGCGCTCACCTCCCCTAAGACCCCGTTTTGCTGGAGTGAGGAGGCAGCCGGAGCTTTTGAGAAACTGAAGAGGGAGTTCGCTTCGGCCCGGGTCCTAACTCAGGTGGACCCGAAGCTGCAGTGCTTGGTGGAAGTGGACGCCTCTGACTCGGGGGTAGGAGCGGTACTCTCCCAACGCTCTCCCGAGGATGGTAAGATTCGCCCATGTGCTTACTTCTCTCATCGTCTATCCCCAGCAGAGAGAAATTACAGCATAGGAGACAGGGAGCTGTTGGCAGTGAAGCTCGCCTTAGAGGAATGGAGACACTGGCTGGAGGGGGCTGCTCAACCGTTCGTGGTATGGACTGATCATCGTAACCTGGAATACCTCAGGACGGCGAAGCACCTGAATGCACGCCAGGCTCGTTGGTCCCTCTTCTTCGGCCGGTTTAATTTTTCCATCACCTACCGGCCGGGAAGCAAGAACGGTAAGCCGGATGCCCTCTCGCGGCAGTTTGACGCACCATCCTCTGAGGACCAGGAAACTCCTATCTTGCCGCCCTCCTGCGTCGTGGGTGCTCTGTCCTGGGGTATCTGCAAGACGGTTCGCCGGGCTCAGAGGACTGAGCCGGACCGGGGGGGGGGGGGCGCCTGTTTGTTCCACGTGCCATTCGAGGCCAAGTGATTGAGTGGGGTCACGCCTCCAAGTTGGCTTGTCATCCTGGGGTGGGCCGGACTGTGGACCTTCTCCAGAGGACCTTCTGGTGGCCAGGGCTACGGAAGGACATTGTAGGTTACATCCGGGCTTGCGCTCAGTGCGCCACCGGGAAGACGACATCATCCCCCCCGGCGGGCCTATTACACCCGTTGCCGGTCCCTTCCCGCCCCTGGTCCCACGTTGCTATGGACTTTGTGACTGGTTTGCCCACCTCGGATAATTTCACTACAGTTTTAACCATTGTGGACCGTTTCTCGAAGGCAGCCCATTTTGTGCCTCTTCGGAGTTTGCCTTCAGCCCAGGAAACAGCGGACCTCCTCGTCCAACATGTGATCCGTCTTCACGGCATCCCCGCCGACATAGTGTAGGACCGGGGACCACAGTTTGTCTCGCAGGTCTGGAAGGCTTTCTGTGCGACGCTGGGAGCCACAGCCAGCCTCTCCTCTGGTTATCATCCCCAGAGCAATGGCCAGTGTGAGCGGGCTAACCAGTTGCTTGAGGCCGCATTGCGCTGTGTCATCTCCTCCTGCTCATCCTCCTGGAGCAAGTATCTTCCTTGGATTGAGTACGCCCATAACACCACGGTCTCTACGGCTACGGGCGTCTCCCCCTTCAGGGCGTCATCTGGGTTTGATCCACCGCTGTTCCCGGAGGAGGAGAGGGAGGTAGCAGTTCCCTCGGTCCAAGCCCACATCAAGCGCTGTCGGCGAGTTTGGCTCATCGCCCGCCAAGCCCTGTTGAAGACTACAAGACGCAACATCCAGGTGGCCAACCGGCATAGGAGACCCGCCCCGGACTACAAGGTGGGTCAGAAGGTTTAGTTGTCAACTCGGAATATTGGTGTACCGGCTGAGAAGCGTAAGCTTACCAAGCGCTTCATTGGTCCCTACACCATCACTCGTATTATTAATCCTGTGTCTGTGCGCCTGTCTCTCCCCTCTTCGATGCGCATCTGCCCCACCTTTCATGTCTCCCAGGTCAAACCATACGTCTCTGACCCCCTGTGCCCGCCTCCCGCGGCCCCCGCCCCCCCGAGGATGATCGATGGCCATCCGGCCTGGGGGGTGACTGCCATCCTGGACGTTCACAGGCGAGGTAGTGGTCTTCAGTATTTGGTGGACTGGGAGGGCTTTGGACCGGAGGATCGTTCTTGGATTCGCCCAGCGTTGATCCTGGATAAACAGCTGATCCGCGATTTCCATCGGGCGAATCCAGGTAGAATTGGGCAGGTGCCTGGAGGCACTGTTAGAGGGGGGAGTACTGTCATGGCGGCCTCTGGGCCGTCATTGGCGTCATCAGTTCCAGCTGCGCACAGACCAGCAGGTGCCAATCAGCGGCTGTTAAAAGCCAGCGTCGCTGACAGCCCGTCACGGAGTCGTCTGTCCTCCTCATCGGAGCATGAACCTGAGCTTCGTTCTCAAGCTACGTCAAGAGCGCCTCGTCAAGAACTACCACGTAAGAGAACTGTGTGTTACTCAACTCCTTGCCTTTACCCCTGTGCACAGGTGGACCTCCCAGGCGGCGGACCAGCTTCCCCAGCCGACGGGGCGTTGCCACTTCAGCCACGTAGCTCCTCGCTACCACCTCTGCTTCCGGTACGTCTTACTCCTCAGCTGCAAGAGTTACTATTGTCTCAGCTGCAGGAACTATCATCACCACGATCAGTGGAATCTCTGTCATCGCCACCATCAGAGCTGTCATTGTCACGGTCAGTGGAATCACTGTCAACACCGCTATCAGAGCTGTCATCGTCTCGGTCAGTGGAATCACTGCCGTCACCATCACAGAAACTGCCATCGCCACAGCAACAGGTGGATTCACTACCACAGCCACGAGCACCTTCACCTCCACGTTACACGGCCGCTGGAAGTCAGCAGGACGCTCCCTGTGGATCACCCAAGTAAGCCCTTTCACCTACAATTACTCACGAGTGCTGAACAGCGGTAATTGTATTTGCTTGTGTGTTACAGGGTGGCCAGGTCTCCACCCGGACTGCTCAGCTCCAGCGACCAGGACACATTACTTGCACTCACTCATGCACTACACACTCTCACTCTTCAATAAAGGATTATTGTCACTATCTACCCGTGTCAGTGTCTGTCTCCTGGGTCCTAAACATGTCACGGCAGACATCTTTTGAACAGTTTTTGGACCATTTCATACGGCCTTCTTAAGGTGGCCATAGGAGAATCCAGTGTTCGTAGACCATTCATAAGTTCATGGCCAGGTTGATGGTCTTGTCCAAGATTTCTATGAATAGCCCATGAAAACCCCTCATCGTAGCGTGGCCGTACGAATGCCATAGGAACAATGTAAGAACAAGACTAAGAAAACAGATTTTTTTTAAATGAAATTGTAGCTGACTGCATGCTTGTACAAGTACATAAAAACAGACCACAGTGAAATACTGTTGCTTCCAGAAAATTACACTTCTGTGGTCTATATTAATCATATATTCCATAACCTACATATGTTAAAGCATGTGGAAATGTTTGGTAATTACATATGTAAAAGACTCAACACCTCTGAAAGGACAAAGGGCTCTCACCCGCCGAGCGAAGAACAAAGATGTTCCCGGACGCGGAGGAGGAGACCGGACGAGCCACCCTCACCCCCCAAGGCGAGGAGAGGAAGTACCATCACCTCCCAAGGCGAGGAGAGGAAATACCAAGACAATGGGGGGGATTAAGATAATGAGGGATGTCAGCCTTTGTTATGCATGTCTTTTGTTGTGTGCATGTATATAATGAGTGAGTTGGAGAGATTCTGTCTCTCTTTCCCTTCTGCCGCTCTCTGCACCAGATGAGACTTGCTAGAAGAGCTGAATAT
Source organism: Pholidichthys leucotaenia (assembly GCA_020510985.1). Classification (NCBI taxonomy): domain Eukaryota; kingdom Metazoa; phylum Chordata; class Actinopteri; order Cichliformes; family Pholidichthyidae; genus Pholidichthys; species Pholidichthys leucotaenia. The sequence goes on along the minus strand of CM035841.1, from coordinate 103,158,548 downwards.
TAAAACTTTGCTTTTAAACCAAATCGCCTCTTCATTGCCAAGCTCCTCTACACTTCTCACATTTTGTGATGCGTGGGGCAACAGGTGTTACGGTCCATCCCTGTGCCTCATCCTCTGGAGACACTCAGACTTCTACAGCTGCTCTGACCCAGCACAAACCAGGACGAATCTGGTCAAAATTGCCAGAATAAACAGATAAAACTTTTCTCCAAAGGACTGGCGATCTGTCCAGGGTGTACCCTGCCTCTCAAGATGCTGGGATAGGCTTCAGCCCCTCTGCGACCCAAAAAGGATTAAGTGGTAGAAGATGGATGGATGGAATTTTGTTTGTATCAAATATTACCATTTTCTTAATTAAATAGCTGGAGGTAGTTGTAATTCAGTGCTGACACTGCTCCTGTGGTGATTTATGGCATATTTTCTTTTAAAATTACACCAAAAATAATTATTTAAATACAACATTCTGTTTATTTTGCTAGTTGGCAATTTTGAGTATAATAAGGATTTTAAAAAATATAGGCCCCCCCACACACACACACAGTCGTGAAAAAATTAGAGGACACCCCATTAAATATTCAGTTCTTTATTAATAAATGTTTATGTCCAACCTTGTTTTTGTTTTTATTTGCATTTTTTAAACATTTATTTTAACCATTTTAAGTGGGAATGAATGTGTGGTGTCCTAATTTATTCCTCACTATTTGTTTAGAATTACATTCATTCATTCATTCATTCATTCATCTTCTTCCGCTTAATCCTTTTCAGGTCACGGGAGGGCTGGAGCCTATCCCAACATCTTTGGGCGAGAGGCAGGGTACACCCTGGACAGATCACCAGTCCATCACAGGGCCAACACAGAGAGACAGGCAACCATTCACTCTCACAGTCATACCTAAGGACAATTTAGAATCCCCAGTTTGATGCCAATTAACCTAACTTGCATGTTTTTGGGATGTGGGAGGAAACTGGAGAAATCCCGGAGTAAACCCACGCAGACACGGGGAGAACATGCAAACTCCACACAGATCACTGTTGGTCGGAGGCTGGGATCGAACCCAGGACCAAGGGTGAGTTGCTGTGCTGCCGCAGTGCTAACCACTCCACCACCGCGCCGCTTGTTTAGAATTACATTTTACAGAAAATTTGAAAAAAGTCTTTAATTCATTTTTAATTGTTTAGCTGTATTACATGAATCTCCCAGTATTTTTAACATTGATATTAAATATCCATATGTCTAAATATGTTTAAAAAAAACCACACAGGCTTATACAGGGTGTCCTAATTTTTTTCACGACTGTATATATACACACACACACACATATATATATATATATATATTGTGACGTTTGCAAGGGTTCACACAAAGAAAATGGAGCAGATGGCTGTGATCAACCAGATTTATTTTACACACCCCCCAACCCCAACTTGCCACTTAGTACACAGAGCAGGGGAGGTCATTCTCACAGACCCCTGTTTGAATCATGGTTACACACACATGATACATCTTGCCCTAATCCTGCTAAACACTGCTGGGTCATTATAATGCAGTTATAATGACCCAGCAGTATAACTCAGAAATAACACATTTAACACACACAGTAACGTTTCAAACTGGCAAAGCATGCTGGGAAATTCACTTAACATGGCCCCAACGTTACACTGCCCCCCCCCCCCGGACTGGTTTCTGTCCCCAGAAAAATTAAAGTCCAATTTAAAAGTCCAATACAAACTCATTCAGGTGTCGGGGCGGTCTTCGGCGCCGGTGGCCAACACGTACAGGCCCCCTAGTGTCCATCTGGGTCTCGGTCGGGGTATCGGGCCGGGATGGAAGCTCCGGTTCGTCCACCAGCGGTGCAGATGGCCGATACGGGGCGAGACGGTCACGATGAAGGACCACAACCCGGTCCCTTTTTCTAAGCCTCACCCTGTACACCACATCTGACAGTCTCTCCAGGACCACGCATGGCCCCGACCACTGGCTCGCCAGCTTCGGTGATCGTCCTCTCTTCCTCTCAGGGCAGAAAACCCAGACTCGATCTCCCGGTGCAAAGTCCCTCCCCTGGCAGCGGGAGTCGTACGCTCGCTTCTGCCGACCCCCTGCCGCTGCCAGGGCCTCTCGAGCCAGCTCGTGCACCGTGTGGAGACGTTCTTTCAAACAAAAAAAATAATCCAATCCAGGTTTTCCTTCCACCTCCGGCTCAGGGGGGCAACCGAATACCAAATCCACCGGTGTGCGCAGCTCGCGTCCAAACATGAGCGCCGCAGGGGTGCACCGGGTAGATTCCTGAGCAGCCGTCCGGTACGCCCACAAAACAAAAGGCAGATGCAGGTCCCAGTCTCGCTGTCGCTGGTCCACTAGGATAGCGAGCTGGGTGGTGAGGGTCCGGTTGAATCGTTTGACCAGGCCGTCGCTCTGTGGATGCAGTGGGGTGGTCCGGGTCTTCCGGATGCCCAGCCGTTTGCAGACCTCTCCGAAGACCCCCGCCTCGAAGTTCCGACCCTGATCGCTGTGCAGCTCCTCCGGTGCGCCAAACCGACTGAACATTTCATCCACCAGCTTTGATGCCGTCGTAGCGGCGCTCTGATCCGGGACCGCGTACGCCTCCGGCCACTTAGTGAAATAATCCATCGCGACCAGCACGTAGCGGTTCCCCCGGTCCGTGGTCGGGAAAGGGCCCAGGATGTCCACTCCCACTCGTTCCATCGGTGCTCCCACCCAGTACTGCTGCAGGGGAGCGTGGGATCGCTGAGTTGGTCCCTTCAGAGCTGTGCAGGTGTCGCAGCGATGAACGTGGAGCTCCACGTCCTGATGACAGCCGGGCCAGTAGAACCGGGCCCGAAGGCGCTGCAGCATCTTTGTCACCCCGAAGTGGCCCGCTCCTACCGCCCCATGAACCAGCTGGAGTACTTTGGGCCGGAGTCGACGAGGAACCAGCAGCTGCCAAATGTGCCGCTGCCCAGCTGGAGTCTGCCACTGCCGATACACCACGCCCTCATGACAGCGGAGGTTGGCCCACTGGGAGTGCAGGGCCTTAGTCTCTGGGTCCAGCGGTGACACAACCTCCCAGGCGGGCCGCTGCCCTGCGTCCAGCCACTGCCGAACCCGCGAAATGACCGGGTCTCTGTCCTGCTCGCTCTGCAGCTGCTGCGTGCCAAGAACCTCTGTGACGTCATCGCCGGGGAGAACTGCCTGATCATCTGAGGAGGGGCTGTGCATCGCTGCGTGATTCCTGCTCGCAGCGGCTCGGAGAGCGGCAGCCCGTGGGGCGATTTGGTCCCGATCTTCAGCCCGTTGACAGTGACGACACTCCTCTGTCGCGCAGGGGCGCCGAGACAGCGCGTCAGCGTTGGCATGGAGGCGGCCTGCCCGATGCACAATCTGGAAATTATAATCCTGCAGTGCCTCCAGCCACCTTGCCAACTGTCCATCCGGTTCTTTGAAATTTAACAACCAGGTCAGGGAAGCGTGGTCCGTCCTGAGCTGGAACCTCCCACCGTACACATACGGGCGGAAATGACGCAGTCCTTGAATGACAGCCAGCAGCTCTCTGCAAGTCACACAGTAATTTCTCTCGGCTCTGCTGAGAGTGCGGCTGAAGTAAGCGACTGCCTGCTCTCCATGCTCTCCCTCCTGAGATAGCACCGCCCCGATGCCCTGGTTGCTGGCGTCCGTGTCCACAATGAAAGGGCGGCTCGGGTCAGGATACCGCAGGACGGGGGCTCTGATGAGCGCTGCGCGAAGCTGGCAGAAAGCGGCAGCACAGCTGTCACTCCACTGGAACGTGCGTCCTTTCTGCGTCAGCTGATGCAGCGGGCTGGCAATGGTGGCGAAGTCTTTCACAAACTTCCTATAATAGGAGGCCAATCCAAGAAAACTCCTCAGTTCTCCAACATTCCGCGGCACTGGCCAGTCTCTCACTGTTGCCACTTTTTCCGGGTCGGTGGCGACCCCCGCTGCGCTGACGACGTGGCCCAAAAAGGTGGTCTCTCGCCGGAACAGGTGGCATTTCCTAGGGTGTAACCGTAGCCCCGCCTGCTGGATGGCTCCCAGCACCTCTCGGAGATTTGACAGGGCGCTGTCAAAATCAGCTGCATGCACCAGTAGGTCATCCAGGTAAACAACGCAGCGGCTCCTGGGCACGTGAGCCAGCACTCGCTCCATCAAGCGCTCAAAGGTGGCCGGAGCGTTGCAGAGTCCAAATGGCATCACTTTAAACTGGTACAGTCCCTGCCCGATGGAGAAGGCTGTTTTTTGGCGGGCCTCGGGTGACAGCTCTACCTGCCAATAGCCGCTGCGTAGATCCAGCGAGCTGAACCAGCTGGAGCCGGCGATGTGGTCCAGCGCGTCATCGATGCGGGGCAGGGGGTAGGAATCTTTCCTGGTGGCATCGTTCAGGCGTCGGTAATCCACACAGAACCGCCACGACCCGTCCTTCTTCTTGACCAGCACCACAGGTGCTGCCCAGGGGCTGCTGGAGGGCTCAATAACATCTGCCTCCAGCATTTCTTGCACTTTTTGTTCCGCCGCTGCCCGCCTTGAAAAGGGCAGCCGGCGTGGGTGGAGTCGAATCGGCCTGGCGTCACCGGTGTCGATCTAGTGCTGCACCAACCCGGTCCGGCCGCATTCCTCATCCTTCGCAGCGAAAACACCCACGTAATAGTCCAATAGCTCCCGCAGCTGGCGTCTCTGTTCCGGGTCCAGCCCGCTGCAGCTCCGCTGAAATAATTCCTCCACCGCCTGCTCCGTCTCTGCTGACACGTTGACCCCTCCCCTTGCTGTCCCTGTGTGTGCTCGTGCTCCCTCTGTCCGCGCTGGTGACGTCATCGTGTTCAGTCCTCGCGGTGGCCTGCCTGGTCCGGTCTGTCTTGGCGATCCCTCGATTGCGCGGGCCCCCGCGTCCCTTCTCTGGGTTCTGCTGTGGAGCGTGATGGTCCGGTTTCCCAGCTGGAGGGAAGGTCCGGCGGTGTCGATCTTGGCACGCCAGGCTGTGAGCAGGTCTAATCCAATAATACAGGGGTCTTGGATGTCAGCCAGCCAGAACGGGTGTCTTATGTTCTGACCGGCCACCCCCACCACCAGCACTCTCCGCCCCTTCAGTCGGGCGCGCTCACCGGTAGCTGTGGTGACGCAGCGCTCGGTGGGTTCCCACCCCCGCGGAGCCGTCTTGCTCGTGCCTGGCAGTACGCCCGGTCGAACCAAGGAGATTGTAGAGCCGGTGTCAATCAGGGCCCGGATCGACGTCTTCCCCAAGCTGCACTGTAGATAGATCCCTGGAGAGTGTCCAACTCGGCCCACGCGCGGTGCCGGCTCCTCGGGGGAAACATCTGCTGGAGGTGGCCTGTCCCCGTTCACGCCACCTCGCTCTAGTTTAACGCCGGCGAGGGGCCGGTTTGTCGTGGGGTGGGTGCGGGGCAGTATCGCGCGATGTGTCCCATCTCTCCGCAGCGGAAGCACCCTTCCTCGCGCCGCCGAGGCCATCTTCTCCGTGGACGCGCCGCCGTGGTCTGCCGTAATTCCTCCTCCTCCCCCTCGCTCTCCATCGTAGCCTGGTAGGTTCTTCGGCTGTGCGTTGCTGCGTCAGCGGTGCGATTTATTAGCGGCTCTGCCCGCTCTGCTTCTGCCACTGCAGTCTTCCAGTCGCTCGCGCCGTGGAGCCGTACGTGGCTCTGGAGCTGGGCCGGGCGGAGACCTTGGATGAAGCTCCGGAGGGCGAGCTTCTCTACTGCCTCCGGCACGAAATCTGGGTAGCTGCGCCGGGTTAACAGCCATATGTCTGCAGCATAGGCTCCCAGTTTCTCCTGGTGGTTCCGGCGGCGGCGGGTCAGTTGTTCTTGGGCGTGCTCAGCGTCCGCTATTCTCCCAAATCGTCTCTGGAGCGCCCCTTGTAGTGCTGGCCAGCTGTGGTGCTCCTCGGGCCAGAGATCAGAGAGCGTGCAGAGGGCTTTCCCTTCCAAGGCCAGCGCGACCTGTACGGCGGTTTCCTCTGGTGACCAGCCGTTCAGCGCCGCAGTCAGCTCGACCTGTGTCAGGTAGTCATCTAATGTGGCTTCGCCGTTGAAACGGGGAATCTTGGCCCGCTGTCGAACAGGTGGGGTGGTCGTTTCCTGATCGATCGCCACCCTTGATCGCTGTGGGGTCGCCAGCCCGTGCTGTCCTGAGAAGGGTGGAACGTTTGCTCTGTTCTGCCCGCTCTGTCTTGAAAAAGACAGGAGGCGGGGTGCGCTGGCCCCGTCAGGTCCGCCGCTTCGTTCGTCCTGGCTCCAGGCTCCCGGTGGTGGTGTCTCGTCATCCATTGTCAGCTGAGCAATGGCCTGCTCCAGCTGCCGGATCTCCATTCTGATCGCTTCCATTTGCTCCATCCCACTCCTGACACCAGTGTGACATTTGCAAGGGTTCACACAAAGAAAATGGAGCAGATGGCTGTGATCAACCAGATTTATTTTACACACACCCCAACCCCAACTTGCCACTTAGTACACAGAGCAGGGGAGGTCATTCTCACAGACCCCTGTTTGAATCATGGTTACACACACATGATACATCTTGCCCTAATCCTGCTAAACACTGCTGGGTCATTATAATGCAGTTATAATGACCCAGCAGTATAACTCAGAAATAACACATTTAACACACACAGTAACGTTTCAAACTGGCAAAGCATGCTGGGAAATTCACTTAACATGGCCCCAACGTTACAATATACTGTATATACTGTATATACTGTATATATATACAGTATATATATATATATATATATATATATATATATATATATATATATATATACTATATCCCCACAAAATGTGCCAAAAGCCATATCTTCCTACCAACGACTTGAGGAGTGCCGTGAGTTGCACATAGGGGTATCGTACAGCCACCTTACAACAAAACATTTTCGTAAGATGGCAGTAAGTATCCTGTAGGAAGATCCCAAGGCACCTTTACGAAGAACGTAAGAACCCTAGGGCCATCGTACAACAGAAAAGCACCTCATTTTCTCCAAAATGCCTCAAGTTGCTCTTGCGAACTGAATGGCAGCCATAAGAAACTATGCCCCCTCCATGAATGTCTGCAACCTCCAGAATTCGTAGAAACTGGGAGACTCTTATGAACCCATCGTTCGTAAGAATCTGTGTGACCATAGCTATAGATTCTCTATGGGGTTTAGGTCAGAGGTTTACTGTCCAGTCAAGCACAGTGATACCATGGTCATTAAACCAGGTTTTGGTTCTTTTGGCAGTGTGGGCAGGTGCCAAGTCCTGCTGGAAAATGAAATCAGCATCTCCACAAAGCCTGACAGCAGACGGAAGCATGAAATGCTCTAAAATTTCCTGGTAGATTCCTTGTACGTTCCAATTTCCTGCACTGCCTTTGGACTTGATAAAACACAGTGGACCAACAGCAGCAGATGAACGTTTATGATCAGAAGTCTCATTAATTGAATATTGTTCTCCATTGAGATACTTTTTTTTTTTTTAGCCATGGCAGAAAAATCTGAAGGCTGTCTTTTCACATAGAGCCAGGTAGGTTTGGATAGCTTATTTTTCTCTCTTAACAAATGAAATCATAATTTAAAACCTCATTTTATATTTACTCAAGTTATCTTTGTCTAATATTGATATTAGTTTGATGATCTGAAATGTTTAAGTGTGACAAATATGCAAAAATAAGAAATCAGGAAGGGGCAAATACTTTTTCACATCAACTGCATGAAGAGAAACAAAAAGGACAAATGTGTTTTAAATATTATAAAAAGAAAAAGCAACATATACAGTCACTACCTCCTCAAAGCTAATCAGTTTTTAGACTCAGGAAAACAAACCGGTGGGATGAAACAGTTGTGTGGCTCACCTCCAGCCTGCAGGGGGCGGTGTTTGCTCACCGCTGAAGTCAACGGTTTAGAAATACCCCAGAAAAATGTTTTAAATTAACAGGAACAAAAGTTTTAAGCAATTAAAAAGAAAACACCTCAAATTTTAGAAATGAGCAAAGAAGTAAAAGCTGTAAATTTCTGATAATAATTCACAGATTTTTGAGAAAATGCTTCAAATGTACATAGATAGATAGATGCACTTTATTGATCCCAAAATGGGAAATTACTGAATAAGAAAAGACAATGGTTTGACTGTCATTTAAAGCATATAGTATAAATTGTCAATCAATTCTGTGTTACACCTTTAGTCCAGCCTGTTACCACAGTTTTCTCCCTTTGTTTTGAAGTTCAGGGCCACCTTGATGAGATAAACGTACCCTGTTCTTGAGCACAAGACTTGAGCACAACCCTGTTCTGAGGGTTAAAACAATCTTTCCAACATTATCTTTCACGGTACATCCAGCACATTGCAACGGCTCAGCTCTAGGCAGGAACACTGAAAAGACTACAACTATGGAGACAATGACCTCAGTGTTATGTCTGAATATGGAGCCAAGGACGAGGCCAGGTGTTGAACTGAACACATGGTTATTAAGGAGGCACTACACAGCACACGGGTGCATCCGCCAGGCAGAGAGATAGGAAAGAGACCACCCCTCCTGCCCACTGCCCTCTTATAGCCACACAAATAAAAGACCAGACTAACACAGCATCCCTCCCCCCTTCACAAAAGCCAAAAAACACACACAATTCAGACCCACCCCAATTTGGAACCCGAATCACCCACTAAAAGTAATGATGTAACACAATACAAATGGCCTAGTACAGTCATTCCAAAAACACTAAAACTAGGGGGAGATGGGTAGACTGCCAACTCACCCCACACGGCAAAGCGGATTATTCTGCCGCTTGTACTTCAAATACAGTTAGGCCCCAAAATATTTGGACAGTGACACAAATTTTGTTATTTTAGCTGTTTACGAAAACATATTCAGGATACAATTATATAATCACTGTGGGCTTAAAGTGCAGACTCTCAGCTGTAATTTGAGAATATTCACATCCAAATTGGAGCAAGGATTTAGGAATTACAGCTCTTTAATACGTACAGTAGCCGCCTCTTTTTCAAGGGACCAAAAGTAATTGGACAATTGACTCAGAAGGCTGCAAAAAAAAAAAAAAAATAAGGCTGCATGGGCTCTTCCCTCGTTAACCTGTCATCAATTAAGCAGTTAAAAGGTCTGGAGTTGATTCCAGGTGTGACGTTTGCATTTGGAAGCTGTTGCTGTGAACACACAACATGCGGTCAAAAGAGCTCTCAATGGAGGTGAAACAGACCATCCTGAGGCTGAAAAAAAAAGAAGAAATCCATCAGAGAGATAGCAGAAATGTTAGGAGTGGCCAAATCAACAGTTTGGTACATTCTGAGAAAAAAAGAGTGCACTAGTGAGCTTGGGAACTCAAAAAGGCCTGGACGTCCACGGAAGACAACAGTGGTGGATGATCACAGAATCCTTTCCATGGTGAAGAACAACCCCTTCACAACATCCACTCAAGTGAAGAACACTCTCCAGGAAGTAGGTGTATCAGTATCTAAGTCTACCATAAAGAGAAGACTTCATGAGAGTAAATACAAAGGATTCACCACAAGGTGCAAACCATGAATCAGCCTCAAAAATAGAAAGGCCAGAATTGACTTTGCCAAAAAACACCTGAAGAAGCCAGCCCAGTTCTGGAACAGCATTCTTTGGACAGATGAGACTAAGATCAACCTGTACCAGAATGATGGGAAGAAGAAAGTTTGGAGAAGAATTGGAACAGCTCATGATCCAAAGCACTACATCTTCTGTAAAACATGGTGGAGGCAGTGTGATGGCATGGGCATGCATGGCTTCCAACGGCACTGGGTCACTTGTGTTTATTGATGATGTGACAAAAGACAGAAGCAGCCGGATGAATTCTGAAGTGTATAGGGATATACTTTCTGCTCAGATTCAGCCAAATGCAGCAAAGTTGATTGGACGGCACTTCACCAATGATCCAAAACATACTGCAAAAGCAACCCAGGAGTTTTTTAAAGCAACAAAGTGGAATATTCTGCAATGGCCGAGTCAATCACCAGATCTCAACCCAATCGAGCATGCATTTCACTTGCTCAAGACAAAACTTAAGGCAGAAAGACCCACAAACAAGCAACAACAGAAGACAGCTGCAGTAAAGGCCTGGCAAAGCATCACAAAGGAGGAAACCCAGCGTTTGGTGATGTCCATGGGTTCCAGACTTCAGGCAGTCATTGCCTGCAAAGGATTCTCAACAAAATATTGAAAAGTAACATTTTACTTCGGGTTATGTTTATTTGTCCAATTACTTTTGAGCCCCTGAAATGAGGAGCGTTTGTATAAAAATAGCTACAATTCCTACATGTTTAATCGTATATTTTTGTTCAGCCCCTTGAATTAAACCTTAAAGTCTGCACTTCAGTTCCGTTGTAGTTGTTTCATTTCAAATGCAATGCGGTGGCATGCAGAGCCCAAATCATGAAGATTGTGTCACTGTCCAAATATTTCTGGACCTAACTGTACGTCCACTTAACCGGGTCCTACTGTAAACATAACATCAACTTAATCCCCATGAACATATACAAATATACACACATGTGCGACAATTAAACCAGAGACCAACCATTAGTTTATGACACACACATAACTGATTCAAATGCACGTACAACAGTTAATCTATAAACAAACGGCTGGAGAACACAAGTCCGTGGGCCCCCTGGACCGCCCTGTCATCAATCCGCACCTGGAGACAGCCAGCCTCCCCGACCGCAGCAGGTCACTTCAGCACCGGTGCGCCTCTTCTTCATCACCACCGGCCGCTCCGCTCGTCCAGGCCCACGTCCAACAGTTCTCTCCTGGGCACGCCACAGCTTGTTCAGGTGCCCTCACAAACCGTCTAGCCACTGGAGATGAGCATCCTCCCATCTGGCCATGACGCGTGACCATCCCTGGTGCTCCTCCAATCGTAGACCAGCCTGTACCTGCCGTGGTCGCCTCTCCTCCAAAATCCAATCCATGACCCCCAGAGGGGTCCTGCTTGGCCTACAGGGTCTCTGCTTGGCACGTGATTCTACCATGCCTGACGGTCCGGACCCGACCTCTTTTAACTCTGCCTTCGCCATCACCGTTGTGGCCCCCTGTTTACTGGCCCACTTCAGCCGAGATCCAGAAACAGGTGAAACCAGCCTCTCGACATCGCCTGTCATCACAGGCGTCCCGCTGTGCCTCCCAGTACCCTTGTCCAGGGCAACTTGAGCTCTGGCACAGGGGACCCTCCTGTGATGACCCTGAACAATATTAGTCTTGCTCACTCTCTAGGGTGCCAGGCAGTCCCTCATTCCACAATGCGCCGTCTACCACTCTCAGGGTCGGACGGTCCCACGTCTCGGCCGATTTGCACCGAGCCATCAGTTCCAACGTTCCCACTGTGACCAGCCGTCCTCCTCCACAACCATAAAGTGGCACTGGGTCACTCTCAATTCTGACAGGCGGGGAAAAACATCTCACGGTCATCCAATCCAGCACGGAGCCCACCGTGCCCGCGCCGATCCACACTTCCACCCCGTCCAACTCCACCATACAGTATGCGTGTCTGTTGGTTCTCGGGGACACAGCATGGACAACTGTGGGGGCGTGAGAGTCCTCTTTGTGCCATGGACCTCCTCGCTTGGATCTATGGTATACCCTGGTGACATGAAGCAAGTGGCCACACTTGCTGTGGTGCTCCGCTCCTGCCGAACAACCTCTGGCCTTGAAACAGTGCTTCGTGGACCCACAGCGCTCACCTTTGGGCTTTGCCGGGCCGGACCTCACATTCACAGCACTGGCATCGTCCTCCACGCTTCTCATGCTGACCGGGTCCACTGCATGCGCGATCAGCGGCTATCCCAAATGTCCGCCACGAACTGCTGAACAGACTTGTCCACCTGTTGGCAGCGCTGTTGAAACCAAATCTTGTGAACCATGACGTTTTCCAGGGTGCAAAAATAGCGTGCCGTTAGCTTGACCACTTCGACAAAACTATCATAGTCACCCAGTGTGCCCAGAACATGCTGTTCCTCCACCACAAGATTGTGTATCAACAGCTCACGTGCCCTCAACTTCCCCAGCTTCCCAAGGTTCAGTGCCACCATGTGCATCTGGAAAGCGGCGCACCACCTCAGCCAGGGAACCGATGGCACGCCGGGGGGGCTCCAAAAAAGGCCGAATTTCAAACCTATACGCTTCCATACCTTGTTTTAATCCACTTTGATTCTTGTCGCCAATTGTTATGTCTGAATATGGAGCCAAGGACGAGGCCAGGTGTTGAACCGAACACACGTTTACTAAGGAGGCACTATACAGCACACGGGCGCATCCGTCAGGCAGAGAGGTGGCAAAGAGACCGCCCCTCCTGCCCACTGCCCTCTTATAGCCGTGAGTGGTGGCAGAACCAGAAGGTGGAGCCACCACCCGTGCCACACAAATAAAAGGCCAGACTCTAACACAACACTCAGTACCATCAGCTAACCACAGGGAACAACTGTAGCCACCATAAATAAAGTGCCTCATGATTGGTTGTTGGGACTGAGGTCATATTCGCTATAGGTAAATGAACGGTTTGGATTTGGCTCCAGTTTACCTATTTTCCACTTATTTTCTCATAAATTTCTTATTTTCTTGTAAATTTGTGACCTTTCCCTCCCCTAATTTCATCATTTTTTCTTGAAAATTTGTCTTTCTCATAAATTTGATTTTTTTTCTTGTAAATTTGCAACTTTTTTCTCATAAATCTGTGATTTTTAACTTGCAGAATTGTGACTTTTTCTTGTAATTTTGGAACTTTTTCATAAATTTGCCACTTTTGTACTGTAATCTTGCAACTTTTTCTCATAAATTTGTTACTTCTTTCCTTGTAAAGTTGCTATTTTTTTGTAAATTAGTGACTTTTTTCCCATAAATTTGCAATATTTTTCTGTACATTTTGAATTTTCTCAAAACTTTTCAACTTTTTTTTTTTTTTTTTTTACCATAAACTTACAACTTTTTCCTAATAACTTTGGGACTTTTTTCTTGTAAATTTTTTTTTTTTTACTTTTTTTCTCATGAATTTTCAATTTATTTACTTTTATTTTTTTATATTTGCTAGTTTTTTGTTTGCAACAGTTTTTCCTCATAAATTTGTCACTTTTCTTGTAAATTTGTATCTCTTTTCAAGCAATTTTACAATTTTTTTCTTGTAAATTTGCAACTTTTTCTCTCCTAATTTTTTAACTTTTTTAGCCTTAATTTGTGACTTTTTTTCCTCATAAATTTGTCGCTGTTTTTTTAAATAAATTTTCACATTTTTTTTCTTCATAAATTTGTGACTTTTTTGTGTAATTTTGCCAATGGCACAAGTGTTACTGAAACCTGCTCACCCATTTAAACCCATGTGGGGCCCAGATGGGTTTAAAGCTGGTAAACAGACTGCCTGCTAACCACAGGGAAAGTCCATGTGGACAAACCTGTAATGTATTATTATTATCATTATTATTATTATTATTATTATGTGTTATGGGTGATGGCTACACCATTCTGGTTCCAATGCCACCCAGGGTATAAAAGGCCAACCCGGAAGGGGCACGGTCTCTTTACGGCCAGACCTCTGTCCAGACGGGAGCGTCTTTGTGTTCAGTGAGTTGGATAATAAAGTTAAGTTCTACTGCACCTTCGGCCTCGTTATTGAAGTCACGGTTATGGACATACCAAAACCCATATGGGGCCATACCCATAAGAAAGCCTAGTTTAACCTTTGGTGGGGCCCACTTGGACATGCTGGCAGGGACCCTCTCAGCTTAGTGACCGTGGTTTTTAGGGCTACTCAGCTCGCTAGACATCCATGAATCCACAGTTGATTATATCCCATGTTATTCTGACTTATTTTGTTATATTTTGACCACTGTAGCACTTAGTGGGCAGCTGTGGTCTGCTTTTTCCACCCCGTTACAAATCCAATAGCCCGATAGATCAGACTGCGAGCATTAGCTTAGCTTGGAGACTGCAGCTGGTTTCTCTGTTCACTATATCAGCATTTCCTTTTTGAGCCACGACACCCTTTTTACATTGAAAAAAATCCCGTGGCACACAGGGCCACCTTAACTTGCCATTAGACCCTTAGGCTGAGAGATTTTGTACCCCCCTCCCCCATCTCAGTTTAACAATATGTAATAGCTATATTTTAAATAATGGATTGCATTTATATAGCATTTTTCATGACACCCAAAGACACTTTACAATGAGTCCATTATTCATTCACTTCACAGACTATGATAGTGGTAAGCTACCTCTGTAGCCACAGCTGCCCTGGAGCAGACTGACAAAAATGTGCTGCCAATCCACGCCAAATGAACATTTATTCACATTCATACATCAGTGTCATGAACCATGAACACACTGGAGGCAAGGTGGATAAAGTGTCTTGCCCAAGGACACAACAACCAGGTTGGGGGAGTGGGATTCAAACCACCAGCCCTCTGGTTATTGGGTGACCTGCTCTACCTCCTGAGCCACTATGACCTCATTTTTGTTTCTCTTGAAGAAATAATGCAACTTTGAACTAGAAAACACAACTACACTGTAAAAAGTCAAATAGAAGTAAAATAAAATAAATGAAGGCTGTTTTTGCTTGTCTTTTTGTCTGACAAGATATTTATTCTTGCTGTGCAATTTATATGTAAGAAAACCGTACATGCTTTCAGACAGTTTTAACTTGTTTTAAGCAATTTGATAAGTCAAATTTTCTTGCTCTGTTGGCAGATAATTTTACTGAAAATAAGCAAAAAAAATTCTGGCAATAGATAATTTTAGTTAACATTAGAGAAAAAAAAATATCTGCCAACAAAGTAAGATTAAATTGCTTAAAACAAAGCTATCTTAAAGCAAGTAAAATCTTACAGAAAACTGCACAACAAAAAGAAATTCTTGTCAAAATTATCTTGTGAGAGAAAAACAAGCAAAAAGCCTTGATTTAGGATATTTTATCTTCCTAAGATTTTCATTTTTACAGTGACAGATACTACTGCCTTCAGCATAAACACAAATTAGTCCAATCTCTCCCTCTCTCTCTCTCTCTCTCTCTCTCAAACACAGCACCATGGTCTAAACAACACCAGGTATCAGATGGTGACACTGATCAACGATTACTGTCTAATATGACAGCAGAACAAAAAATTATATCAGTGAAGTATTCCTGATTCAAACAATGCACAACAGCAGCAACTATAAAACCACTTAGAGAGCGCATACCTCTGCCAAGGCTCCTTCCGTCCCTCATGGATGACGTCTAAAATGTGATGGGTTCGTGTGTAGGCCATGAGCCAGTTCTGGTGAAAATTGCATCAAAGTCTATCCAGTAGTTTTGGAAGATTCTTGTTAACACACTGTGAGAAGAGCCTTGGCAGAGGTATGCATTCTCCTATCACCAAAATGTTATAGGTTCCGCTCTAGCCCAAGGACCACCTCTGATGAAAATTTCATCCAAATCCATCCAGTAGTTTTTGTGTAATCCTGCTGCACAAATAAAAACAAGGTCCTTGCTGGAGGTACAGTGGGGCAAAGAAGTATTTAGTCAGCCACCAATTGTGCAAGTTCTCCCACTTAAAAGATGAGAGAGGTCTCCAATTTTCATCATAGGTATACCTCAACTATGAGAGACAAAATGAGAAAAAAAAAATCCAGAAAATCACATTGAAGGATTTTTAATGAATTAATTGGTAAATTCCTCCGTAAAATAAGTATTTGGTCAATAACAAAAGTTCATCTCAATACTTTGTTATATACCCTTTGTTGGCAATGACAGAGGTCAAACGTTTTCTATAAGTTTTCACAAGGTTTTCACACACTGTTCCTGGTATTTTGGCCCATTTCTCCATGCAGATCTCCTCTAGAGCAGTGATGTTTTGGGGCTGCCGCTGGGCAACATGGACTTTCAACTCCCTCCAAAGATTTTCTATGGGGTTGAGATCTGGAGACTGGCTAGGCCACTCCAGGACCTTGAAAGGCTTCTTACGAAGCCACTCCTTCGTTGCCCGGGCCATGTGTTTGGGATCATTGTCATGCTGAAAGATCCAGCCACGTTTCATCTTCAATGCCCTTGCTGGTGGAAGGAGGTTTTCACTCAAAATTTCACGATACATTGCCCCGTTCATTCTTTCCTTTACACGATCAGTCGTCCTGGTCCCTTTGCAGAAAAACAGCCCCAAAGCATGATGTTTCCACCCCCATGCTTGACAGTAGGTATTGTGTTCTTTCTCCTCCAAACACGACAAGTTAAGTTTTTACAATAAAGTTCTATTTTGGTTTCATCTGACCATATGACATTCTCCCAGTCCTCTTCTGGATCATCCAAATGCTCTCTAGCAAACTTCAGACGGGCCTGGACATGTACTGGCTTAAGCAGGGGGACACGTCTGGCACTGCAGGATTTGAGTCCCTGGCAGCGTAGTGTGTTACTGATGGTAGCCTTTGTTACTTTGGTCCCAGCTCTCTGCAGGTCATTCACTAGGTCCCCCCGTGTGGTTCTGGGATTTTTGCTCACCGTTCTCGTGATCATTTTGACCCCATAGGGTGAGCTCTTGCGTGGAGCCCCAGATCGAGGGAGATTATCAGTGGTCTTGTATGTCTTCCATTTTCTAATAATTGCTCCCACAGTTGATTTCTTCACACCAAGCTGCTTACCTATTGCAGATTCAGTCTTCCCAGCCTGGTGCAGGTCTACAATTTTGTTTCTGGTGTCCTTTGACAGCTCTTTGGTCTTGGCCATAGTGGAGTTTGGAGTCTGACTGTTTGAGGTTGTGGACAGGTGTCTTTTATACTGATAACGAGTTCAAACAGGTGCCATTAAAACAGGTAACGAGTGGCGGACAGAGGAGCCTCTTAAAGAAGAAGTTACAGGTCTGTGAGAGCCAGAAATCTTGCTTGTTTGTAGGTGACCAAATACTTATTTTACCGAGGAATTTACCAATTAATTCATTAAAAATCCTTCAATGTGATTTTCTGGATTTTTTTTTTCTCATTTTGTCTCTCATAGGCCGTGAGCAGCTGTCACTTTTCGTTCAGTTTCATGGCACCCAACGGGGAACTAAAATTTTAGTGTTTCTAAATTAAGATTACATTATTGTAAGACAAAATATCGATGTTCCCACTTCCAAAGGTGTGGATAGCTGTATGAAAAATGCGATTGAAGTCAGTCGGTAATAATTGTCTGGCTACCTTAAACATGGCCCAGTCCGGGACGTTTTAACCAATCAGCGTCATCCCTTTGGTCATGTGACAACAAAATGGCAGCGCCCACAGGGGTAGCGTGCGCTGAAAGCCTCTCCTGTGTTATTCACATTTCCGATAAGTTTTCGGGCAGTATCACTCGTTTTACTGAAGCATCGTGGGCAAAAGTACGTGAGTGTGCCCAAAAATGGCTTGTACTTGACGGACCCCAACAGAAAGTAGCAGAACAACATCGCGACTTGTTCGAGAAAGGTGAGTGGCAGCCATTGTTTATGGTTGTACTGCGTGCGCCCTGGAGTTGTTTGGCTCCGATCATTTGTAACTCTAAATATGAACTAAAATGGAACCCTAGATGTCTAAAACCTTTGTCAACTGCTCACAGGGTGACCTAGTCCTGGTCTAAGACTCCGAGTAGGCCGATCTGGGGGTGTGGAGGCCAATAACCAAGGGACTCTGGGTGCCAGGTAACATAGTCCTAGTATAGATCTAGATGATGCAGATCGACTCACTCTGATGATGCATCTATCCCCAGAACCCACCCTGGGCCTGAATTATAGTCAAAATATACCACTACCACAAAGTAGCTCAAATGGGAAAAGGGTAGCAATCCCAATGAGCTTAACTCTGAGTCTGAGGGTTGGATGTACTTCTCAGCCCAAGCCCAAGGGGTGCAGTGTACTAGTAGGTGAGGGAGGAACAAGTTTGGGCATACATTTATATAGTTTGCACATAGTCACACCCATACTATCAAGCCTTAGGTGGATGGAAAATGGCCTGTTAAGGAAAGCCCATATGTTTGTGATGTGTCACCCAAGAAAGGTTAAACTCATGGCAGCAGCAGTCGCCTGTATACTTTATGCTCTCAATAAATATGGGCACACGGTCTGTGCTTGCCATTTTGCAAGTTTACATTGAGCAGTGACTAGGTTGCACAAGGTCTCTATTATAAGCTCACTGTTAATGTGAAAATTATCTGCAATCTATATATGTTTTATATCTATATGGGTACAAGGTAGGCCTAAAGTTATAATACCCTATGGTCCATATAATATGTTTTCAGATCTAAACAACCTTGATCCAACATTTGGCTACCATCGTGTGTGCTATAGCCATTTTACGGACAAAACAAGAGTGGAACGAGGCCAGCAGATGTACATGCAAGGCATCGGATCTCAGCTGCACTGATCTATGCGACTGCATCGATTGCGTGAATCGTGCTCTTACAGAATCTGAAAGATCTGTGGAAGCAGAGGAGGAAGAAAATGAGTGAGATGATTCTGGTGATGAATAAGGTGGAGGTTGAATACAGGTTGTATCAGGATATGACAGCTATACATGTTGGATTTATGTAAATTAGCAGAGTTCTTTGACACTCAATCACATAACTGACCAGGAATCGATTTCTCGGGTCAACGTTATGTGGAAAAGATGTATCAAACGTGATTCTAGGTAGAGTGGTTAAGAAGTTAGGCTATCCATGCCTATGACGGCCATCTTGGATTTATTTAAATGAGTGGAGTTCTTTGACCCTCAATCACACAAGTGACCTCAGAAATCGATTCCTGGGCATAACATTATCCGAAAATGATGTCTCAAACGTGATTCTAGGTGGACTGATTAAAAAAGTTCATCCATCCATGACGGCCATTTTTGATTTATGCAAATAGGCGGAGTTCTTTGACCCTCAATCACATATTTGACCTCAGAAATCGATTCCTCGGGTCAACATTATGCAGAAAAGACATCTCAAACGTGATTCTAGGTAGAATGGTTAAGAAGTTGGACTATCCATGCCTGTGGTGGCCATCTTGGATTTATGCAAATGAGTGGAGTTCTTTGAGCCTCAATCACAAAAGTGACCTCAGAAATCGATTCCTGGGAATAACATTATCGGAAAATGATGTCTCAAACGTGATTCTAGTTGTACTGATAAAAAAGTTAGGCCATTCATGGCAGCCATCTTGGATTTATGAAAATTAGTGGAGCCTTCAATCACATATCTGACCTCAGAAATCGATTCCTCGGGTCAGCATTATCCGAAAAAGACGTCTCAAACATGATTATAGGTAGAGTGGTTCAAAATATAGTCCATCCACACCAATGGTGGCCATCTTGGATTTATGCAAATTAGCGGTGTTCTTTGACCCTCAGTCACACTAATGACCTCGGAAATCGATTCCTCGGGTTAACATTAGCCGAAAAGGATGTCTCCAATGTGATTCTAGGTAGAATGGCTAAAAAGTTAGTCCATCCATGGCAGCCATCTTGGATTTATGCAAATTAGCGTGGTTCTTTGACCCTCAATCACACAGTCGACCTCAGAAATCGATTCCTCGGCTCAACATTATCCAAAAAAGAGGCCTCAAACGTGTTTCTAGGTAGACTGGTTGAAAGGTTAGGCCATTCATTCCCTTGGTTAGTCGTGGCAGCCATCTTGGATTTATGCAAATTTGACATAGCTATCCACACCTTTGACAGTGGGAACATCGATTTTCGGATTCAGCAGGGTTTTTTT
This sequence comes from Pholidichthys leucotaenia, assembly GCA_020510985.1. Lineage (NCBI taxonomy): Eukaryota > Metazoa > Chordata > Actinopteri > Cichliformes > Pholidichthyidae > Pholidichthys > Pholidichthys leucotaenia. Next base: position 103,138,857 of record CM035841.1, on the reverse strand, counting down.
TTACATAGAAATCATCAAAGATCCCGTAGTTCCCAGTTGGGTGCCACAAAAATCATTTTTTAGCCACATTTTGAGGGAGCTGCTCACAGCCTATCATAGTTGAGGTATACCTATGATGAAAATTGGAGACCTCTCTCATCTTTTAAGTGGGAGAACTTGCACAATTGGTGGCTGACTAAATACTTTTTTGCCCCACTGTATGCACTCTCAGATCATCATCAAAATTTAAGGGGTTCATCCTTGGCCCAAGGGCTACCTCTGGTGAGAATCTCATCAAAATCGATACAGTAGTTTTTGATCACATTACTTCCTTGGTGGTGGTAATTAAAAACCTGCAAAGGTAACTGGAAAGCTACAAATAGCATGTCTTGTAGAGGTGTAGACGCTGGGATAATCATCTCAGACTGGATGCAGAGGGTAAACAGATGAGGACAATAGGTATTGAGATGGGAGAGATTATGATGAGGTAGCAGGAAGGAGTAGCTGGGGGACGGGGGGGAGAAGGGTTGAATGTATTGTGATGCGAGATGTCATGCAGATGTGAGATGGGCGGATGATATAAAAGGAGAGACCCTGGTGTATTGAGATAATGCTTTTTCTGTGTATGACTGATGTGAGAGTGAATAAAGTCGTCTGCTGCAAGAGTCTGGCTCCATTATTTACACTCTCCACACTGGTGACCCTTGACAAATTATGGAACACGAGACAAGAACCCTGGAGTTGGCCCGGATGGGAAGCCCCAGCAACGCAACAAGCATCCCAGAGGCGGCCCGAATGGAAAGCCCCAGCAACGCGTGCGCTGTTTCGGTCAAAGTACTGGACTTTTGGCTACACGACCCGCGGTCTTGGTTCCACCACACCGAGGCTCAGTCCGGGGAATAACGGCAGACAACACCAGATATTACTACGTGGTCGCAGCGCTGGACGCTTGCACCTCTCAGCAAGTAGCAAGCCTGCTCCAACAGCCTCCAGCCCATGACAAATACGGGGCTCTCAAGTAGTGATGGGAATTCCGGCTCTTTTTAGAGAACCGGCTCTTTCGGCTCGGCTCACTAAAAAGAGCCGGCTCTTTCGGCTCCCAAGCGGCTCTTCAGGTTGTTTTGTTGCTTTAATTTATTAATTTAATTTATTATCAACAACAATATAAAACTAGAAAAGCACTCGGAGAGCGCAGACCTCCGCCAAGCGCCACAGTTCCCCCCATACAGTGTTTGTGTGTACGTTTTCAGATTCTTTGACCATGAAAACATATGACAAGCAATTGGATTGACAATGATAGGATTAGTGGTTCAGTAGTTATTCACGAAAATGGCATTTTGGGCTGCACGGTGGCGCAGTGGTTAGCACTGTGGCAGCACAGTTTACCCTCGGCCGGGGGATCGTGAGATCGTGGGTTCGATCCCTGCCCCCGACCAACAGTGATCTGTGTGGAGTTTGCATGTTCTCCCCGTGTTGCGTGGGATTTCTCCAGTTTCCTCCCACATACCAAAAACATGCAGGTTAGGGATACGGAGCGTTTGCACACGCAGCGACCGGCAGCTGGTGGCTTGTCACCAGACTGCAAAACAAATCTACCTACGGGTACAAAATAAGTTAAAAAAATAAAAATTTTGCGTAATGGCGGTTTTCTTGTGGACGGTGATCCGGATCACCACCAAAATCTAATCATCTGTAGGATACCGCATTTCTGACAATCTGTGAAAATTTCATGAAAATCCATCCATAACTTTCTGAGTTATCTTGCTGACAAACAAACAGACAGACAAACAAACAGACAGACAAACCAACGTCGATGAAAACATAACCTCCTTGGCAGAGGTAATTATGCACAAAATGAATTACTAATGTAAAAAATGTTTTTTATTTATATATGTTTATTATATAAATATGCTTTTATTTATTCACTCCACATAAAATGTAAAAAATAAATTATAAAATACAAAAACCAACCACTTACAATTCAACTTTTAGCTCTTTAAATTTTCATAAACTGATGGAGAAGATGTTGGCATTGATGGGCACGGACGATGGGCACTTTCTGTTTTCCCACCTTTTCCTTCGGAATCTCCCAACAGAGGCAAGAGCAGTCCTGGCCAATTCGCCGTTGCTGGCTGCACGTGACTACCGTGCGCTAGCCCAGGAGGCAGATCGGATCATCCTCACCACCAGAGCCCTCACGGTGAATGCGGCGGCGTCGGAACCCAGCAAGACGACCAACGGAGGCAAGGAGCTGGCGACGGTAGCGGCAGCGGGAGCCAGGAAGCGCCAGAGAGACACGCTCTGCTTCTACCACCGCCGCTTTGGAGAGAATGCATGCAGATGTGTGCCACCGTGCCAATTCAAGCGTTCGGGAAACGCCAAGGCCGGCAGTCGGTAGCAGCTGCGACCACCGGTGAAGAGAACAAGCTGCTCTACGTGACGGACTCGCGCTTGGGGAGATGGTTCCTCGTAGACACCGGCTCCCAAAACAGCCTCATCCTGCCGCCCTACGCCGACTGGCTAGCGGCCCTCAGCTGGTAGCCGTAAACGGCTCGGACATTAAGACTTTTGGTGAGAGAACACTGACTTTATCCCTACACGGCCGTATTTACGAGTGGACTTTTGTCATAGCGGCATTGAGTTTCCCAATCCTGGAAGCTGATTTTCTGTGTACACATGGGTTGCTAGTCGATGTTGCTAACAGACGCCTGGTTAATTTTTTTTTTTTTTTTTTTTTTTTTTGTTACTTATTTGTACCCGTAGGTAGACTTGGTTTGCAGTTTGGTGACAAGCCACCGGCTGCTGGTCGCTGCGTGCGCGAGCGCCCTAAACCTACATGTTTTTGGTATGCGGGAGGAAACCGGAGAAATCCCGGAGTAAACCCGCGCAACACGGGGAGAACATGCAAACTCCACACAGCTCACTGTTGGTCGGGGGCTGGGATTGAACCCACGATCTCATGATCCCCGCGGTCCCCCGGCCGAGGGTAAAACTGTGCTGCCACAGTGCTAAACCACTGCGCCACCGTGCAGTGTAATGTAATGTCTTCTGATTCTCTCCCCTGTACAGCTCGAGGTGCAGGGCCAATAACACAAGCCAACGTCACAGCTCCAGGCGGTAAGTTCCACACACTGCTCACTCAGTTCCCAGCACTCAGTCCCGACATTTTCGGCGGCCAGCACTAAACACGGGGCGGGGGGGGGCACTTTATCACCACCACTGGGCCGCCCGTTTTGGCATGACCTCCGCGCCTGGACGCAGCTAAACTGGCCATAGCGCGCGAGGAGTTTGCCAACTTGGGAAGGTTGGGCATCATCAGGCGCTCAAACAGCCCATGGGCATCCCCACTACACATCATCTCTAAGGCCGAGGGATCGTGGCGACTGTGCGGAGATTTCCGCAGGTTGAATAACGCCACAGTGCATGACCGCTACCCGATTCCCCATATTCAGGATTTTTCCGTTCACCTCACCAGGGCACGCAATTTTTCTAAAATAGACCTGCTCCGTGGTTACCACCAAGTCCCGGTGCGCGTGGAGGACATACCCAAAACAGCGGTAATAACTCCGTTTGGCTTGTTTGAGTTTTTACGCATGCCCTTCAGATTAAAAGGCACAGCACAGACATTCCAACGCATGATAGATGTGATGTTGCGCGATCTGCCGTTTGTGTTTGTCTACCTGGATGATATCTTGGTGGCCAGGGCGTCCGAGGACGAACACGTAACCCACCTCAGGACGGTTTTCCGGAGTTTGGAAGAGCACGGGTTAATAATCAACCCGGCAAAATGCCAGTTCGGCGTGACGGGGATTGACTTTTTGGGGCACCGCGTCTCACCGGAGTGAGCGATACCTTTGCCCGACAAGGTGCGCGCCATGGCGAATTTTCCCCAGCCTCAGACGGTCAGGGCGCTGCAAGAGTTTTTGGGGATGGTTAACTTTTATAACCGGTTCCTCCCCCGCGCAGCTCAGCTCATGCAGTCATTGTACGCCGCGCTCAAGAAATGGAAACCGGCAGACAGAGTCGAATGGACTCCGGAGCAGGAGCAGGCATTCTCTGAGGTTAAAACAGCCCTGGCAAACGCCGCACTGTTGGCGCACCCGGACCCGGCAGCCCGGATAGCGCTCACTACCGACGCCTCGGACGTGGCCACAGGGGCTGTTGTGGAGCAACGTGTTGCCAGTTCTTGGCAGCCGCTCTCTTTTTTCAGCAGGGCGTTGCGCGACAGTGAGCGTAAATACAGCGCGTTCGACAGGGAGTTGCTGGCTCTCCACCTGGCCATACGCCACTTCCAGTTCTGGCTGGAAGGGCGCAGCTTCACTGCGTTCGTGGACCACAAGCCGCTAACGCTCGTGATGGCCAAGGTTTCAGAACCATGGTCGGGCCGGCAGCAGAGAGAGCTGGCCGCGATCTTGGAGTTTACGACGGATGTTCAGCATGTGAAATGAGTGTCCCCCCTTCTTCTTAAAGCGGTATCGACATTCATAATTCTAGTCACATTTTTAACACTGGGTTACACTATCCCCCCTTAGAATCATGCAAGTCCCTTTGCATGGGATTAGCTAAATGGTACTGATGGGAGAACTAGTGTTCATGGGAATATTCCTAAGATCTGACTCTGTTAAAGCTCTGGTAAAAGCCAGGTTTGAGTAATCTTAGGATCTGTCTCTGTTAAGACTCTGGTAAAAGCCAGGTTTAGTCCTTGAAACAGGGACTGGGCAACAGTTATGAGAGGGTTTCCCAATTGACTATACTGTAGTCTTTCTGGCTGGGAGGTTGTCCTCTCGGAGTGTCTCACAGTCTTTGGGATTTCTTTTTCAGGTTCTTTTTCTTTCACAGGTTCATCACAGGTACTTTTATCAGATAAGTTGGTTTCACTTTCAGTTCAATTATCATTGTTCGATGGTTCCACATTTGTTTCAGTTTCCTCCAGGTTTCCATCATTCGGTAAGTTGTCACATCCAGGTGAAGTGACATTTTCCATTTGGTCGTCATTCTCAGATAAGTGAGTTTCTGCAGGAATGTCTCCTTTAAAGAATGTCTTTGGATGGGGAGTTTCATAAACTCGAGTGAGCTTTATGGCGTTTGGATTGGTTCTTTTCTGTACCAATAGACATCTTCATTTTCCGGTTCTGAATTCTCACATTCCTCACTTTGTTCAGGTGACTGTCTTGTCTTAGGTTGGCGGACATGTTTTGGTTGGACAGGTTCTTCTTCAACAGGGGCAAGAAAACCACAGGGAAGCAAGAGGTCGCGGTGAACGGTGCGAACAGGACCATCTTTTGTCTCAGGTCTTATAGTGTAAACAGGCAAGTCACCTGCTTGGCTCACCACAATGTGAATTTCAGCTTCCCACCTGTCTGCTAGTTTGTGCTTTCCTCTGCGGCGGACTGCACGTACCAAAACTCTGTCGTTTGGTTCTAGTTTTGAGGGTTTCACTCGCATATCAAATCTTGTTTTGTTTCTTTCAGCCATCTTGTTAGCATTTTCTGTTGCTAGTTTGTAGCTTTCTTGTAGAGTTGTCTTCAGTTTTTCAGTGTACTGGGAATGTGACTTGAAACTTTTGTTGTGAAACGGGAGCCCAAATGCAAGGTCAATGGGCAATCTCGGCTGATGACCGAACATTAACTCATACTGGGCAAAACCAGTAGTGTCATTCTTCGTACAATTGTACGCATGTACAAATGGTTTCACATAGTTGTGCCACTGAGATTTGTTCTTTTCCTCCAGAGTACCCAGCATGCTCAATAATGTTCTATTGAAACGTTCTACCGGGTTACCTCTGGGGTGATAGGGTTTCGTCCAGATTTTGCGAATGCCCATGATTTTGCAAAGTTCTTTTATAATATGGGACTCAAAATCGGGACCCTGATCACTATGTAATCGTTCGGATATCCCGTGGTGGACTATAAAGTTGTCCCGAAGTGCCTTTGCAAAGGTCTGAGCTTTCTGATTGCTGGTAGGGATGGCTATAGTGTATTTCGTGAAATGATCAGTTAACACGAGCACATCCTTAGTGTTACTTTGATTGGGCTTAATGGACAGGAAATCCATACAGACAAGTTCGAGCGGTCGGGTGGACTTGATATTGATAAGCGGAGCAGCTCGCTTTGGAGCGGTTTTACGTCTTACGCAGCGATTACATGTCTTGATCTTCCTTTCAATATTTGCCGCCATGCGAGGCCAATAGAGCCTTGTTCTGGCGAGATCCAAAGTACGCTCTGTGCCTAAATAGCCCATGTCACAGTGGAGGCTTTGAAAGACTGAATCGCGGAGCTGTTCAGGTAAGACGAGCTGGTAAGTAACATTTCCTCCATCTTGACGAGTGCGGTAGAGGATGCTATTGCATATTTCAAGTCGACCGAGCTCTCGGAGTAACAAGTTGATGTCAGGAAGTTCAGTTCGTACAGTTGGTGGAACTTTTAGTCCAGTTTCAATTTGTGCAATCACTTCTCTTAGACAGGGGTCAGTTCTTTGTTCGTTTTTGATCTGTTCAGGAGTCATGTAGAGTACAACTGGAAGACCACCACAGCCATCTTCATCGGGGTAGCCATCTGGAATGGCGGCTACAGAGAGGGCTAACGAATGAACCAAAGGGAAGGTGTTGTCTGGAGAGCTACAGACAAGGTGTTTTTCACATATAGCAGACACTACCTCGGAACTTAAACTGCTTTCAGGAAGAGACAAGTGAGTTTGAGTGGACTGCTGTATGCGGTCAAGCTCCTTTTGGGACACTGCGTCATTGAGTAACTCGCCATGTGGCCATCTGGAGAGGCCATCTGCATCTGAGTTAAGCTTGCCTGCTCTGTATTGGAGCTTAAAGTTAAACGTCAACAGAGCAGCTAGCCACCTATAACTCATGGCATCCATCTTAGCAGTGGTTAAGATGTACGTCAGGGGGTTACTGTCTGTCATGACAGTAAAATGATTGCCATATAAATAGTCTGCGCACTTCTCCGTTACGGCCCACTTTAGAGCCAAAAATTCCAATTTATGGGCGGGGTAACGGGACTCACTTCTAGACAACCCCCGGCTTGCATAAGCTATGACCCTAGTCTGGCCCTCCTGCTCTTGATAGAGGGCGGTGCCAAGCCCTGTAGTGCTGGCGTCAGTATGGAGGGTATATGGCAACTGAGGGTCAGCGAAACCCAGGACAGGCGCAGTACTGAGCTTTTCAATAATGGTTTTGAATGCAAGATCACAGGAAGAAGTCCATCGCTCGCCAAACGGTGTCTTTGGGTCGTGGTACTGGGCAGGCTTAGCTTTGGGCTTTGTGCTTTTTCGCAAAGGAGGGTAGCCTGCTGTTAAGTCAGTGAGGGGCTTAACGATGCTGGAATAGTTCTTAATGAACCGCCTATAGTACCTTGAAAGGCCTAAGAACGAGCGGAGCTGTTTGAGATCACGGGGCACAGGCCAGGTACTTAGGGCTTTCACTTTTTCGGGGTTGGTCTCAACTCCTTTACTGGACACAATGTGACCGAGGTATCTGACAGAAGTTTGAAAAAATCTGCATTTCTCAGGGGAGAGTTTAAGCCCGTACTCTTTTAGGCGATTGAGAACTTTCATTAAGCGAGCCTCATGTTCTTCGGGTGTCTTGGAGAATACAATGATGCCATCGAGGAACACAATCACCTCATGCAGATTCATGTCGCCCATGCATTTCTCCATGAGGCACTGGAACGTGCTGGGGGCGTCTGTAATGCCTTGGGGCATTCTATTGAATTCCCAAAAGCCCATGGGACATATGAACGCCGTGTTTGGTTTATCCAGCTCTTCTACCTCAATTTGGTAGTACCCCAACTTTAAATCGAGGACGGAGAACCACTGTAAAACGGTCAAGGTGGAAAACGTTTCCTCCAAGTTGGGGAGGGCGTAAGCATCTTTTACAGTCTGCATGTTAAGCTTCCTGTAATCAATACAAAGGCGGACATCGCCATTTTTCTTTCGTACCACTACAATAGGTGAAGAAAATGGGGAAGTGGACTCTCTTATCACGCCTGCTTGTTGGAGTTCTCTGAGATGCTTACGGACCGCTTCCAGGTCATTTGGATGTATGGGACGTGCTCTGTGTTTGGACGGTGTTTCATCTGATAGTTTGATTGTGTGTTTCACTTGATCCGTTTTGCCAAAGTCAAGATTGTTTTGTGCAAATACTTCGTGCATTTGACTGAGTTTTTCTGTTAGGCGCTCTTTCCATTTAGTGCTAATGGGGGAAGAGTCAAAGTTGAACTTCAGAGTGGACTTTTGTTCAGTTTTGGACTTTAACTTTCACGGAGTGTTCTTGCGATAGGACTCGTTGATATACACAGATTTCTCCAATGACACACTTCTGAGGGATTGTCACGTCATGTTCCGATTCATTGGTAAGTACAACTGGAATAAGGTAAGGTGCTCTTTCAGGTAATTCTATGAGACATGGCTTTACTAGGATACCACCAGGTAAAGCTGACATTACTGGGTGTTCTAACAAGACAGATTTTTCACTGTTGCCGGCTGACACAGCTACAGCGCCATCTAGAACAACTGTTTGGCCTGCAGGAACTAACTGTGGCTCTTTGTTGCGCATGGTCACTAAACTAAGGCTAGTGTCTTTGGACTGTCTGTGCCGTAGCTCAAGGACTTTTAACACTGCCTTATAACCAAGTGATATGGTTGGCTGCAGTTCAGAACATGCATCAGAGTACAGCTCGTAAAGTGCATCTAATGTGTTTGTCCCTATTAACACTAAGGACTGATCAGCTGCACGTACATCGGGAACCACTAAGGCAAGTGTTGGCACTTTGGCTTCAATACCGAGAAAGTCTTTTGGAAAAGTGACATGCATTTCAATGTAGCCTAAGTAAGGTACACTCTGACCGTTAGCTCCCTCCACTTCTAACAGCTCAAAAAGTGGCTTAATCTCATGGTTGGATAAGTACTGTCTGTAATAGGACTCAGGGACAGTAGTCACCTGGGAGCCTGTATCTAACAAACAGCTCACAGTACAGCCATTCACTTTCACTTGTGCTGTACTTTTTGTACCAATTAGACCATTAGGAAAGTTAAAGGGGTCTGTTTTGGAGTGTGACTTCAGTTTAGCATGTGTCTTGAATGGAGCTTTTGGTCTGGGACGGGTCATCTCTGAACTAGTCTCTGTTTGTCCTGCAACAGGGGTAGACTTCAGTTTTAAAGAGGGTGTGGGGTTCCGACTGTCCCAAATCTGTCTTTTTACTCTTAGTTCTTTGTGTTTTGCAGCTACAAGTGCAGAGTTTGGCTCTGACTCACAAGTGGCTACAATATGCCCATCTTCGCCACAGTGGAAGCAATACCATGGTTTGGGCCTAGTATTGGGACGGCTGGACAAAGGTAAGTTTTCAGGTTTGTCATGGTCAGGTGACCATTTCCAGGAAATCCTATTTCCAGATTTCTTAGTTGGGTCTTTCCTTGGTGGTGCTTGTTTCTTTTGTTTCATGACAGCAGCTAATTGGCTTTTTAGATCAGCGACTTGCTTTTTCAGTTCTTTCAGACTGTCAGACTCTACTTCACTATTTGTACTTGTTTCGGTGACTGTTTGTTCGTAGGAGGCTGCTTTTGGTTTTGTGTTTTAACTTCTTGTCTGTTTTCAACAGTGTGAAAGTGAAGCAATAACTCTGTATACGCAGGTGGATGTTTATCTTTTAGTTCCAGCTGTAGCTCCTTTAGCAGATTATCATCCCAGCAGCCTCTGTTAAACTGCTTGAGAAGCTGTTTGTCCTCTTCCTGTGGCTCTAGACCGCCTCTACGCACTGTGAGATTGAGCGCCACCTGCAAACGATGCAGATATGCAGATGGTTTTTCTCCATAATCTTGAAAAGTGTTCATGAATCGCACAAGCAGTTCCTCACAATCTTCAACAGTCCCAAAAGCCAGTCCAACAGCTTAAAGTAGTCGGCAGAGGTGGCTTCAGGCCCAAGAGGGCGAATAATATCAGACGCAGGACCAAGAAGACTTTCAAAGATCTTGCGAGATTTTTCCAAGTCAGACAAAGAAGTATCTTCCATCATCAGGACAACATGTGAACACCATGTTTCATAGTCAGCTTCAGTATACGGTCTTGGCGTTTTGCCAGAGAAAGCTCTGATTCTCAAGGAGGAATGGGCGTTTGACAGCTTCTCTGCATGTTTAATGACATGCTCGACTACGATTTTCTGAACCTTGGGTGGGTTACACTCAGCTGGACTCAACATTTGAGGTGTTAAGTTTGGTCTAAGAGGGCTTTGGAAGAGTGCTTGAGTGGTTTTAGGGGTGCGAGGCACTTCAACTTGGAGTGGAGGAGAGACTCCACTTTGTGTGGGTTCTACAGTAGGGAAAGCAGGATCAACGTCAGCAGAGACCGTTTCAGCTGTCTCAGCAGCTTCAATAGACTTCCCTATTGTGGACATGACCTCCCCCAACACCTCTTCAAAACCTTTTCCACTTAGCTTAGCTAAACCCCTCAGGTTGCTAAGATAAGCCTCAGTAACACTGCCCCCTACAGTTTTAGTGTAGACATCAGATAGAGCTTGAATGCAGTATTTAACCTCAGGATTGTCAGTGGATGGAAAGGAGCACGGCAACGTAGGTGCTAATGCTTCAATGGCTAATCCAGACGCTAACTCTACAATATGACTTTTGTCAAAGTCAGATGAGTTACCATTAATGCTAAGCACCCTACGGATAGTGCCATGTTGCTCTAGAAACTCAAAAATGTCTGTGTCTCTTTCTTTATCAACAACACAACTGACAATGACTGCATTAACACCATGTTTTTCCACGAAATTCAATTCAATTCAATTCAACTTTATTTATATAGCGCCATTTCACAACAACAGTCATCTCATAGCACTATCAACTGTAGGGGGGATCCCCACAGTTGCAGAAAGACCCCAGCAATCAGGCGATCCCCTGTGAGCAAGCACTTGGCGACGGTGGAGAGGAAAAACTCCCTTTTAACAGGAAGAAACCTCCAGCAGAACCAGGCTCAGGGAGGGGCAGTCATCTGCTGCGACTGGCTGGGGGGTGAGGGGATAGAGAAGAAGAAAATAACAGACATGTAGAGAGCAAACAGCACGATGGGGACTCAATCTATGGGAGAGAACAAACAAATGTTAATGACCAGCAAAAAAAAAAATATTTCATAGAGAGTGAGGAAAGGAGTGAGGCCCAGTGCATTACTGGAGGTCCCCCGGCTGACTAAACCTATTAGCAGCATAACTAAGGGAGGGTTCAGAAACACATGATCCCTCCCTAATTGTAGGCTAGATCAAAAAGGTAGGTTTTAGCCCTATTCTTAAAAACAGAGATCGAGTCTGACTCCCGAATCCAGATTGGCAGCCGATTCCACAGGAGAGGAGCTTGATAACTGAAGGCTCTGCCTCCCATTGTACTTTTGGAGATTCTAGGTATTACAAGTAATCCTGCATTTTGGGAGCGTAGTGCTCTGTTAGGATAATACGGTAGTATCAGATCTTTTAAATAAAAAGGAGCCTGATTGTTTAGAGCTTTGTAAGTGAGAAGAAGGATTTTAAACTTAATTCTAAACTCTATGGGAAGCCAATGAAGGGAGGCCAGAACCGGAGAGATATGATCTCTCTTTCTAGTACCTGTTAAAACTCTTGCTGCAGCATTTTGGATCAGCTGAAGACTTTTTAAAGATGTTTTAGGACAGCCTGATAATAAAGAATTACAATAATCTAATCTCGAGCTAACAAAAGCGTGGATCAGCTTCTCAGCATCACTCTGAGACAAGATGCTCCTAATCTTGGCAATATTACGCAAATGATAGAAGGCAGTCTTAGAAACAAATTTAATATGTGAATTGAAGGACAAATCCTGATCAAAAATAACTCCAAGGTTCCTCACAGAGCTATTAAGAGAAAGAGTAACTGCGTCCAAACTGAAAGTTTGATTTGGAAAGGAATTTCTAAGGTTTTTTGGACCAACAAGAATGACTTCAGTCTTATCTGAATTAAATAGCAGGAAATTACAAGTCATCCAAGCTTTGATTTTCTTAAGACAGGCTTCTAACTTGGCTAATTGATTAGTATCATCTGGCTTCATTGACAGGTATAATTGTGTGTCATCTGCATAACAATGAAAATGTATACAGTGCTTTCTAATAATGTTGCCTAACGGAAGCATATATAAACTAAAAAGAGTAGGGCCTAGCACAGATCCCTGTGGAACTCCATGACTAAGCTTTGAGCTGAAAGAAAACTCCTCATTTACGTGAACAAACTGGAACCTATCAGATAAATAAGATCTAAACCACTGCAACGAAGTTCCATTAAGTCCAACATAGTGTTCTAATCTATCAAGTAGAATATTATGATCAATAGTATCAAAAGCTGCACTAAGATCTAAAAGGACAAGTACAGAAACTAGTCCATTATCAGATGCAATGAGGAGGTCGTTAGTGACCTTCGCTAAGGCTGTTTCAGTACTATGATGGATTCTAAACCCAGATTGAAACTCTTCAAGTAAACCATTTCCCTGCAGGTGGTCAAATAATTGCGTAGCAACAACTCTTTCTAAGATTTTTGAAATGAAAGGGAGATTAGAGATTGGTCTATAGTTAGCTAAAGCTCCTGGATCTAGCGTTGGCTTTTTGAGTAAGGGTTTAATTACAGCCATTTTAAAAGCCTGCGGTACATGGCCTAAAGTTAATGAAGAATTGATTATATGAAGAATAAAGCTACCAGTAAGTGGGAAGACTTCTTTAAATAACCTGGTAGGAATAGGATCTAAAAGACAAGTTGAAGGTTTGGATGAGGAAACTACTTTGTCTAACTCACAAAGGTCGATTGGAGTAAACTCATCAAGACAGACATCAATAGAAGGAGTTGTAGTAGTTACAGTATTTAAGTTAACTGTGGGAAGAATCTGATTGATTTTATCTCTGATGGATGAAATTTTATTATTGAAAAAGTTCATAAAGTAAGCTCTAAGGGGATGCTAGGATTGACAGAGTCCTGACTCTTTGTCAACCTGGCTACAGTACTGAAAAGAAACCTGGGATTATTCTTGTTCTCTTCTATTAATGCAGAGTAATAACTCGTTCTAGCTTTTCTAAGAGATTTTTTATAAATTAAAAGATGATTTCTCCAAACTAAATAGATTTCATCTAAATTAGTAGAGCGCCATTTTCTTTCTAATTGACGAGTCTTCTGTTTTAAGCTACGAGTTTCTGTGTTGAACCAAGGAGTTAAAAATCTCTGATTAGACTTTTTCTTTTTTAAGGGGGCCACCAAGTCTAGAAATCCATTTTGATAGTATATAAACTATTTAGTCTGGGGTCAAAACAGAATCCACATCTGTTGTGCAACGCTCCAGGCTCCTGGCTGCGCTCACCAGATTTTTGTGTAACCCTTACTAACACCTACTCACTTTTAGGTGTAGTACCCTTTTGGTAGTGGTGTGTTATGGCAACGTAGTTACCTTAACTTCTCTACCTGGGCAAAGGGATAATTGGGCCAGCTCAAGTAGACCTTAGATTCGTAGGAGCCTGGAGGGCGTAACAACAAATGACACCACACCAATATATAGGAACTTGCAACTATATATATTTCTTTTTACAAATGTGTATTATTTACAAATATGTACATTTAATCAAAAAAACCACACATTTGTCACAATAATACCCCAAAATATATTTACAAGATTCACAGTTCTCTAGTGTCCGTTCCAGGTGACCTGTTAAATCACCTCTAGGGTTCCTCTTAATAGGGTTCGGGCTTCGGCTCGCCATCCAGATCTGGAGAATCCATGTTCTGGTCAAACCAGTCCAAAGAAAAAAAACCTGACCATGCTAAGTGACACGCGCGTCATGGGGTTCCCGCGTTCAGCGACATTAACAGCCTTTGGATCCCAATCAATCTCAAGTTTTGTCCAAGCAAAGGCTGCTATTAGCATGTTAGCTCATCGTCTCCGTGAGGAATCACGTTCTCTCAGTCTTGTCTCGGCAGTGTCTGACAGCGTTCTGCGGATTACACACAGACCGAGGGAGGGAGTGCGTCACCCCATTGGCTGGTGGGACCCCATTGGCTGTTGCTGCCCAACAAACGACGCAGCCATTGGTCGCTCAAAATGCCAAATAAAAATGTTTGGAACCTTATCAAAACTTTCCACAAAGTGTTCCTAACTATCTATGAGTATATATTATGAATTTATGTTGTATTTATATACCCATCTTCAAAGTATCCACTCCCATTGTGAAATGAGTGTCCCCCCTTCTTCTTAAAGCGGTATCGACATTCATAATTCTAGTCACGTTTATAACACTGGGTTACAATTACGTAGTGTGAAGCATCTTTATGCAACCCCAGAAGAAGAAAAGAAGAAGAAGCAGCAGCGCTAACTTGTTAACATGGAGGAGTTTGTTGTCTCTTTAGGAGTGCTGCTTTTATTATTCCAAACCTGTATTACCATCGAAAAACAGTTTTATTCTTAATCACCGAGAATGGCGGCTACATTTAAGGAGACCGGTAATTACCTCCGCCAAGGAGGTTATGTTTTCATCGGCGTTGGTTTGTCTGTCTGTTTGTTTGTTTGTTTGTTAGCAACATAACTCAAAAAGTTATGGACAGATTTTCATGAAATTTTCACAGATTGTCAGAAATGGGGTATCCTACAGATGATTAGATTTTGGTGGTGATCCGCATCACCATCCAGAAGAAAACCGCCATTACGGAAAATCCGATTTTTGTGAATAACTACTCAACCACTAACCCTATCATTGTGAATCCAATTGCTAGTCATATGTTTTCATGGTCAAGGAATCTGAAAACGTACATACAAACACTGTATATGGGGAACTGTGGCGCTTGGCGGAGGTCTGTGCTCTCCGTGTGCTTTTCTAGTTATCAATATTTCAGTTATCAGCCATTGTTAGTTCAAGTCTGTAGCTCAACTAGCTAGTATTGACAACATTTTAAATGTCAGTTCTGTAACAGGTGGTGTTACAGCGCATTACGAGACTGAGGTCACCTGTTATGTCACGCCAAAAAGTGATCACTTGCCAAAAAATGATTGCCAGGTGCCATATTGTTGTTATGGGGTTATATTAGCCATAAAATATATATTTCAACAGGCAAACAGTACTTAGTTAGGTGTTATAAGACATATTTAACACTTATGATGCATTTTAAACCAGAAACAAACTTGATCTAGGATTAAAAGCAATTCAGATAATGCAGTCACAAGGTTACATGGAAAAATGCATAGATTTACTTGATACATGTAGATTGTGTATAAATATACTGTATATTCTATGTACCTCCAAAACAACAAGGTTTTTGCACATAAATATAGCAATCAATTGCAATCTGATAAATTCTATACGTTGTTATCCAAACTGCAACACTTTGGCCAACACTATAATTTTTCAGATGCAATAAAACTTCAAAACATTTAGATACATTGTAGGTGGACTGAGACCAAGCAGTACACGTTTAACAAGGGTTATTGGACACTCCGTACCCTTGCCACTCTGTCTCAAGTCACTCCATACCCAAATCACAATATCCCCTAGCCACTCTGTACCCACTTCCATACCTGTGTAATTAAATACAAGTATTGTGGGGGACCCATGCTGTAGAGTTCAGTAGTTTTCCTCCCCTGCGCAGCCCAGCTCATGCAGCCGTTGTATGCTGCGTTTAAGAAACGGAAGCCGGCGGACGGAGTTGACTGGACTCCTGAATGGGAGCAAGCGTTTTCCGAGGTTAAAACAGCTCTGGCGAATGCTGCACTGCTGGCGCACCCAGACACGGCGGCTCAGATTGCGCTCACTACAGACGCATCAGACGTGGCCATAGGGGCCATTGTGGAGCAGTGTGTTGCTGGTTCTTGGGAGCCGCTCGCCTTTTATAGCAGGTCTTTGCGTGACAATGAGCGTAAATACAGCGTGTTCGACAGGGAGTTGCTGGCTCTCCACCTGGCCATACACCACTTCCAGTTCTGGCTGGAAGGGCGCACCTTCACTGCGTTTGTGGACCACAAGCTGCTAACATACTCGATGGCCAAGGTTTCGGAACCATGGTTGGGCCGGCAGCAGAGACAGCTGGCCGCGATCTCGGAGTTTACGACCAACATTCATCATGTGGCCGGTAAACTCAACGTGGTGGCTGTGAAAGGGTTAATGTAAAGTTAGTGCCAAAATAATAATTCTGTAGGTAATCTCCCATTATGCTCTACACATATTCCATACAAATTCTGTTTGCATGCTTATGAACAATTATGTTATGGTAAACTGATAAAACAGGAATGAGACAAAGCTATAGAGCTCTCTCTCTCTCTCTTCTCTCTCTTTTAAGTCAGGTCTTTCACATTAGATACACACCCAGACTCAACACCCACGCACACTGTTGATAGCACATTCTAGAACAAAGTGGCATGTTCAGTGGATGACCTGTTCCCGCCATAGGTAGATTAGCCAATCAGACGGTCACATACAAGCCCATCCTATTGTACAGGGGATTGGCCCAATTGGCCAACCCAAGAAGAGAAATGTAATGTGCACCCGGAAGTCTTGGTCAGTGTGGTCACGCTCCAGAGGGAGCTGCGTCACGCTGCACCCAGCGCTGCTTGCTTTACATGTGACTTCTAAATAAATGTACCATCCTTTAAATTGAAGAAATCTCCGGCTTGTTCTTGGATCTTTCAATCAAAGAATCGGATATTTTTCTAACAAATTGGTGCCGTGACCCGGATTGAATTTTTCCGAGACGAGCCTGAACACACCACATCGGAAGGACCCTTTTGCAGACTACTGTGGTGCCTAAACAAAAAACAAGGTAAGCAGAAGCCTTTTGTCTACAAAATTTCTGCAGTTTGGCCATTCTAAATTTACAGTTGTCTGATAAAGGGATATATCCGATCTCAAAATTTATCATTTGGTTGGGAGTCACATGTAAAGTCTAAACAATAGTTTGAAAAGATAAGAGTGCACGTGTTCTATTTTCAGTCTGAGGTAGAACGGCCGCGTCCATGGACGTACATTATGGGTGTATAGTCCATCAAATAAAACATTTTGGAGTCAGTTTGAACCAAAATGACGAGGCTTAGGAACTAGAGTGACTAATAATCACCCTGGTATGTCTCCTCAAATGAAAAGAGCCAGGTTTTAGCAACCTGATGCTGGGGGGAGCCATTGAAAGTGTTTGACCCGATGCCACTCTGGGAGTGAAGCCGCGATCGTTTAATTAATCGTTTAATTGCTGGACACAAGACACCGCTTGTTCTCGGAGCCGAAGGAAGACCCCGAGGGAAAGTGTCCACTGTGTACCAGAGTTAATCACGATGCCACTTGTGCGTGGGGGACCTGCCGAGGCCTCAGCGAAAGTGCTCTCTGTTTAACAAAAGATTAAATGGATCGGTGAGATTCTGGGTTGCAGTCTGTACCCAGAATTGATAAGACAATAGGAGGCAACGGCCGTGCCTGTCTTCCAAATTGATATCCAGGGTTAGCCTGATTTCGGTTGCAGTAGTGAGCATATATAAAGGTACTCTTAATACGTTATAAGAATCTCATAATCTATCATGAGTGAGTAATGTGACAAGGAGCCACAAGAATCTTTTTCAGATCAATAGTGAGTGTCGCTCATAAATATAAAACAATAAAATAGCTTGTTAAAATCAGTATAAGACTGATCTTTATAATAAGATATCTTGTGTATCGATTACCTGATGAGGTTCCGATGAAAGTATCCTCTACATATAAGTTAAGCTATAATTAATGAGTACATGCAAATCTGCGGTAAATTCTCCATATCGTGCAAGCTGATCTCTATAAAATTTTGTGTCTAAAATTTAATAAAAAGGGATAAAAATGTGGTTTGGGAAATACTGGGAGTTGGGAATATTTATTAAAATTTTCCCATAATGACCTAACAAATGGCGGGCTCCAGACCGCGTGGTCAGAACAAAGGAAAGTAATGCGCCCCCACCACTGAGTGGAGGTGAGACTGGTAAAACAGGTTACTGAGAGGAGAATTATTTGAGGTAACAGTATTAAAATGAAAGTGCTAAATTAAAATTGTATGGTTATTCTGGTGTGTGTACAGCTGGGTTAGGGAGACAGTGCTCCATTTTCTTAAAAAAAAGGGGTCGTGGTTTGTGAGCAATAGGCTCAGGGGCCATCTTGCGCGTGTTCCATTCACTGCGCATATGAGGGTGCCATCTTGCACAGTGCCTCCATCGTGTGGTCAAATATAGGAAATGCACTGTTTCACAAAATTACTGCCAACAAAAACTTAAATCTTAATAATAAATCTGGAACTTTATCTCTCTGGCTGAAAGGAAAGCTTTAAATCTATGCATGGTAAACAAAATAAGTCCTCCCATGCCTGCCAAAGCAGGTTTGTTTGTAGTGAGGCAAAGCATGCCATTCAGCTTGGAGAGAAAAGGCTCAACTTTAAATTAGGCAGAGGGAGGTATAAGAATAATAATTATTCCTACTTATACAATAAAACTGGAGAATAAGGAGATTTATTCCTCAACAAAACTGTAGGAAATCTTAGGTGGACACTATATAAAGGTGAGAGAATTTAAATGAAAAGTGAAAAATTGCAGGTTGGTACAGATAAGTAAATATATAAATGAATTAAATTATAAATACAAAAATAATTGAATAAATACAATAAACTAAAATGAATGAATAAAATAAATAGGAGTTTTTGCTGTGGAGATGAACCTTGTGGAGGTGAGAGTGGGCAGAAAATGGAAAGGGAAATTTGTTTTTTGAAAAAACAAACAAACAAAAAACATTGAAAACTGATGAAATGTTAAAGTTCTGTGCAGGACACAAGACAAAATATGGAGAAACAATTGGAGGAAGGAAAAGAAAACGTAAAAATAAGAGACTTATGCTGCAACGGTGAGAACAAATGCAAAATAATCAATAAACACGATATAACAGAAAAGGACAAAAACACGCTGTTTAATAGCCTGTCTGTTTCTCTCCATTAAATTTGAGATGGCGGTGGTGGACACCCCTCCCCCAGCAGCTGCGTCCATCCTCCTCCTTCACGCCGCCTAGTGGCTCCCTCCTCCCTCTGCAACAGTAAAGGAATGCAAAGCAAAGGGAAAGATGAACCACAGAGGAACAATTGAGCACATGTAAGTACAGTATTGTTGCTTTCCATAGCAGAGACGTGCCAAGACCATATACTGAGCAGACACAATACATGACCAATTTTCAAAAAAGCCATACCCATGCCCCATCTAATTTGACCTATCAGTATCAGCTGCAGGGCCACAGGAGGTCAGAGTTTGAATAATAGTCTGAGGCCCCCATGGGACTAATACTTCCTATGTTAGCAATTTGGCCACTGAGCTCAAACACCCACAAGGGCACCTGGGGCGTCCCCCAATTAGCAACACAATGGGTACCCTCTCCTACAGGATGTTGAAAAAAGAACGGCTTTGATATTAAGCCATTCTGTTTCAAAGGGGGAGAGTGAGACAGGAAATTCATTAAGGTGTACTGTCTTGAAGTCTGAGTTAGGCATTTTGCAAGTGGTATCCTTTTTAACAAGTAGGGACTGAATCTAACAGCAGAACTAAGTTAATTGATCACAATGTTCTTAACCTTATAGCTGAGAGGTCGGCGTACTTTCTCATCTAAAATGCTACCATGTATGCAAACTATTGAGTAGCTACAGAAAGAGCGTATAAATATGAATGAATCTTTATTTTTTGGAAAAGATTAAAAGAAAGGAACAGAATAATACATCAAGGAAAAGTCCAACAGGGTCAAATTAAGCAATGGCTCCTCTGATTGTACTGTTCAGCATGGGTTGTCAGAGGAGGGTGATGGCTGAGGCCGCAGCTTATATTGCCCACCCATGCTCCATCTAAGAAACATCTAATAAAACAAAGGCTAGCAACTAAGACCAAAATCTGAAAAATTCTTGACGCTTGAAAGGTCATTATTCCACAGAATATCAGGCAGTGTGAACTTTTGCTACAAGAAAACTAGCCACCTGCTGACCAAGAGAAATGAGGCAGGTTTAGGGCTCCTTAATACTTAAGGGCCAATACATATTTGGAGATTCCCGGACCATCCCATTTGTATTTTTTGCACATTTCCCAAAACTTTATGGATATGAATTAAACTTATTAGCACATTTTCTAGTCTCAAAGACAACCACTAGTGCTAGCCCTCTATTCTGGGGGCCTATGGGAGAGGGATGTCTGGGGAAAATTTGGAAGAACCAATTAACCAAACATGTGAGAGCATTGCAGCCAAGAGTTCAAGAAAAGCTAGAGAAAAGTATTGCATATGCTTTACAAATCTATTGAAATCTAATAACATTGTTAAAGTAAGAGATTTGCAGTAGGCATTTTTAACTCGACATAAGGTATGAACATGTGAAGGTAAATCAAGTACAAATTTGAAAGATGTGCAAAATATGATAAAAATGCTGATTTACAATCACAACTTAAGACAAAGGTTGAAAATTTATGCAAAAAGGTATAAGGGTAAAGCTGCAAGTTTCAGAGAAAATTGCACATTTGAGGAAAAGGTGCAAATTTGCAAAAATATTTTGGAAAGAGCCACAAATTTTTGAAAAAACTTGCAAATTTACAAAGAAAAAATCCAAAATTTGTTAGGGGAAAAATGACAATTTAGAGAAAAGCTGTAAGCTCACATGAAAGTCACATTAAGATAAGATAAGCCTTTATTAGTCCCACAATGGGGAAATTCTAGGATTGCAACGGCACAGGGATAGCAACACTCAGAGCAATAATTTAGAAGATATGAAAATAAGAGCAGTGAATATACATACACTACCGTTCAAAAGTTTGGGGTCACTTAGAAATTTCCTTATTTTTGAAAGAAAATCACTTTTTTTTCAATGAAGATAACTTTAAACTAATCAGAAATACACTCTATACATTGCTAATGTGGTAAATGACTATTATAGCTGCAAATGTCTGGTTTTTGGTGCAATATCTACATAGGTGTATAGAGGCCCATTTCCAGCAACTATCACTCCAGTGTTCTAATGGTACAAAGTGTTTGCTCATTACGTCAGAAGGCTAATGTATGATTAGAAAACCCTTGTGCAATCATGTTAGGTCTGCAATGCTGTAATTGCTGCAAATGGAGGATTCTTTGACGAAAGCAAAGTTTGAAGGAAAAAATTATTATTTCAAATACAAATCATTATTTCTAACCTTGTCAATGTCTTGACTATATTTTCTATTCATTTTACAACTCATGGTGGTAAATAAGTGTGACTTTTCATGGAAAACACAAAATAATTGTCTGGGTGACCCCAAACTTTTGAACGGTAGTGTATGTACACATAAATATAAATACACAGTGCGGAGCATTACAGATTTCCTTACACTTTGTATGGAGATGGGGGATGGCAGCGTAACAAGGGTTATGGTTTTTGATCATCCAGAGATGAGTAAAAAGCACTATAGAAGAAGATGAATTAAAACAAACACGACTAGAGTAGACTAGAGAAACAAGAAGATAATTTGGGGTAAAAACAGCAAACACTCGGCCGAATAGACTCAAGAATGAAGCATATACATACATACAGCTGTGTGCACACCAGCCTTATCCAAGGGGTACAAGCATCATAGACGCACGCACAGAGCGGAGGTGGAGCATAAACAAGGCCTTAATGTCCTGTGCACATAGATCTGCAGCTCTGACACACACAAGACAACCAGTGTAGCTTGACAAACAAACCAGTGGTTCACACCCGCATGGTCCATGTGTCACATGGTTGCTAAGTCTTGATTTAAATATTATTTAGAATTGTTTTGGGGGGCTAATGAAAGTTTTACATTTTTGTATCTAAAATTGTTATAGTTTTGTAGGCATCGTGTTAGCTCGTCTGAAGTTATCTGTTCAGGAGAAAAAGACAGAAGACTCCACCACATCAAGATAGAGATGATTCTGTTATACTCAAGTTTTCATAATACATTCCTTGAAAGGCAGATGTTCAGACCCAGAGGCATTATTTAATTCCAAAACAAATTTGAAAGGCCAGTAATGGAAAAGCATCCAATGCCAGGGTAGAGATCAAGAGATGATAAGTTTTGCCATGAGACAGAATTTTGAAATGAGCCATGCTGGTTTATTATAAAGCTGACTTTTCAGAATGAAACCGATCACTTATGTGCAGGATCTTGCATGGAGCATTAGCTGTGGACAGTAGTCAGTAGTAGGGATGGGCATTCGGTGAAATTTTCTTCACCGATCGTCGGGAGAATTAATGATTAATAATCGGTTAATCATTAACCTTTTTAGGTACGTAACAAGGCAGGTAGACTACATTATAACATCAGGTGCACGGAGAGCCCTCTCTCTGTTCTCGTGTTGGCTCGGCTCGGGAATCTCGCAAGCTGATTGGCCGAGACGTTTCACCCCGCAAGCTGATTGGCCGAGACGTTTTACCCACCTTGTCTCCCTGCCGAGCGGCCACCCAACAAACGAAGACCGCATTCATTGCTCTATCGCTCGTGTTACTTAGTCTAGCCGCGCAGAACTTTTTGCTGTTCTCTTGTGCCATTTTGTGCGAAATAGTCTTCCCGTCGAGCTACTACGCCGCCTCCTGCAGCTTCCCTCGACGTGTGTACACCGAATCTTCATGACCTTCTCAATAAAGTTTCTGAAAAAAAAAAAAGAATCTTCACGACCGCCATTACTCAGCGCGCAACCACTGTTGGCGGTTTCTTTGCGTAATAAGGGTGTTCCATGGACCCTGTCGATGAGGTATATTTGTATGCTGCATTGCAGTGATTGCAGTACACCTGGTCATTTTTTAAATTGAAATGGTCCCACGCAACACTTCGCCGTAACCGCTTAATGATTTGGCGATTGCCCTACGGAAGCCCGCGTGTATCAACTGAGGCACGCCAGGGTACGGCGATGGTGTAATGTTGCCCCCTGGTGCCCAAATTTTGCCATTGCATTGTTTGAGGACGGCCGTACACTAGGCCTCGGATTGTTTAAAAAAAAAAAAAACGGTTTGTCGACGAAAATGAACTTCCTCGGTGAAATTCTTAATGATCAATTATCGGTTAATCGGTAAATTATGCCCATCCCTAGTCAGTAGTATGAACGACGGGACAGTGAATCATGAATAAGACAAGCAGGTGGTAACAGAATGTTGATGAAGGCTGAAGAGAACGGGGACCAGATGAACAAAAGGAAGTTTTAATCCTGAAAGAGATTACAGATGTGAGATGTGCAGCTTCATCAGCTAGTCCAGGGAAAGGTGACGTCTTGTACACAGATGGATAGTGGATGGAAAAGAATGAGTGAGTGTTTCTGATGGAAAAAGTGCGTAGGGGAAGAAGAATGGTGGATTTAGCAAGTGTAGAAAATGGAAAAAAGAAATGAAAGCAGAGTATGTGTAACCAAAGAAAAACAAAGATCCGCGTAAGATTTGAAGCTGTAGCTTTAAAAACCAAACAAACAGAAAACCAACAATAAATAAATTAAATTTTGCTTAAGAGTGTCAGGAAAAAGGCACAAACGCAGGCAGCCGTCTTAAATGTTTCCAAGTACTTAAAGCAGCAATGAGGCATTAGGTGTCCATTCTTTCAGTGCATTTCTTTTAGTTGTGAATATTAACATTAATGAGCAAACACTCACAGCAAAGATTATAGCTTTGCTATATACTCGGTTATTTGAAGTCAATCTAACACCCCGGTTATGTTCCTCCCCAACAGAGGGTATAGATAGGATGTCAACCAAACAGAACTCTTGGAAGATAAAAACACTGAGTGGAAGGAATTGGTGGCAGCATGGAGGTGTATGCCAGTGCAACACAAAGGTCCGCGCAGCATTCAATTACAGTAGTACAAATAATATCTCTTAGCATGGTGGAGAGTTCAAAGTCAAAGTGCCTTTATTGTCATTTCATTGTTAATGAACAATGCAACGAAATTGAGATGCTGCTCCCTAAAAACAAACTATAAACAAACTATCACACTCACAGTTCACTCATGCATTTAACATTCTTATAATTACAACAATAAACTAGAAAAGCACTCAGAGAGCGCAGACCTCCGCCAAGCGCCACAGTTCCCCTCATACAGTGTTTGTGTGTAAGTTTTCAGATTCCTTGACCATGAAAACATATGACTAGCAATTGGATTCACAATGATAGGATTAGTGGTTCAGTAGTAAAAGCATTACCTCCTTGGCGGAGGTAATAAACTGAAATGTTGCTGTTGTAACGTGAAAATATGGAACTAATAAATAATAAATGTGATCAGGTATGAATTATTTAATTTATATTGATGTATTGGAATCTGAGCTCAAATCTCATTTCATATACATCAGAAAAGTTAATAACACTCGTAAGGGGCACCAGCTTCTATCTTTAAGAAGCAATTTGATCTTTAATTTCACTTTATACCTGTTTGATCACTCAATAAATTAATCAATAATCAGTCTCAAAAATTTTCCGTGAATTCGATACCTGGGCTTGAAACAGACTCAGAATTAAATAAATTCCCAACAACTTCTCATTTTTAAATATTTATTAAACGAAATGATTAACAGACATTGAAATAATTTCATTGATAATTATAAAATCAATCTTGTAAATGATAGATTAACAATGTCAATATTTTCGGAACCAGGGTTAAACTGAGAAACGAATTTCTCAGATTTAGAAATTTATGGAGAAAGTTTGCCAATTATGAAAAAGTCCTAAATTAATCTTAAGAAAATAAAAACGGAATTTTAATGAAAAGAAGAGTTATGTTAAGGGCTTCTTAATTTGCATCTGATTAGATATACAATTAGTACCGAACCTCAAGTTTAATTCAGCAGATGAATTAAAGTTTTTTCAGCTCACGTGATCCTCAGTGATGGCAGTTCTGTCGTCCTTTTTCAGCCCAAGACTTTGTGGATGTGAGGGAAATATCTGCCAGCAGATACTTCAAGGGTTCACAGCTCGACCTTTAGATTCAAGCGGTCGAAGGAGGCTGGATTCTGGGCTGTATGACCCACAGTTGAAACGGGTCTTAGCCAGATGGTGCCGACGTCTCTTCAGAGTGATGTGGGACAGCTGTGTGTTGATCCTACAGCTGCACGTTATGTGGGAGCTGCGTCTTTCTTCAAGAGGTCTTCGGTAATAATTAAGAGATATCTAATCCGATTTCAAATTAGAAAAGAAACTTTCGGACTTTAGATAAAAATAGTTTCTGGGAGGGGCTTGGTCAAGAAAAATATTATAAAAATAAAGTCAAGATTAAAGTTTACCTTAAAATTAAACAAACGGCGGTTTTAGAGAAAGTTTAACAAAAAGTGATAAATTAAGAATTGGAGTTTGACTCCGATTAAGAATTGAGCTCAAAGAAAAAGGAATTCCTAGGCATTTAAGAGAAGAAGAAAATACACAGTTACATGAATTACAAGTTATCTGCTCTGTGTTCAAAAAAAACGCCATGTGGTCCTTTGTTCTCCCTTGCTGGGTGTAGGCAATGGGAGCAGCCGAAAAGAGAGAGAGGCGAAAAGCGCGTCCGGAGCAGAAAGAGGCTGGAAGAAGAGTCTCTCTCCTTTTTATAAGCTCTGTTGAGTTTCGCGGGATTCCGGCCTGACCGGAATCTCAGCCAATGAGCGTCCTTTGTGGGCGGGCTCGATGAACTTTTAGTCCAATGAACAAACAGTCTATTGTTCGGAGTCCTTTGGAGTGAAGAGTTGTCGTGCCGAGATTGGCTGTGGGAGTCACATGGTTTTAGAGGCAAACTTTGATACATGATATCAGTTCACAGGAATACACAGTTTTAAATACATTGGAATGTACTGTTACACTCTTATGTATAACTAAACTAACCTTAGTGTATCTTATAAGCAGTGCTTCTGAATCAACATGCAGGAATAAACATTCATTTAACATTACCATGCATATACTGTATATATATATATATATATATATATATATATATATATATAAAATCACAGATTAATGCAGTTCACACATTATTGATTTTCCACATCAAAAACATCAGAGTCCATCTGCATTTTCATAGTTCTGAAAAGAATGAAGGTTTAGAATTGAGTTTGTAATAATGTACTTTAAAGTTGTTTAAATCCAGCGTTTTCACAGTTTAAGGAAATTAGCTGAGTGTGGATCTGTTGCATGTTTTATGGGGGCAATAAAATGGAGCAGGACATTGGGGAAATTCCTTAGGCTGGTTTTAACAAAAGGGGATTTCAGCTGTGGCCTGGGGGAAGAAAATCCGTTTCTTTGCATTATTCCTGGATGAAACAAAAATGTCTTTAAGCAGAAAAATAATTGTTGCTGAGCCAAAGCGAGATGATGCTACAGTCCCCCCTCTGGTATCAATGGTGACGTTGATTCAGCGTTGATAGCAATCCTAGGCATCAAATCCCAATTTGGCGAGGCTTGATCCAAATGCTGAACTAAAGTTCTGATGTCGGTAAGTCTTAAGCTTGTAAACAATATCTATTCCAAAGTGTAGGTCCTTAAATTTGGTTTTCTGAAAAACTTCTGGAAATTTCAAAAATTAATTTTGGCGTGACCAAATATAAACATTGCATAATTGTCTAGGATATACTAAAGTTCTGTATAAGCCTGTAAAGACTTAAAAATTCTGGGTGCAAAAAAAAAAGAAGTGAACTAGAAGTATGTGGGTTTTGACATACTTGATATAAATGTTTTGGGTTTGCTGAAAAATATCTATTCAAGGTTTCAAAAACAGTTTAAATGTACATAAAATCTAAATAAAGTATAAAGGGTTCTTTGTATATACACAAGCATGTATCCAAAAATCTTAGTCAAGAGCAAAAATAAAATTCTTTCATATTTGAGGTAGATTCAGACTAATCAATATTGAGGTGACTCAAGGAGGTTCAAATTGAATTTGTTTAGTTAGGCTAAACCATGGTTCCACAGATGTCCAAATCATAGGGTGTTTGAGGCTTTTGTTCAGAAAAACTGAGTGGGCATAGGATGTCGTTATCATTCTTTGGATGGCAATGAGAAGTAAATTTGGATTTACTGCAAAAAGGATATGATGAGAGAGCATATTCATTGCTAAAGCGTTAACTGAAAAGCTAATGTTTCTAGCTACTTCTGAGAGTAACATATACATTGGCTGTGTGTGAGTATAGTCAACCCTTAACACAAAGAGCAAAGAGTTCAAGACCTTGTTGAGTTTGATTGAAGCTCCGGAGCAAGCATTCAAAACCAACACAGTGTCTTGTAAGACTTTGGTAACGATTTGTGGTTCGACAACCTGGCGTTTCGGTTTAGCGGTGTTGACCGAGTTAACAGTGGGCATGCTAAGGTTAACTAGAGGCTCTAACAATGAGGCTGTTATTAAGAATCCATCCGAAGATCTTTGACCTTTCGTTTTGGCTTGGCCCAATTCTGACTGGGTAACAGTGGGTGTGATTGCTAGGCAGATGGCTAAATTGATAAACAGGAGGGCCATCATCTTGGCAAACAAAAGTGAGTGGTTTTGGATCTTAATCTTCTTGTTGATCTTTCTTTAGATACCTGGTTGGCAAATGAAAATTCCTCTTAGAGGTGGAATGATTTCTTTTAGATGGATGTACTTTATTGATCCCAAAACTGGGAAATTACAGAATAGAGCTTAAGAGATTGAACTCTAAACCTTGTGCTTGTTTTTCTCACCTTTGATGGGAGTTTTAAGATTATTAGCTCAAGCTAATGGTGTTGAATGTCTTGTGTATACTATTTGGTAATAGTAAGTTGATTGAAGTTTATTAGATTTTACAGAGGTCTTTGAAATTAGTTTAAGGGCTGATTTGGTTTTAATATACCCTTTCCTTTCTGGAGGTTTTGATGCAGTTAACTGATTGGAGAAATTTGACTGAGTGTACCTGAGGCTAGTAGTTAGCTACAGTTATTTCTCAGACGTAGGTTTGGTTTTAATCTTATTTATGGACTTACTTTGACAGTGTTGTACCCGACAAGTCCCATGGGGTTTTGGTAAAGGTTACACTGATTTTGGTGAGCCCATTTGAAAATGGGGTCCTGGATTTGGCTCTTGAGTGGCCAAAGTTTGTTGTTGACAATGTGTGGATTCATCCACTCGGGTAGGAATTTAGGAGTGATTTTCCTTTCCTGTGAATTTATTTCAGGTGTCTGTGGTACAAATGTGGGGTGGAAGATCTTGTCCCCCCTTCGCAGTTTGTCATGCAAGAGTTTTTGATCGTTATACGCTTTCTGTCGTTTGGCGAATTGGTCCGAATGGTTTTGGCATACAGCCTTGGGAGCTTTGTATGTCGTTTTGACGCTTTTGTGCTCTGCAGCTGGAGTGTTATGGGCATTGGCAGTCATCACCCCCCTCTGGTTTCGAGGAACTCTGAGCGGTGGCGATGATGGTTAGTCGGAAGCATTATCAGGAGTGCCATTGCATAGCTGCAGAGAAGATTGTGTCGCATGAAGTGGTTTCAATTTTGGTATGTTATAGGGTTTAGATGCGGGTAGCGCATGTACCGTTTTAACTGACCGGTGTTTGACGGTTTCATGGATCATTTGGTTGCACGGTTGAGTGACTGTGCGCCTTGCGTTTGCAAAAGTTGGGTTCGTTGTTGCAAAAACTTGAGATTTCAGATGGTCTAGAGAGCCGGTTGGTGCGGCTCTTGTGACCATGCAGGCCTCATGGGCGGGTGGGAGGGTTTCAAAATGTGACACCACCATTGAATCATGGGTATCAAGGGTTTTAAGAGGGCCGTTTGGGGTTTTCTGCTCGGCCATTGAGTTTTCAAGATCATTTGAGTGTTTGGCTTGACCTTGTATTTGAAGGTGACTTTTGACTTCTCTAGGACAGTACTCACCTTGGTCTTGGCGGTCGCTTTCACTCGGTTGCAGTTGTTCCAACAGTGCTAGTTGTGTGAGACTTGGGGTGTCCAAAGTATTCAGAACAAAGCACTGTGATTCAGTTGTTCTTGTTGGGTCAAATGGGTGAGGGTGTTGCGTTTGAGCCCATAGTTTGAGGTTCTTGAAATCAATCAGTGGCTCAAAACGATTCAGTAGGTCTTTGCCAACAAGCAATGGAATGGCATCAAGTTTGGACACGTAGACCGGATGTGTCAAGGTCATGGGTCCAATGGACATGTTTAGTAGTGATACGCCCAACAGGGTTGTTTTAGTGAGCGCATATGGTCGCACAGCTAATGAACAGGGTTCCAGTTTCAAGTGTTTGTTAGCGCGGTTAGCGGCTACACGTAGTTTGTCAAAAAGGGTGTGTGACATGAGAGTGACGTCAGCAGCGGTGTCTAAAACAGCGTCCTGACACACCATGTCTTCAAGGGTCAGTGGAAGGTAGAATTTCCGTGCCACCCCCCTCTCGTTTAAATCGCATAGGAATTGTGGAACCGGTGGTTCGGCACAGAGTTGCGAAATGTCATTAGAGGAGTGGTCTGTGACCTGTGGTTGGGCTGCCAAAACAGCACTGGACTGTGTTGAGTCCTTTGGTCCTTCCTCATTTGCATGAGGGATTTTCTTCTTGCGTTTCCTTCGTTTGGAACGCTTGTTTTGAGTTGGCACAGCTGATATAGCTAGAATGTTAGCAGTTTTATTCTCTTTGTAGTTTTGAATCTCTGCTAGGAGGTGTTGGACAATTTCAATAGCTTCTCTACTGAATGTAGAAGTTTCTTCTTCCTTCCAGGGTTTGTGATAGGTCTCTGCTTCTGAGCTTCTGTGATGAGATGGAGACCATTTGTCGCGGTTACGCGTGTCTTCGTATCGGTATCTGTCATCATGGTAGTCTGTATCGCGTTCTCGTGACCTATCCCATGGATATGGTCTACGACGGTAGTCGGGTTTTCGCAAAGTTGGTCCAAAGTGATATCCAGAGGACCTAGTGTGGTTTTGACCTTGATGAGGTCGCTTGGGAAAATGCTTCGGCTGTTGATGTACTCGCGGTGTAAGGGGTGGAGAAGAGCGAGGAGCTCCTTCCAACTTCAAGGTGTTAGATGCATCGCTAATAGCTAGCACTGTGGCAGGCTCAGCGTGCTTGTTGCGACTTTGTTGCTGTTTTTGGAACGCATAGTGTGCAAACTCTCTCAGTTGACTTATTGAGTTTGACCTTGGGTTAGCTGTAACTCCTAGGTAATGACTCACAGTGGGATGGAGGTTTTGGATGAAGAGGGTCTTGAAATTGTGGTCTTCTTCCATCCCTGGTGTATTTTGAGATCCAAAATATGCAAGTAGGAGTCTCTGGTAGTAGGCTTGTGTTGGCTCTGAGCGTCCTTGCTTCACGACTAGGGCTGCGGTTAGCCCTGCCTGTAGGCAGTCGTCGGAGAACTCCTTTTCGATGGCTTCGCGGAGCAGCGTGTAATCTGCTTTGATGTTTGTCGGCTGTCTGTCTATGAATTTTGATACTGACCTGTTAGATGTTAGTTTAATCAGATAGATGCGATCGTCTGTCGTAGCATCAGGATACTTGCGCAGGTAGTAATCAATGTCCTGTAAATAGACTTTGGCATCAGGTGAACCCGTAGGTCCTGGATCAAATTTGGTGATATTTTGCGCGACCTTGTCAAGGTCGCGGTCTGAAGGGGCACACGCACGCTGTCCACGCGGTCGTCCGTATTTGAAACGGGAATCGGGCGAGGGAGCGCGGTGGGTGTCCCGGTGTTCATGTCTTTCCTTTAGGAGCAGTTGACATTCCTTGTAGTCCTTCTTCACATTTTCAAGTTGACCTTCAACTCTTCTGAGTTCCTTCTTTGTGTCTTGAAGGGCATCTTCAAGTTCATTGTTGTCTTGGTGAAGCACGTCATTGTTATGCATCAACCGTTCCTTTTGTGACTCTGCACGGTCCAAATCTTGTAACGCTTCATCCAGTTGATTTTGAGTTTTGTCATTCTCCTCTTGAGATTGTTCCAAATTTCCTTTCAGTGTCTCGTTCTCTTCTTGGAGAGATAGGATCGTTGTTTGTTGATTTGCTAGCTCGTTCTTGGCTACTTTTAATCTTGCGACTAATGTTAGCGCAAACTTACCTAACACACTGGTGAGGTCCTTGCCTTCTGATGGTTTTTCAGTGTGTTCATTCAAAAGTTCTTCAGTGAGTTGCTCCAATTCTTCGGGCTGTGCTTCCTTGACCCGTGTTGTGAAGTTAGAAATTAAATTAGAAGTCCATGCTTCCAATGTTGTTTGAAGGTCATCCAGTTTGGTAAATTGGTCGGTTGTCTGATGACTCATCATGTTTGACCGTTGTTATTTAGCTTCTAAAAAAAAAATTCAACTGGTTGATTATTCTTAAATTTGTTCAGCAAGGTTTAACCTTGAGTGTTTTATTTTACAACCGTGATAGTTGAAAGTTCCTTTAGAATTTGTTTCAACTTGTAGGCTTGCAGGATGGGAAATAGAATTTTGAAATTATTTAGAAATGTAGAGATGCTTCAAATAATTCGTTCGTTGAAACTGTATGTTGATAAATAAAGTTGAATTGAAATTGGATTGAATTTGTTTCGCAAAACAAAACTGAAATTTCAATTGTGTGGATTGACTTCTTTCCTTTGATTTTCAAAGTCTAGTATTGGAATTTGTCATCAATAACTAGCTTTGGGATTTTGCAAAATGTCACTTTGAAAGTGAGGGTTTTATTTACAAAAGAAATCCAAAAGCAAAAGAGGCTAAATGCTTTAAAGATTTAAGATTATAAGTTTCCACTTTCTTTTAAAGTTAAGGCTTTCCTTTGGTTTTATTTGTTAAAGCCTATTTTCCTTTGAAGCATTAAATGTTTAAAATATTTACAAATTAGAAACAAGTGAATTATTTGAATATTTGATATCCAAGGATTTCTTAGGATTGAAGCCAATAGTGATCTTTCTTGATTGTGATCTATAAATTTCTTATTTACAGAATAATCAATGTTTGCACCTTTTTGACTTTTCTTTTAAATCCTGGGAAAAATTTGAAAATTATGCAGGTTGGTTAAATGTTTTTCTTTTCCTGTAGAGAAAACATGAATCCAGAAATAACACCTAGAGCTTCTCTTAAGTGTTAATTGCTTAATGTGGTTTCCTAAATTTGAGAAAGAGGAAAAATTATAAATATTCAATAAGTCTGTAAATTTGTTAAAATGCACAGGACTAATTCTACTTTAATGTTACTCTTGAGTAAACATCAGCATTAGAATCCTTAATCTAAAACTGGGTTTCTGTGAGAAGGGAATCACACCATATCACATTTAAAAACAGCAAAATAAGCACACATATAGCTTCAAAGTTTGTAACTTTTGCTTAAAAGTGTGTAAATATGTTTGCTTTTAGCTTAAAAGATTATAATATGTGGTTATATAAGTGATTAAATACAATAGGAGTGTTTATATGTGTTCCTGCTATAGGTGTCTATGCAGTTAGTAGGGTTTCACCACTGAGAAAAAACTTTCAGAAGCCAACAGGTCCTTTTCCTTTTATTCTTGGCATAAAAGTTTGGATTAGTGTTAAATTTAGTTTATTCCGAATAATATGAATTGCTTTGAAGTTACTTTGAAGACAATTTGGTTATAAATCGTCTTTAAAGATTATAAGTTTAAATAAAAATTGCAGTCCCTATGTTTCACCACAAGATGGAGGCAGTTTTCGTCTGCACTTCCAAAAGAAGAAACCCAATGACGTCGCAAGGAGTCAAGGCTCTCTACTCAAAATGGCGGCTACAGGGAACTCTACCTAGACTTAAGATGGCGTCGCTGAACCGATCTACACATGCGCAGTTTTTTCATGCACAGCTTGACGGTCGCGCGCGATTGAGCGTGCACGTGCCACGTGGATGCAGTTCAAGCGTCAGTCCATAAAACCACGCCTTGCTTTCCAAAGGCGGGAAAACTTTGGTCTCCCTAAACTTTATTCAAGTTTATACAATGGTTAATTCAATTAAATCC
The DNA here is from genome assembly GCA_020510985.1 of Pholidichthys leucotaenia. Lineage (NCBI taxonomy): Eukaryota > Metazoa > Chordata > Actinopteri > Cichliformes > Pholidichthyidae > Pholidichthys > Pholidichthys leucotaenia. The sequence goes on along the minus strand of CM035841.1, from coordinate 103,106,019 downwards.
CTAAGGGTTTGCTTCGCCTGTGGGATGTTGAAATAATGGGGAAAACAAATAGGATTTCTTCGCTATTTTGTTCCCAGGCCTATTTTAATTATTCAGTGTGTAATCACTTTTAAGCATGCATTAAACAACAAAAAAACTAAAAACTGACTAGAGTGGGGTCTCTTCACCCCCACCTTCTCTTGGTCAGCCGACACACACACAGCAGTTATCAGGAGTAATCAGGGGGGCGAATTCACCCCCTCCCCCTCGTGACACAGAGACAGACAATAGACTGGCTGCAGACAATTGAACCACCTTTTTTTGTGTGAGTTAAAATTGACCAAAATCACACACAAGCTTATGTATTAATTTCCTTCTGAGTCGTTTCAAGTTCAACCAGGCCTCCACGCGGGGCATCAAAATATGTAACGTGAAAATATGGAACTAATAAATAATAAATGTGATCAGGTATGAATTATTTAATTTATATTGATGTATTGGAATCTGAGCTCAAATCTCATTTCATATACATCAGAAAAGTTAATAACACTCGTAAGGGGCACCAGCTTCTATCTTTAAGAAGCAATTTGATCTTTAATTTCACTTTATACCTGTTTGATCACTCAATAAATTAATCAATAATCAGTCTCAAAAATTTTCTGTGAATTCGATACCTGGGCTTGAAACAGACTCAGAATGAAATAAATTCCCAACAACTTCTCATTTTTAAATATTTATTAAACGAAATGATTAACAGACATTGAAATAATTTCATTAATAATTATAAAATCAATCTTGTAAATGATAGATTAACAATGTCAATATTTTCGGAACCAGGGTTAAACTGAGAAACGAATTTCTCAGATTTAGAAATTTATGGAGAAAGTTTGCCAATTATGAAAAAGTCCTAAATTAATCTTAAGAAAATAAAAACGGAATTTTAATGAAAAGAAGAGTTATGTTAAGGGCTTCTTAATTTGCATCTGATTAGATATACAATTAGTACCGAACCTCAAGTTTAATTCAGCAGATGAATTAAAGTTTTTTCAGCTCACGTGATCCTCAGTGATGGCAGTTCTGTCGTCCTTTTTCAGCCCAAGACTTTGTGGATGTGAGGGAAATATCTGCCAGCAGATACTTCAAGGGTTCACAGCTCGACCTTTAGATTCAAGCGGTCGAAGGAGGCTGGATTCTGGGCTGTATGACCCACAGTTGAAACGGGTCTCAGCCAGATGGTGCCGACGTCTCTTCAGAGTGATGTGGGACAGCTGTGTGTTGATCCTACAGCTGCACGTTATGTGGGAGCTGCGTCTTTCTTCAAGAGGTCTTCGGTAATAATTAAGAGATATCTAATCCGATTTCAAATTAGAAAAGAAACTTTCGGACTTTAGATAAAAATAGTTTCTGGGAGGGGCTTGGTCAAGAAAAATATTATAAAAATAAAGTCAAGATTAAAGTTTACCTTAAAATTAAACAAACGGCGGTTTTAGAGAAAGTTTAACAAAAAGTGATAAATTAAGAATTGGAGTTTGACTCCGATTAAGAATTGAGCTCAAAGAAAAAGGAATTCCTAGGCATTTAAGAGAAGAAGAAAATACACAGTTACATGAATTACAAGTTATCTGCTCTGTGTTAAAAAAAAACGCCATGTGGTCCTTTGTTCTCCCTTGCTGGGTGTAGGCAATGGGAGCAGCCGAAAAGAGAGAGAGGCGAAAAGCGCGTCCGGAGCAGAAAGAGGCTGGAAAAAGAGTCTCTCTCCTTTTTATAAGCTCTGTTGAGTTTCGCGGGATTCCGGCCTGACCGGAATCTCAGCCAATGAGCGTCCTTTGTGGGCGGGCTCGATGAACTTTTAGTCCAATGAACAAACAGTCTATTGTTCGGAGTCCTTTGGAGTGAAGAGTTGTCGTGCCGAGATTGGCTGTGGGAGTCACATGGTTTTAGAGGCAAACTTTGATACATGATATCAGTTCACAGGAATACACAGTTTTAAATACATTGGAATGTACTGTTACACTCTTATGTATAACTAAACTAACCTTAGTGTATCTTATAAGCAGTGCTTCTGAATCAACATGCAGGAATAAACATTCATTTAACATTACCATGCATATACTGTATATATATATATATATATATATATAAAATCACAGATTAATGCAGTTCACACATTATTGATTTTCCACATCAAAAACATCAGAGTCCATCTGCATTTTCATAGTTCTGAAAAGAATGAAGGTTTAGAATTGAGTTTGTAATAATGTACTTTAAAGTTGTTTAAATCCAGCGTTTTCACAGTTTAAGGAAATTAGCTGAGTGTGGATCTGTTGCATGTTTTATGGGGGCAATAAAATGGAGCAGGACATTGGGGAAATTCCTTAGGCTGGTTTTAACAAAAGGGGATTTCAGCTGTGGCCTGGGGGAAGAAAATCCGTTTCTTTGCATTATTCCTGGATGAAACAAAAATGTCTTTAAGCAGAAAAATAATTGTTGCTGAGCCAAAGCGAGATGATGCTACACTGTTGTGTCCATCTCCTCCATCTCCAAACTCCCAGGCTGCGGGCGTTGCAATTCATCACACAACCGCGTACAACCCACAGGCCAATGGGTTATGCGAGCGTTTTCATAGATCACTGAAAGCAGCACTCAGGGGTTCACTGACGGATGCAAATTGAGTAGACAGGTTGCCGTGGGTATTATTGGGGTTGCGCTCCACGGCAAAAGAGGATTTGGAAGCTCCCCCGGCAGAGAGCTTGTTTTTGCACAGCCCCTATGGCTGCCCGGGGAATTTCTGCCAAATAATCCCGTGCCAGACAGCTGCCCGTCTCAGCTTTTGCAGCGTAGCGCAAACACAGGCACGCTGCTGGGCCCAACCCACCACTGTTTTCCGTGTGCTTTTGTGCCTAAAACTTTGAAGAACGCGGAGTTCATGTTCGTCAGACAAGACGACCAGCGCCCTCCATTGCGCCTGCACACATGTTGAAAATGGCCGTATCTCACAATGTTAAAGAATCATTAAAAAATTCCTGTATCCAGACGGTGATCCGGATCATCCCCAAAATTTAATCAGTTCTTCCTTGTACCATTTCCAACAACGCCTGGATGTTTCATCGAAATCCGTCCAAAACCTTTTGAGTTATCTTGCTAACCAACAGACAAACAAACAGACAGGCGGACAAACCCCGGCAAAAACATAACCTCCTGCGGCCTGCGGCCTGGCGGAGGTAATAATGCTTGAAACAAAAATTACCTAAAAGTTGAATACAATATGTACGTAGCAATAATGAAAAACATACTGAGCGATAAATACAAAAGACCAGCTTATGCACACAGGGTTGTTGCTACAAAATAACCTAAAATAACAAAAATATCAGCAGTCTGTGCGTGTTACATAGATCCGTTCAAAATACGTACTGCTGCTGGGAAAAAAACTATGATTAAACCTGGTAGTCCGGGTTTTATGGGATCTGTACCGCTTTCCCGAGGGGAGCAAGTGAAAGAAGTCATGGCCTGGATGAGCACAGTCTTTAATGATGGTAGTAGCTCTGTTGAGGTACCAAGACCTGGAAATCTCTTCCAGAGAAGGGAGAGAACAGCCAGTGATTTTTGCGCAGTCTCAGTAACTCTCTGGAAGGCTTTGCGGCCTGCGGCTGAACAGCCCTCATACCAAACCGTGATGCCATATGACAAAATGCTCTAAAAATAAAACCAGCAACTGTGCATTCAGGCCATTCTTCTTGAGGAGCCTCAGAAAGTGTAGATGTTGTTGAGCCTTTTTTTTTTATCGTAGCTATGGTGTTAACTGCCCAGGTAAGGTTGTGAGAAATATTAACACCCAAAAACTTAAAAGCCTCCACCCTCTCCACACGCTCCTTGCCTATATATAGAGTTAATCTTATTATCCCATCTTATATTAATTAGCAAAATTAAATGACGGCTTTGAAGCAGTTCTTTTCTTGACTCAAGGTTGGAAATCTAAATAAGAAGGGAAAATAAAATTTGAAGGAAAATCACGCACTTATTCATGGAATGGCTGACACAAGGGGAGCCTGAGGCTCCCCATGAATCTGTTCCTCTTATAAAAGGAGGCCAAGAGGACAAGGGGGAGGACAGCAAGGAGGAGGAGGAGGAGGGAGCACGCCCCAAAATGGCCACTGCTGGCAGGAGAGAGGCGCCCACATCCACCACTGAAAACTGGACTGCATACTTAAAGACTACAACAGATAAGTGGACTGACTTCTACACGTATGCAGAAAATTAGCAAAAATTAAATTATTGCATGTAAAGTAAGAACTCCGGGTAATGACATACAGGACTTTTCAAGGTCAGAAAAGTAACGATCAAATTCTGCAAATGGCAAGCTACCAGTAGAACACCTATCAACATCTGTAAAAGTAGCATTGTATCCCATGTACTATAGGTGATTGAACAGATCTGATCCAAATCATGAACATCCATTATTTGCAAATCCATCCTCCAGATTGGTCATAAAATTGGACTGATAAACAAAGAAATGTGTGGAAGCATCCATTGTCCTAATTGAAGAGGATAAGAGACATTTCAACCTATGGGGGGTTCCGCACATCCCCCTGGTCAGACCCAAACACATGGATTGGAAAATGTTGGACATTTTGTCATCTCTAGTGCAGAATAGAGCCATCCATGGAAAACCAGTACCTGACCTTAACATAGAATACTCTCCCAAAATAAAACCGTTAGCATTGTCTCTTAACTGGGTAACCACAGCACAAAAGGCAGCACACATTGATGCCCAGAAATCTCCTATATGACCAATCTTAACATTAACAAATGAGGGGATGAGGAAAATTTGAAGCAAATTCCAAATTGGTTATGGTAAAAGGATAACTAGATGTAGATCTAATAAAAGGAGCAGAGTATGACACTATAGGCCATATATTCAGAAGCCCAGAAGGGTGTTAACAAATGCAATTTTCCACAGTGGGAGTCATCAGCAAGTCTTAGACCAATTGCTGGGTCGAGAGGAAGAGCTGAAGACCCCAAGATGGAGGATGATGACGAGGAAGACCATTCTGCCATCACAGATTATTTGTAAACACAGTGTGCTAATGATAATACATAAATCATACATAGCTCACCACACATAGGTACGGGTGTGAGACTTATAGGGTTCTTGCGTTATCTATTCCCATCATGCTAATTACGGTTAGGTAGTCTGAATAAGGGTGAAGGTTAGAAGCTCTGAAATCCTGAATACAACAATGCATGGATAAGGATGTCTCCTAACGTTGAACGATGTTGTCTACTACCTACCCACTGCTGAACATATAGGTCCCATCACCCAACACACTCATCACAACACAACCACCACTTCCAGATTTCATATAGTCAACAATCACACACTCAAGGCTACTGGGAGATAACTTACAACAACACATAGATAACTACAGATGTAGTGAATAAGGATAAAACTGTACAGGCTCCATACATTGTGATGGCAACCCCTCAGACCATTATTGGTCCTGCCCCGGCTAAGCCCTTTGTATCGGCACTTGATTAAAGGTGTAGGGTACAGGGAAGATGCATGCCGGAGAGCACCAGACCATCACGACGTGTGCCTGCGACATAGAAAAGGTCGTAGGGCGAGTGACTGTATGACTTCAGTCCCCAGAAGAAGAATGGACTGGTACCCGAGCGCATCCACCGCACCTCCAGCATCCAGGGTGGAGCCAGGAGCTCGAGCCTTACCAACACCAGCATCTCCACCTCTGTCCAGCGACAGGGGGGTGGCATCCCTGGGACAGCATCACTGAACTGTTCACTGGCTGGACTGGATGTTACACACCCTCTGCTGCACCCACCAGACTGTCCTATAGACCTCATGGGATGAGGTGTGCCTCTGAGAGCGGGGACACACAGTTGTTTCGCTTCTGTGTCAACAAGATGGAATTGTGCTCCACAGCTGCAGATACGGGAAGCAGACACAGAGGAAGGTCAAACCTCTGTCGCAACCGTGTGATGAATGTAGCCGAATGATGTGAGCCCTGGCAAGGGTCAACCGGTGGACAAAGGTTTCGTGGGCTTTGTGGACTGACCCTATTTGACCCTATGACCCCCACATGGTCCACTCCACTGGACAAAGAACTATAATCAGGAGGAGACCTCGATGGGGGTACAGGACCTGGTGACAGTTCACCTCTTAGACATCACTGCACCGCGCTAAGGTGTCCACAAGGGGGGAGGCAAGGGTAGCAGAACCAATGGTGCAAGCCTCTTGGGTTGACACACAATGCAGGGACCTGCCTTATTCACCATCTGTTAATTGCTAGAGTCTCTCACACCATACATGGTTGACATGATAAAATCATGTCAAAGGGGGGGAGTGAAAGGGTTAATGTAAAGTTAGTGCCAAAATAATAATTCTGTAGGTGATCTCCCATTATGCTCTACACATATTCCATACAAATTCTGTTTGCATGCTTATGAACAATTATGTTATGGTAAACTGATAAAACAGGAATGAGACAAAGCTATAGAGCTCTCTCTCTCTCTCTCTCTTCTCTCTCTTTTAAGTAAGGTCTTTCACATTAGATACACACCCAGACTCAACACCCACACACACTGTTGATAGCATATTCTAGAACGAAGTGGCATGTTCAGTGGATGGCCTGTTCCCGCCATAGGTAGATTAGCCAATCAGACGGTCGCATACAAGCCCATCCTATTGTACAGGGGATTGGCTCAATTGGCCAACCCAAGAAGAGAAATGTAATGTGCACCCGGAAGTCTTGGTCAGTGTGGCGACGCTCCAGAGGGAGCCGCATCACACTGCACCCAGCGCTGCTTGCTTTACATGTGACTTCTAAATAAATGTACCATCCTTTAAATTGAAGAAATCTCCGGCTTGTTCTTGGATCTTGCAATCAAAGAATCGGATATTTTTCTAACAGCTGACTGTCTCTCACGCGCCGTAGTGGCCCCAGTCTACGTGGGGATAGATTACACGGCCATGGCCGCAGAACAGATCGACGATGCCGACGTTTGCGTGCTCCAGTCTGGACCAACAGAGTTAAGGCTGGAGAGTAGAGTTATGCAAGACAGGTGGCCCCCCCAGTCTGTGACGTCTCCACGGGCCGCCCGCGCCTGGTGGTACCACGCGCTTGGCGACGCTGTGTTTTTGAGTTGGTTCACTCTCTGGCGCACCCAGGCGTACGCGCGTCAGTCAAAATGGTGGCAGCAAAGTTTGTCTGGCCAAGCCTGCGCAAACAGGTGAAAGAGTGGGCTGCAGCCTGTGTAGCGTGCCAACAAGCCAAAGTGCACAGGCACACAAAGGCCCCCCTTGAGCCGTTCCATATCCCGGCTAAGAGGTTCGACCACGTTCACGTGGACCTCGTCGGCCCCCTCCCACCACCGCAGGGGTTCACGCACCTCCTGACAGTGGTGGACCACACCATGCGATGGCCCGAAGCAGTCCCGCTAGCTTCCACCGCGTCCGCAGACGTGGCATGCGCCTTTTTAACAACATGGGTGGCACGTTTTGGCACCCCTTCGGACATCACGTCCGATCAGGGCCCGCAGTTTGTTTCCGACCTCTGGTCCATGATGGCCCGGAGCCTGGGCGTCTCGATTCATCGCACGACCGCGTACAACCCACAGGCCAATGGGTTATGCAAGAGTTTCCATAGGTCACTGAAAGCAGCGCTCAGGACTTTGCTTACGGATGCAAGTTGGGTGGACCGGTCGCCGTGGGTTCTATTAGGGTTGCGTTCCGCACCAAAGGAAGATTTAGTGGCTTCCCCAGCAGAGCTGGTTTTTACGCAGCCCCTGCAGCTCCCCGGGGAGTTTTTACCAGATAACCTCGCACTCAACACCCATCCATCCCCGCGTTCGCAGCATAGCGCAGAAGCACGGACGCTCCCTGGCCTGGCTCACCACTGTTTTCCCCGTGCGTTTGTGCCAAAAACCTTGAAGGACGCGGCGTTCATGTTTGTCAGGCACGATGCCCACCGGACCCCATTGCGCCCACAACTACGATGGCCCGTTTAGAGTGCTGGAAACCGGGGACAAACATTTTGTGTTAGACCTGGGGGGTCTCTGGGAGAGAATCTGTATAGACAGGCTAAGCCCGCCTTTGTTGTGGCAGTTGAGCAGCTGGAGTTGGCTCGAGCTTCTCGGCGAAGAAGACCCCCACTGAGAGCTCCCCAGGTAAATGATTCATCACAGCAGTCACACGAGCATGCTGAATGTTTCTCCCCCCCCTCCATTGTCCCCCCACAGATGGACACACCCCCAGGAACCCCCCCCCCCCCACCAGCACAGCAGTGTCGCGGAGCCGAAGACCCCCAGTTACAGCAGCTATGGGCAGAGACTGAAGCCGCGAGGACGGGAGAGTTAACACCCAGTCTGAGACTCTGGGGGGGGCGGTGTGGGGGACCCATGCTGTAGAGTTCAGTAGTTTTCCTCTCAGACTGAGAGAGCATGGAGATCAAAGGGCTGGGGGGTAGGGGGAATTGTCTTGGGGGAGTGAATGGTGAATGCAGGACCTCAGGTAGCAGGGAGGTGTGAGTTTTGGGATATAAAAGAGAGAGTCCCTGCTACAAATGTTTAATGTTCTGATTCTGGAAGATGTGAGAGTGAAATAAAACTCGTCTGCTCAGAAAGTTCGGTCTGGTTATTTCATCTCCACAGTAACAACATTGGAGAGTAAACTAGTTTGAAAATGCAGGTTGAACACAGCTGCAGAAGGTATAAAGGCAACTTCACCTGTCTGCATCTCACTCAGGTGGTGAATTCATGTCGTGTGCTTACATTGAGTTCTAATGTAATAGTGCTGCGTGAAAAAATTTGGCCGTTCGCATTTGGTGTGAAGGCACCTTAAGAGTATCATCCTTATATCTTGTCTTGTCTATATGTCTTTGTGTTTCTATCTGTTTATTCCTGTGTGTCACTTAGTAACCAGGGCTCTATAGGAATACTTGGGACTAAGACTGGACCAACTTTTCTCTCTATTTAGCCGGTCTTTTTTTCTAGTTTTCGTATCTTTTCTCTTCCTCGGACAACGGAGATCAACAGAGGTGGGGGCGGACGCATTGTTTACACACATGAACAGCTGATTGCGCTGAGGAGACCGGCGCCTGGAGCGCTGCGGCCGGCAGTGAAGCCCCTCATCCCGGATGAGCTGAAGAGGAGACACAGCGGGCGAAGGGCTGGAGCGAAGGTGAGGAGGAGGAGGAGGAAGCATAAGCCTGCAGTGCCGATGATCATCACCAGGAACGTGCGATCGCTGGGAAACAAGACAGATGAGATCACAGCGCTGGTCAGGACACAAAAGGAGTATTGTGAGTGTAGTTTCATGTGTTTTACGGAGACATGGTTACACTCACAGATCCCGAATGTAAACATAGCGATACCTGGCTTCAGGACTATAAGGGGGAACAGAGATGTGAAAAGCAGCAGGAAAAAAAAGGAGGAGGAGTGGCACTTCTTGTTAATGAGCGGTGGTGTCATCCGGAACACATTTACGGGAAGGAAAAGTTCTGCAGCCCGGACATTGAATTGTTGGCTGTTAGTATGAGACCTTATTATATGCCGCGAGAAATGAAGTGCGCTTTAATTGTTATGGTCTACGTCCCTCCATCAGCTGATGCAGCGGTGGCCTGTGATGTCATCAGCTCCACTGCGGCCACATTACTGGAGAAGCACCCGGATGCATTCATGGCCATCATGGGGGATTTTAACCATGTCTCAGTGGGAAAAACACTACCAGACTTTCACCAGTTTGTTGACTCTCCCACCAGAGAGAGCAAAACACTGGATTTACTGTATGCCAATGTCAGAGATGCATATAGTGCCACAGCTCTACCCCCCATTGGTAAATCAGATCACTGCATGGTCATGTTAACACCCAAGTATGTCCCCCTTGTGCAAAGGCAGCCCGCTTATACACGGACTGTGAGGAGGTGAACACAGGAGGCTGCTGATGCACTGCAGGACTGCTTTGAGACGACAGACTGGAGCGTACTCTGTGAAACACATGGGGTGGACATAGACAATATGACTGACTGCATCACAGAATACATTAGATTCTGTGAAGACATGACCATGCCAGCTCAGACTGTACACTGCTTCTCCAACAACAGACCATGGGTCACCAGTGACCTGAAAGCACTTCTGAACAAAAAGAAGAGAGCTTTTAGGGCTGGAGACAAGGAGAAGCTGAGAGGAGTGCAGCATGAGCTGAGAGAGATGCTGAGGAGGTGCAAGGACAATTATAGGAGGAAGTTGGGAGATAAACTCAGGCAAAACAACACTATAGATGTGTGGGAGGGAATGAAACAAATAACTGGGCACAAGGGGAGAGTTGGGCAGCCATCTGGGGGCCAGGAGAGAGCTGAGGAACTGAATCTGTTTTTTAATAGGTTCAACTCACAGTCTGTCACCCGAGCAACACAACCAGACCCCCACGCACCCCTCCCCACCCACGATCCCGTGCAGAACCTCTCTCCATCTCCCCCGTCCTCCTCCTCAGGGGGCACCAGGACCCTCCCTCACTTCACGGTGACTACAGATCAGGTGGAGAAACAGCTGGAGAGACTCCGTCAGCGGAAGGCTTCGGGCCCTGATGGCATCTCTGCCAGGACCCTGAGGACCTGTGCTAACCAACTAGCTCCGGTACTGAAACACCTGTACAACCTGAGCCTGAGTCTGGAGAGAGTACCGGTGCTGTGGAAGACATCTTGCCTGGTTCCTGTCCCCAAGAAGTCATCTCCATTGGATCTGAATGACTACCGACCAGTTGCCCTCACATCTCATGTGATGAAGGTTCTGGAGAGACTGGTCTTAGCCCACCTGAGGCTGCAGGTGGAGACGTGGCTGGACCCTCTGCAGTTTGCATATCAGCCCCATTTAGGAGTTGAAGATGCTGTCATCTACCTGCTGCAACGAGCCCATCTGCACCTGGATGGTGGAGGAGACACTGTGAGAATCACTTTTTTTGATTTCTCCAGTGCCTTTAACACCATCCAGCCACTGCTGCTGGGCGAGAAGCTGCGGGTGATGGGGGTTGACAGCTCTGTGATCTCCTGGATTACCGACTACCTGACAGGCAGACCACAGTTTGTCAGGCTGGGCAATGTCTTGTCTGGAGTGGTGGCTAGTGATACGGGAGCGCCACAGGGGACTGTGCTCTCTCCTTTTCTTTTTACCTTATACACCACGGACTTTCAGTACAACACTGAGTCATGCCACCTGCAAAAATTCTCTGATGACTCAGCTGTTGTGGGGTGTATAAGAGGAGGAGAGGATGGGGAGTACAGGGCACTGGTAGACAGATTTGTGGAGTGGACGGAGCAGAATCACCTGAGGTTGAATGTCAGCAAGACCAGGGAGATGGTGATTGACTTCAGGAAGAGGAAGGCTCCTTTTCCGCCACTGCAGATTAGGGGGGAGGATGTGGGAGTGGTTGAGGACCACAAATATCTGGGTGTCAGGATCAGCAGCGGGTTGGACTGGAGATCCAACGCTGATGCTGTGCACAAGAAGGGGATGAGCAGACTCTACTTCCTGAGAAAGCTGAGATCCTTCAACGTGTGCAGCAGGATGCTGGAGCTTTTCTACCAGACTGTTGTCACCAGCGCCATCTTCTTTGCTGCGGTCTGTTGGGGTAGCAGTATCAGGGCCAGAGATACCAACAGACTTGACAAGATTATCAAGAGGGCTGGCTCTGTAATTTGTCTCAGACCGGAGACCTTTGAGACAGTGGTGGAGAAGAGAACACTAAATAAACTGCAATCCATCATGGACAATCCTGATCACCCCCTCCACCACACACTAGATAGACAGCGAAGCACTTTCTCCAGTAGACTACTACTGCTTCGTTGTTGAATGGCTCCGCACTGTGTGTTTATATACTCATATATTTATCCCATCCAGCTACAATGCTCTGCACTGTGTGTCTGTGTGTATATATATATATTTATAGTAATATGTACATATGTATATTAGCTGCTCTTGCTTGCTTGCTTTTTTTTCTTGCCTTCTGATTGTTGCTCTGAGTGTTGCTATCCCTGTGCTGTTGCAATCCTGGAATTTCCCCATTGTGGGAGTAATAAAGGCTTGTTATCTTATAAAGTACATCTATCTATCTATCTATCTATCTATCTATCTATCTATCTATCTATCTATCTATCTATCTATCTGTCTATCTATCTATCTATCTATCTATCTATCTATCTATCTATCTATCTATCTATCTATCTATCTATCTATCTATCTATCTATTATATGGTGTGATTAGAAATCACAACATTTTGGTCTGGTAAGTATTTAATTACGCAAGTACGGAAGTGGGTATGGACTGCTAGAGTGTTATGTTGTTATAAGGACATATTATTGTGTGACACAGGTGACGGCTCCACCTTTCCGGTTCCGCCGTCACTCGGGGTATAAGAGGGCTGTGCGGAAGAGGTGCGGTCTCTTTGACCTCACCTCTGCCTAGCGGGAGCGCTTGTATGGTAACTGTGAGTCAACAATAAAGTCCTGTTCTGTTCTGCATCCAGTATCATCCTTACTTCTCATTTACCAACATAACATTTGGCAACGAAGATAAAGTATGGACGCGGGAATTGCCAGTATTCGGCTGTTTTTGGAGGTTCCTGGTGAGCTCCCAGTCCCTTGGGCGAAGTGGTTCGCCACATTCCAGAACTATTTGGTGGCACTGAACCTTGGTAAACTGGAGAAGTTACGGGCATGGGCAGTGTTTGTCCACAATTTGGGTATGGAGGGACAACACATCCTTAGTACCTTAGTTGGGTGATAGCGATAGCTTTGAGGATGTAGTTGAGCTAATGGCATGCCATTTTCATGCTCCGGAAAATGGCATCGTCCAGAGGATTCAGTTTCGGCAGCGTCGCCAGCGGACTGACAAGTCAGTACAACAGTATGTTGCGGACTTACGCCAGCTGGCTGGGGACTGCCAGTTTGGAGCATTGGAGGATGAAATGGTCCGCGACCAGTTGGCGGAGCACACTCGTTGCTTGGCAGCATAGTCAAGGCTCCTCGCACGCTCGGGTGAGTTGACGTTAGCCATGGCCATCGAGTTAGCTCAACAGTGTGAAGCAGCAGAAAAGCTATCACAGGACCGAGGGAACCAGCAACGCAAAGTGGACCCCTGCTCCAACTCCCATGGTCATTCACACCGTTTCCTTGAGCACTGATGGTCGTACATACTGTATGGTGGAATTGGATGGGGTGGCGGTGCCGCTGCTGATTGACACGGGCACGGTGAGGTCCATGTTGAATTGGCCTACCGTGAGGAGTTTCTTCCCATATTACCAAGTGAGAGGTCATTCAGCGCCGCTGAGCGGGAATGCCGGAAAAGGGTTGGCCATGGCAGGTTCGGTGGAACTGACGTCTTGGTACAAGTCTGCGGAGGTGTCCAACCTGAAGTTTGTAGTGACTGCCTGCGGTGAGAATATTATGGGCTGTGACCTTTTTTATGGACTGGGCTTCACCATCACCAGCAGTGTTGGAGAGGAGCGGTTGGGCCTTGGTTTGTGGGACTGGCCGGTTTCGCGAGTGGTGGATGATGCTGTATGGGATGAACCTTGGCCTAGTATTCTGGAGGATGAGCAGGACCAATCCCACCCAGGACCATCACGGGAGGGTCCCGGCACCATAGCCCAAGTAACCCTAGCTGAGGGAACTGGGCAGCGCGGTGGGAAGCCCGTGACAGCAGGTGGAGCTGAATGGATGGCCCATTCTGCTTCTGGAGTTTGGCTGGAAGGTATCAAGAAGTGAGGGGTCACAACGGCTTCGCCGACTTCGAACATGAAAGCGAGCGGGGCAGGACCGGCTGGCACGATGAAACGACGTGCCACTCAGGGTCACTGGAAGCCGAGTCGGACTCCTCTGGGGGTTGCTGACGGGGTCTGACCCATAGAGGAGGCCCGGTCGAGAGGATTTCGAGGCAAGCACAAATGACAGTAGGACCAGGGGCGGCTGCAGGTGGTGGCTGTTCGGGAGGATGGCTACCTTCAGCTGTCTGACGGCTCATGGAGACATCCCAATGAGCTGTGGTGCGCCAATGAAGAGGAGGTTTTTGGACCTCGACATGGGTCATCCCCAGGCGCGAAGAAAAGATGGTCTGAGTGGGACCCGCCTGACGGGTTTCCGGGGGATGGTTTCTCCACTTGGACTGACTGATGGTTGGGGCAGTGTTTATTGCATGATGTTGGAATGGGAGATAACCTGTTTCTATACATGTTCTATTAAGGGGATTGTTTTATGTTATTTATTTTAGGAGCACGGCGATCTTATGTTTAAAGGACTGTGTTTTAGCAAAGACAGCAGAATAACTTGTCTGGCCGTGTGAGGGTGGAACAGTAGTCCACCTGTTACCCCCTAGCTTTAGTTGTGTGTGTGTCATAGGCCTTATACCGTTGTTTAGTTTTAGCGCGTGATTCAGGTTCCAAATAGGAGAGGGTCTTGATCGTATGTGTGTGTTTGGACCATTTTTGAAGTGGGGGGGGAGTATTATGTTGTTATTAGGACATATTATTGTGTGACATGGGTGACGGCTCCACCTTTCCAGTTCTACCGTCACTCGGAGTATAAGAGGACTGTGCGGAAGAGGGGTGGTCTCCTTGACCTCACCTCTCCCTAGTGGGAGCGCTTGTATGGTAACTGTGAGTCAACAATAAAGTCCTGTTCTGTTCTGCATCTATTATCATCCTTGCTTCTCGTTTATCGACAACATAGGGTACATTGCGATTTGGGTACGGAGTGACTTGGGACGGAGTGGCAAGGGTATGAAGTGTCCTGATACCTTAACAAGCAGGTGCTCCTGGCTTCTGCAGACAGTGATCACTTTTTGGTACGACACCGGATTTCACCACCCAGCCGACCCCATGCAGAAGTGGCTGATGATCCCCTTTTCGGACACAGGCAGACTTACCCCCAAACAACGTAACTACAACTACCAGATAAGCCGTGTACATTCAGTTGTGGAAATGGCTTTCAGTGGCTTGAAAGGACGATGGAGGTCCCTACTGAGAAGGAATGACTGCAAACTGGAGCTGAGCAAGAAAATGGTGCTCACCTGCTGCATACTTGATATTTGTGAGGAACATGGTGACAACTTTGGACTCCCAGAGACGCATGATCACAGTCAACCTCCAGTTCAACCACTACCTGACCATGCCAGTGTAGAAGGGGATGACATTAGGACAGCTTTTTTTTTTTTTTTTGTAACTTTGATTTTTATTCATTTTTCATCATACATATTACATTCAGATCACAGTCTATATTTAAAAAAAAGGAGCTAGAGGAAGAAAGAAAAAAAAAAGAAAAAAGTGGGGGGGGGGACAAATGTTGGAGCATCAAGTTTTTAGTTTCCATCTCTTAATTCTTCTGGTTTTTCCAGTGTCTTTGGTTATTCTTTCAATTTCTGTCTCATTGTTGCACTTTGTAGTGTGTCCATTTCCGACATTTTTTTTCATATTGTCCTTCTTGCATTCTTTGTCGATATGTTAGTTTTTCCATCAAACGTATACAGTATTCTCAACAATGTCAGTCCATTGCTCTTGGTCAGGAAGAACTTCTGATCGCCATTTTCTTGTGATTGTTTTTTTTTAACATGCAATCAGCAAGATTTTAACTAGATATCTGTCCTCAGCCTGTATTACATTGTCTCTTTTAAGATCACATAAATACATCAAGTTACAGTTCATTGGTATATTATATCCTAATATTCTCTATATTGTCACATGTATAGATTTCCAGAATGATGAGATTTTGCAGCATTTCCAAAACATATGTGAGTGGTCTGCATTTTGAGCCCCACAGCCCCTCCAGCATATAGATTGGGTATTTGTATATTTTCTTTGAATCTGTGGTGTAATGAAATAGCGAATCAGGTTTTTCCATCCAAATTCCCTCCATGTCCTTGAACTTGTTGATGTGTGTTATGTTTTCCATATTTCTTGCCAGTTTTCTTCTGTTATGTTTAAATTTAGCTCTTTCTCCCAATTCTCCTTTATATAGTTACTTGAATGTTTGTTTGCCGTAAGTTTCTGATATAGCTTTGAAATAATTCTTATTTTATTTCCTGCATATGAGCTTAAAATGAATTGTATAATCTCGCTCACATCTGTGTGGAGGTTATGCCTAATCTTCCTCATATAATAATCTCTCATCTGCAGATATCTGAAGAATTCCGATTTTTCTAGTTTAAATTTTCTTCTCATGTTTACAAAACTCCCGAAATCTTTTTTTCCGATATTGCCCCATGCTGTGATTCCCTTGTTCACCAGATTTTTGTATCCCCTATCTTGCTTTGCTGGTTCAAACTGACTGTCAAATCCTACCCATTTCAATAGTTTTATGTCCTCCTTTATATTATACTTTTGTACTATTTTATACCACAGTTCCAAAGTAAATTTAGTGATTGGGTCTATTTGTTTGATTTGCTTATATGCATCCTTATCTCCTATTATGCTTTGTACTGGGAGTCCCTCAATTTCCTTTTCCATTTCTTTCCATTTTGCCTCATATCCTCCGTCGCACCAACATATGATATATCTTATTTGTGCTGAGTAGTAATATTCCTTTAGACTCGGTAGGCCCATGCCTCCTTTCTCTTTTGGTAACTGGAGAGTTTTATATTTCACTCTTGGCTTTTTACCTCCCCAAACAAATCTCGATATCATCCTGTCCCACTTTGAGAACTGGGCACCAGGAATCTCTGTTGGTAGAGCCTGGAAGAGGTAAAGCAGTCTAGGTTGTATGCTGATTTTGACTGTCTCAATTTTTGAATTCAGATCCATATTTAAGATTGACCATCTATCAATATCTTTTTTTATTTTTTGTTCCAACCTATCATAGTTTGCTTTATAGATTTTGCTTAGATCTTTAGGTATGCTCACTCCAAGGTATTTTATTTCTTTTTGTTTCCAGTTTAGTTTGATCTTATCAGTTATCTGGTTTAAAGGGTTATAGTGGAATGTCAGTATTTGTGTTTTTGTTATGTTTATCTTGTATCCTGATAATTTTCCAAAATTTTTTATCAAGTTCATCATTTCCATTATTGGTTTATCTGGTTGTTCAAGGTAAACTATAATATCGTCTGCAAATAGCCCAATCTTGTGTTCCGCTCCCTTTATTGTTACACCTTTTAATTTCTTATTTTGTCACATTGCTTGAGCCAGTGGCTCTATGAACAGAGCAAACAAGGTGGGCGATAGGCAGCATCCCTGCCTAGTTGATCTTTGTATATTTACTTTGTCTGTTAAGCTAAAGTTTATCTTGATTCTTGCCACAGGTTTTTGATACAGTGTTCGTTAAATCCAAAGCGTTCCAGCACATTATATAGGAACATCCAATTAACCCTATCAAATGCTTTTTCTGCGTCTAAACTCATTATTACTGCGCTTTTCTTTTCTTTATGTATTTGATTAATTATATGTATTGTTCTCCTGATATTATCATGTGTTTGGCGTCCCTCTATGAAACCAGTTTGATCATCCTCTATCAATTCCGTCAAGAATGTCTTTATTCGTTTACAGATAATTGTTGTATATATTTTATAATCCACATTTAATAAAGAGATTGGCCTATAGTTTCCGCATTGTTCCCTATCTTTCCCTGGCTTTAAAATAACTGAAATAATGGCTTCGTTCCATGATGGAGGTATTTTGTTGTTGTTTAATGTCCAATTAAATGACTTTAGGAGCTGTGGCGTGAGTTCTTCTATAAACAGTTTACCGTTTTTAAGTGACTTAATCATATCTTTAATCTCTTGTGTTGTTATTTCTGCTGTTAGCTTTTCATTTTGTTGGTTTCCTATTGATGGCAAGTCCAATGTGCATAGAAATTTTTTAATATCCTAAACATTTGTCTCTTCAGGTTGCGAGTATAGTTCTTGATAGAAATTATGGAATATTTCTTCGATGTTTTCTGGGTTAACTGTGGTTTTATTTGTGATGGGGTCCTTAATCTTATATACATTATTCACTGTTTGTTGTTTTCTTAACCGTTTTGCCAGCAGTTTTGTGGCCTTTGGCCCCATTTCATAATATTTTTGTTTTAAATATCTATTTTTCCTTTCAATTTCATCTATTTGTATTTCTTTTATCTTTATTTTTTCTTCCTTAATTTCTTGATATATTTTTGGGTCATTTGTGCTTTGATGTTTACGTTCTAATTCCCTCAGTCTCTCACATCTTTGTTCATATGTTTCCAGTTTAGACTTATTTGCTTTTCCTGATTCAACAATTAATTTACCTCTTAACACGGCTTTTAGTGCATCCCATAGTATTGTTGGGTCCACTTCTTCATTATCATTCTCCTCGATATACTTGTTTATGTTTACTTTTATTCTTTCTTTCATTTTCTCATCATTTAACAGTCCTACATTAAGTTTCCATGTTGTTTGTCGTTTTCTATTGTTTAAATATATTTCCATGTATATAGGATTATGATCTGATATTTCTGCCCCTCCAATCCGACAATTTCTCACCCTGTGTCTGTCGCCTTCATTCATAAGGAAGTAATCTATTCTAGATTGTACTTTATGGACTGCTGAATAATGTGTATAGTCTTTTTCGAGTGGGTGCAGGTCCCTCCATATGTCTACCATACCCATTTCTGCCAGTGAGGTTCTTATGATCTTTGTTACATGTTTTTTGCCTTCTTAACACTTGTTGTGTCAACTTCATGATCCATGACAGCATTTAAGTCTCCTCCACAAATTAGGACTCCTTCACTGTGTGTTGCTATGAGATCAAACAGTTGTTGAAAAAAACGCTTGTCACTTTCTGGTGGGGCATAGATGTTCACTAATGTGATCTGCATACCATCTATTCTTCCCTTTATTATTACATACCTGCCTTCTTTATCCTGGATTTCTTGTTCACATTCAAATTGTATTTTATTTGAAATTAGTAACCCCCCTTTTAGTTCTTCCCTTAAATGAACTGTAGTAGGAGTTCTTATAGCCAAATCTTTTTAGTTTCTCATGTTCTGTCTTGCTCAAATGTGTCTCTTGCATAAATATAATTTCGGCTTTTTCCTTCTTGAATTTTCTTATTATTCTTTCCCTTTTAACAGGTGAGTTCAGACCATTCACGTTTAATGTCATTATCTTAAGATTTTTAACCATATTCATGTTTTTCCATTTTTTTTAACTTGTGCTCCTAACCCCTTTAACAACAAAACTAACACATATTTGTACAAAAACACATTAACAAATCTCGACCTCTGTACTTTGGGCCTTTCTTCTGCCCACTGGTCCCTGTTGGTGGGTGGAGGGATTGTCCTCACCGAGTGAGGGGCCCTCCCTAGACCTGTATTTACTATCCAAGTAATAGTCATTAGTCTAGAAATGTCCAACAAAAATCACTTAAACCTCTCCTAGCCGTTTGTTTCTCTTTTACCTTGTCTTCTTGGCCTTCATTTCTTCTGTGTCCTTCTTAATCTTTGTTATAATCTAGGCTTTCCGTTGAAATCCTTGCAGTTTTTCTTGGGCCCGGTGCGCCATGTCCGTCTCCCGTCTTCTGCCGCTCACTTGCCTCCACTCCGGCTGTCGCGATGCGTTCAGTGCCGCCGCTGCCCCAGCCGCTTCATCTGGTACGCTCACCACAAAGCCTCACTCCGTCATGTCCCGCGCTGCCTCTCTGGCCGTGTTGTAGGTCTTCACGCCGTCCTCCCAATGAATTCTCATCTTCGTTAGCAGCGTTTGGAATCTAATTTTTTTCTCTTTCAGCATTTTTTTAATGTTGGCATATTTCTTTCGCTGCTGCACAATTTCTGTCGGGTAGTCACGGTCAAAGAATATCTGTTTGTCGCCGACTCGTATCTTTTTTTCCACGCTTGTGTCAGGATTCTTTCCTTTATGTCGTATTTCAGAAAGTTTACCACAACTGACCTGGGTGTAGAGTTTGGATTCGGGTTCTGTGCCGAGGCTCTGTGCGCTCGTTGGATCTGTAGGTCTGTTTCATTGGGCAGCTCAAGCTCTTTTTTTAAGAAATGGTCCATGAATTTCGTCATCGAGTTGCCTTCAATGCCCTCCGGAATCCCGAAGATGCGTATATTGCTCCGCCTGGACCTGCTCTCCAGGTCGATTATTTTTTCCTGCATCCTCTGTGTTTGTGCCGTCAGGGTCTGCAGCCGCTCGCTTGCCTCGGTCTTCCAGTCTTCCAACTCCGATATTCGAGCCTGTGCTTCTGTCATACATGCCCGTTGAGTGCGTAGCTCCTCCATGTTTTCAGCTAGCTTGCACTCCATTTCTCTTCGGAGACCCGTAATTTCCTCCTTCATCTCTTTTTTCAGCTCTTCCTTAAGAGCCGTTAAATCCTGTTGGAGTTGTCGCTTGAAGTCTTTTGTCTTTACCTATATTGGCGATGCCAGTGTTCATAATATCGAGTTTGGCGTCCTCCATTTTATCTGCTGTAGTCACCTCGTTTTTTTGGGCCTCATGTTCAGCGATTTCTCCTGCGTTGTTGAAGAGGGATTCTTTAATTTTACCCTGCCTTTGTCCGTGTGCCCGGCTTCTTCGTGTTTTCATCCCTTGGTTTATTGATCCATTTATGTCGAGTTGGCCATTTACCAAAGATTTTTAATCCGACTAGGGAGAGCTCTCTGTTTAAGCATTATGTCTCTCCGCCATCTTCCCGGAAGTCCCGACATTAGGACAGCTTTAATGGAGTATTTTAACAGTGGGGAGCAATAACCTGTTTAGTGCCTGTCATATCATTTACAAAATATAACATGTAAAGTAATGCAAAAGCGTTAATGAATAAAAAATATTCAGCTGACAATTGATCCTCAGTGTACTCTGTTTTGAAGTATTTATGGTTTATGTATATATTTTATAGACACATTTACAGAGTTGTTAAAGGTACACGCCTTATGTACTTGTATGTCATCTATTCTGGTTAAAGTACTGATTCAAATTTTTATTCATGTAGGGGTAACACGAGACAGACTCTAAAGTGTACAAGTTAAAAGTACTTTCCCCAGAAATGATCTTGTCCTGAGCTGACAGAATGTCATGTGGTACGTTGTCAAAACAATATAAACTCAGTGATCATTTTTGAAGCAGGCAACTTGGAACATTTTCCGCAGAAAAAGTGCATAGATTTAAAGTTTGATGCTGCTTGTTCTTTAGAAAATGTGAAAAAAAAGTTGTCAAAAATATGGGAGTAAAGTCCACAAATACCTGATATATTTTCAAATACCTGAAAAAATGAACTTAAGTGCAGTAATTCAGTACTTGTACTTTCACTTCCCACCACTATAATGTTATATTGATTTGCACTGTGTATCCTAAATAGCTTTACATTTCATGCATATGTTTGGTGTGAAGATAACAATTACTTAATGTGGAAGCAGAAAAACACTTAAGGAAAGAACGCTTTTATTTATAAAATGTGCAAAAACTTAAGACTGCTACATATGAAAGTGTTATGTACACACAGCCAAATATCAACGCTGTGATAGTTACTTTTTTTGCAGTCCCTCAAGCACAGGCAGTGCGTCCCATCAGTCCAGCAAGGGTATTGGTACTGTCCTCCATCTTCTGGATGCTTTGCAGCAAACTGGAGGTCAGCTGCTCCTCCCTCCTGCTCTGCTCCTGCTGTCTCTCATCTGACCTCTCCAGGTAGTCAAGAAGAAGGTCCATGTTTGTGTTCCGGTTCTGGTTCCCTGTTTTAAAGTACAAAAATCAGAAGCAACATAAAATAACGACACACTGAAAAATGCAGGGATCGTTAATCCAAGATTGAATGTGTCTGTTCAACACCCATTTACTGTTAGTGGCATCACAACATTCAGTTCAAGTGTATAATTGATTTAATTCACTCCCTCCTTTGTGTGGATGGGTCATGATCTGAACATACAGTATATGACCTAATCTGGTCTGATGAGAAGAGGAGGAAGAGCAGGAGGAGGACAAGCTTGGTGCTGGTGAAGGTGAGCTGGACACCACAGGTCTGGGTGGTTCTCCCTCATCATCCAGCTGTGATAAATCTGTAAATACAAAAAAAAAGTGTTTTAGTTTGTGCAGTGTACAACTTAAGCCTTCCATTAAATGTGCAGACATAGAAAGCAATTGTATTCAATATCAATATTACCAAAGCTTACATGTCTGATGATAGAAGAATAGGAATAGAGTAAGCTTTATTGTCATTGTACAGTTGTACAGTACAACGAAACTGTAGGTGCTCCACCAGGCTACTGTGCAATAAAGCAAAAGAAGGATTAGATAAAACATGGTTACAGAAAACATGATTAAACACACGAGTGAAAAAATAAAAATGGCCCATGATTATGGAAATATTGTGGTGGACACAATACACATGGCACTCACTTGATCAATGTTTTGTTGATGTGTGTGCATGTCTTGCAGTCTGAATGTTAATGTGTTTACCCTGAATGCCAGTGGCGGGAATTAAAGTGTATAAAGGAGTTCGCTCAGGCATTCAGGTTTTTAGAGTTTCTGTGTTTATGTTGGAGGTGGAATAAAGTTTGTGTGTCATTCATCTCGCTGCCTCGTCTGTTTCTATCTTCCACATTGGTGACCCTAAGACGTGCAATGGAGAATGAGCTGAGCACCACCCCAGAGACAACCCAGAGGGAGAACACCAGCACGGCATGCACCGTCACAGTCAAACTCCCAGACTTCTGGCTTCACAATCCAACTGCTTAGTTTCTACATGTTGAAGCCTAATTTGCACTCCGTGGGATCACAACGGACGACACCAAATATTATTATGTTGTCACTGCACTGGATGTGAGCGCCACACAGCAAGTGACGAGCCTGCTCCAGGAATCGCCAGCCCAGGGGAAATACGGCGCGCTCAAACAGATGCTGATTCAGCAGTATACTCTGTCGGACAGTGAAAAAGCAGAGAGACTTCTAACGCGCTCAGCGTTAGGTGACAGATCAGCTGTGGAGCTGATGGAGAGCATGTTAGCATTGAGGGGAATGAAGGACAAATTCTTCCTTTTCGCTAATCTCTTCCTCAGGAACCTACCTGCTACAGCGAGGGCGATCCTGGCCAACTTGACGCTGCTGGTAACCAGGAACTACCCCACTCTGGCGCAGGAAGCGGACTGCATAATCCTAGCGACCAGAACTCTCACCTTGCACGCAACGACACCGGCATCCGGGAAGGACTCACACACAAGGTGGTGGCTGTGACGGACGCCGAGAGATGCAGGAATAGGACGCTCTGTGTCTATCACCTCCGCTTTGGCTCAGATGCCCAACTCTGTCTGCCACAGTGCCAATTCAAGAAGCCAGGGAAACGGCATGTCCAGCAGTCAGTGGCAGCTGCGACTGCTGGCGACAGGAACAAGCTGCTGTTCATCACAGACACACATTCGGGGAGACATTTCTTAGTGGACTCTGGCTCCCAGAAGAGCCTCATTCTGCCAGTCAGTGCAGACAGATCGGCAGGAGGCAGTGGTCCTGAGCTCACGGCCGCCAATGGATCTGACATCAGGATGTTTGGCGAACGGACATTGACGGTGTGCTTACACGGACGCAATTACCAATAGGATTTTGTGGTGGCAGCATGTTCTGTCCCCATTTTAGTTGCAGATTTTTTATGTGCTTATGGGTTGTTAGTTGATGTTGCCAACAGACGTTTAGTGGATGCTGTCTCTTTTTCCTCCTTGCCCTGCATAGCTCGGGGAGTTGGGCCAACAGCACAGACTAGTGTTATAGCTCCAGGGGGTAAGTAACAGCATTTACTTTCACAGTTGCCAGTACTCACAGTTCCCAGTACTCACAGGTCCAATGTTTTCTGCTACAGTAACCAAACACGGGGTCAAAAATTTCATAACCACAAAAGGCCCACTGGTGTTCTCGCGGCCTCAGCACTTGGACGCAATCAAACTAACCAGCGCGCGCGAGGAGTTTACCAACTAAGAGCAGCTGGGTATCCTTAGGTTCTCCAACAGCCCGTGGGCATCCCCACTACACATGGTGCGTAAGGCCGACGGGTCATGGCAACTGTGCGGTGATTTCTGGCGCTTGAACAACACCATGGAACATGACCGGTATCCCATCCCGCACATCCAGGATTTTTCCGTGCACCTGGCAGGGACGTGTGTTTTTTCCAAAGTGGATTTGGTTTGCGGTTACCACCAGATCCCGGTGCATGGAGAACATTCCCAAAACAGTGGCAATAACTCCTTTTGGCCTTTTCGAGTTTTTATGCATGCCGTTCGAGTTAAACGGCGCAGCGCAAACCTTCCAAAGAATGATGGACGTGGTGCTCCGTGACTTGCCCTTCGTTTTTGTCTATTTAGACGACATTCTGGTGGCTAGCGTGTCCAAGGAGGAGCACCTCACCCATCTCAAACTACTTTTCCAGAGGCTGGAAGTGCACGGGCTTATTGTGAACCCGGCGAAGTGCCAGTTCGGTGTGCCAGTGATTGATTTTTTCGGTCACTGCATCTCGCCAGAGGGTGTGATTCCGCTGCCTGTTTAGGTGCGTGCCGTGTCGGATTTTCCACACCCGCAGACTGTGAAGGCCCTGCAGGAATTTTTGGGAATGGTCAACTTTTACCACGGTTTCCTCCTCCGAGCAGCCCAGCTTCTGCAGCCATTGTATGCCGCGCTTAAGAAAAAGAAGCCCGCGGAAAACATCGACTGGACCCCTGAGCGAGTCCAGGCTTTCGCAAACACCAAAACAGTGCTCGCTAATGCCGCTTTGCTAGCCCACCCTGTCCCGTCAGCGCGGAAAGCACTCACCACTGATGCATCTGACGTTGCCATAGGGGCAGTGGTGGAGTAGTACGTTTCTGGTGTGTGGCAGCCACTCGCATTTTTAAGCCACACTTTGCGTGACAACGAACGCAAATACAATACGTCTGACAGAGAGTTGTTGGCCCTCCACCTGGCGATGCGCCATTTCCAGTTTTGGCTGAAAGGGTGCAAGTTCACTGTGTTCGTTGATCATAAGCCACAAATGTACGCAATGTTCAAAGTCTTGGAACCGAGGTCAGCCCGGCAGCAATGACATTTGGCTGCGATCTCGGAGTTCATGACCCACATTCAACATGTAGCTGGCAAGCTTAATGTTGTGGCCGACTGCCTATCACACGTGTTATTCTCCCTGGTCTACATGGGTCTAGATTTCCCCACCATGGCCTCATAGCAAACCAGAGACACGGACATTTGCACGCTCCAGTCCGCGCCTACTGGGTTAAAACTGGTGGTGCAAGAAGGGTGTCCCCCCTTGCTCTGCGACATCTCCACTGGTCACCCACACTTAGTGGTTCTGAGCTCTTGGCACTGCCGCGTTTTTGAGTCAGTCCACTCCCTTTCACATCCCGGCGTGTGCGCCTCGGTTAAACTGGTGGGGGTGAAATTTGTCTGGCCTCACTTATGCAGGGACATAAAAGAGT
This sequence comes from Pholidichthys leucotaenia, assembly GCA_020510985.1. Classification (NCBI taxonomy): domain Eukaryota; kingdom Metazoa; phylum Chordata; class Actinopteri; order Cichliformes; family Pholidichthyidae; genus Pholidichthys; species Pholidichthys leucotaenia. Next base: position 103,080,651 of record CM035841.1, on the reverse strand, counting down.
GGGCTGCAGCATGTGATGTGTACCAGCGGGCGAAAGTGCACAAGCATGCCAAGGCCTCCCTCAAGCCGCTTCAAATTTCGGCCAGGAGGTTCGACCACGTCCACGTGGATTTGGTGGGGCCCCTCCCGCTGTCGCATGGGTTCACGCACCTTTCGTCAATCGTGGACCGCACCACGTATTGCCTGAAGTGGTCCCACTGGCTTCCATTGTGTCTGCGGAAGTGGCTCGTGCTTTTTTGTTAGCTTGGGTTGCACCGTTTGGCTCCCCATTGGACATCACTTCTGACAGGGGTCCGCAATTCGCTTCGGAACTCTGGTCCGCAATGGCCCAGAGCCTAGGGGTCAAAATCCACCGCACCACCGCGTACAACCCCCAGGCTAATGGGTTATGCGAACACTTTCATAGGTCGCTTAAAGCAGCGCTCAGGGCCTCACTCACAGATGCAAATTGGGTTGACCGCCTGCCCTAGATTCTATTGGGGCTGCGCTCTGCGCCTAAGGAGGATCTGGCAGCCCCCCGGCAGAACTCGTTTTTTCTCAGCCGCTACGGATCCCCGGGGAATTTTTACCGGAAAACCCTGCACCTGGGACCGACCCACCCATGCAGTTATTTTACAGAATAGGGACCGCTAACATGCCGGGTCCGGCGCATCATTGTTTTCCCCACATCTTCGTCCCAAAGAGCTTACAGAGAGCCAATTTCATTTTTGTTCGGCACAACGCACACAGAACCCCACTGCGCCCACTGTATGACGGACTGTTCAGAGTGCTGTGAACCGGGGCAAAGCATTTTGTGTTAGACATCGGGGGGGGGGGGGTAAGGAAACTGTCTGCATTGACAGCCTAAGCCCGCTTATGTGTTGGCAGCTGAACAAGTGGTGTTGGCTCAAGTTCCCCGGCGTGGACGCCCACCTACAGTGGCTCCGCAAGTTGGTGTTCCCCCTGCAGAGAACTGTTGGCAGCAGACTAGGTCTTTCCCCTCCCCACCCTTTCCCCTTCCACAGGACTGTGCACCGGAGACCAAGTTTATCTCCTGCTCTCCTCAACAGCAAGACACATTCGGCCTGTCCACATTACAGTTGTTAAGGGCGCCGGCTCAAGCCCAAGGTGCCAGAGGGTTTGAGCCCCTTCTGGGTGTTTGGGGGGGGTGGCTGTGTGGTGGACACAATACACATGGCACTCCACCCAGGACAAGGGGGTTGGGGGGGAGAAGATAGAGATGCTAATGGGGAAGGCTGAGAGAAGCCAACCAAACAAAGATGTGCCTTTTGTCCCCTGCCACGCCAGGCTGACACCTGAAGGTGCAGGGGTGTGAATGTATTGTAGCAAGACCTGCTCTGTGACATGTGGGTCAATGTTGTGTTAATGTGTGTACATGTCTTGCAGTCTAAATGTTAATGTGTTTACCCTGAGTGCCAGAGGCGGGAATTAAAGTGTATAAAGGAGTTTGCTCAGGCACTCAGGTTTTTAGAGTTTCTGTGCTTATGTTGGAAGTGGAATAAAGTTCATGTGTCGTTCATCTCGCTGCCTCGTCTGTTTCCATTTTCCACAATATTACCAAAATAGGAACAATGACGATGCTACTAGCGTCTTTGGGAGAAAAATCTCCCATATACACAATGCAGGGCTCCCATTCTTGCACATTATTGATAGTGTAGGAGTCAAGAATTGAGGAGACTAGATGATTTTTCCAGTAACTGCTTTAATTCCCATTCATCCTACGTCCTCTCTCGATCGGAGTGAAAAGAGACAGGACGCAGTCACACACATACATTTATACACTCATCTCTAACAATACATCACACAAAAGTCTCAATACTCAGCTACATCCTTTCATCTGTAATAGAACACCCAGAGTCCTTCTGTTCTCCTTTCCGACCCCCAAAGGTCAGGCCGGATAATCTTCTCCTCTCTCCTGAGTCCCCAGGGGGTGCAGACACATCTTCCTCTTGAGGTGTGAAGTCAATACACATGGCTAGCTCAAAGTCTCTCTTGGCTGAATTCAGCCAGCCACATGTGAGTTACATAGGTTATAACTACGGGCTCCACATCACTCCCCCCTTCCACGCGAAAGACTGGGCACCCACATACAGTCATACAACAGTCATACAGCACGTCACCCCCCCCCCCCCCAACAGAATCTCACAGCAACCCAAACAACCTGACCAAAAAACACATCATTCTGCATGCAGCTTAGGTTTCAATCTTCTCCCGAATCTGCTGTATGCAGGTCTCCTGCTCTGTGTTGGGCCGTCCTGCTGTGCATCTGTGGAGTGAGGGGGAGAAGGGTTATTTGCCCCCCGTGGGGGGTCCCGGGGCCGCCCCTTCGGAGGCCTACCGCGTGCTGTTACTGCGCGTGACAGTCTGCCACCACATTGATTTTACCGGCTACGTGCTGAATATCGGTGGTAAATTCAGAAATTGTGGCCAGCTGTCTCTGTTGCCGCCCTGACCACGGTTCTGAAGTTTTGGATATCGCAAAAGTGAGCGGTTTGTGGTCGACAAACGCGGTGAAACGCCACCCTTCCAACCAGAACTGGAAATGGCGAATAGCCAAGTGGAGCGCCAGCAGCTCCCTGTCAAACGCGTTGTATTTTCGCTCAGCCTCGCGTAGGGATCTGCTGAAGAATGCGAGTGGTTGCCAACCTGCTGCTCCACTACGGCCCCTATGGCCACATCTGACGCGTCCGTGGTTAGCGCTATGCGGGCTGCCGGGTCTGGGTGGGCCAACAGTGCCGCGTTTGCCAGTGCCCGTTTAACCTCTGTGAATGCGCGCTCCCGCTCCGGGGACCATTCAATCACATGGGAGGGCTTTTGCTTTTTGAGCGCGGTGTACAAGGGCTGCATAAGCTGCGCTGCGTGGGGTATGAAACGGTTATAAAAATTTACCATCCCCAAAAATTCTTGCAACGCTTTTACCGTTCGAGGCTGGGGAAAATCTGCCACTGTGCATACTTTGGCCGGCAGAGGAACTGCTCCCTCCGAGGAAACGCGGTGCCCTAAAAAGTCGATTTGTGCCACGCCAAAATGGCACTTGGCCGGGTTGATTATCAACCCATGCTCTCCTAACCTCTGAAAAACTGTCGTGAGGTGTTTTGCGTGCTCCTCCTCGGAGGTGCTGGCTACCAAAATGTCGTCTAAATAGACAAAAACGAAAGAAAGGTCACGCAACACTGCACCCATCATCTGTTGGAAGGTTTGTGCGGTGCCTTTAAGGCCAAAAGGCATTCATAAAAACTCAAAAAGCCCAAACGGGGTTATTACGGCTGTTTTGGGGATGTCCTCTGGTCGGACCAGGACTTGGTGATAACCGCGGACCAGGTCTATTTTAGAAAAAATGTGCGCCTTCGCCAAGTGCACTGAAAAGTCCTGGATATGTGGAATCGGGTACTGGTCCTGCACTGTGGCATTGTTCAACCTGCGGTAATCGCCACAAGGTCTCCATGAGCTGTCAGCTTTAGGTACCATGTGGAGGGGGGAAGCCCAAGCGGACTTCGAGCGGCGAATTATGCCCAACCTTTCCAGGTTGGCGAACTCCTCGCGCGCAATGGAGAGTTTAGCTGCATCCAAGCGCCGAGCCTTCGCAAAAACGGGTGGGCCACTCGTGGTAATAAAGTGCTCCACCCCGTGCTTCGCCACCTTAGCTGAAAAAGTAGGAACTGTGAGTGCTGGGAATTGGTGTAGAAGGCTGTGAAACTTACCACCTGCTGTGGCGACGTTGGTCTGAACTGGCGGCGGGCACACCCGAGCTGCACAAGGGATAGAACAGAAAGAGAGTGCATTTACTAGTCATTTGTTGGCCAGATCAACTAACAAACCATGTGAACACAGAAAATCAGCACCTAACATATTGAAGCTCACTGCTGCCACAATGAAATTCCACTCATAGGCGCGGCCGTGGAAGGACAGAGACAAGGTTCTCTCTCCGTACGTCTTGATGATGGAGCCGTTGGCCGCTGTCGCTCCGTCTCCACGGGGTCCCGTGACCCGATCAGCATAGGTGGCAGTGATGAAGCTCCTCTGGGCTCCGGTGTCCACTAGGAATTGCCGCCCGGAGCCTGCGTCTGTAAGATAAAGCAGCTTGTTCCGTTCGCCGAGAGTGGAAGCTGCTAACGGCTCCCAGCCCGATCGTTTCCCTGCTTTTTGAACTTGCAGGGCGGGATGCATTTGTGCGCCTTCCCAGCGAAACGTCGATGGTAAAAACAGAGGCCGTCATCTCCCCTGCCACGGAAGCTGGCTGCTGCTGTCGCCGCTGGGGTGGTCACTGCCGTCTCTGGCTCCACACCGCCCCCGGCCGCCGCACCGAGGTCTGCCGCTGCCACGGAAGCCTCTTGTTCCTCGCAGGCGTTGAGGAGCCGCTCCGCCTCTTGGGCCAGGTTGCGGAAGTCCTGCTGGGTCAAACATCTCCTGCTGGACAGGGAACCTCTCGTGTGCGCTGGGAGGGTTCTCAGGAAAATATGTTTGAAAAGGAATGCGTCGTTGTCCGTCCCGATCATTTGCAGCATGTCCTCCATGAGGACAGGCCTGCCTTCACCTCTGTCGCGCAGGTCCAGTAGCTGCCTGGCTCTTGCCTCAGACGACGGCACGAAGCTCCTGATGAGGGTGGCTTTCAGCGCGTCGTATTTGCCGACAGCGGGTGGTTGCTGCACCAGGCTCCGCACACACCGAGCTGTGCGGCTGTCGAGCGTCGCGATGACATTATGGAATTTAATGTCATCCGCTGAAACTCCCCCGAGCAGGAACCGCGACTCCACATGCTGGAACCACGAGTGCGGGTCGCTTTGCCAGAACTCGGGGAGCTTAATCAGTCTTGTGCCCCTGCTGGCATTCCCCGGTGAATCCGGGTCTGAGCGGCTGTCTCCCAGCTCTTCCATATCGATCATGAGGCTGTCCTCCAGCCTCGGCGTGCTCAGATTCATGCGTAGGTCACCAATTGTAGGAGTCAAGAATTGAGGAGACTGGATGATTTTTCCAGTAACTGCTTTAATTCTCCATTCATCCTACGTCCTCTCTCGATCAGAGTGAAAAGAGACAGGACGCAGTCACACACATACATTTATACACTCATCTCTAACAATACATCACACAAAAGTCTCAATACTCATCTACATCCTTTCATCTGTAATAGAACACCCAGAGTCCTTCTGTTCTCCTTTCTGACCCCCAAAGGTCAGGCCGGATAATCTTCTCCCCTCTCCTGAGTCCCCAGGGGGTGCAGACACGTCTTCCTCTTGAGGTGTGAAGTCAATACACATGGCTAGCTCAAAGTCTCTCTTGGCTGAATTCAGCCAGCCACATGTGAGTCACATAGGTTACAACTATAGGCTCCACAATACCACAAAAAACAGCATATTTTGCACTGGATATCTTTATAAAAGAAAGTATTCTGTAAGATGTTAAGATTTTTGTTCTCGTTTTCTCAAACGAGCATTTCAAGTTATATGGCAACATCACTAACGTCATTTGAGTCAATAAATAGTATTGATACAAAACAAACACGGCATATTTTGCACTGAATATCTAACAAAGTATTCTTTAAGATGCTAAGATTTTTGTTCTAGCTTTCTCAAACCAGCATTACTTTATGGCTAGGACCAACGTTTGGTCATGTTAAAAGCACTGTTAGCTTGTCAGCATAGCTAACGGAAACCACTATAGGCACAAGAGTAAGTTAAAAATATCTGCACTGCACTTTGGTTGTTACATATCAGTACAAGTGTGTGTGTATATACTGTAAATATATACAGTATATATATATATATATATATATATATATAAGATAAGCCTTTATTAGTCCCACAATGGGGAAATTCCAGGATTGCAACAACACAGGGATAGCAACACTCAGAGCAACAATCAGAAGGCAAGAGAAAAAAAAAAACAAGAGCAGCAAGTATACATATATATATATATATATATATATATACGTATATATATATATATATATATATATATATATATATATATATATATATATATATATATATAGACACAAAGTGCAGAGCATTGTAGCTAGATGGGATAGATATATAAATATATAAACAGTGCGGAGCATTGTAGCTGGATGGAATAAATATATGAGTATATAAACACAGTGCGGAGCATTGTAGCTAGATGGAATAAATATGTAAATATATAAACACACACAGTGTAGAGCATTGTTGCTAGATAGATTAAATATATAAATATATATATATATATATATATAAACACACACAGTGCGGAGCATTGTAGTTAGATGGAATAAATATGTAAATATATAAACACACACAGTGCGGAGCATTGTAGCTAGATGGAATGAAACAGCACAACTGTCTACTTAGTTATCCTACATGGCATGATTATGTACCCATACATATTCTCACCCTCCATAGCGACTGGTATTTTCCTAGTTGTATGCCGGAGGGGACCATTGTGTAAGTCTATTGCGTCTTTTGCATTCAAAACTATTAGGTTGTCACGTCTTTTTGCTATCTCTGCGAGCAGCCCTGCTTAGGTTGTACAGTCTGACAGCCGTAGGTAGGAAGGACCTGCGAAACCTCTAGGTTGTGCACCTAGGATGATGTAGCCTGCTGCTAAATGAGCTCCTCAGTGCATTCAGTATGTCCTGCATAGGGTGGAAATATATATATATATATATATATATATATATATATATATATATATATATATATACACAGTATATACAGTGGGGTAAAAAAGTATTTAGTCAGCCACCAATTGTGCAAGTTCTCCCACTTAAAAGATGAGAGAGGTCTCCAATTTTCATCATAGATATACCTCAACTGTGAGAGACAAAATGAGAAAAAAAAATCCAGAAAATCACATGAATGAATGAATGAATGAATTTATTTATTTTATTTGAAGGATTATTTTACATTGAAGGATTTTTAATGAATTAATTGGTAAATTCCTCTGTAAAATAAGTATTTGGTCAATAACAAAAGTTCATCTCAATACTTTGTTATATACCCTTTATTGGCAATGACAGAGGTCAAACGTTTTCTGTAAGTCTTCACAAGGTTTTCACACACTGTTGCTGGTATTTTGGCCCATTCCTCCATGCAGATCTCCTCTAGAGCAGCGACGTTTTGGGGCTGTCGCTGGGCAACACGGACTTTCAATTCCCTCCAAAGATTTTCTATGGGGTTGAGATCTGGAGACTGGCTAGGCCACTCCAGGACCTTGAAACGCTTCTTATGAAGCCACTCCTTCGTTGCCTGGGCGGTGTGTTTGGGATCATTGTCATGCTGAAAGACCCAGCCACGTTTCATCTTCAATGCCCTTGCTGATGGAAGGAGGTTTTCACTCAAAATCTCACGATACATGGCCCCATTCATTCTTTCCTTTACACGGATCAGTCGTCCTGGTCCCTTTGCAGAAAAACAGCCCCAAAGCATGATGTTTCCACCCCCATGCTTCATAGTAGGTATGGTGTTCTTTCTCCTCCAAACACGACAAGTTGAGTTTTTACCAAAAAGTTCTATTTTGGTTTCATCTTACCATATGACATTCTCCCAATCCTCTTCTGGATCATCCAAATGCTCTCTAGCAAACTTCAGACGGGCCTGGACGTGTACTGGCTTAAGCAGGGGGACACGTCTGGCACTGCAGGATTTGAGTCCCTGGCGGCGTAGTGTGTTACTGCACGGTGGCGCAGTGGTTAGCACTGCGGCAGCACAGTTTACCCTTGGCTGGGGGATTGTGGGGATCGTGGGATCGTGGGTTCGATCCCAGCCCCCGACCAACAGTGATCTGTGTGGAGTTTGCATGTTCTCCCCGTGTTGCATGGGTTTACTCCGGGATTTCTCCGGTTTCCTCCCACATGCCAAAAACATGCATGTTAGGTTAATTGGCTGTTCTAAATTGTCCCTAGATATTTGTTTCCTATAGGCCCTTAGAGTAGAGGGTTAGTATTAATGAAAGCGCTTTGAGTGGTCTTTGTGACTAGAAAAGCGCTATATAAGTGCAGGTTAGTTAGTTAGTTAGTTAGTTACTGATGGTAGCCTTTGTTACTTTGGTCCCAGCTCTCTGCAGGTCATTCACTATGTCCCCCCGTGTGGTTCTGGGATTTTTGCTCACCATTCTTGTGATCATTTTGACCCCACGGGGTGAGATCTTGTGTGGAGCCCCAGATGGAGGGAGATTATCAGTGGTCTTGTATGTCTTCCATTTTCTAATAATTGCTCCCACAGTTGATTTCTTCACACCAAGCTGCTTACCTATTGCAGATTCAGTCTTCCCAGCCTGATACAGGTCTACAATTTTGTTTCTGGTGTCCTTTGACAGCTCTTTGGTCTTGGCCATAGTGGAGTTTGGAGTCTGACTGTTTGAGGTTGTGGACAGGTGTCTTTTATACTGATAAAGAGTTCAAACAGGTGCCATTAATACAGGTAACGAGTGGAGGACAGAGGAGCCTCTTAAAGAAGAAGTTACAGGTCTGTGAGAGCCAGAAATCTTGCTTGTTTGTAGGTGACCAAATACTTATTTTACCGAGGAATTTACCAATTAATTCATTAAAAATCCTTCAATGTGATTTTCTGGATTTTTTTTTCTCATTTTGTCTCTCATAGTTGAGGTATACCTATGATGAAAATTGGAGACCTCTCTCATCTTTTAAGTGGGAGAACTTGCACAATTGGTGGCTGACTAAATACTTTTTTGCCCCACTGTATATATTCGTTAACTTTTAGCATTTTAAAGACAATACACTTACCAGTAGTGTTTTGAGCAGTTTGTACAACTCATCCATGGTAGTTAGGATGGTCCCGGTTGGCTGGCCTATCCCCAAAAACAGGTCATCAGATCAAAATGGGCTTTGTCCAAGTGGCCCCCTCCAGCTTTTCTTATACTTCTGCTCATGTCCATAGAGCCAGGAACAGAGCCAGGAAATATGTCTCCTCTTCGCTCCAAATCTGTTTGGTTTTGGAATCCACTACTGTTTGGAATGCAACATGGCAGTCTGTAATGTTTTGAAGCTGGTCAGTTAACCATGCCCACGGCAGTGGACGTTAACAACGTCAACTGGTTCTCAGCTTTGGCCCTGGTAGGAGTTGGGGCCAGGTTAACACCACTTTTGAGAGCCTGGGACTGGTGCTTAAACAGTCAAAAAAAACAAAGAACTGGTGCCAAGTCAAGCTCTGGCTCCAGTTAAGCACTGGAACCATCTTGGTGGAAAAGGCCAGTTTGTGGTAAATGGGTGCTCTCTACAGGCGGGACGCTCCTTTCCCTCTATGCAGTACAGTCTCACCCTTCTCCACCTCCTCCCTTCTATCCCTCAAATCACATTTAAAACTAATTTATTCTCCAGGTAACTGGAATATCAAAACTGACTTGTATGCAATTGTGCTGCATATGAAATAAATAGAAATGTGTAATCATACAGCGACCACTGCTGAAACTGAAAATATATATATTTTTTTTAAAATGAAGATGCAGCATAGTTACATCAAGATCCATTGTCAGTCATTTTACATTTGAACCATTAATGCCTGAATGGTAATCTAATCATGAGCCCACCGAAGAGTCACACCTCAAGAACCTCATGTGGACAGAACAAGGCTGGACTCAAAATTAATAAAACAAAACTGATATTTGACTGAAATACCAATAATAAAAATGAGCGGATTTTTGTTATTGACTGTGATTTTTTTAGGTTTTTACTTTGTAAGCTGTAACAAGCTAAATAGAAATATTGCATAGATAAACTATTTCAATTAAGTAGTTTTTGGAAGTTAATGTCTTTTTCCAAGATAATTCAATAAGCATTCTCAATATTCATTACAAGTAGAGTAAAACATTTCAAACGGTTCTGATTTAATATTGATGATTATGATTACAGTTTTTAAAATTAAATTGTAAACCATGATATTGATTGATGAAGAACATCTTTACTGGTCTTGCAGTCATTAGAATTAACCAAATCATTGCTGATCAACTTTCATATGATGATGTCATTGACAACTTTGGGGGGCAGGGAGACAGTCCATCCAGGGCGTCACACAAGCCCGGACCACCCCTGCCCGTGTGGTACTACTGTACTTTGCAGGACTGCAAGCACCCCCCTCCCCACCACCCTCGCATGGGTATCTAAAAATTAAAAACTTAATAATACCACCATGATTGTGGAACAGAATGGCCAGAATGACTTAACGACCAAATGCAGGACACAGAAATGCCCAAATAATGAAATAAATAATTTTTAGTTAAATATTTACTTACAAATGGGCAACAGTGATGCAACGGTTGTAGTCAAACGGGTCCTTCTGCTGTATATAATAATAGATGGATAGATGTACTTTATTGGTGTTTTGTAGTTAATTTGGTTGATTACAGTTTTAAAAAAATCTTTTAATAACAAAATATTGCTAAAATATAAAACGATGCACTACGGTGGGTCTCAAATATTTGCAAACGAGTCCTGTTACACTGGGCGCATGCGCACGCAGCGACCGGCAGCGGGTGAAAAAAGTTTGACGTCTTTGTTTCTGTTCTTATGCACTTTAATGTGTTTTAACATAATTCTCTGTGCCGTTTTTGTCCTTGAATGTTTGTGGACTATATAACGAAGAGCTCCCTGGTTCCATCAGTATGGATTTCCTTCTTGTTTTTGCACTGTCGTTTCTTTCTTACCGGCCCTTTGTCTTGGAGGTAAGTGCGATCGCGATCACGCTGGGAAGGATGCAGTATTCCAGAGACATGTTACTGCATTTAAACATAGATAATGCAGCATCTGTGTTTGAGTCTGTGCCGCAACTGCCGGACTTTATTTTAAGAGATTTTCATGGACACAGTGATGAAAAGAGAGACAAGAGGAGAAAACGCGGAAAGCGTGGAGGTGTAAGATTAAACCTGAGGAGGCGTCAGCTTAACCGCATTCCTCTTCCTTCCATTATTATGGGGAACGTACAATCCCTGATAAATAATGAGGATGAAATTCAAGGAAATGTACGATATCAGAAGGATTTTAAGAACTGCTGTGTCATGGCTTACACGGAGATGTGGCTTACGGCGCATGACCGGGACCCGGACCTGTGGATCGACGGCTTTGGAGCCTCACTTCGCTCGGATCGGCAGGAAGAAGTAACGGGGAAACATCGGGGGGGCGGCGTATGTTTATATATTAATAAACAGTACTGTACATCTGTCATGGTCAGAGAGCGCATCTGTACACCATGATGTGGAGCTTCTGTCCATATCTCTACGCTCTTTTTATCTGCCCTGCGAGTTCCCCCAACTTTTCATAACTGCTGTGTACATTCACCCGAGGGCAGATGCTGCCTCCACCTCCAGCACCGTCTTCGATGTGGTACAGCGGTTGCAGTCGATTTCCCCAGAGGCTCCAAATTTTATCCTTGGAGATTTTAATCATGTGTCTCTAAAGATGACACTTAAAAACTTTTATCAGTATGTCTTCTGCCCAACCAGGCAAAAAAAGACATTGGACCTGTGCTACGGATCCATAGAGAGGGCCTTTAAATCTCTTCCCCTTCCTCCTTTAGGATCCTCAGATCACAACTGTGTACATTTGCTGCCCACATATAAAACTGCTCTCAAAAGAGACAAGGCGAAGACCAAAGACATAAACGTGTGGACAGAGGATTCAGTGCACTGCCTCCAGGAATGCTTTAACTGTATGGACTGGGAGGTGTTCATGCTAGGCTGCGGAGAAGATCTGGATTCTTTAGTGGACGTGACATGCTCATACATGGCTTTCTGCAGGGACGTGATCCACGTAAACGTGTCAAAATATATCCCAACAACAAGCCATGGGTTACAAAATCAGTTAAATCCTGCTTACAGAGGAAAGCACTTGCCTTTAAACAGGGGGTTGTTTCTGAGCTGCAAGCTGCCACAAAAGAGCTGAAGTCCGAAATTTTAAGAGAAAAACAGAATTATAAATCAGAGTTGGAAAGCAAGATGACAACAAAGAAGCTTGGTTCAGCCTGGGCGAGTATGAAAACTATTGCAGGCCTTCAGAGAACAGAGCGCAGTAATTGTGTTTTTTCAGATGGTTTTAACTCAGACTCAGAGCTGGCTAATGCTCTTAATTGTTTTTATGGTCATTTTGATTCCTTTGATTTTAGCACAGAAACCCAAGATTTGAAACAGAAACTCAAAGACAATCAGCACTTTAATATTGAGGTGCAGGATGTTAAAAGGGTGTTCTGTGCTGTAAAAGTGAACAAAAGTCAGGGCCCTGATAATATATGTGGGCACTTCAAATCAAATCAAATCAAATCAAACTTTATTGTCATATTGCTGTACATACAACTGTAGTGCAGGCAAGATGAAATTGCGTTTCTCTCGGCATCCATATACTGTAAATAGAAGCAGCATGATTTAAGACACACTCCCACATAGCTTCACCCCCCCCCCACCCCCCCATCCATTCACACATCCCTGAGACATACTTGGGGAAAAAAACTAACTAACTATAATATACAAATAATATACAAAATGTCCGTAGGTGCAGTAGTGTGTATGAGAGATTCCAGGTCAACTGTTCAGCATCCTGACAGCTTGTGGAAGGAAGCTGTTGATCAGTCTGGTGGTTCTGCCTCTGATGCTCCGGAATCGTTTACCAGATGGAAGAAGTTCAAAGTGTTTATGCAGAGGGTGAGAACGGTCCTTGACAATGTTCAGTGCCTTGCTCCTACAACGGTTCTGAAAAAGTTCTTGGACAGAGGGGAGGGAGACCCCCAGTTACCAGTCACTCCAGTCACTTTGGGCGCATGCGCACGCAGCGACCGGCAGCTGGTGAAATAGTGTGTGTGCGTGTGTGTGTGTTTTTATGTACTTTTATATGTTTTTATAAAATCCTCTGTGTCGTTTCTGCCTTGGAGTGTTTGTGGAATATATGGCGAAGAGCTCCCTGGTATCTACAACATGGATTTCCTCCCCTTTCTCGCAATGCTGCTATCTGTACTCTGGCTCTTTGTCTCTGAAGTAAACGCGTTTGGCTCCATGGCGGGCAGAATGGTGGGCAGAATACATTATTCCAGGGACATGTTGCTGCACTTAAACACAGCTGATGAAGCGGCTGTGATTGAGCCAAAGCCGCAACTGCCGGACTTTATTTTGAGAGACGAACATAGAGGTGAAAAGAGAGACAGGAGAGGCGGCAGAAGGAAGCGCGGAAGGTGTGGAGGTGTGAAATTGCACCTTAGGAGACGGCAGTTTGGTAACATTCCTCTTCCTTCAATAATTTTTGGGAAAGTACAGTCTGTGAGAAACAAGGTGGATGAAATTCAAGGGAATGTACGCTACCAGAAGGACTTTAAGAACTGCTGCGTCATGGCCTTCACCGAATCTTGGCTTACTGCGCATGATCAAGATGCAGACCTGTGGATTGATGGCTTTGGAGCCCCGCTGCGCTTGGATCGGCAGGAAGAGGTAACGGGGAAACGTCAGGGGGGCGGAGTATGTTTATATATTAATAAGCAGTACTGCACATCTGTCACGGTCAGAGAGCGCATCTGTACACCCAATGTAGAGCTGCTGTCTGTGTCACTACGCCCCTTTTATTTGCCTCGTGAGTTCCCCCAACTTTTCATCACAATTGTGTACATTCACCCGAGGGCAGACGCTGACTCCGCCTCCAGAACCATCTTTGATGTGATCCAGCAGCTGCAATCAATTTCTCCAGAGGCGCCAAACTTCATTCTTGGGGATTTTAACCATGTTTCTTTAAAGAAGACACTTAAAAACTTTTATCAGTATGTCTCCTGTCCAACCAGGCGAAAAAAGACATTGGACCTGTGCTATGGATCCATAGAGAGGGCCTATAAATCACTCCCCCTTCCTCCTTTAGGATCTTCAGATCACAACTGTGTACATTTGCTGCCCACATATAAAACTGCTCTCAGAAGAGGCAAGGTGGAGACGAGAGACATTGATGTGTGGACAGAAGATTCAGAGCACAGCCTCCAGGAATGCTTTGACTGTACAGACTGGGAGATGTTCAAACTGGCCTGCGGGGATGATTTGGACTCTCTGGTTGACCTCACATGCTCATACATGTCTTTCTGTAAAAATAAGATTGTTCCACGTAAACGTGTCAAAATATATCCCAACAACAAACCATGGGTTACAAAATCAGTTAAATCCTGCTTAAAGAGGAAAGCACTTGCCTTTAAACAGGGGTCTGTTTATGAGCTACAGGTTGCCACTAAGGAGCTGAAGGCCGAAATTTTAAGAGCGAAACAGAAGTATAAATCAGAGTTGGAAAGCAAGATGGCAACAAAGAAACTTGGTTCAGCCTGGGCCTGTATGAAAACTATTGCAGGCCTTCAGAGCACAGAGCGCAGTAATCGTGTGTTTTTAGATGGTTTTAATTCAGACACAGAGCTGGCTAATGCTCTTAATTGTTTTTATGGTCGTTTTGACTCCTTTGATTTCAGCACAGAAATCCAAGATTTGAAACAGAAACTCAAAGACAATCAGCACTTTAATATTGAGGTGCAGGATGTTAAAGGGAGTCCTGCGCTGTAAAAATGAACAAAAGTCAGGGCCCTGATAATATATGTGGGCGCTTGGTAAAGTCCTGTGCACATGAACTGAGTCCTATATTTCATTACATTTTCAATAAGTCCTTACAGACACAACATGTGCTTAAGATCTGGAAAGAAGCCGTGGTTGTTCCCGTTCCAAAATCCAGCTGTCCTAAAATGGTAAATGACTTTAGACAAGTTGCTTTGACTTCAATTTTAATGAAAATTTTTGAAAAACTGGTCAGATGTGAGGTCCTAAGACAGACTGAACATGCATTGGATCCTCTGCAGTTTGCCTATAGGCCTCACAGAGGAGTGGAGGATGCCACTGTCACTCTGTTTAACATGCTTTTTAAACATCTGGATTTTAATGGGACACATGCCAGGCTTTTATTTGTGGACTTTTCTTCCGCCTTTAATACAATCCAACCTCATATCTTAGTTGAAAGGCTCCTGCAACAATTTGACTTGAGCAATAATCTGGTGGGTTGGATTCTGGATTTCTTAACCAACAGGACGCAGAGAGTAAGGGTCAATGGTACATCGTCTGACCTAAAGTGCTCTTCTACTGGCTCTCCTCAGGGGTGTGTGTTGTCACCACTACTCTTCATCCTGTACACAAACATGTGTCGGAGCAGACATGACAACAGACACATTATAAAGTATGCTGATGATTCAGTTGTTGTCAGTCTCCTCCAGGATGGTGAGAGTGGCCACGGCCCAGTAGTTGATGATTTTGTTCACTGGTGTGAGGATTCCTACCTGCAGCTGAATACAACAAAAACTAAAGATATGATTATTGACTTTAGGAGGAAAAATCCCAGGCACAAAGTCACCATACTAAAAGGCCAGACCACCGAATGTGTACAATCGTACAAATATCTTGGGACGATTATTGATAGTAATTTAAACTTTGAAGTGAACTGTGAAAGGGTGTGCAAAAAGGGTCAGCAACATTTGCATTGCTTGAGAAAACTTGCACGCTTCCAAGTTGACCGAACCATAATGACAATGTTTTATCGGGCTTTTATTGAATCTGTTTTATCCTTTTCTTTAGTGTCATGGTTTGGTCAGATAAAACTGAAACAGAGGAAATCCTTGGATCAGGTAGTTAGATGGTCCAGTCATTTTCTTGGTGAGTCACAGCTGAGCCTGACATCCCTGTACACCAGATAAGTACAGAGGATTGCTACCTCCATTTTAAATGATGACTCCCACCTTTTGCACTGCCACTTTCAGCTTCTTCCCTCAAGACGGAGGTTTGCTGTCCCAAAAAGTAGAACCCAGCGCTACAAAAACAGCTTTGTCCCTGCTGCTGTCAAAGAGGTGAACAAGCTGTAAAAATATATTGTACATAAGTTAGGTACCTATTTATTAACTTCATTTTATATTTACTTATTTTTGTAGGATGTCACTTGGGTTCTAAATATTTTATTGGGTTTTAGACCTTTGAGTTTTTTAACCTCTTTGACTAGTTTTTAACTTTTAATATGACCCTTCTCTCTTACCTCTGGTTTCTCCCTCATCTCTTTGTCTTTTTATACCCTGATTGATGGAGCCTTGAGTATTTTTATCATGTTTATAGTCAGCTTCATGTGTGCCTGTGTTTGTGTCTATGTTGAATGTAATTAGTGGCTTGTAAATATGGATGTCACCAGACTGCAAAACAAATCTACCTACGGGTACAAATAAAGTAACCTGAACCTGAACCTGAACCTGTTACCCTCTCAGCCACCTTGACTATCCGCTGCAGGGCTTTTTTGTCTGACATACTGCAGCTGGAGTACCATGTAGCAATGCAGTACATCAGAACACTCTCCACCACACCTCTGTAGAAGGTCCTGAGGATGCAGATGGGGAGAGAGGCCTGTTTGAGTTTCCTCAAGAAGTGCAGTCTCTGCTGAGCCCGCTTCCTGATCCCCAAGGAATTTTTGTTCCAGGTCAGGTCCTGCAAGATCTGCACTCCGAGGAACTTGATGTTCTCTACTCTCTCCACTAAACGGCCGCCGATGCTGAGGGGGACGTGCTCAGGCTGTGACCGCCGGAAGTCAATAATCATCTCCTTCTTTTTGTCCACGTTGAGCACCAGATTGTTCTCCCTGCACCAGCCCTCCAGGTCTCTCACTTCTTCCCTGTACATTGATTCCTCATCCCTCTGAATAAGTCCCACCACCGTGGTGTCGTCTGCAAACTTAATAATCTGGTTCCCTTCGTGTCTGGATACACAGTCATGTGTTAGAAGTGTAAACAACAGTGGACTGAGTACACAGCCTTGAGGGGATCCGGTGCTCAGCGTGACAGAGTTGGAGATGTTGTTTCCAACCCGGACAGACTGAGGTCTCTCAGTCAGGAAATCTAGGATCCAGAAACATGTGGCGGTGTTCAGACCGAGAAGGAGTAATTTCTCCATCAGTCTCTGGGGAATAATGGTGTTGAATGCTGAACTGAAATCAATATACAGGAGTCTGGCGTAGGTGTCTTTCTGGTCCAGGTGGGTGATGACAGAGTGTAGGGTGGTGACTATAGCATCCTCCGTGGAGCAGCTTGAACGATATGCAAACTGGAGCGGGTCATGTGATGCAGGGAGGCAGGCTGTAATGTGTGGTTTGACAAGCCGTTCAAAACACTTCATCACAATTGGTGTCAGTGCAACAGGATGATAATCATTCAAACAGGACACAACTGGTTTCTTTGTCACCGGTACAATGATAGAGGTCTTGAAGCATCTGGGAACGATGGCCTGACTCAGGGAGATGTTATAAATGTCAGTCAGGACATCCGCCAACTCGCTCGCGCAGTCTCGGAGCACACGTCCCGGAATGTTGTCCGGACCTGCAGCTTTGCATGAGTTGACTCTGGTTAGGGTCCTCCGTGTGTCCGCTGTGTTGATGGTAAAAGCTGGTCAGACCGATGGTGGGGGTGGGCCAGTACCTCCTTCTGATTGTCGAGTTTGATGCTTCAAAACGTGCAAAGAAGTCGTTAAGCCTGTCTGGAAGCGAAGCGTTGTCATCATCGACCCCCTGCCTAGACTTATAGCCCGTCAGTGTCCGAACTCCCTGCCACATCTGCTTGGTGTTCCTAGTGTCACAGAGGTGTCCCTGGATTTTCTCCGCATAGGCGTGCTTTGCCGCCTTAATTCCCTTTGAGAGCGCAGACCTGGCTGAGCGGAGGGCGATCCTGTCCTTCGCTCTGAAGGCTGCATCTCTGGCTGTAAGCAGCGAGAGCACCTCTGCAGTCATCCAGGGCTTATGGTTACCCCGCATAGTGATGGTCTTCACTGTAGTGACATCCTCTGTGCACTTCGCGATGTAGCTGGTGACTGTATCAGCATACTCCTCCACATCTGTCTTGTCTTCCTAGGAGGCTGCTATTTTGAAGACCTCCCAGTCTGTGTGCAGAAAACAGTCTTTCAGTGCAGAGGTTGCACTCTCTGGCCAAATTCTAATTTGTTTCACTGCTGGCCTGCTGCGCTTCAATAAAGGTTTGTAGGCAGGCAGCAGCATCATGGACATGTGATCAGAAAGGCCGAGATGGGGGCGGGGTATCACCACTTGGTAAAGTCCTGTGCACATGAACTGAGTGCTGTGTTTCGCTATATTTTTAATAAGTCCTTACAGACACAACATGTGCCTAAGATCTGGAAAGATGCCATGGTTGTCCCTGTTCCAAAATCCAGCTGTCCTAAAACGGTAAATGATTTCAGACCAGTTGCTTTGACCTCAATTTTAATGAAATTTTTTGAAAAACTGGTCAGATTTGAATTCCTAAAGCAGACTGAGCATGCATTGGATCCTTTGCAGTTTGCCTATAGGCCTCCCAGAGGAGTGGAGGATGCCACTGTCACTCTGTTTAACATGCTTTTTAAACATCTGGATTTTAATGGGACACACGCCAGGCTTTTATTTGTGGACTTTTCTTCCGCCTTTAATACAATCCAACCTCATATTTTAGTTGAAAGGCTCCTGCAACAATTTGATTTGAGTAATAATCTGGTGGGTTGGATTCTGGATTTTTTAACCAACAGGACACAGAGAGTAAGGGTCAATGGTACATTGTCTGACCAGAAGTGTTCTTCTACTGGCTCTCCTCAGGGGTGTGTGTTGTCACCACTACTCTTCATCCTGTACACAAACGTGTCAGAGCAGACATGACAACAGACACATTATAAAGTATGCTGATGATTCAGTTGTTGTCAGTCTCCTCCAGAATGGTGAGAGTGGCCACGGCCCAATAGCTGATAATTTTGTTCACTGGTGTGAGGATTCCTACCTGCAGCTGTATATGACAAAAACTAAAGATATGATTATTGACTTAAAGGAGGAAAACTCCCAGGCACAAAGTCACCGTACTAAAAGGCCAGACCACTGAATGTGTGCAATCCTATAAATATCTTGGGACGATTATTGATAGTAATTTAAACTTTGAAGAGAACTGTGAAAGGGTGTGCAAAAAGGGTCAGCAACATTTGCATTGTTTAAGGAAACTTGCATGCTTCCAACTTGACCGAACCATAATGACAATGTTTTATCGGGCTTTTATTGAATCTGTTTTATCCTTTTCTTTAGTGTCATGGTTTGGTCAGATAAAACTGAAACAGAGGAAATCCTTGGATCAGGTTGTTAGATGGTACAATTGTTTGCGTGGTGAGTCACAGCTGAGCCTGACATCCCTGTACACCAGACAGGTACAGAGGATTGCTACCTCCATTTTAAAGGATGACTCCCACCCTTTGCACTGTCACTTTTAAGATAAGATAAGATAAGATAAACTTTATTGTCCCTCAAGGGGAAATCTGTCTTGGGCTTGACACCCGTGCTGCAACCACACAATCCACACATACACAATGGATGTAGTACATAATAAATGAAATAAAACCCAATAAATAATACAAGTACATACATACATAAATATATAACAGAAGTCATTAAGAACAGGAGTTATAAGTGTCCCTGACCTATTTATCTGAGTTTAAAAGTTTTACTGACGTCGGGATAAATGAGTTCTTGTATCTATTGAACCTGCACTTGGGGACTCTGTATCTCCTCCCTGAGGGCAGCCGCACATATTCATTGGTTAGTACATGGCTCATGTCACTGATTATCTTTTGAGCTTGTCTACAGGCTGCCTGGTCGTGTAAGATCTGCATGGGTAAATACTCTTTAACTCCAATAATTTTCCATGCTGTATGAATTAAACTAACTAACTAACTAACTAACCTACACTTATATAGCGCTTTTCTAGTCACAAAGACCACTCAAAGCGCTTTCATTAATACTAACCCTCTATTCTAAGGGCCTATAGGAAACAGATATCTAGGGACAATTTAGAACAGCCAATTAACCTAACATGCATGTCTTTGGCATGTGGGAGGAAACCGGAGAAATCCCGGAGTAAACCCACGCAACACGGGGAGAACATGCAAACTCCACACAGATCACTGTTGGTCGGGGGCTGGGATCGAACCCACGATCCCACGATCCCCACAATCCCCCATCTCCTTTGTTTTATCAGTATTCAAAATGAGATGACTGTCATCACACCAATTGACAATAAAATAGCTTGACAGATCATGAGTCTTTTGAAGTAGTGATAAAATAGCAGTGTCATCAGAAACTTAATTTGATTGCCTGGATAGACACTTCTGCACTCATCAGTGTACAAGGTGAACAAAAATAGTGAACTAACACAGCCTTGGGGAGCTCCTGTGCTGAGAGTTCTGGATTTAGATAAAGTTCCATTTACACTAACTTGCTGTTTATGATAAGTTAAAAATGAGTGGTACCATTTAATAATGACAGGATGCACTTTAAAATCATAAACGCAACACTCTGTTCTTTAGTTTCACAGAGAGGTTGCCAAACCAAGCTGTAATGCTGTATCTAATACAGCTCTCCAACACAGCCTGGTAAAATATTAGCATAATCCTTTTATCAACGCCATGTATTCTTAATCTACGCAAGAAATGCAGCCGCTGTTGTAGTCTACTACAGAGGTAATCAATATGTGTGCTCCAGGTTAATGAATTGTCAATAAATACTCCCAAATATTTATAGGAACTAACCTGTGTTATAGTGTGGTTGTGGATGACCACAAGCCTGTGGTCACCAACTCCCCGAGGGTCAAACAACATCTCCTTTGTTTTATCAGTATTCAAAATGAGATGACTGTCATCACACCAATTGACAATAAAATAGCTTGACAGATCATGAGTCTTTTGAAGTAGTGATAAAATAGCAGTGTCATCAGAAACTTAATTTGATTGCCTGGATAGACACTTCTGCACTCATCAGTGTACAAGGTGAACAAAAATAGTGAACTAACACAGCCTTGGGGAGCTCCTGTGCTGAGAGTTCTGGATTTAGATAAAGTTCCATTTACACTAACTTGCTGTTTACGATAAGTTAAAAATGAGTGGTACCATTTAATAATGACAGGATGCACTTTAAAATCATTTAACCTCTTAATTAAAAGGTGTGGCTGCAGTGTGTTAAAAGCTGAACTAAAATCAACCAATAAAAGACGTGCATATGAGGTTGTCTCCTCCAAATGTTTAAACACAGAATGAGTTAAGGTTAAAATGGCATCCTCTGTACTTCTATTATTTTTATAAGCAAACTGCAGAGGATCCAAAAGTCCTCCAAAATCAGTTTTCAGAATGTCAATGACAATCTTCTTGAGGCACTTCATTACCAGTGAGGTCATTGCAACAGGACGATAGTCATTATTCTCTTTGCAGCTTGCTTTTTGTTGTACAGGAATTATAATAGAGCTTTTCCAAATTACTGGGACAGAACACGTATCTAAAGACTTCTGGTAGATGGGGCTCCAGGCTTCTGCTAGCTCCTCACTACATGACTTCAGTAAGCGCCCAGAGATCCCTTCTAGTCCAGATGCCTTCCTGGGGCACATACGTGAGAAGAATCTTTCCACAACATGCTGGTCAACTATAATTTTTGCAGAGCCTGAAACTGATATAGCGTCCAGAGCAGGTTTTTGTTCATGATAAAAATCTCCAGTCTCAAATCTGCAAAAGAAATTATTCAACTCGTTTGCCTTTTCTTCCTTATTCATTACATTAATGCAGGTTTTGGATGGAGTCATCTTTGTCATAACTTTAACTGAGTCCCACAATTTCCTAGAACTTTTTCCTAGGCATTCAGATTCAAATTTCTTCCTCGTCTCATCTCTAGCTGTTGTTAGTTTGTAATTAATTTCTTTCTGTATATTTTTCACACTTAACATGTCCCCATTCTTAAAAGCAATCTTTTTCTGTACTATGCTCCGTTTTAATTCCTTGGAAATATAAGACTTATTATTGGGGTACATAGTGATTACTTTCTGAGGTAAAACATTTTCTTTACAGAATTTTATGTACTCAGTTATGGTATCTGTGGCCTCCTCCAACTACAAGTTATGGAAGAGTCCCCAGTCGATACAAGAAAAACAACCTCTCAAAGTTTCTATACATTCATTGTCCCATATGAAGATTGTCTTTGTCTGTGGTTTGCTGCTTTTAAGCAAAGACTTGTAAGTAGGAATCAGATGAACAGCATTATGGTCTGAGGACCCCAAGGGGGGCTTAACCCTTGCTATATAGGCATTTTTGACGTTCCGATAGCATTTGTCCAAAATATTTTTCCCCCTTGTACTGAAGTTCACATATTGGCTGAAGCCAGGCAGTGCTGCATCCAGTTTGCAGTGATTAAAATCCCCTAAAATCAAACAAGGTGCTTCAGGAGTGTGTTCCAGTTGTCTGTGTACACAGTCCACGATAGCGTTCGCCGCATTGAAAGCGTTCCCACTGGGCGGGATATAAACGGTGCATAATAAAATATTTCCAGATTCGCAGGGGAGATAAAAGGGTCTCAGGCTTAAGCACAGCAGTTCTATATCCGGGGTACAAACCGATTCTCTCGTGGTGAACTGTGAGCACCATTTGTTCTTAACGTACACTCAAATACCTCCTCCTTTGATCTTACCAGAAAGCGCGTCCCTGTCCTGCCGCACTAGGGAGAAGCCGTCCACGGATAGGAGTGAGTCAGGCACGTCCTCCTGAAGCCATGATTTCGTGAAAACGAGCAGGCATGACTCCCGGTACTCGTATAGGAACCTGGTGTTGATTTTGAGTTTCTCCATTTTGCTCTTTAGTGAGCGGACATTACAGAGCAACATGGATGGCAGTGGCGGCCTGCTCTCTCTCCTCCACAGTCTCTGTCATACTCCGCCACGTTTCCCTCTCTTCCGCGACCGGCTTCTACGTCCTCCCGTCAGATTTCGTAAGAGCTCCCTAGGCAGGAGGAGTGCCGAGACGTGGCTGGAACGAAGAAGCAGGAGCTGGTCTCGAGTATAGCTCAGGAGCGTGGTCGGCCTCATGTCCCGATCCACTTGGGTACAGTGGCACATTATCCCGAGCAACCAGATCACAAGCAGTCCCTTTAGCAAAAACATCATTATGATGTTTCAGACTGAGCACTAAAAACTAAGTACTACAAACATACACACACAATAGCAGCACAGGGTAGCCCGGGTCGCAGCAGAGCAGCTCCACCAGCAGCGTCCATGTTGGATGCACTTTCAGCTTCTTCCCTCCAGACGGAGGTTTGCTGTCCCAAAAAGTAAAACCCAGTGCTACAAAAACAGCTTTGTTCCAGCTGCTGTCAAAGAGTTGAACAAGATTTAACAATATATTGCCCATAATTTAGTTACATATTTATTAATTTTATTTTATATTTACTTATTTATGTAGGTTTTTTATTTGGGTTCTAAATCTTTTATTGGGTTTTAGACTTTTGAGTTTTTAACTTCTTTGACTAGTCTTTAACTTTTTAATATGACCCTTCTCTCTTATCTCTTTGTTTTTTCTCTTATCTCTTTGTCATATGTCCTGATTGATGGAGCCTTGAGTACTTTTATCATGTTTATAGTCAGCTTCATGTGTGCCTGTGTTCGTGTTCATGATGAATGTAATTGTGGTTTGTAAATATGGATGTCACTTGACTGCAAAACAAATCTACCTACGGGTACAAATAAAGTAACCTGAACCTGAACCTGTCATAGCACTGCGTGGGTTTATTGATGATACACAGAAGAAATTCAGTATTACACTTTACTCCATCACTGAACAGTGATATAAACTAAAACAGTTATAATGGTGACTGAACAGCTCCCATTCCCCAAAGTGCAAGATACACTATTATGAATATAAGTGATAAAAGATCAGACAAATAAGTGATTTGACAAACAAATAAACAAGGGATCTGAAACAGTCACTAATATTGAATGTCCCATTCATTCTCAATATTTAGGTATTCTGTAATTAATATTTACACAATCAAATAAATCTTAGTGTTCAGTCCCTTTTATATTTGCCAAAGTCTAACATGATTGCCGACATATAGGCTACACCTCTGTGTTCCACTGTCAAACACAGCCTACATTTGGGCCTGGAAAGCCTGACTTGGATACCTGTTTCAGACAAGAATACTTGCGTTCTTCGGGCAATACACTAGTATAAGAAAAAAATAGCAATTTCATGTGATAAACCTAGCAAATTTACAAGAAAAAGTCACAATCTAATTTAAAAAAGTTGCATGTTTTCCAGAAATAACTGAAAATTTATGAGAAAAAAGTTGCAAATTTATGAAGAAAACAGTAATTTCATGTGAAAAAAAGTAATAAACTTACAAGACAAAAAAATCACAATCTGATTAAAAAAAGTTGCACCTTTACAACAAAAAGTTCCAAGTTTAAAAGAAAAAAAAATAATTCATGAGAAAACAGTTGCACATTTACAAAAAAAATGAAAAATTTTGAGAAAAAGTTGCAAATTTATATAAAAAGTTGCAAATTTACAAGAAAAAGTTGAAGATTTACAAGAAAAAAATTAATTTTTTTCTGAAAAAAGTTGCAAATTTATGAAGAAAATGGCAAATTTGAAAAAAGCAAATTTACAAGAAAAAGTCACATTTGATTAAAAAA
The DNA here is from genome assembly GCA_020510985.1 of Pholidichthys leucotaenia. Taxonomy (NCBI): domain Eukaryota; kingdom Metazoa; phylum Chordata; class Actinopteri; order Cichliformes; family Pholidichthyidae; genus Pholidichthys; species Pholidichthys leucotaenia. The sequence goes on along the minus strand of CM035841.1, from coordinate 103,056,182 downwards.
AGTTGCAACTTTACAACAAAAAAGTAACAAATTTATGAGAAGAAGTAGCAAATTTACACAAAAGTTGCAAATTTACAAGAAAAAAAGTTGCAGAGTTAAAAGAAAAAAGTTTCAAATTTATGAGAGAAAAAGAATTGCAAATTTACAAGAAATATTCCAAATTTGCAAACTTTTTTTATGTATTTATTTTTTTTGCATTTAGGATGGGTGCTTCAAAGTCTTATGTAACATGATATTAAAGATTCATGATGATTATGGGGGGGTTCTCTATTTTTTTCAGGTTGGGGAGACAACAGTTAATTTACACTCATGCTCGTCAGCATTTATTTTAAGCTGCAGATGCCTGCAATGTTGATCCTGAAGGCCTCAAGGCAGATTTCTTTCAAAGCTGAAATGTGATTGGACAAACTGACACACATACAGTATACACCACTGGAAGGAGTGCAACCAAAAGAAAAGCTACAAAATGAAGAATAATTTAATACTTCCTGATGGAACAAATGCCAGAATGTAGGGTGTAAATGTAGCTCAGCCATTCTAAGAAGGTTGGTTCTGACGCCCCGCCGCTCCACACCGCTACACTCGGCCTGCAGGGGGCGGTGTTTGCCCACAGCTACAGTCTTTGTTCATCCTGATGAAGTCAGTCCACAGTCTGATTTTCATCCGTGATCTCACAGTTGGGTGAACTTGTCGCCACCTTTTCCCTTCTCGCCCTCGAAGGCAACGTTTTCCTGACCATCTTTCTGTTTGTAAAGGTCGCCTTCCCCGGACTCCAGAGATGGAAGATCACCGTCCGCGAAAGCAGAGCTCTGGGCACAGCGCCTTTTATAAATCTGATAGGCTGTAGAGTGAGAGGGAAAAAAAATTAATATACAATATAAGATAAGATAAGCCTTTATTAGTCCCACAATGGGGAAATTCCAGGATTGCAACAGCACAGGGATAGTAACACAATCAAGAAGACAAGAAAAACAGGAGCAGCGAATATACATATGTACATATAAATACGTATATAAACACACAGTGCGGAACATTGTAGCTAGATGGAATAAATATATAAATATATATACACACAGTGCGGAGCACTGTAGCTAGATGGAATAAACAGCATAACCGTCTACTTAGTTATCCTACATAGTATGAATATGTACCCATACATATTGTCACCCTCTGTAGTGACCGATATTGTCCTAGTTGTATACTGGAGGGGACCACTGTGTAAGTCTGTTGCGTCTTTTGCATTCAATACTATTAGGTCGTCATGTTTTTTTGCTATCTCTGCGAGCAGCCCTGCTTAGGTTATACAGTCTGACAGCTGTAGGTAGGAAGGACCGGCGAAACCTCTCGGTTGCGCACCTAGGATGATGTAGTCTGCTGCTAAATGAGCTCCTCAGTGCGTTCAGTATGTCCTGCATAGGGTGGGACTCGGACTCCAGCAGAGATGACAGTTTTGCCACCATCCTTCTCTCTCCTATCTCCTCCACTGGGTCAAGGCGCTGCCCCAGGACAGAGCTAGCTTTCTTGATCAGTTTGTTCAGTCTCTTCCTATCAGCTGCTGTAATGCCACTGCCCCAGCAGACCACTCCAAAAGTGATGGCTGATGCCACCACCGTGTCGTAGAATGTCTTCAGCAGCGCCCCTTGTACACCAAAAGACCCAATTCTCCTCAGTAGGAACAGCCTGCGCTGTCCCTTCTTGTAGAATGCGTCGGTATTGTGTGACCAGTCTAGTTTATTGTTCAGATGAACACCCAGGTACTTGTAGGATGTCACCATCTCAATGTCTGTTCCCTGTATGTTTACTGGTGCTGTGAGGGGTTGTCCTTGCCTGCGGCAGTCCACCACCAGCTCCTTAGTTTTCCTCGCGTTGATCCGGAGGCAGTTCCGATGTCCTAGATAAGTCCTCTGTACTCAGCTTCATCTCCGTTGGAGATGAGGCCGACGATCGCAGAGTCGTCAGAGAACTTCTGTAGATGGCAGTGTGTTGTGTTGTGTGAGAAGTCCGCAGTGTAAAGGGTGAACAGGAAGGGAGCCAGAACTGTTCCCTGGGGGCCCCCCGTGCGACCGATGATCGTGTTGGACACACAGTCCCGGGTTCTCACAATCTGTGGCCAGTTAGTGAGGTAGTCCAGGATCCATGATGACAGGTGCTGGTCCACCCCTGCGCACAGCAGCTTGTCCTTCAGGATCATCGGTTGGATGGTGTTGAAAGCACTGGAGAAGTCAAAGAACATGATCCTCACCGCATTCCCGGGCTTCTCCAGGTGGGACAGAAAACGGTGAGTCCTCCACCCCAATGCCATGCTGATAGGCAAACTGGAGTGGATCCATCGCTGGTCCCACCAGGGGGCAGAGGTGAGCAAGGACCAGTCTCTCCAGGGTCTTCATCATGTGGGACGTCAGGGCCACTGGTCTGCAGCTGTTCAGGTCTTTGGGGTGGGAAGTCTTTGGTACAGGTACCACACAAGATGTTTTCCACAACTGTGGTATCCTCCCCAGCTTCAGGCTCAGGTTGAAGATGAGCTCCACAATCCCACACAGCTGGTCTGCACAGGACTTGAGGAGCTTTGCGCTGATGCCGTCCGGTCCCGACGCCTTCCTCGCCTTGATCTTCCTCAGCTCTGTCCTCACCTGGGTCTTAGTGAGGGTCATGTTGGGGGGCTGTGTGTTGGGAGTGGGGGGTGTTGGTGGAGTGGGGTGTGGGCAGCAGGACTCGATGTCTTTAGAGGCAGCAGTGGTTGTCGTGCAGTCGGGGGGGAGGGCGGTTGGTCAAACCTATTAAAAAAAACAGGTTCAGATTGTTCGCCCACTCCCTGCCCCCCGTGGCCTGGGTGGAGGTATTCCGGAGCCCAGAGATGGTTTAAGGTTTCTCCAGACCCCACCGATGTCGGTCTGTTGCAGCTTGTCCTCCATCTTTTTTTTTTTAGATTTAGATTTAGTATACTTTATTGATCCCCGGAGGGGAAATTGAGGGTCATCCACCACCTGGATGGATGAAGCAGCCACGATACGGCGCTATCCCTTAACCATTCACACACACATTCACACCTAGGGCCACTTTAGAGTCTCCAATTAACCTAACCTGCATGTTTTTGGCATGTGGGAGGAAACCGGAGAAATCCCGGGGTAAACCCACGCATACACGGGGAGAACATGCAAACTCCACACAGATCACTTTTGGTCGGGGGCTGGGATCGAACCCACAATCCCCACGATCCCCCGGCCAAGGGTAAACTGTGCTGCCGCAGTGCTAACCACTGTGCCACCGTGCAGCCCAATCTTCTTCCTGAAGCTGTCCTTGCCGTCTCTGATCTTCCTCCTCAGCTCCCTCTGTACGGACTTAAGCATCTCCCTGTTCCCCGACCTGAAGATCCTCTTCTTCTCTCTCAGAAGTGTTTTTATCTCAGGGTTGATCCAGGGTTTGTTGTTCGAGCAACACCGTATGGTCTTGGTGGGTACGGTGTTGTCCACACAGAAGCTGATGTAGTCCGTGATGGTGTGAGTGAGGCCATCGATGTCCTCACCATGTGGATCGCAGAGCTGCTCCCAGGCGGTGGTTTCAGAACAGTCCTTTAGAGCGTCCATTGCCTCCTCAGACCATAACTCCACAGTGTGCATGACCGGAGGTTGTCTGTGCACTAGGGGTTTGTACACCGGCAGGAGATGAACCAAGTTGTGATCCCATCTCCCGAGTGGGGGGAGTGGTGATGAGGTATACGCCTCCTTAGTGTTTGCGTAGAACAAGTCCAGTGTTTTATTGTCTCTAGTGTGGCATGTGACATACTGGGTGAACATGGGTAGAATGGGAGACAGTGAAATATGGTTGAAATCGCTTGAGATGAGGAGAAGAGCATCTGGGTGTTCTTGTCTGCAGCCTGCCAGTTACTGAGTGGATGACGTCACGCACTGTCCCAGCGTTCGCCGTCGGATTTGCATAAATAACAATGCAGATCGCGTGTGAGTATTCCCTCGGGAGATATGTAGGCCGCATGCTAACAGCTAGCAACTCCATGTCTTTGTTGCAGTGTTGTTGTTTAACCGTGATATGTCCCGGTCTGCACCAGTTGTTATTGACATACATCATCACTCCTCCGCCCCTTGCCTTTCCACTGTCCGGTGTTCGGGCTGCCCTTATTGCATGGAAACCCTCCAGTTCAATGTTAGCATCTGTTGCTAGTTCTGTTAGCCACGTCTCTGTGAATAGCATCAGGATACACTCTCTGTATATGCTCTCGTAGCGGGAGATCGCTACTCAGAAAAACAGATGAGCGAGTGGCTATCGTACATTCCCCATAATAACGGATGGGAGGGCGGGTCTGTACCTTATATTCCTCACCCGCCGTCTTATTCCAGCATGACATCCACGCCGTTTCCATCTTATTTCTCCCAGTATGTCGAGTTTTTGCGTTAGCATCGTGGACCGGTTAAGTGCTAACAGCTGGTCCCTATTGTACTGCCTCCTACAAGAAACAGTGGATCCGTCCGCTGGCTCAGGAGAAATTTGGGCGATCTACGTGTCTGTGATAGATCAAGGTGTTGCCGAAACAGAAAGATTAGCCAGAGAGCCAGATAGTAAATAGAAATAGGAAGAAATTGATCCGCTGTTGCAAAAAGGCAGCCTACTTGTGTGGCGCCGGAAATGAAGTTTCTCACAAAAGTAAGTAAGCCCCTCACATTTTTGTAAATATTTACCTCCGCCAGGCCGAAAAAGGCCAGGAGGAGGTTGTGTTTTTGCCAGGGTTTGTGTGTTTGTCTGTCTGTCTGTTTGTCTGTCTGTCTGTTTGTCTGTTGGTTAGCAAGATAACTCAAAAAGTCTTGGACGGATTTGCATGAAACTTTCAGGCATTGTTGGAAATGGTACAAGGAAGAACTGATTAAATTTTGGGGGTGATCCGGTTCACCGTCTGGATACAGGAATTTTTTTAAAGCATTTTTCCACACTGTGACATAGGGCCATTTTCAACATGTGCGCAGGTGCAATGGACGGCGCTGGGCGTCGTGTCTGACCAACACAAACTCCGCCTTCTTCAACGTTTTAGCCACAAAAGCATGCGGAAAACACTGCTGGCCTCGGACCCCCAGCGTGCCTGTGCCAGCCATAGGCGCTGCGCACATTGCGCTGGTTGTCGTGTCTGACCAACACAAACTCCGCCTTCTTCAACGTTTTAGGCACAAAAGCACGCGGAAAACACTGCTGCCCTGGGCCCGCCAGCGTGCCTGCTTTGGCGCCACGCTGCAAAACCTGACACGGCCACCTGTCCGCCGCCCCATTATTTGCCACAAATTCCCCGCCCAGCTATAGGCGCTGCGTAAAAACGACCTCTCTGCCGGGAAGACTAAATTCTGTTTTGCCGCGGAGCGCAACCCCAATATAATATGAAACCCACGGCAACCTGTCTAACCAATCTGCATCCGTCAGTGGAGGAGATGGACACACCAACACTTCAGTTTATTACCTCCGCCAAGGAGGCAATGCTTTTACAACCGTAAAACGGGGCTATAAGGGACGGCGGGGTAATATGGGACACTTTTCTAAATGTAATTCTGCTTTTTTAATTTTGCTTCCGCCTAGATTTGATGAAGGATTCATGGATATTTGACAATAACAACACAACTCAGCGTCCTGCTCAAAATAAAAAAAGCAGAATTACATTTAAAACATTTCCCACAAAAGTGTCCCTTATTAACCCACCGTCCCTAATAGCCCCATTTTACACTACTGAACCACTAATCCTATCACTATCACATTGATTGTCATTCATTAATTGTCTGTTTATTGCACTGTCCATGTCAAATAAACAAATAATCATTGTGAATCCAATTGCTACTCATATCTTTTCATGCTCAGGGAATCTGAAAACGTACACACAAACACTCTATGGGGGGAACTGTGCCGCTTGGCGGAGGTCTGCGCTCTCCAAGTGCTTTTCTAGTTTATTATATCTTTTCATGGGATAACACTGAAAATATGAAACGTTGATACAATGTAAAGTAGTCAGTGTACAGCTTGTATAATAGTGTAAATTTGTTGTCCCCTCAAAATAACTCAACACAGCCATTAATGTCTAAACCACTGGCAACAAAAGTAAGTACACCGCTAAGTGAAAATGTCCAAATTGTGCCCAGTTAGCCATTTTCCCTCCCCGGTGTCATGTGACACGTTAATGTTACAAGGACTCAGGTGTGAATGGGGAGCAGGTGTGTTAAATTTGGTATCATCGCTCTTACACTTTCTCATACTGGTCATTGGAGTTCAACATGGAACCTCATGGCAAAGAACTCTGTGAGGATCTGAACAAAGAATTGTTGCTCTACATAAAGATGACCTAGGCTGTAAGAAGATTGCCAACACCCTGAAACTGAGCTGCAGCACGGTGGTCAAGACCATACAGCGATTTAACAGGACAGGTTCCACTCAGAAAAGGCCTCGCCATGGTCGACCAAAGAAGTTGAGTGCATGTGCTCAGCGTCATATCCAGAGGTTGTCTTTTGAAAATAGACGTATGAGTCCTGCCAGCATTACTACAGCGGTTGAAGGGGTGGAGGGTCAGCCTGTCAGTGCTCAGACCATACACTGCACACAGCATCAAATTGGTCTGCATGGCTGTCATCCCAGGCTGACCAGCAGTGGCCCAGAGCTGCGGCTGCAAGATCGTTGGGGCATCTCATGGTGGCAACCCCCGAACCAAGTGGTGGACACCAGTGGTGAGGGGGGCCATTAAGCTGAAGAAGGAGTCCTATCAAGCTTGTTTGGCTTGTGGGACTGCCAAAGCAGCTGAGGTGTGCAGCTCGGGTGGTTGCTGAAGCAAATACTTGGGTATGGGAGGAGTTCGGTGAGGCCATGGAACAAGACTTTCGGTCGGCCTTGAAGAGATTCTGGCAAACTGTCCGGCGGCTCAGGAGGGGGGGAAGTAGCTCCCTGTCCACACTGTGTATGATGCGGATGGGGCGCTGTTGACTTCGACTGGGGATATCGTGGAGGGGTGGAAGGAATACTTCAAGGATCTCCTCAATCCCACTGACACGCCTTCCACAGAGGAAGCAGAGCTTGTGGACGAGAGGGATGACTCCCCTATCACAGGGGCTGAGGTCACCAAGGTGGTTAAAAATCTCTTTGGTGGCCGGGCCCTGGGGGTGGACGAGATTCACCCCAAGTACCTCAAGGCCTTGGATGTTGTAGGGCTGTCATGGTTGACACGCCTCTGCAACATTGCGTGGAGGTTGGGGGCAGTGCCTTTGGCGTGGCAAACCTGGGTGGTGGTTCCTCTCTTCATAAAAAGGGGACTGGAGGGTGTGCTCCAACTTTAGAGGGATCACACTCCTCAGCCTCCCTGGGAAGGTCTATGCCAAGGTACTGGAGAGGGGATTCCGGCCAACACCCGATCAGACTCATTCCCAGTGAGAGTTGGACTCGGCCAGGGCTGTGTTTGTCACCAGTCCTGTTCATTATTTTTATGGACAGGATTTCTAGACGCAGCCAGGGAACAGAGGGCGTCATGCTTGGTGACCACAGGATCTCATCTCTGTTTGCAGATGATGTTGTCCCGTTGGCTTCATCCTGCAGTGACCTACAGTTCTTGCTGGGACTGTTTGCCGCTGAGTGTGAAGCGGCTGGGGTGAGAATCAGAACCTCCAAGTCCGAGTCCATGGTCCTCAGCTGGAAAAAGGTGGATTGTCCTCTTTGGGTTGGGAACAGGCTCCTGCCCCAAGTGGATGAGTTTAAGTATCTTGGGTTCTTATTCAAGATTGAGGGGAGAATGGAGTGAGAGATTGACAGACGGATCGGAGCAGCATCTGCAGTGATGCGGATGTTGTACCGGTCTGTTGTGGTGAAGAAGGTGCTGAGTTCTAAGGCAAAGCTGTCGGTTTACCAGTCAATCTACGTTCCTACTCTCACCTATGGTCACGAGTTTTGGGTAATGACCAAAAGAATGAGATCGTGGCTACAAGCGGCTGAAATGAGCATTCTTCGTAGGATCGCTGGACTCACCCTCAGAGATAGGGTGAGGAGCTCAGTCATCCGGGAGAGGCTGAGAGTAGAACTGCTGCTCCTCCACATTGAAAGGAGTCAGTTGAGGTGGTATGGGCATCTGATCAGGATGCCTCCTGGACGCCTCCCACTTGAGGTGTTCTGGGCATGTCCCACTGGGAGGAGACCCCGGGGCAGACCCAGGACTCGGTGAAGAGACTATGTCTCCCAGCTGGTCTGGAAACGCCCTGGTATCCTCTCTGAAGAGCTGGAGCAAGTGGCTGCGGAGAGGTAAGTCTGGGCTTCTCTGCTTGAACTGCTGCCTTTATGACCCGGACCTCCAGAAAAGCAGTAGAAGATGGATGGACGGATGGCTGTTGTCCCAGAAGGAAGCCTGTTTTAAAGATGACGCACAAGAAAGCCCACAAACAGTTTGCTGAAGACTACACTTAATGAGGAAAAACTCCAGCGTGTCCACAATAGAGCGGTGACGCATTCACTAGCTGTCCGACCATGAACACACGCTGTCGTCTTCCTTGACCCGGAAGAAGGCACCATTTGTCCAGGCTCGTCCAAGACCCTCTTATACACCTCGAGGGTGAAGAACTCTGGACCTGGGGAGGGGAGACGAACAGGAAGAGAGAAGAGGAGTGGCTCCTACAAATCCGTCGTCCGGGAAAACCTGCAGCACACAGCGCAGCACAAACTCAACCTCCCGTGAACACACCGGGGGCTAATAATCATCCACATACACAGACACTGAGCACATTGCTTTCACTTAGCTGTGCATACGCCTTTCCTCCATCACAACGGCGTCTCCGTCGTCTGGACCCTCACGGCGTCTTCGGTCCTGTGCTGCCGCTGTCAATCACCGCACCTGTTCTTCCTCCGTCCTTTCTTCGCCCCTGCCCTCGTTTCCTCCGTGCTCCTCTTTATTTACCTCCGCATATCCTCCAGGTCCTCCGTCCTCACGTCCTGCTGTCCACATGTCCTTTGACCTCTTACCCTTCACCTCGTCAGCATCAGTAATGACAACGTCCAATCTGCCAAAATCTCTGTTGCCACAGTCACGCACCATCCTTAAATAGGTCTTTCAGGACAAGAGTTCACAGCAGGAGCTCACTGATTGGCTCCCACTGATTCAATCAGTCAGTTCAGGTGCAAACCATAACCAACCCAAAACAACAGAAGTACACTCACACAAACGTCAAAATATACGAAGAAATACACAAATCCAATATACACTGTATTAATAATAACCTTCTCTCTGAACAGACCCCGCAGCTGTAACAAACCAAAAAAACACAACACACACACACACCCCTGAACTGCTCTGCCCTGACAGTACCATGCATGCCCTGTGGTCTGATGAGACCAACATAAACTTATTTGGTTCAGATGGTGTGACGCGTGTGTGGCGGCAACCAGGTGAGGAGTACAAAGACAAGTGTGCCTTGCCTACAGTCAAGCATGGTGGTGGGAGTGTTATGGTTTGGGGCTGCATAAGTGCTGCTGGCACTGGGGAGCTACAGTTCATTGAGGGAACCATGAATGCCAACATGTACTGTGACATACTGAAGCAGTCCTTGGGAAACTGGGCCGCAGGGCAGAATTCCAGCATGATAACGACCCCAAACACACCTCCAAGATGACCACTGCCTTGCTAAAGAAACTGAGGGTAAAGGTGATGAACTGGCTAAGCATGTCTCCAGACCTAAATCCTATTGAGCGTCTGTGGGGCATCCTCAAACGAAAAGTGGAGTGCAAGATCTCTAACATCCACCAGCTCCATGATGTCGTCATGGAGAAGTGGAAGAGGATTCCAGTGGCAACCTGTGAAGCTCTAGTGAACTCCATGTCCAAGAGAGTTAAGGCAGTGCTGGAAAATAATGGTGGCCACACAAAATATTGACCCTTTGGGCACAATTTGGACATTTTCACTTAGGGATGTACTCACTTTTGTTGCCAGCAGTTTAGACATTAATGGCTGTGTGTTGAGTTATTTTGAGGGGACGGTAAATTTACACTGTTATACAAGCTGTACACTGACTACTTTCCATTGTCTCAAAGTGTCATATCTTCAGTGTTGTTCCATGAAAAGATATAATAAAATATTTACAAAAATATGAGGGGTGTACTCACTTTTGTGAGATACTGTGTCTTATCTATAATCATCACATGACAGCAGTCATGGGGTATTTTACTGCCTGACGGAGCTTCTGTCATTGCATTTTAATCTTTTTAGATAAAATGCATAGATAGATACTGTACATAAACTCTTATGTGAAATTTTTTCTTGTAAATTTGCTGTATTTTCTGATTGTAGATTTGAGGTGAGGTTGCTGATGGGCAAATTATGACTGAGGCCAGAGAGCTTTAAAGACGGTATAACTTATACAGCTCCTTATTCTTAACACTTTATCTTTGACCCTGACCGCTGTTCTTAAGTTGTAGCTTCCATCAGAATCGGCTCGCTTTGACAGAAACAGATTTATCCCAGCCAGCATGTCCATGTGGGCCCCTGAAAGGTTGAATCTGGGCTGTCTTATGGGTCCCATGTGGGTTTGTCCATGAATTCCATGTTGGCCTAATCTGTGTTTGCCCACATGGACTTGACCTGTTTACCTGTTTTCCAACCTATTTTCTCACAAATTTGCTATTTTCTTGTAAATTTGTGACTTTTTAGAATAGAATAGAATAGAATAGAAAAGGCTTTATTGTCAATGTACAGTTGTACAGCACAAAAAAATTGTGGGTACTCCACTAGGCTACTGCGCAATAAAGTAAGTGAGAAGAATTTGAAATAAAACAGTTACAGAACACACGATTAACCATACGACTGATACGACCATACGACTGTGGAGTGCAGAACACATAATTTGAGTAAAAGGGTCCAAGGATTATGGAAAATATGTACAGTAGTGATTTCAGGGATGGGTCAATATACATGAAAGTGCAGAATGCAACAACAGGTGAGTTATTGTGATAATTAAAAGGTTCTCAGTTCTGTGCATGTGAGTGTTCGGGGGGTGGGGAGTAGGGTTGGGGGGCTCTGACTGTTTGCAGTATGGATGTCCCAGGGCAAGAAACTGTTTGTCAGTCTGGAGGTATGGGACCTGATCAATCTGACCCATTGTCCAGAGCAGGGGTGTCCAACCATGTGCCATGGAGAGCCAAGACCCTGCAGGTTTTACCTCCAACCAGTGTCTTCAACAGCAGATTTCAGTGAACTTCTTCCCACTGATTGCTGATAAGTGAAAACACCTGCTGAAGAGACTGGGTAGAAGAGAAAACCTGCAGGGTCTTGGCTCTCCATGGCACATGGTTGGACACCCCTGGTCCAGAGGGAAGCAGATCAAACTGGTGCTGGGCAAGGTGTGAGGGGTCTCCTGTGATGGTCTTGATCCTTTTGAGACAGGAGGCTCTGGAGATGTCCTCCAGGAAAGACAGAGGGCTGCCAATAATTTTTGGGGCGGTGTTGATGACCCTCTGCACAGCCTTCCTGTTCTCAGCCGTGGAGCCGGCGTACCATACACCCAGACAGTAGGTGAGAACGCTCTCCAAGGGCAGTGATACAAGGCCAGCAGCAGCTTCTGGTCCAGGTTGTGCTTCCTCAGGATACAGAGGAAGTGCAGCCGCTGCTGGGCTTTCTTTACCAGGGCCTTGGTGTTGACAGTCCAGGAGAAGTCAGAGGAGATGTGGGTGCCCAGGAACGTTTTCCACGGGGACGTTTTCCATGCAGTTGCCATATGGGTGGGTGGGGGTGGGGGGTCCTGTCTCTTCCTGAAGTCCAGAATGAGTTTTTTGTTTTTTTGGACATTCAGTTCCAGGCTGTTTGCTTGGCACCACAGCAGAAGATTCTCTACCTCCGCCCTGTATACCTTCTCACTGTCATCAGGGATGAGCCCAACCAAGGTGGTGTCGTCTGCATATTTCACGATGATGGTGGTTGGGTGGGTTGGAATACAGTCAAAGGTGTACAGGGAGTACAGCAGAGGGCTCAGCTCACAGTCTTGGGGGGAGCCAGTGCTGAGGGACAGTGTGGAGAAGTGGTGGGGGCAAAGTCTGACTGTGGGTGGTAGGTGAGAAAGTTCTTTATCCAGGAGCAGGTGGGGAGGGGGGGACCTGGAGGAGGTGAAGTTTGTTTATAAGGATGTCTGGGATGATGGTGTTAAAAGCTGAGCTGTAGTTCACAAAGAACATCCTCACAAAGCTCCTTGGGTTCTCCAGGTGGCTCAGTGTTCTGTGGAGAGTGGTGGCGATGGCATCTTCTGTAGACCGGTTCTCCCTGTAGGCGAATTGATGGGAGTCAAAGGATGGTGGAAGACAGTCCCTGATGTGCTGGGACACCAGCTAGTCAAAACATTTCATGACTACAAACACGGGTGCTATGGGTCTGTAGTCATTCAGGCTGTCAATTGCGGACTTTTTGGGAATGGGGATGATGTTGGAGGCCTAGAGGCAGGATGGGACAGTGGCGTGCGTCAGGGAGAGGTTGAACAACTTGGTGAGGATCCCTTCCAGCTGGTCTGCACATGCTTTGACCACCGATCCTGGGATTCTGTCTGGACCAGCATTTCTGCTGGGGTTCAATGCTCTCAGTTGCCTCCTCACCTTGTGCACCTGTAGAGAGAGGTGAGGAGGCGGGGAGGTGTGCTCAAACCGGGCAAAGAAGCTGTTAAGCTACTCTGCCAGAGTGAGGCTGCTGTCAGATGCTGGGGGCTCTGGCCCCTGTAGTTGGTGAGGGCCTTGATGGCTCTCCACATTTGTCGGGGGTTGTTGTCTGTGAGAAAGCCCTTCATCTTCCTCCTATAGACATTTTTAGCAAGTTTTATGTCTCTCCTCAGGTTAGCTTTGGCGGTGCTGTTCAGAGAGCTGTCCCTCTGTCTGAAGGCTGAGTTGTGGGCTCTGATCAGAGCCTGGACTTCACTGGTCATCCAGGGTTTGTGGTTTGGAAAGACCTGGATGTGTTTGGTGACTGTCACATTTTCTACACAGCATTTGATGTAGAAAAGGACAGACTTGGTGTTGGAGTCCAGGCCCTGCTGTACAGAACATGTACGGAATATGTATGGAACATGTACGGAACATTCTGTACTGTACCGTTCGTTCCATGTTTTAGTAATCGCTCATGTTTTCAGTAGCAGTGTATGCTCCATTGTCACAAGTGGCATATTGACGGCCATTTCAATCTCAACACTGCTGAAAGAAATTATAGCAACAAAATCAAAACTCTTCAGCAGGCGGTGCTAAGTAAAACATTAGCAAGAGCGATCTGCTGGGATCCACGGTCACCCTGAGCCAGGTGGCATTCACCCTAGCACCGGTGGACACCAGCCAGACTGTTCTAGCGCCTCATCTGGAGCGGATCAGGGAGGAACTTGCAGAGAACATCCATGAACTGTGGGTGATGAACAAGCTTGAGCTTGGGCCAATTATGACAGGTCCTGCCTAAACCACATCTGCCTGCCACAGCAGATAATATGACACTTTTAAACATGCCGTGGTTAGGCCCCTTCTTAAAAAAAACCTCACCTTGACCCTTCAGTTTTATCCAATTTTAGACCAGTTTCTCATTTGCCCTTTTTAATCTAAGGTTTTAGAAAAAGTTGTTTTTATACAATTGCAGTCTTTTTCTTTCAAAGGTCTTTTTATTATTATTAAGTGAAGTATCAATACAATACAAAGTATTGGAAATTTTCATTTTTGTTTTAACCAAACAGCGCAAAAATAGAACTTAAAACTAACAAATGTGGATGCTTCAAAACACAAAAACCTTTAAGTAAATAATAATAATAATAAAAATACAAAAAAAAAGAAAAATTGTGTGTGTAAGGTGGGGGTGGGTAAAGGGGATATGAGCTACTCAGAAACTATAATCGTGGGTCTTTCAAAGAAATCAAGAAACGGGCGCCACAATTTATAGAATTTGTTTTCAGAGCCACGAATTGTATATCTGATTTTTTCTAAATCCAAACAGCACATTATATCTGTTATCCACTGTACATGTGAAGGGGCGAAGAGTCTTTCCACTTCAGTAATACAGCACATCTGGCCAATAATAATGAAAATTTGAATACTTTTAATTTGGAATTTGGCAAGACAAGTTCTGGAGCCACACCAAAAATGGCACATAATGGATCAGGTTTGATTTGATATTGCAGGACTTCAGACATAGTGATAAAAACAGAATGCCAAAAATTCATCAATGAAGGGCAGGACCAGTACATGTGAAGCAAAGTGTCAGGAGCGCTACCACACTTTTCACAAGTTGGGTCTATATCCGAGTAAATACGTGCTAACTTAACCTTGGACAGGTGCACCCGGTGCACAATCTTAAATTGAATAAGAGCGTGACGAGCACACATTGATGCAGTGTGAACCTGGCCAAGAATAGAGTCCCACAGTTCATCAGTAAAAGTGAAATTAAGATCTTGTTCCCAATTCAATTTAATAGCAGCCAGAGAAGAAGATTGTAAATTTGAAATTAAATTATATAAAACTGATATTACCCCCTTAGAAGTTGGTTTAACTAATAAATAAATCATCTAGAGGATTATCAGAAGGTTTTTGAGGGAATTGTTTTGTCATGGTTTGCACATAATGTCTGACCTGGAGGAAGTGGAAAAGATGTGTAGAAGTGATATCGAATTTAGTGGAAAGTTGAGAAAAACTTGCAAATTGTCCTTCAAAATATAAATCCGCAAAAGATTTTAAACCTTTTCTATGCCATATATGAAATGCACTATCAATAGTTGATGGGGTAAATAAATGATTTGCAGCAATTGGACTTCTAATGGAGAAAAACTGAAGACCGAAATTTTTCCTGAATTGAGACCAAATTCTAAGAGACTGACAAACTACTTTGTTATTACCCGGTGTAGACAAGGCAAGGGGAAGTGGTGAACCTAAAATTGTCGGTAGGGAGGTTTGATTGTCCACATGTGACTCCATAAGGATCCAAATGGGTGATTTGGGTTCCAGATAGAAATGCTTCCACTATAACATGCGCTTGATATTTGCTACCCAGTAGTAATATTGAAAGTTAGGCAGAGCCATGCCACCCACTGATTTGGGTCTTTGAAGAAAAGCTTTCCTCAATCTCGAATGTTTACCATTCTAAATAAATGAGGTAATCAGACAGTCCAAAGACTTAAAAAAGGATTTAGGAATAAAAATAGGGAGACACTGAAATAAATATAAAAACTTTGGAAGTAGCATCATTTTTACAGAATTGATTCTGCCAATTAAGGACAAGGATAATGGGGACCATTTGGAAAGTATTTGCTTGCACTGGTCAAATAAGGGGAGAAAATTATTTTTAAACAAGTGATTAAATTGTTTAGTAACACATATCCCAAGATAATTAAAATGATCAATAACAACCTTGAAAAGAAAAATTTCAAGATCCTGAAGTCGAATCTTTTCATTAATCGGAAACAATTCACTCTTATTGAAATTAATTTTATAACCAGAAAACCTACTAAAACTATCCAAAATGTTGAGTATAGCAGGTAATGAAGTAAGTGGGTTGGAGAGAAATAATAAAAGATCGTCGGCATAGAGTGAAACCCTATGCTCGATGCCGCCCCTACAAATGCCTAGAAAGTCCCGGCTCCCACGGATTGCAGTAGCTAACGGTTCAATTGCCAAGGCAAAGAGCAACAGGCTCAAAGGACAGCCTTGCCTCGTACCACGGTAAAGCCTAAAATAGTCAGAATAGCGACAATTAGTTAACACTGAAGCTAAAGGACTAGCATAGAGAAGTTTAATCCAGGAACAGAAGGAAGGACCAAAACCGAACCTCTCCAAAGTAAAAAACAAATACTCCGACTCAACCCTATCGAATGCCTTTTCAGCATCCAAACTAATAAGACATTCAGGTATGTTGTGGTGAGGAGTATAAGTAATATTAAACAACCGCTGCAAGTTAAAAAAAGAATGGTGATTTTTAATGAAACCGGTTTGGTCCTGTGAAATTTTAAAAGGAAGAATCTTTTCCAACCTTGAAGCTAACAACTTTGACAAAATTTTAACATCGGTATTTAACAAGGAAATAGGCCTGTAAGAAGCACAATCAACAGGGTCCTTGTCTTTTTTAAGCAACATAGTGATACAGGCCTGGTAACATGAAGGAGGAAGTGTACCAGAGTCAAGCGACTCTGTAAAAACTTGACAAAGGAAAGGGGCAAGGTCGTCAGAGAATTTTTTTGAAAAAATCAGCGGAAAACCCATCAGGTCCTTGAGATTTTCCTGATTGCATGGATGATATTGCCAGCTGAATTTCTTCTTTTGTGATGGGAGCTTCTAGAATTTGTCGAGATTCTGAGGAAATCGAAGGGATATCAATAGAATCAAAAAAATCTTGCAGATCCTTTAAGTTTGTTGTATATTCTGAGGTATATAATTTGGAATAAAATGACCTGAAGATATCATTAATCACTTGTTGATCAGATGTCACCTCTCCTTTATCTGTCCTAACTCCAGTAATAATTTGCTTAGCTCTAATACCGCGCAGTTGATTAACTAAAAGTTTACCGTTTTTTTCGCCATGTTCATAAAATTCACTGTTGTTCCTTATTAAACAACCTTCAGTTTGTCGAGTGGAGAGTAAATTAAGTTTAGTTTGTAATGTCAAACATTCCTTGTACAGAGTGGGTGATGGAGACTGAGCATATTGCCTGTCAATGTCCAAGATTTGATCTAAAATAGCTTTCTGTTCCTGTATTGCGGATCGTCTTTTAAATGCTGCCAATGAGATAAATTCTCCCCTAAGAAATGCCTTCATGGCCTCCCATATTGTTTTGTTCGGCATACCAGGAGTTTTATTTTCTTTCAAAAAAAACTTAATTTTAGAAGAAATATTCACAACCAATTTTTCATCTGTAAGTAATAATGGATCCAGTCTCCAACGCTTTCTCATGGAGTCACATCCATGGAGGATCATTTTAAGTATAAGAGGGGCATGATCAGAAACCGAGACGCTATCATAACTGCAAGAGCTAAGGTTATTAATTAATAAATTGTCAACAAAAAAATAATCTATTCTGGTATAAGTATGGCGTACGTGAGAGAAAAAAAGAATAGTCCCTGCCGTTAGGATGTAAAAAATGCCAAGGGTCTGTAAGGCTATATTCCTCAAGAAAAGACTTAGCATAAGTTGCAGATTTATTAAGACTAGCAGGTTTTGAGGATGAGCGGTCTAAGATTGGATCCATATACAAATTAAAGTCACCCCCAAGAAATAGAGAATGAGTATTTAAATCTAGAAGCTGCGAAAAAAGGTTGCGAAAAAAGTGTACATCATCAAAATTCAGCGCATACAGATTAGCCAAGGTGACATGTTTATTGCCAAGTTTACCTGATGCTATTACAAATCGTCCATTTTTATCTAATACAACATTAGAGGGAATAAATGGGATATTTCGATCAATAAGAATAGCGGCGCCCCTGGCCTTAGCTTTAAAATTTGAATGAAAAAATTGTCCTGACCAACATTTTGACAAGCACAAGTGGTTGGAATCCTGCAAATGGGTTTCCTGCAAAAACAGTACCCCAGGCTTAAATTGCTTTAGACGTGACATGACTCTCTTTCGTTTAATTGGATGGTTCAGCCCCTTCACATTCCAGCTTACCAAAGTAAGATTACTATTCAGTCAAAGAGTAAAATTTATATATTGTGTTGTGTAGCCCAAAAAGGAATGGGGTGAGGTACAGGTAAGAAAAAAAAAAGGGGGGGGGGTGTTAATAAATCGATAACATAAAAAAAAAAAAAAAATTCAACAACCAAACCTATAACAACACTCCAGCCAGTTGCACAGAACAGCAACCGCTCCATCTCCTGCTCTATTCTCATCCTATCAAAATACCCCCATACAACTGGCTTCAATCCTGCATAGTATGAACATTTTACCCAAAAAAAAAAAAAAAAAAAAAAAAAAAAATTAAGTAAACAACAACATATAGGGAGACAATTTTACCTTGTTTTTGAACATCTAAAAATGCATCAATGTCCAGTCAGTGCAGCTTTAATGAAGTAATAATTAAGTAGTCCAGTGTGGTAGTTGGTCAACCCAGGAATGACCAGTTCAGGGTGAAAATCGCTGATTTCTCTCCATGGTTTGCATGAAGTGGGTGCCCTCCGAGACGGACGCCAGCCACTGGTTTTTGCCGTCTGGAAGAGTTATCCGGAGCCTGGCGGGGAAGAGAAGAGAAGGGCAAAATCCTCTCTTGTACAACTCGGACATAACCTCCTTGTATTTGACTTGTTGCTTCTGAACGTCGGCGTTATAATCCTCTTAGAACTGAAGTTTATGTCCACGATATTCCAAAGTCCCACGGCGTCTCTGCGCTTCTTTCATCACCAAGTCTTTGGTCCAAAACCGGTGGAAACAAATAATGACAGCGCATGGCTTCACGTTCGGACCCGGCTTGGGCATGAGGCCGCGGCGGGCTCCATCCAGCTCCGGGGGAGATGGCAAAGTCCGTGCGCCAAAAACGTCCACCAACAGCCGAGAAAAAAATTCAGATGGCCGCAGACCCACATCAAAGGACTCCGGCAGACCCACAAGACGAATATTCAGCCTCCTGCTTCTTCCCTCCAGGTCAGAAAGTTTGTTTTTCAAAAGCTTGTTCTCCTCCTGTATTGACTCACACGCAGCTTCAAGCGCCGCTAGGCGCTGGCTGACGTCCTCCGCGTTGCTTTCAAGGTCGCCAGTGCGTTGCTCCTGGTTAGCCACATCTGTTTGAATCTTGTCCAGCTTGCCATTAATCACATCAAATCAAGCTTTAAAGTCAGCAGCTATGGACATTCTGTGTTGCTCAAGCAAGGCAACAAGTGCAGGGTTAAGGCTTATATTAGCATCCTCAGCTAAGCTGGTGTTAGCATTGTTTACTGCTGCCTCCTTTTCAGTCTGCTTTCTTGTTTTGGACATATTTCTCTACTCAAAACAGATTCCGCACATATTAGATGTCCAAAACGTTGATAGCTTACAGCAAAGTAGGGTTTAAAAAGTAAGACTGAAAAAAAATATAGCAGGAGCCAGCAACGCACACACCTGCTCCATTGCCAGCACACCTCAATTGCAGTCTTTTTAAGAAAACAACTCTATTTTTGAAAAGTTTCAATCTTGGTTTAGTTCTCATTACACCACTGAGTTTGCCCTGCTAAAAGTGCGCAATAATGTTGCTTTGTTTGTTGATGCCAAGTACCTCGTTGTTTTAGTGCTGCTAGATCTCACAGCAGCCTTTGACACGGTGGATCATACTGTCCTCTGTAACACCTGAATCACCATGTTGGTATCCATGGCACTGCACTTACTGTAAGTGGTTTGAATCTTACTTATCCTGTAGACCTTTTTCTGCAATGATTGGAACGATTGCAACAAACTGACTCACAAAGTGTTCTATTGGACTGCATTAGTGATATTAAGCTGTGGCTAAGCCAAAATTTTCTCCACTTAAATGACGTAAAAACAGAATTGTTGTGTTGTTAGGTAATAATCACAGACGCATGTTCAGCTTCACTCAACACGTTCCACTTTACTTCTGCTCTCTGCTCTCTACATACAGGCATTACTCCATATTCTTAAATCACAGCGCCACCAATTGACTTGGAAGATATACCACATATCCCCTGTTTTTAAAGAATGCCAAGAACACCATCAATGTTTTTTTTTTCAAAGAACCAGAACATGAAAAAGAACCATGGCCTCCACATCTCCATGCTTTCTCGGCTTCCTGTGGTAACATATCATCACTTCCTGTGTTGCTGGCTCTGTGGTTTGCTCTCCTCATTCTCCTGAGGATTTTGCCTTTAATTGTATTTTAATCACTTTTTTCCTTCTACCGTTAGCTCTCACTTCTGTTTATCAAGCCTCTTGCACCTGTGTGTGCACTCAGTGTCATCTAATCCCCCTCTTCAGCCTTCTGTTCACTTTTCATCGGTGTTTTTGTTAGCTTCGGGTTAGCCACTAGCTATGGCTACTAGCTCTCCTTCCTGTCCTCCTCTGGTGTGCTCTCTGTGTCAGATGTTTAGCTACACCTCTGCCTCTTTTAGTGATAACGGTAAATGTAATAAATTTTGTCTTTTTGAGGCGCTCGAGGCGAGGTTGTCTGATTTGGAATCCCGGCTCCGCTGCATTGAAACACCGTCTGCACCAGTTAATCATGACGGATGCCCCTTAGCTGCAGTGGAGCTCCCTAGCATAGAGCGACCTGCTTGCGGTCCTCCGGTCCTCCTCAGCAGCGAGGAGACTGGGTGGGTGACGGTGAGAAGGAAGCCTAATCGCAAGGCCCCGGTTCACCACCAACCTGTTCATGTTTCTAATTGTTTTTCCCCGCTCAGCGACACACCCGCTGAGTAAAAAACTCTGATCTTTTTTTTTTCTTTCTTATCTTTATTTCGGATAGATTAGATGTAAAGATTAAAAGAAAGGAACAGAATAATATAACAAAGGGGAAAAAAATCTAACAAGGTCAAATTAAACAATAACTCTTCGAATTATACAATTCAACATAAGTTATCCGAAATGGGTGATAGCTGAAGCCGCAGCTTATATTGCCCACCCATGTTCCATCTAAGAATTCAAAAGGAAAATAAAATAAGAGTGATTACAAATCAGAACAAAGCTAAGATAAAACGTGACAAAAAACTAAGCAACAACACAACACAGACTGAATAAGATAATCCTTATGTGATTTTACATGTCATCTTGTATATATGTTTGGAGTATTTCTTCCTTTAGTTTTTATTTAAATTGTCCAAACGTTGTACATGATTTTAATTCAGGTCCAAAAGCGTTCCACAATCTGACCCCTTGCACTGAGACACAGTGTTGCTTGGTGGTAGTTCTCACTGAAGGTTTTTGAAATATTCATGTTCCTCTGAAATGATATTGCTTCTCCCTTATTTGGAACAACTTTTGGATATCTGTGGGCAGTGATAGATTCTTCACTTTAAACATTATTACTGCAGTTTTAAAATCAACCAGATCTTTCGACTTGAGAGCTTATAATTTAAGAAAAAGTGGGTTTGTTGGTTCCCTGTAAGCAGCTTTGTTTATTATTCTAATAGCTCTCTTCTAAAGCATAAAGACTGGATATATGTTTGTTTTATATGTATTTTCCCATACTTAAGTACAATATGTCATGTATGGGAGTATTAATGAATGATATAAAGTAAATAGTGTGGGTTGATTCAGCAAATATTTCACTCTGTGTAGTATTGCAATTGATTTGGATATTTTGCTTTTAATATAATTAATATGTGACTTAATAATAAACACAATTTATTATCAATTATTACTCCAAGAAATTTAATTTCAGACACCCTTTCAATCTCTACACCATTTTCACCGAGTTTAGATACTAAGTTGTTGTGATGGTTGTTAAAAATTATAAATGTTGTCTTACTTAGGTTTATCTTGTAATCACTCAAAGGCTTATCTTATCTTATCTTATCTTACTTAAATTGAGCGTTCATTTGTTTGAATCAAACCACAGTTGAACATTTCCTAATTCCTGAGTGTATCCAAAAGTTGTTCTAAATTGCTTCCACTGCATAATAAATTAGTGTCATCTGCAAACAATATTAAATCCATTTTTTCCAAAACTTTACATATATCATTTATATACATATTGAAAAACAATGGCCCCAAAACTGAACCCTGTGGGACTCTGCAAGTAACCTTCAGTAACTGTGAGTTTTTGCTACCAACACATACATAATGATATCTGTTCTTTAAGTAACTACATAAACAGGACAATGCTACCCCCGATACCATAATTTTGTAGTTTCTTTAACAATAATTTATGATCCACTGTATCAAATGCTTTTTTAAGAGCCAGGAATACCCCAAATGAATACTCTTTATTTTCAACAGCAGTTGATATTTTTTCTATAAATTCCATTAGAGCAAATGCAGTTGTCCTCTTGTATCTGAACCCATATTGCTGCTCACACAATAAATTATTCTTCATTATAAAGTTATCAATTCTCTCACAGAATATTTTTTTGAGTATCTTACAAAATTACGGCAATAGTGAAATAGGTCTATAGTTTGAAAATTCCCCTCTGTCACCTATCTTGTATATCGGAATCACTTTGGCTATTTTCATTGCTCTGGGATCATTGGCGACTCTGTAGTCAGAAACTTGAACCTAGAGACTCCAGCAGCCATAGTCAAATGCATTCCTGGGGCCAGAGCAGGCAACATCAAGTCAAATTTGAAAATGCTGACTAAAAGTAACTGTAAATACTCCACGATTGTTATCCACGCCAGCATTAACAACGTCTGACTCTGGCAGTCGGAAGTCACAAAACAATGCGGAATCGGTGTGTGACTTTGTCAAAACAATGTCTGCCTCTGTAGTGTTCTCTGGGCCCCTCCCCAATCTGACCAGTGATGACATGTTTAGCCTCTTGTCATCCTTCAACCGCTGGCTGTCTGTGTGGCGTCCTGCAAACGATGTGGGCTACATAGACAATTGGAGCTCATTTTGGGGAACAGACATTGAGGAACATTCCAGGGAACAAACATTGAGATGGTGACGTCCTACAAGTACCTAGGTGTTCATCTGAACAATAAACTAGACTGGTCATACAATACCGATGCACTCTACAAGAAGGGACAGCGCAGGTTGTTCCTACTGAGGAGGCTCAGGTCTTTTGGTGTACAAGGGGTGCTCCTGAAGACATTCTACGACACTGTGGTGGCATCAACCATCACATTTGGAGTGGTCTGCTGGGGCAACGGCATTACAGCAGCCGATAGGAAGAGACTGAACAAACTAATCAAGAAAGCTAGCTCTGTCCTGGGGCAGCGCCTTGACCCAGTGGAGGAGATAGGAAAGAGAAGGATGGTGGCTAAACTGTCATCTCTGCTGGAGTCCGAGTCCCACCCTGTGCAGGACATACTGAACGCACTGAGGAGCTCATTTAGCAGTAGACTATATCATCCTAGATGCGCGACCGAGAGGTTTCGCAGGTCCTTCCTACCTACGGCTGTCAGACTGTATAACGTAAGCAGGGCTGCTCACAGAGATAGCAAAAAAAAACGTGACGACCTAATAGTATTGAATGCAAAAGACACAACAGACTTACACAAATGGTCCCCTCCAGTATACAACTAGGACAATATCAGTCGCTATGGAGGGTGACAATATGTATGGGTACATATTCATACCATGTAGGGTAACTAAATAGACGGTTATGCTGTTTAGTCCATCTAGCTACAATGCTCCGCACTGTGTATATATATATTTATATATTTACTGTATGTGTACATATATGCTGTACATACAGTATATGTATATACAGTATGTACGTATATGTACATATGTATGCTCTTCTACCAGTGTAGAAGAGCTTGGAAGGACGAGGCGATGTGATATATAAACCAAAGTTTATATATGTAGAAGTGTAGAAGATGCCTTACAAACAAGACTGAGTTTATTTCTCAGGAAAGCTTTATTGGAAGTCACATCTTCTATCATCAAAGTTCTCAGCAGAAAAGAGACAGAACCAACTTTCCTCACAGCTTATATACACCAGAGATACTAAACCCCCACATCAAGTATCTCACACCTTCACCCCACAGAAGCTCAGTAAACACATGAACCCACAGTCACATATAGCCTCCGAGACTTGCTGGCGCCTCTGTCTCCTTCTCCACCTCGGGGGCTCCCGTTGGGACATTGTCTCTGACTTCCGTCTTCCCCAGCACCCACCTCCTAGCCGAGGTCCCTGCTGGGGCATTGTTCCTTTGGACGTCTATGCTCGTTTTGACAAGGACAACAATGAAAAGAACATCAATTTCCCACCCTCTGATGACCTCCACCACCTCACACTCACCCACACCGACGTCCGTAATGCACTGAGTCATGTCAACGTACGTAAGGCTGCTGGCCCTGATGGCATTCCTGGGCGTGTGCTGAGGGCATGCGCTGAGCAGCTGGCAGGGGTCTTCACAGACATCTTCAATCTGTCCCTGGCCCAGGCCGTGGTACCAGCGTGCTTCAAGACCACTTCAATAGTACCAGTGCCGAAACATTCAACACCATCGTGCCTAAATGACTATCGCCCTGGGGCACTGACGCCCATAGTCATGAAGTGCTTTGAGCGACTGGTCTTGGCACAGCTCAAAAAAGGCCTGCCCCCTGCCCTGGACCCTCATCAGTTCGCCTACCGGAGCAACAGGAGTACAGAGGATGCGGTTTCTACAGCGCTGCACTATGTACTCTCACACCTGGATGACAAGAACACCTACGCAAGAATGCTGTTTATTGACTTCAGCTCAGCATTCAACACAGTTATCCCCTCCAAGTTGCTCACCAAACGTGGGGACCTGGGAATCAGTACCTCCACCTGCAACTGGATCATTGATTTTCTGACCAACAGACCCCAGCATGTTAGGTCAGGCCCCAACCGTTCTTCCGTCATCACACTCAACACTGGTGTACCACAGGGCTGTGTGCTCAGCCCATTCCTCTACTCCCTCTACACCCATGACTGCAGGCCTATGTATGGATCCAATTCCATCATAAAGTTCGCAGATGACACCACGGTGATTGGACTCATCAGGGACAACGACGAGTCAGATTACAGGGCAGAGGTTGAGCACTTGGCTACTTGGTGCGCTGACAATAACCTGCTCCTTAACACCAGCAAAACCAAGGAGCTCATAGTGGACTACAGGAAGGAGAGGGAAGAGACACATGACCCCATCCATATCAATGGCATAGCTGTTGAACGTGTCCCCAGCTTCAAATTCCTGGGGACCCACATCTCGGAGGACCTGTCCTGGTCAGTTAACACCACCAGCCTGATCAAGAAGGCCCATCAGCGCCTCTTCTTCTTGAGGACATTGAAGAAGAACCATCTGTCAACTGACATCCTGGGCAACTTCTACCGCTGCGTGATAGAGAGCACCCTGACCAACTGTATCACACTCTGGTATGGGAGCTGCGCTGTAGCTGACGGCAAGGCGCTGCAGCAGGTGGTGAAAACCGCCCAACGCATCACAGGGACTCCACTTCCAGCTATAGAGGACGTCTACAGGAAAAGATGTCTGCGCCGGGCACGCAGCATTCTTAGGGACTCCAACCATCCTGCTCATGGACTGTTCCAGCTTCTCCCCTCCAGATGACATTTCAGAAGCCTTCGGACTAGAACCAGCAGGTTTAGGAACAGTTTCTTTCCAACAGCTGTCACGTTATTGAACTTAGTTCCCCGCTGACTCTCTTACAATCATCTTTTACCATCCTCACCTGTACATAACTGCATAACTACATAACTACATCTAACTTATTGCACATTATTTGCACATAACAGTACTTTTAACTTTCTGCACTGCTGCATATATTTGCTTAAATTGCACATACTGTTAATTACCGTATATACTGCACTGCTGTCCTTTGCACTTCTGATTGGATGCTAAACTGTGTTTCGTTACCTTGTATTCATACATGTGTAATGACAATAAAGTTGAATCTAATCTAATCTAATCTAATTATCAGCTCCTCTAACAAGTCTCATCCTAGTGCAGCAGCAGAAGAAGGAAAAAGAGACCGAACACCTCTGGCTCTAAGAACTTATACTTGCACATAACAAAAGACATGCATATGTATATTCACTGCTCTTATTTTCTTATCTTCTAAATCATTGTGCTGAGTGTTGCTATCCCTGTGCTGTTGCAGTCCTGGAATTTCCCCATTGTGGGACTAATAAAGGCTTATCTTATCTTATCTTATCTTATTTTGGGGAAAACCTGGTCTTATTAGACGAGACGGCGTCCACCCCACTTTGGATGGTGGGTCTCATTTATCTAACAATTTGGCATCATTTTTATCCAAATTTCCAAAACACTGACAACTCAGAATTGGGACCAGGAAGCAGAGTCGCAGTCTTACACGCCTCTCTGCAGCTTCTTCTCATCCACCACCCCTCAACTTAGCCCCTGTCTTTCCCATTAGAGAATCATTGTCTACTCCCTCCAAAGTAAATAAAAATATAATGTATAAGCATCCCAAAGTGATTAAACAAAAAGTTGGTAAAACTCAAATTAAACATGAAGCCTCTAAACTGAATGATTTGGCCTCTGTTCCTCTTCATAATTTAAAAATTAAATGTGGTTTGTTAAATATTTGGTCTCTAACTCCCAAGTCTCTGCTAGTCCATGATCTGTTAATTGATCATCAGATTGATTTAATATCCCTTGCAGAGACTTGGTTAGGACAAGAGGATTATGTTGGTTTAAATGAATCAACTCCATCCATCCATCCATCCATCCATCTTCTACCACTTTTCCGGAGGTCCGGGTCGCGGAGGCAGCAGATCAAGCAGAGAAGCCCAGACTTCCCTCTCCCCAGCCACCTGCTCCAGCTCTTCAGAGAGGATACCAAGGAGTTCCCAGACCAGCTGGGAGACATAGTCTCTCCATCGAGTCCTGGGTCTGCCCCGGGGTCTCCTCCCAGTGGGACGTACCTGAAACATCTCAAGTGGGAGGCGTCCAGGAGGCATCCTAATCAGATGCCCATACCACCTCAACTGACTCCTTTCAATGTGGAGGAGCAGCGGTTCTACTCTGAGCCTCTCCCGGATGACTGAGTCCCTCACCCTATCTCTAAGGGTGAGTCCAGCAATCCTACGGAGAAAGCTCATTTCAGCCGCTTGTATCCGCGATCTTGTTCTTTCGGTCATTATCCAAAGCTCGTGACCATAGGTGAGAGTAGGAACGTAGATTGACTGGTAAATCAATAGCTTTGCCTTAGAACTAAGCTCCCTCTTCACCACAACAGACCGGTACAACGTCTGCATCACTGCAGATGCTGCTCCAATCCGTCTGTCAATCTCTCGCTCCATTTTCCCCTCACTCGTGAATAAGACCCCAAGATACTTAAACTCCTCCACTTGGGGCAGGAGCCTGTCCCCAACCCAGAGAGGACAATCCACCTTTTTCCAGCTGAGGACCATGGACTCGGACTTGGAGGTGCTGATTCTCATCCCAGCCGCTTCACACTCAGCGGCAAACCGTCCCAGCAAGAGCTGTAGGTCATTGTTGGATGAAGCCAACAGGACAACATCATCTGCAAACAACAGAGATGAGATCCTATGGTCACCAAGCATGACACCCTCCATTCCCTGGCTGCGCCTAGAAATCCCGTCCATAAAAATTATGAACAGGATCGGTGACAAAGGGCAGCCCTGGCGAAGTCCAACTCTCACTGGGAATGGCTCCGACCGAGTGTTGGCAATACGAACCAAACTCTCACAACGGTCGTACAGAGACCGAATAGCTCGTAACAACAAGCCTGATACCCCATACTCCCGAAGCACCCCCCACAAAAAACCACAAGGGACGCAGTCAAATGCCTTCTCCAAGTCCACAAAACACATGCAAACTGGTTGGGCAAACTCCCACAAACCCTCAAGGATTCTCGAGAGGGTAAAGAGCTGGTCCGATGTGCCACAGCCAGGATGAAAACCACATTGCTCCTCCTGAATCCGAGGTTCAACCAACGGCCGGACTCTCCTCTCCAGTACCTTGGCATAGAGCTTCCCAGGGAGGCTGAGGAGTGTGATCCCTCTAAATTTGGAGCACACCCTCCGGTCCCCTTTTTTGAAGAGAGGAACCACCACTCCGGTTTGCCATGCCAAAGGCACTGCCCTCGACCTCCACGCAATGTTGCAGAGGCGTGTTAACCATGACAGCCCAACAACATCCAGGGCCTTGAGGTACTCAGGGCGAATCTCGTCCACCCCCGGGGCCCAGCCACCAAGGAGATTTTTAACCACCTTGGCGACCTCAGCCCCTGTGATAGGGGAGTCATCCCCCTCATCCCCAAACCCTGCTTCCTCTGTGGAAGGCGTATCAGTGGGATTGAGGAGATCCTCGAAGTATTCCTTCCACCGCCCAACGATATCCCCAGTCGAAGTCAACAGTGTCCCATCCGCACCATACACAGTGTGGACAGGGAGCTGCTTTCCCCTCCTGAGCCACCAGACAGTTAGCCAGAATCTCTTCGAGGCCGACCGAAAGTCTTGCTCCATGGCCTCACCAAACTCCTCCCATACCCGAGTTTTTTCTTCAGCAACCACCCGAGCTGCACTCCGCTTGGCGTGCCGGTACACCTCAGCTGCTTCGGGAGTCCCACAAGCCAACCAAGCTTGATAGGACTTCTTCTTCAGCTTAATGGCCCCCCTCACCACTGGTGTCCACCACTTGGTTTGGGGGTTGCCACCACGAGATGCACCGACCACCTTGCGGCTGCACGCTCTGGGCCGCCGCTTCAACAACAGAGGTGGAGAACATGGCCCATTCAGACTCCATGTCTCCAGACTCCCTCGGAATGTGGTTGAAGTTCTTCCGGAGGTGGGAGTTGAAGACCTCCCGGACAGGGGCCTCAGCCAGACGTTCCCAGCACACCCTCACTATACGTTTGGGTCTGCCAGGTCTGAATGGCTTCCTCCCCTGCCATCGGATCCAACTCACCACCAGGTGGTGATCAGTTGACAGCTCTGCACCTCTCTTTACCCAACTGTCCAAGACATACGGTCGCAGGTCTGATGACACGATAACAAAATCGATCATCGACCTGCGACCTAGGGTGTCCTGGTGCCAGGTGCACATATGGACACCCTTATGCTTGAACACGGTGTTCGTTATGGACAAACTGTGGTTAGCACAGAAGTCCAATAACTTAACACCACTCGGGTTCAGATCGGGCAGGCCATTCCTCTCAATCACCCCCTTCCAGGTTTCACTGTCGTTGCCCACGTGCGCATTGAAGTCTCCCAGTAGGACAATGGAGTCTCCAAGAGGAGTACCCTCCAGCACCCCAGTCACAGACTCCAAAAAGGGTGGGTACTCTGAAACATCATTTGGTGCATAGGCACAAATGATGGTCAGGACCCGTTTCCCAACCCGAAGGCGCAGGGAAGCAACCCTTTCGTCCACCGGGGAAAACTCCAATATAGAGGCAGCAAGGTGGGGGGATACAAGAATACCCACCCCTGCTCGTCACCTCTCGCCTGGGGCAACTCCAGAAAAGGCCAAGCTCCAGCCCCTCTCCAGGAGACTGGTTCCGGAACCGGAGCTGTGTGTTGAGGTGAGGCCGACTATATCTAGCCGGTATCTCTCAACCTCGTACACTAGCTCAGGCTCCTTCCCCACCAGAGTGGTGACATTCCACGTACCAAAAGCCAGTTTAGAAAGCTTGGGATCAGTCCGCCAAGGTCTCCGCCTTTGACCACCACCTAATCCACATAGCACTGGACCCCCATGATCCCTCCTGCAGGTGGTGAGCCCACTGGAGGGCAGACCCATGTAACTCCTTCGGGCTGAGCCCGGCCGGGTCCCATGGGTGGAAATCCGACCACAAGACGCTAGCCTTCGAGCCCCTCCCCCAGGCCTGGCTCCAGGGTGGGTCCCCGGTAACCCCACACCGGGCGGGGTACACTGAATCCTTGATATAGAATTTATCATGAGAGTCTGTTGGATCGTTCTTAGTCTGGCCCTTCACCCAGGACCAGTTTGTCTTGGGAGACCCTATCAGAGGCAAATTGCCCCAGACAACATAGCTCCTGGGATCAGTGGGACATGCAAACCCCCCCACCACGATAAGGTGACGATCCATGAATCAACTCCCTCTGGTTATTTAAACTGTCAAAATCCCAGAAGTTCTGGTCATGGAGGAGGAGTAGCAACAATTTACCACTCCAAATTATTAGTTTATGTAAAGCAAAAAACACGCTATCATTCCTTTGAGGGACTGGTCCTCAGTATTGGGCACTTTAGCAATTTTAGGCTAAACCCAATTTTATTTGCCATAGTTTATCGTCCTCCATCAACCTACTCAGAGTTTTTTTTCCGAATTTGCCAAATTCTTAGCTGATTTAGTACTGAAATCAGATAGCATAATTGTAGTAGGGGACTTTAATATACATGTAGATGTAGATAGTGATTGCTTTAATATGGCATTTAATTCAATATTAGACTCGATAAGGTTTTCTCAGAAAGTAGGAAATTCTACCCATTATGTCCATCATACATTGGACATTGTTCTGACAAATGGCATAGAATTAGAAAATCTGGTAGTGTCTCCTCATAACCCTGTACTGTCAGACCATTGTCTGTTAACCTTTGATTTTACTATTTCTGACTATTTGGCTCCTAAAGAAAAATATTACTGCAGCAGATGCCTCTCAGATGATGTAACCAATTTATGCAGATTGTTTCCTCTATGCCATGTGTCAACACAATGGAAATAAGCTATAGACAGCTTGCTCCTTCTGTAATCGATAGCATGGTAGATAGTGTTACAGCTTCTCTGCATCAGACTCTAGACATGGTGGCACTTTAAAAAAGAAAAAGTCTAATCAGAGATTTCTAACTCCTTGGTTCAACACAGAAACTCGTTGCTTAAAGGCCAAATGTCACGTAACATGGTACTTTAAATATCTTGAAACTAGATATAAAAGGGAACCGATCCGTTCGGGTCTTGGTGCATATGCTTCAGTAACAACGGAATATTCGTTAATTTAAAACTGCCGCGCTTGGCCTGACACGGCCCCTGGAATCGCCTGGGGAAGAAGGCGGAAGTGACGAAATCGATTGTACCCTAGTTTGATGCTTGGGGTATTTCAATTGATTGTTTATATGGAGACTGGAAGGTTGAAGTGAGCAACAAGAAAGAAAAAATTGGATATTTCACCCATACCTTAAAACGGGACTATCAGGGACAGCTGGGTAATAAGGGACACTTCTCTGGGAAATGTTTTCATACCTGTCAAGTGAGACGTTTTCGCCGTACTTCAACACCGTAAAAAGCGGCTATAAGGAACGGCGGAGCAACAAGGCACACCTCTCTGGGATCTCTGTCTGTTCCGCAACCGCTGCACAGCTCAACGTGTTAAACCATTGTCCTAATGACTTCTCATTGTAGTGAGAACAGCTCAAGCTGAGCGATCAGCCCACCCAGACAATTAAACTAATGAGTGACTCCACACTTCTCATGGTAGTGCGAATAGCTCATGCTGAGCGATCAGCCCGCCCAGACAATTAAACTAATGAGTGACTCCACACTTCTCATGGTATTGCGAATAGCTGACGCTGAGCGATCTGCCAGCACCAGCTGTGGCTGATCACACACACGAGTGCTCCGCAAAACACTCAATTTTTTTTCCAGTATATTTTTCCTTTTGGGCGTACAGAAATGGCAATACGCCCGTTTTTGCTAAAATTGCATTTTCCCCGTATTTTCCTTAAAATATTTGACAATAACAACACGAACTACATTTAAAACATTTCCCAGAAAAGTGTCCACCACCACTCCGCCCACCAAAATACGGCGAAAATGTCTCCCTTGACAGGTATGCGCCTCCATTTTCATATTGATTCAATTCAATTCAATTCAATTCAATTCAATTCAATTCAACTTTATTTATATAGCGCCATTTCACAACAACAGTCATCTCATAGCACTATCAACTGTAGGGGGAACCCCCACAGTTGCAGAAAGACCCCAGCAATCAGGTGATCCCCTGTGAGCAAGCACTTGGCGACGGTGGAGAGGAAAAACTCCCTTTTAACAGGAAGAAACCTCCAGCAGAACCAGGCTCAGGGAGGGGCAGTCATCTGCTGCGACTGGCTGGGGGGTGAGGGGACAGAGAAGATGAAAAGAACAGACATGTAGAGAGCAAACAGCACGATGGGGACTCAATCTATGGGAGAGAACAAACAAATGTTAATGACCAGCAAAAAAAATATTTCATAGAGAGTGAGGAAAGGAGTGAGGCCCAGTGCATTACTGGAGGTCCCCCGGCTGACTAAACCTATTAGCAGCATAACTAAGGGAGGGTTCAGAAACACATGATCCCTCCCTAATTGTAGGCTATATCAAAAAGGTAAGTTTTAACCCTAATCTTAAAAACAGAGATCGAGTCTGACTCCCGAA
Organism: Pholidichthys leucotaenia; assembly: GCA_020510985.1. Classification (NCBI taxonomy): domain Eukaryota; kingdom Metazoa; phylum Chordata; class Actinopteri; order Cichliformes; family Pholidichthyidae; genus Pholidichthys; species Pholidichthys leucotaenia. The sequence continues at coordinate 103,024,259 of CM035841.1, read as the reverse complement.
TCCAGATTGGCAGCTGATTCCACAGGAGAGGAGCTTGATAACTGAAGGCTCTGCCTCCCATTGTACTTTTGGAGATTCTAGGTATTACAAGTAGTCCTGCATTTTGGGAGCGTAGTGCTCTGTTAGGATGATACGGTAGTATCAGATCTTTTAAATAAAAAGGAGCCTGATTGTTTAGAGCTTTGTAAGTAAGAAGAAGGATTTTAAACTTAATTCTAAACTCTATGGGAAGCCAATGAAGGGAGGCCAGAACCGGAGAGATATGATCTCTCTTTCTAGTACCTGTTAAAACTCTTGCTGCAGCATTTTGGATCAGCTGAAGACTTTTTAAAGATGTTTTAGGACAACCTGATAATAAAGAATTACAATAATCTAATCTCGAGCTAACAAAAGCGTGGATCAGTTTCTCAGCATCACTCTGAGACAAGATGCTCCTAATCTTGGCAATATTACGCAAATGATAGAAGGCAGTCTTAGAAACAAATTTAATATGTGAATTGAAGGACAAATCCTGATCAAAAATAACTCCAAGGTTCCTCACAGAGCTATTAAGAGAAAGAGTAACTGCATCCAAACTGAAAGTTTGATTTGGAAAGGAATTTCTAAGGTTTTTTGGACCAACAAGAATGACTTCAGTCTTATCTGAATTTAATAGCAGGAAATTACAAGTCATCCAAGCTTTGATTTCCTTAAGACAGGCTTCTAACTTGGCTAATTGATTACTATCATCTGGCTTCATTGACAGGTATAATTGTGTGTCATCTGCATAACAATGAAAATGTATACAGTGCTTTCTAATAATGTTACCTAACGGAAGCATATATAAACTAAAAAGAGTAGGGCCTAGCACAGATCCCTGTGGAACTCCATGACTAAGCTTTGAGTTGAAAGAAAACTCATTATTTACATGAACAAACTGGAACCTATCAGATAAATAAGATCTAAACCACTGCAACGAAGTTCCATTAAGTCCAACATAGTGTTCTAATCTATCAAGTAGAATATTATGATCGATAGTATCAAAAGCTGCACTAAGGTCAAAAGGACAAGTACAGAAACTAGTCCATTATCAGATGCAATGAGGAGGTCGTTAGTGACCTTCGCTAAGGCTGTTTCAGTACTATGATGGATTCTAAACCCAGATTGAAACTCTTCAAGTAAACCATTTCCCTGCAGGTGGTCGAATAATTGCGTAGCAACAACTCTTTCTAAGATTTTTGAAATGAAAGGGAGATTAGAGATTGGTCTATAGTTAGCTAAAGCTCCTGGATCTAGCGTTGGCTTTTTGAGTAAGGGTTTAATTACAGCTGTTTTAAAAGCCTGCGGTACATGGCCTAAAGTTAATGAAGAATTGATTATATGAAGAATAAAGCTACCAATAAGTGGGAAGACTTCTTTAAATAACCTAGTAGGAATAGGGTCTAAAAGACAAGTTGAAGGTTTGGATGAGAAAACTATTTTGTCTAACTCACAAAGGTCGATTGGAGTAAACTCATCAAGACAGACATCAAAAGAAGGAGTTGTAGTAGTTACAGTATTTAAGTTAACTGTGGGAAGAATCTGATTGATTTTATCTCTGATGGATGAAATTTTATTATTGAAAAAGTTCATAAAGTCCTGACTAGTAAGCTCTAAGGGAATGCTAGGATTGACAGAGTCCTGACTCTTTGTCAACCTGGCTACAGTACTGAAAAGAAACCTGGGATTATTCTTGTTCTCTTCTATTAATGCAGAGTAATAACTTGTTCTAGCTTTTCTAAGAGATTTTTTATAAATTAAAAGATGATTTCTCCAAGCTAAATAGATTTCATCTAAATTAGTAGAGCGCCATTTTCTTTCTAATTGACGAGTCTTCTGTTTTAAGCTACGAGTTTCTGTGTTGAACCAAGGAGTTAGAAATCTCTGATTAGACTTTTTCTTTTTTAAGGGGGCCACCAAGTCTAGAGCCTGATGCAGAGAAGCTGAAACACTATCCACCATGTTATCAATTACAGAAGGAGCAAGCTGTCTATAGCTTATTTCCGTTGTGTTGACACATGGCATAGAGGAAACAATCTGCATAAATTTGGAAACAGCATCATCTGAGAGGCATCTACTGTAATAATATTTTTCTTTAGGAGCCAAATAGTCAGAAATGGTAAAATCAAAGGTTAACAGACAATGGTCTGACAGTACAGGGTTATGAGGAGACACTACAAGATTTTCTATTTCTATGCCATATGTCAGAACAAGGTCCAATGTATGGTGGAGGTAATGAGTAGAATTTCCTACTTTCTGAGAAAACCCAATCGAGTCTAATATTGAATTAAATGCCACATTAAGGCAGTCACTATCTACATCCACATGTATATTAAAGTCCCCTACTATAATTATTCTATCAGATTTCAGCACTAAATCAGCTAAGAAATCAGCAAATTCGGATAAAAATTCTGAGTAGGTTGATGGGGGACGATAAACTATGGCAAATAAAATTGGGTTTAACCTAAAATTGCTAAAGTGCCCAATACTGAGGACCAGGCCCTCAAAGGAATTATAACATGTTTTTTGCTTTACATTAACTAGTAATTTGGAATGGTAAATTGTTGCTACTCCTCCTCCACGACCAGAACTTCTGGGATTTTGACAGTTTAAATAACCAGAGGGAGTTGATTCATTTAAACCAACATAATCCTCTTGCCCTAACCAAGTCTCTGTAAGGGAAATTAAATCAATCTGATGATCAATTAACAGATCATGGACTAACAGAGACTTGGGAGTTAGAGACCTAATATTTAGTAAACCACATTTAATTTTTAAATTATGAGGAGGAACAGAGGCCAAATCATTCAATTTAGAGGCTTTATGTTTAATTTGAGTTTTACCAATGTTTTGCTTTATCACTTTGGGATGCTTATGCATGATATTTTTATTTACTTTGGAGGGAGCAGACAATGATTCTCTGATGGGGAAGACAGGGGCTAAGCTGAGGGGTGGCGGATGAAGAGGAGCTGCAGAGAGGCGTGTAAGACTGCGACTCTGCTTCCTGGTCCCAACTCTGAGTAGTCAATGTTTTGGAAATTTGGATAAAAAAGATGCCAGATTGTTAGATAAATGAGAAGCACCATCCAAAGTGGGATGAATGCTGTCTCGTCTCATAAGACCAGGTTTTCCCCAAAAAGAGCTCCAATTGTCAATGTAGCCCACGTCATTTTTAGGACACCACACAGACAGCCAGCGGTTCAAGGATGACGAGCGACTAAACATGTCATCACTGGTCAGATTGGGGAGGGGCCCAGAGAATACTACAGTGGCAGACATCGTTTTTGCAAAGTCACACACCGATTCTACATCAAGTTTGGTGACTTCCGACTGCCGGAGACGGATGTCATTAATGCCGGCGTGAATAACAATTGTGGAGTATTTACAGTTACTTTTAGCCAGCATTTTCAGATTTGACTCGATGTCACCTGCTCTGGCCCCAGGAATGCATTTGACTATGACCGCTGGAGTCTCTAGGTTCACGTTTCTGACTACAGAGTCGCCAATGATCAGAGTTTTTTCCTCAGCGGGTGTGTCGCTGAGCGGGGAAAAACGATTAGAAACGTGAACAGGTTGGTGGTGAACCGGGGCTTTGCGACTAGGCTTCCTTCTCACCGTCACCCACCCAGTCTCCTCGCTGCTGAGGAGAGCCGGGGAACCGCTGACAGGGGGGCCTAAGCTAGCTAGCTCCGCTGCAGCTAAGGGGCGTCCGTCGAGATTAACTGGCGCAGACGGTGTTTCAATGCAGCGGAGCCAGGATTCCAAATCAGACAACCTCGCCTCGAGCGCCTCAAAAAGACAACATTTATTACATTTACCGTTATCGCTAAAAGAGGCAGAGGTGTAGCTAAACATCTGACAGAGAGAGCACACCAGAGGAGAGGAAAGAGAGCTAGTAGCCATAGCTAATAGCTGGAGAGCAACCACACAGGCAGACAGCAAAACAGGAAGTGACGATACGTTACGTTACCACAAGGAAGTGACGATCCTCGGTCCCGATCTGGTCTGAAATTGATCTGGTCAATTTCTTGACAGCAGCGGCTCTCCTCCACTGTAATAATAATGGCTTCCGAAAAATCAATATTTATGGGGCGCCCTCGACAGACCCCCTTCGGCTTTGCAATTCTGGAGGCGATTAATGTCCAGTTCAATGACATTTTCCACTGGTTCTGCTCTCTGGTCATCGTTGGAACTGTTGTCATCAGACAAAGCATCTGATTCCGTCTCGGACGGCTCGAATCGGTAAGGTTCTATGCCTCTGTCACTGTCTGAACCACTGACAAAAAAAAAAGACAAAACTAAACTAATTTGCTCACAATCGCTGTCACTTTCTGTCATGATTGTCCAATGTTGATAAGTGTGAATGTGGATAGGCAGGGCAGCCAGGGTACAACTGGTGATGTCAAAAACATGGGCGTGGTCTGGACTGGCTATCACAAGCCAGCAAGCAAGGTGGGGCCTTCGCCTGGTGTATTTTGTGCAATTATGTAAATACAGGTGGGTGATATGGTCTCCGGTATGAATATTTGGTTTAAGCTATGTGTATTTTATCTAAATTCGTTGTCATTTAGAAAAAAAAATTACGTGACATTTGGCCTTTAAAACAGAAGACTCGTCAATTAGAAAGAAAATGGCGCTCCACTAATTTAGATGAAATCTATTTAGCTTGGAGAAATCATCTTTTAATTTATAAAAAAATCTCTTAAAAAAGCTAGAACGAGTTATTATTCTGCATTAATAGAAGAGAACAAGAATAATCCCAGGTTTCTTTTCAGCACTGTAGCCAGGCTGACAAAGAGTCAGGACTCTGTCAATCCTAGCATTCCCTTAGTGCTAACTATTCAGGACTTTATGAACTTTTTCAATAATAAAATTTCATCTATCAGAGAAAAAATCAATCAGATTCTTCCCACCATTAACTTAAATACAGTAACTACTACTGTTGTGGATGCCCCTTGCAGGGCATCAATGAGACGCTAAAGGCCAACCAGTAAGTTTGCTTGTTTATTGACAGAAGACAAGAAGGACAAAATAAATAGCCACATGCAGCAAAACACAAACATACACTAAACACCAAAATAATAAACACTGAAGGCTAAGAGGAGAAACAGCGAGGATGGGGCCAACGCTGTACAATAAACACTTACGAGGAATAGAGTAGCGATGAATCACAAAGGAGACTGGAGTCGGGGATAGGAACTCCAGTCGCGTACACGGAGGTGCACGAGGTTGTAGGTCGCAGTGAGGAGTGAGCCTCAGCTGCTCCCTTCACACCAATCACAGAAGGGGAATGTAATTAATGAAATGACATACAGCCATCACAGCGCCAACTCGGCTTTGACAGCCGGAAGTCCCGCCATGACGCTGTCACAATAAAAGCCCTGGAGGAAGCCACATCACCAGTCCTGAAATAAAACGGGAGAACAGGGAAAATACTGAACAACCCGAGCACGGATGGGATCAGCGCTCAGGCCATCACAGTACCCCCCATTCAAAAGGCGCATTCCAGGCATAGACGAAACATCCATGGCCCCCCAACCAGAAGGCTACTAGGACCGACCCAGGAAGGGTGGAGGGGGAAACAGGCCACCAGGGAGACAACAACAACAACAAAAAAAAGGAATTACTGCAGGGACGCACAGAGGGGAAAAAAACACACACAAGGAATGGGTAATATAGATAAACATAGAATGGCGTGCCTCTCGTCCAAGGATGCTGGGATAGGCTCTAGCCCCCCGCGACCCGAAAAGGATTAAGCAGAAGAAGATGGATGGATGGATAGAATGGCCTAGCTAAACACAGGAGTGACCAAAACTAGACAACACTTCAGAGGAATACACAAACACAATGGAACAAATAAACAAAAAATATATGTACATACTGCCCTGTAAGAAAACACAAGAAAACCAAAATACAGGTACATTTCCAAATACATAAGTACCATATAAACACTAGAAAAAAAAACAAAACTCAAGAACTACAGAATAGGCAAACAAAACTATAGATATAGTCCAACACTATAACCCAGGCAAAGAAAAAAAGAGCATCCCTTCCAACCCACATTAAAAAAAAACAACAACAAAACACCTTCAGGGATGCCGGCAGGTAGAGAGTGGCTAGAAAAAAAAAAGGCAGTTCAGGTGGTCTACCCCCATCCAGATTCCACCTGACTGAGAGAAAAAAAAAAAAGCAGTTTGGGCGGCCTACCCAAGTCCCAGACTCGGGGAAACAGTACCTCAGGCGGCCGAACCAACAAGGCAGTCCTTCAGACGGCCAACCCAGAATGCCAAACCGGCGAAGCAATCTCCTGGGCGGCCGACCCGCATCCTTAGGCCACCAGCACTGGAGGGGAAAGCTCGGAGGCAGCCTCCCTACTGAGAGGGACAGCGAGGGGAAGCCTAGCCGAACACGGGGGACCCCAGCGGCACCTGGTGGAGGAAGAGAGGGGGAAAGATGAGGGACCAGTCCGGCGTCAGACGGCAGAGGAGCTGCAGCTCCTTCACCGACCTCGAACCGAACCGGCGCTGCACCATCGGTGGACTCAGATCGGGCCAGCGCAGCACCCACGACGGACCCCGATTGGGCCAGCGCAGCACCAGGGATGACCTCCGAGCACAAACCTGGAACCTCTACGACAACGACCAGAGCTTACTCGTCTCCGGTGACCCTGGGAGAAGGCTCAGAGAAACAAAAGGAACCGGGATCAGGATCACCGGCAGAGCCCAGCGAGATTAGCTCGGATGCAGCGGTTGGCTTCACCTGGCTCATTTCCCCGAGAGACAGGCAAGAATGCTCAAGAACGGAAAATAAGAAGACAAAATAGAACACTTGCCTGATCTCGGGCTCTACCCCCGTCCAGGATTTCGTTGATCCAGGCTCGATGATCTGGAGGTTCATTCCAGGCTCTGGCTTGACTACGGCGGCCTCCGCAGCTGGCATGATGGTCATCACAGTGTGGGAACCCCAGGCGCTGAAGTCCACGCCGACGGTCCGCACGGCATGGTGGCAAGGTATCCGTGATCTGCTAGGTCCGACTGCTCCTCCACAGAGATCCGGGGATGCTTAATCGTCGACACAGGCTCCAAATGGCAGTCAGACCTCCTCCTCTGCCTGTGACGCGGCTGCGGGGCTGGCATCAGGCTCTCCAGGGCCGCAGGCTCCTCCTTTGCCAACGGTCTACTCCTGGCACCGGGGAATGCTCAGAGAGAGGGGAAGGAGACACAGAGGTTACAGGTTCAAAGTTTATGGCTGCAGCAGGTGGAGGGAGCTCAGGGGACTGTGAATCCCTAACTCCATCCCCAGGAGTCAGACAAGGCAATTCATTGTACAGAGTGTGAGAATGAAACAACACTTCCCTGCTCTCCTGAGGGATGGTGGTGGCTGCCGCAGCAGGCTTGGTTCTCCCCTTTCCCCTACGGATTGTGACGGAGGGCCCCCCGGGAAGATGAAGAGGAGCCACTCTCGCAGGACCAGAGATGGGCGGAGCCAGAGCAGGACTCATTGTGCTCACAGTGGCTGAAGCGAGCGCCGAGGAGGAGGGAGGAGCAGCTGAGGCAGTCCGGGGATGAGGAGCTGACGGAATAGCAGGGACGGATGACCAGGAGGCTGAGGCTGCTGTCTGTCTCTTCCATCGTGACGCAGGGGCAACAGCTAGCTGTGAGGCAGAGTTCTCATGGCGGCCCGGAACAGGATCCAGACGGGGATCTTGCAGAGGCTGATTGCAGGCAGGGTGGGGATGTCTTCCGGCAGAGGGCGAGGCTAGGGTTAGGTCTGGAAAGCGCCGCTGCTGCACAGAAACGGAGGCTAGCAGCTCGGCGTACTCAGGATAATAATGAAGCTCAGGATTGATCTCCACCAGTCTAACTGCTGCCACGACATGCTTTAGGATCTGGCTGGGATGAGAGGAAGAGCGAGCTTCAGCCAAGCGGCCCCTGATGAGCTCAGCTACCCACTGTGTCTCTTCACGGGGGTCACAGCTGTCCTCTTCCTCCGCTGCGGATGGGAACCTTGTGGGAGAGTGGCCCTCACAGGAGACTTTCCCCTCGTCGGGACGACTGTGTCCCGGAGAGGAAGTGGAGGCTTCTCGGTCGCCCTCTCTATTTGTTCCTGTAGCACCACTATCACCGTCACTCTCTCCTTACCCTCCAGAAAGGAGGTCAGGTGATAGCGTAGTAGCGTCCTCTGCGTGAGGTCCAGGTGCCAATATGCAGAGTGGGTGGGCATAAGCAGACGGGCTTTGGACAGGTGATCATCCACTTCTCACAACCACTCAGGGCAAAATCCACGCTCGAATGCTGACATCTTTCACCAAAAAATGCTGGCACCCAGAGAAGGGAAAAACTCAAGCCAAAAACAAACTTACTGTGGCTGGTGTCTCGCTTGGCTGCGACCTACTGTTATGGATGCCCCTTGCAGGGCATCAATGAGACGCTAAAGGCCAACCAGTAATTTTGCTTGTTTATTGACAGAAGACAAGAAGGACAAAATAAACAGCCATGTGGGGTAAAACATGAACATACACTAAACACCAAAATAATAAACACTGAAGGCTAAGAGGAGAAGCAGCGAGGACGGGCAGCGAGGACGGGGCCAGCGCTATACAATAAACACTTACAAGGAATAGAGTAACGATGAATCACAAAGGAGATTGGAGTCGAGGATAGGAACTCCAGTCACGTACATGGAGGTGCACGAGGTTGTAGGTTGCAGTGAGGAGTGAGCCTCAGCTGCTCCCTTAAGTGTAGAACACTCACCAATCACAGAAGGGGAATGTAATTAATGAAATGACATACAGCCGTCACAGCGCCGACTCGGCTTTGACAGCCGGAAGTCCCACCGTGACGCTGTCACAATAAAAGCCCCGGAGCGAGGCTACATCACCAGTCCCGAAACAAAATGGGAGAACAGGGAAAATAGTGAGCAACCCGAGCACGGATGGGATCAGCGCTCAGGCCATCACAGCTACAACTCCTTCAATTGATATCTGTTTGGATGAGTTTACTCCAATTGACCATTTAGAGTTAGACAAAATAATTTCCCCATCCAAGCCTTCAACTTGTCTTTTAGACCCTATTCCTACCAGGTTATTTAAAGAAGTCTTCCCATTTATTGGTAGCTCTATTCTTCAAATAATCAATTCTTCATTAACTTTAGGCCATGTACCACAGGCTTTTAAAACTGCTGTAATTAAACCCTTACTCAAAAAGTCAACGCTGGATCCAGGAGTTTTAGCTAACTATAGACCAATCTCTAATCTCCCTTTCATTTCAAAAATCTTAGAAAGAGTTGTTGCCATGCAATTATTTGACCACTTGCAGGGAAATGGTTTATTTGAAGAGTTTCAATCTGGGTTTAGAATCCATCATAGTACTTAAACATCCTTAGTGAAGGTCACTAATGACCTCCTTATCACATCTGATAATGGACTTGTTTCTGTACTTGTCCTTTTAGACCTTAGTGCAGCTTTTGATACAATAGAGCATAATATTCTACTCGATAGATTAGAACACTATGTTGGACTTAATGGAACTTGGTTGCAGTGGTTTAGATCTTATTGATCTGATAGGTTCCAGTTTGTTCATGTCAGTAATGAGTTTTCTTTCAAGTCAAAGCTCAGTCATGGAGTTCCACAGGGATCTGTGCTAGGCCCTACTCTTTTTAGTTTATATATGCTTCCATTAGGCAACATTAATAAGGGCCTTTTCCACTAGCACGCTTTAGCGCGACACGGGACGGCTCAGCACGCTTTGTACGCTTTTCCACAAGCCCCAACACGGTTTAACAGCCGCGATTCTCAGCCCCGCTCCAGGGCAGGGTACAGCAGTGCTGAGCTGTGCCGTGTTGTGACATTAACAGACTGGTCGCCGCTGATTGGTCAGGTCGTAACCGGCGCTGATTGGTCAGGTTGTAACCGCCCCTCTCCTCCTCCTCATCTACCAAATCTTCACGACCTTCTCAATAAAGTTTTTGAAAAAAAAAAAAAAAAGAATCTTCACGACCGCCTTTACTCAGCACGCAACCACTGTTGGCGGTTCCTTTTCAGTGTATTGCTGTGCTATTTTCATTTATTCTCTATCAAAAATGGCTTCGCGTAATAAGGGTGTTCCATGGACCAATACGGAGGTGCAGTGTCTGCTCACTGCATTGTCAGACGAACGTATTCAGCGCGAGTTAGACGGAGCCGCCCGGAAGGAAAAAATATACCGGGAGGTCTCGACATCGGAGTCCTTTAATGGTGAGTTTTAATTTTTTTTTTTGTGCGTTTTTTCGCAAATATATTCGGTAAGACGCTCAGTTTATTTATGCAATAAAAAAGCTGTTCATTTGTGGATGGATCGCTGCTTTATTGCAGCACACTGCGGACTAAAGCTTTTATTGTAATTATTCATGTGAACAATACGCTGAAATAAGCTTATGTATTCTTGTTAAAAACTATTGTCTTTTCTGTATATATTGCACTTTCGTGGTGTATTTTATTGTGTGCATTTTCCTTGTAGAATCATCCCACGCGTCCGCCGCGACAGCCCGCACGGATTATTCAACCGAGCTTTCCTGAACCACAGCTGGCAGAGACGCCTTCATTCTACCGAGCCTCAGCACTCAGTGGTCGGCGTGTATAAAATGTCGATTAACCTTCATGTTGTGTTGCAAAGTTTTTTTTTATTTTAATATTTTGTATATAATAAAATGGAATTGTTTTGGAAAGTGTGGTGTGTCTGTTATAACACTGAATTATAAAACAGTATAATTACATAGAAATTCCATTGCCTAGTCTGATCAAAATGATGCTGAAGGTCAACCATTGTAAAGGTAATGTAATTTTTAACTAGACCAAAAAAGAAATCTTTTTGTAAGCTTTCTGTTCTTTTTATTGAAATATCATAAAAAATTAGCACCAAGTCAAAGGTACAAGTATATGTAAATTGAATGTTCTATCGGCATTCCAAATTCAGAGATTTACAATACTTTAGAAGGAGTGTAGCATCATCTGAACGGAAAATAATAATACTGTTGTTCCAAACGTTGACCTGAAGGTGAAAAACATGAATTTTTTTAATTCAGTACATCCAAAATGCCCTAGGATGTGGTGTTGGACAGTGTGCCACCGTCTCATTATTTAATACGAATAAAAACAAGTTTCAGCTCATTATTTCTAGGTCATTTGGCAGTTAATTCAAAACAAAAGTGGCTTGTGTTGTTGCAGCTTAATTATGAGATAAAATTAATTGTGAGATAAAACCACAGAGCGAGCAAGGCAATAATCCTTGGATCCTCCATTTTTTGTCTCGTGTAAATAAGGACAGATCGGGGCCTGTCGCACACTCCCGTGCGTAACGTCACGGGAGTGTGGCCCCGCCTCGCTGAGAATCTGCTGCTGCCCCGCTTCTAAAACCTCCTAACACAAACCATCACAGCACAAGCACAACACCGTGCTAATGGAGACAGAAGCATTCCGAGCCGTACTGAAGTGAATTGAGCCGTACCGAGGTGTGCTGGGCTAGTGGAAAACAGGCTTTAGAAAGCACTGTATGCATTTTCATTGTTATGCAGATGACACACAATTATATAATTAATAATTATATAATTATTAATAATAATTAACAATTATTAATCATTATACCTGTCAATGAAGCCAGATGATAGAAATCAATTAGCCAAGTTAGAAGCCTGTCTTAAGGAAATCAAAGCTTGGATGACTTGTAATTTCCTGCTATTAAATTCAGAAATGACTGAAGTCATTCTTGTTGGTCCAAAAAACCTTAGAAATACCTTTCCAAATCAAACTTTTAGTTTGGATGTGGTTACTCTTTCTCTTAATAGCTCTGTGAGGAACCTTGGAGTTATTTTTGATCAAGATCTGTTTTTCAATTCACATATTAAATTTGTTTCTAAGACTGCCTTCTATCATTTGCATAATATTGCCAAGACTAGGAGCATCTTGTCTCAGAGTGATGCTGAGAAACTGATCCACGCTTTTGTTAGCTCGAGATTAGATTATTATAACTCTTTATTATCAGGTTGTCCTAAAATATCTTTAAAAAGTCTTCAGTTGATCAAAAATGCTGCAGCAAGAGTTTTAACAGGTACTAGAAAGAGAGATCATATCTCTCCGGTTCTGGCGTCCCTTCATTGGCTTCCCATAGAGTTTAAAATTAAGTTTAAAATCCTTCTTCTCACTTACAAAGCTCTAAACAGTTAGGCCCCTTTTTATTTACAAGATCTGATCCATCCATCCATCATAGCAGTCTGTCATGGGCGACAATGACTGTTTCATTTAGGTCTGATCAGATTCCTCCACACAGCTCTGTCCTTAGCCTTCCGCTGCCAGGAACTCCTGTCTATGTCCATCTTCTTCAAGTTTCTTTTTATGGCGTCTTTAAATCTGAGCCTTGGTCTACCCTGATTGCGTTTGCCCTCGCATAACTGTGAGTAGAGTAACTGCTGAGGGAGACGCTGGTGGTCCATCCTCTCAACATGTCCAGGTTCATCTGTATTAGCATGTCCTCCATTGATGGTCGACAAGCTCGTTTCAACACTTCTATGTTGGTTATCTTATCTTTCCATGAGATGTTCATTATGGCTCGAAGGTGTCTCATCATGTACGTGTGGAGTTTCTTCACCTGCACTCTGTAGACAGTCCAAGTTTCAGCACCGTACAATAGAGTAGCCAGTACTATCGCTCTGTACACTTTGCATTTTGCACGGATAGACACATGTCCATTGTTCCACAGTCTCTCCTTCAAGTTTCCAAACACAGTGCTTGCTCTTCCATTCTGAGAGGTAGTTCATCCTCCAGCCTAGCATTCTCTGAAACAGTACTCCCTAGGTACTTGAAAGTCTTGCTCTTGACCTAGTGGCTCTTTACCAATGCTGATCTCTTCTGGTAGTGATGTTGATAACTGGAACTTTGGTGGTTGATAAAGGCACTCTGTCTTCTTGATGTTGATTTGGAGGCTGAATTGGCTAGCTGCTCTTGCACATTTCTCCGCTAAAGATTGCAGATCTTCCACGCTGTGTTCAACTAGAGCACTGTCGTCGGCAAAGAGCATTTCTCTTACTACCTTTATCGATGTCTTACTCTCGGCTTTAAAGTGTGCCACATTGAGCAAGTCTGCTTCTTTCCTTGTTTGAATGTATACTCCTTCTGAAGTGTCTTTGAAGGCCACCTCAAGCATGGCTGCCAGATATAGCGAGAAGAGTGTAGGTGCCAGCACACACCCTTGTTTCACCCTGTTGCTTACTGAAAAGTCTTAAGATACTGAACCACTCATTGCCATGTCTGCTTGCATACCTGTATGGAGTGCCTTGATCAGGCTAACAAACTTCTCTGTACAACCATATTTCTTGAGTACCTGCCAAAGTCCTTGTCGCAAAACAGTATCGAAGGCTTTACTGAAGTCTATGTAGCCTACATAAAGCGGCATGTTCTGTTCAATACACTTTTCTTGAACCTGTTTCAAGCAGAAAATCATGTCCATTGTGCTTCTTCCACTTCTGAAGCTGCACTGGGTTTCCGGTAGTACAGTCTGCAAGATGTGTTCATTTAATCTGTTAAGTTGTACACGTGAGAGAATCTTACCAATAGTGGCTAGCAGTGATATACCTCGGTAATTTCCACAATCTTTCCTGTCAGCTTTCTTGAACAAAGGCACAATACTTGCATCCTTTCAGTCTTGAGGTACTTTCTGGGCATCCAATATCTCTTGGATGAGCTTGTGCAGGCAGTTGGTCAGCTGAACACCACCAAATTTCCACACTTCTGCTGGAATTCTATCCCTTCCTGGAGCTTTACCATCCTGTGTTGTCCTGATAGCTGCCATTAGTTCATCAAAATTTGGTGGTTCATCCAGACTTGATACAGCTGGTCGCTGCACTAGAGCTCCTTTAGCCTCTTCAGTGAGATCTCCAGGGTTGTTTAGTAGTTGGTCAAAGTGGTCTGCAAATCTGTCCCGGATCTTGTCTTTCTCCTGCAAAACCGTTTCACCATCCATAGCCTTTAGTTGGATCAGTCATCTTGGTTTAGGGCCGTAGATTTCTCTCAAACCTGTGAAGAATGTTTTCATGTCCTTTCTGTCTGCTGCAGTTTGAAGTTCCTCCGCTTTTCATCCCACCAGTTGGACTTCATCTCCTACTTCTGTAGCTCACTCTGAATCTTTGAGTATTTCATCTTCTTCGACCTTGTGTTACACTGTAGGTTTTCCTGCCTAGCTGTATTCCTCACTTCTAGTAGTTTCTTCAAGTGTTCATCATGCTCATCAAACCTATCTTGATGTTTCCTCTCAGGGTGGCCTAATACATCAGCAGTCTGATACACCGTATCCTTCAGTGTTGCCCATTTCTCTTCTATGTCATTCTCTGAGTTGTTGCTGTCCCAGTCTTTCAAGTTTTCATCCATTTCCTGTGTAAGTTCTTCCTGCTTCTTTTGGCCTTTCAGTGGACTAGTATATATTTAGCTTCCGTGGTGGCTTCGCACCCGTCCTGCAATGTTGCTTTCGTCTGCAAATCCTTAATCTAGATCTCAGCATAACATGATCAGTACCACAGTCCGCGCCTCTCATTGCTCTGGTGTCCAGTACATCCCTTATGTCTCTCTGCCTTACTATGATGTAGTCTAATAAGTGCCAGTGCTTGGATCTTGGGTGCATCTATGTCTTCTTGTGTGTGTCCTTGTGCTTAAATAGAGTGTTGGTTATCACAAGGTTGTACTCTGAACATAGTGCAAGTAGAAGTTCTCCATTAGCATTGCACTTGCCTACTCCATGACTGCCTAGCACTCCTTTCCATTTCTCAGTGTCCGAACCAATTCTGGCATTAAAATCAACAACGAGTATCAGCCTGTCATCAGTCTGTACATGCCTGATAGTCTCACGTAAATCACTGTAGAACTCTTCCTTCACCTTCTCTGTGTTGGTCATTGTTGGGGCATATACACTGATGAGTGTGGTATACATCTTCCGCTGTAGTGGGAGTCTCATAGTCATTATCCTGTCGTTGATTGGCACCGGTTCCTCATCAAGCATTGCTGCTATCTCCTTTCTAACTGCAAAGCCCACTCCCGCTTCTCTCCTTTCTTGAGTTGATCTCCCACTCCAAAAGAAGATGTACCCATGGTCTTCCAAGCTGTCATATCCAGGCAATCTTGTTTCACTAAGTGCAGCTAAGTCTACATTACCAGTCGGAGTGGTATTTGGATGTGTTTTTTGTTTTATGTGTTTGTTTTGTGCACATTCTGCCGAGCGAATATCACCTATAGCCGGCATGATATTCTGAAGATTGGAATATGCTATGAGGGGAAAGTAACAAGTGAGTTTCTCCACTCACACAAGATCCTGGTGGAAGTAGCGAGGAGCCCCGGCTCTCCGTGGATTAACATCCCAGCGGAGAGGAGGTACAGGCGGCGGAGGGAGAGGAAGCAGAAACGGGGCTGTAGGGCCGGCGTGCTAGTAAGGCTACGGAGGCAGCCATTCACACTATCGCTTCCCAGCCTTTTCCTCTCAAACGCCAGATCTCTCGTGAACAAGATGGAGGAACTAAGGCTACAGATTAAGGTAAACAACTGTGCCAGGGATGCATGCATTCTTCTTATCACCGAGACTTGGCTTCAACCATGTATCCCGAACTCGGCTATCGAGCTAGCGGGGCACACTACACAGCGCTATGACCGAACAGCGGATTCTGGTAAGAGCAGAGGAGGGGGACTCTGTGTATACGTAAATAACAGCTGGTGTACTAACTCAGTGATCATGGAAGGTCACTGCTCACCGGATATAGAGTATCTGAATGTTAAGTGTAGACCCATTTACCTCCCTAGGGAGTTTACTGTAGTATTGGTAACAACTGTTTACATTCCACCGGATGCTAATGCTAACTCAGCTATCGGATTGCTACATGCTAGCATTAGCTATACACAGAGTATTTACCCTGACGCTGTGCAAGTTATAGCGGGGGATTTCAATCGTGCAGACTTAAAGGCAGCACTCCCTAAATTCCATCAGCATGTCAAGTGTGCTACTAGGGGAGTGAATACTGTCACCATGGGTTGAGATGCCGTCTCAGCACTCAGCCCATGTTTTCCCTCATCCCTGCTTCCCATTGAGCAGTGTCTCAGCTGGCCCCCAGCTGGCAGCATTATGGACGGCTGGGGCCAATTAGTCTTCATCAGCTGGGGCGCTGCCAATGAGGATAAATAGGAGCAGCCTCGATGACTCGGGGCTGCGACATAAACACATTGCTAAGCTGAAGCCCCTTCGTCTGGTGTCAGCTTATACTCCTCTTGCAGCATTCCTGTGTTTGTATCCCGCTGTGAGTATGTACGTCTTGCTACCCCCACGTCCGGTACGAGCTGCTTACCTCTGCGCTGTGCAACCTGTGAGTGTACCTCTGCATGAGTATCTGTGCTCTCCTCATCCCTTCCCCTTTACCCTGAATAAAATATCACGACTCACTGGCTTGCCCCTGGCTCTGATTGCCCGGCTCCCTAGAGCCGGATATGACAGTATGTCGCAGCCAGAAGAGTTGCCGGCGGCCGTGGGTCGCTGTGGAAACGTACCTTTCTGTCGGGGTGTCAGCGCTGCTAGCATGCCGTTTCCCAGGAGTCACTTCCGGCGCCAGGGCGACGAGCTGAGGTCCATCTCGGAGGCTGTCGACGGGACGCTCTTCACCCTGCACGACGCCTCCAACGCGAGACGCTGGCATCCGGGCCGTGCTGAGGAACTCCTGGACTGTCACCCTCACTCTCTGTACCATCTGGAGGACAGTGCCAGGATAGACGCTGCAGGTACACAGCAAGAGAAGCTCCACGGGGTGGATGGAAATCCCGGCAGGGAGTCGAAGTGGGCGACGTCTTTCCCCGCTTCGGAGTCCCGTTCCTGCCGCTATTCCAGTCCGGGAGTTCGCGCCAACCAGAGGACTTCCCCCGACCTGCGCCACGTCACTCGGGATTCCCTTCAAGGAGCCGCAGCTGACAGCAGTTATGTCCGGGGTCGAGTGGCTGTCGCGAGCTCTACTGTGTTTCCTGTCACCACCTTCAGGCATGTGGCGGCGGCAGTGAGATTGATGGTGAGGACTTCAGGGCTATGAAGCTTTCCCGTGCTCGACGCCTTCCTCGTCTCGATCTCCGATCTGGAGCGGCGAATCCTGGGTTTCCCCCTCGCTTCGTCCCCTGGGAGTAGTCGTCATCACATCGCCGAGTCACCTCTGCACGAACCTCGTCCGGATCCAGTTCTGGGTCATCGTCAGGACCGTTCCTCCCACGCAGCTGTCATCCCTTCGCCTCGTCAGTGTGGAGATTCTACAGCCTCGTCCCCTGAGCCTCGTTCCCCTGCTGTCATTCCTGGACATTCGGGCTGGCTCACCCCGGCTGTTTCCCCCTCCTCCTCGACGCGCTTCCTGACCGCTGTGTGTGCCTGGAATCCCGGCCTGGTGAGCTCTCTGCTGGAGACAACGCGAGCGACCCTCAGACGAATTCCCGGGGGGTCCTCCATTATCGCCGGGCAGGGAGAGGAAGAAGCAGAATCCACTACAGCAGGCGATACTCAACCTCCAGGGGGCAGGCAAGTCATTGTTTTTTCACACCTGCTTAATGATTTGCTCTGTCACATCCCTGGAGGAGAAGTTCAGGGTTCGCAGCTCCCTGAACTCTCCCCACCTGCTGTAACTTGTATGCCTAATCCCGCATCCTCTGTGTCTCTCTCCGCCGAGTGGTCCCCGGCTCTGGGTCAACGTGGTGGGATATGGAGAGGGCCTGTGGTTCCGCAGCTACATTGCGGACGGAGGAGGGGGACTGACTGCTGCGTGGAGTCTACGCCGACGACTGAGCGTCCCCGGGTCTCCACGGAGGAGCGGTTCGGTCCGGCGGGACGAGATTCTTCTGGCTTCACGCCGAGTAGATCGTCGGCGGGGTTACCTGAGCTGGAGGGATCTCAAGCTGCGCTGACCATCGTGCTGGCTGCGGGGCCCGACGCGGCTAGATGGGAGCCTGACAACGACCTCCTGACGACGGATCCTGGATCTTCGCAGTCCTGGACGGCGTCAGAACCCGAGATCAGGCGAGTGCTCTCCTTTCTTTTCTCTCTTTTTATCCCCGAGCACTTCAGCCTATCTCCAGGGGAGACGAGCCGGGTGCAGCCGTCCGCTGCATCTGAGCTCGTCTCGCCGGGTTCTAGCGCTGCCGGTGATCCTGATCCCGGTTCTGTTTTCTCTTCTGAGCCTTCTTCCAGGGTCACCGGCAAGGAGTTGCTGTTCCTCGTGGTGCTGGAGGGTCCGGGTTCAACGTTGGAGGTCGGTTCTGGTGCAGTATTCAACGTGGGTTCGCCCGAGACCCAGTCGGGGTCCAATGTGGGTTCGCCTGAGGCCCGATCGGGGTCCGACGTGGGTGCTGCCCCAGTATTGTCCAGGTCCGGTGAGGAGGTGGCCGTTTTCCTGCGGCCTGACGCCCGCCGCCCTCGTCATCGGCTCTCCCCTGAGCCTCTTCCACCGGGATCCGCTCTGATCCTTCGCCCGTCTCAACGGTCCTGGTGGTTGAGTGATGCGGGTCGACGACCCGACCCACAGAACTTTCGGTTCGGTGATCTGGTTCCCTCCACTGGTCTGTGTTTCCCTCTGGGCAGCCTGGTTCGGCTGCCGGTGGACTGGATTCCTGGGATCTGGGTCCAGAGTTCGCCGTCCGAACACTTCTTCCCCTGATTCGCCAGCTGGACAATGGGCGGGGAGATCTCCGGAGCCATCTCGGCCATTTTTGGACTCTGCCTGCCATTCACCTCGGGTGTCACTTTTTCTTTTGTTATTAAGGTCACTCGGGTGTAATGTTTTGTCCTGTTGGTGGATTCGTTTTTATAGTGCTGTGTTTTCCATCGCTCATGCTCAGCATTTTACTTTTTGTGCCATGTTTTTAGCCTCGTTTTTTGTATTGTAGAGTTATGTTTTGTTTTCCGTAACACCATGCTCTGCAGTTATCCATTTATTCCAGTCACTTTCATTTCTTTAGGTGACTGGGTATTTATATATTCGTGTGTGTGGGTTTTTCTTTGCCTGCACTCAGTATTTCTTTTTTGTCCTGTTGGTTCATTATAGAGTCATGTGCTTTGTTTTCCGTAACACCATGCTCTATAATTGTCATTTGTTCCAGTCACCCTCACTTTTCTTGGTGACTGTGTGTGTATGTACTTAAATTAGCGCTGTGTATAGGTTCCCCTTTATTTAACCGTACTCAGCATTTTTTGCCCTGTACCTTTTTGGTGGTTCTTTTTTCCTTGCTCTGGGTCACGCATGGTTGGTACTCTCTGGGTAGTATGTAACCGGCGTGCTGACCCAGTTCTTCTCCCCATCTGTACCTGGGTTAATTATTCTGTTTTGTCAGTATTGTATTTGGGTTTTTCTTTCCCGCTACCCTACATTGCCCCATTGGTGTTGTCCTTCCCTTGGCTTCTTCCCCTCCGGTCCGCCTCCCTTCCTCCCACCCTAGGTGGTGGTGGGGGGGGGGGGGGGGCTGGGATGTTCCTGGTCGTTCAGGAGCCCGACCTTGAGGGAGGGGCTCTGTCACCATGGGTTGAGATGCCGTCTCGGCACTCAGCCCATGTTTTCCCTCATCCCTGCTTCCCATTGAGCAGCGTCTCAGCTGGCCCCCAGCTGGCAGCATTATGGACGGCTGGGGCCAATTAGTCTTCATCAGCTGGGGCGCTGCCAATGAGGATAAATAGGAGCAGCCTCGATGACTCGGGGCTGCGACATAAACACATTGCTAAGCTGAAGCCCCTTCGTCTGGTGTCAGCTTATACTCCTCTTGCAGCATTCCTGTGTTTGTATCCCGCTGTGAGTATGTACGTCTTGCTACCCCCACGTCCGGTACGAGCTGCTTACCTCTGCGCTGTGCAACCTGTGAGTGTACCTCTGCATGAGTATCTGTGCTCTCCTCATCCCTTCCCCTTTACCCTGAATAAAATATCACGACTCACTGGCTTGCCCCTGGCTCTGATTGCCCGGCTCCCTAGAGCCGGATATGACAAATACCCTGGACAAGGTCTATTCAAACATCAAACTGGGCTATAGGGCTAGACCATTACCACATCTGGGCCAGTCTGACCATCTGTCCATGCTATTAATTCCTGCATATGTCCCCCTCGGGAAGACTGCTCCCATCATCTCTAAGACTGTTGCCACATGGCCGGAGGATGGTTCCCAGCAGCTGCAGGACTATTTCGACAGGACCAACTGGGAAGTCTTTGAACATCAGGACCTGGAGCTGTTCACAGATAGTGTACTATGCTATATTAAGAACTGCATAGACACTATCACAGTGAACAAACGGATCTGTATCTTCCCTAACCAGAATCAGAATCAGAATCAGAATCAGAATCAGATTTATTGCCATTGTTCATGTAGTACACAAACTAGGAATTTGTCTCGGTGCAATGCTGCAACATTAAACAAGATAAAATAAAAGAAATAAAAAACTATACATGCAATAAAGTGTAGAATAAGAATGAGTAATACTAGTCAAAGCAGTTTTTAAATATATTAGCGAGCAGCAGATATTGTGGAGTACCACATAGTGCAGTCAGTAATGCAAAAAGAAAACAGTGATGATTGACATGAGTCTGGTTGGGCTGCTGTACATAGTGCACAAGAGTCAATAAGTCACTTAGTGTTCAGCAGTCTGATGGCAGAGGGGAAGAAGCTGCTCATGTGACGGGAGGTTTTAGTTTGAATGGACCGAAGTCTTCTACCTGAGGGGAGGGGGGCAAACAGTATGTGACCAGGGTGTGAAGGATCAGCTATGATCCGGCCAGCACGCCTCCGGGTTCTGGAGATGTACAGGTCCTGGAGAGATGGGAGCTTGCAGCCGATCACCTTCTCAGCAGCGCGCACGATGCGCTGCAGCCTTAGTCTGTCCCTGGCAGTGGCTCCTGCGTACCACACGGTTATGGAGGTGGTGAGGATGGACTCGATGATGGCTGTGTAGAACTGCACTAACATCTTGGTGGGTAGCTTGAGCTTCCTCAGCTGCCGCAGGAAGAACATCCTCTGCTGGGCCTTTTTGATGAGGGAGCTGATGGTCGGCTCCCACTTGAGGTCCCTGGTGATGGTGGTGCCTAGGAAGCGGAAGGAATCTGCAGTGGTGATGGGAGAGCCTGTGAGGGTGAGGGGGGGCAGAGGGGTTGTGACTTTCCTGAAGTCCACAATCATCTCCACTGTCTTCAGAACGTTCAGCTGCAGGTTGTTGTGGCTGCACCAGGACGCCAGCTGGGCCACCTCTCTCCTGTAGACGGACTCGTCACCGTTGGAGATGAGCCCGATGAGGGTGGTGTCGTCCGCAAACTTGATCAGCTTGACAGACTGGTGGCTGGAGGTGCAGGAGTTGCAGGAGTTGCAGGAGTTGAGAGAAGCCCTGGATGAACTGAGAGGTCCAGCAACTGCTGAGGGAGAGAAACATCGCCTTCAGGTCTGGTAACAACGAACTCTACAGCACAGCTTGGGCCAACCTGAAGAGGGGCATCAGAGATGCTAAGGCAGACTATAGGAGGAGGATTGAGGACCATCTGGATAGCAATAATAGCCGGCAGGTGTGGCAGGGTATCCAGCACCTGGTCAACTATCGAACTAACCCGGGAACTGCGGTAGGTGACCTCACGCTGGCGGAAGAGCTGAATATCTTCTTTGCCTGTTTTGAGGTCGCTGCACCTGTCTTGGCCAACCTACACCAGGCCCACAGCAGTACGTTCCTCACTCTGGAGGAACATGAGGTGAGGCGCACTCTGCGGTCCATCGACCCAAGAAAAGCAGCGGGTCCGGACGGTGTCCCGGGATGTGTGCTGAGGGACTGTGCAGATCAGCTGGCTGGAGTCTTCACTAAGATTTTCAACCAATCCCTGGCACAGTCCACTGTCCCATCCTGCCTGAAGTCCTCCACCATAGTCCCCTTACCCAAGAAACCTCATATCTCCAGCCTCAATGACTACAGACCAGCCGCACTCACCCCAGTAGTGATGAAGTGCTTTGAAAAGCCCTGCCCCACAGTCTTGACCCCCACCAGTTTGCTTACAGAGCAAACCGATCCACAGAAGACGCGGTGGCCACAGCACTCCATGCCACTCTAGCCCACCTGGAGCGGCAGGGGAGCTATGTGCGGATGCTCTTCGTGGATTACAGCTCTGCATTTAATACCATCCTTCCACATAAACTGGTGGTCAAGCTGGGGCATTTGGGGCTTCCTCAGGCCATATGTATGTGGATCAGCAGCTTCCTCTCTGGTCGCAGACAGAGAGTCAGGGTGGGCCATCACACATCCACGGCCCTAAGCCTCAGTACCGGCTGCCCCCAGGGCTGTGTGGTGAGTCCCCTGCTCTACTGTCTGTATACACATGATTGCACCCCCGCCCATCACAATAACACCATCGTGAAGTTTGCAGACGATACTACGGTGGTGGGTC
Source organism: Pholidichthys leucotaenia (assembly GCA_020510985.1). Taxonomy (NCBI): domain Eukaryota; kingdom Metazoa; phylum Chordata; class Actinopteri; order Cichliformes; family Pholidichthyidae; genus Pholidichthys; species Pholidichthys leucotaenia. The sequence goes on along the minus strand of CM035841.1, from coordinate 103,001,814 downwards.
TCATCTCGGGGGGGGGGGGGGACAAGTTTGCCTACAGAGATGAGGTGGTGCGGCTGTCGTCATGGTGCAAAGATAATAACCTTCTCCTGAATACTTCCAAGACCAAAGAGTTGATAATAGACTACAGGAGGAAGAAGACAGAGATTCCCCCCCTCATCATCAGCGGGGACTGTGTAGAGAGGGTAGCTGACTTCCGTTTCTTGGGAGTCTGCATAGAGGAGAACCTGTCCTGGAGTGTGAACACCTCTGAGCTGGTGAAAAAGGCCCAGCAGAGACTGTACTTCCTGAGGATTCTCAGAAAGGAGAACATCACACAGAGACTGCTGGTGTCCTTTTATCGAGCTTCTATTGAGAGCATATTAATATACTGTATATGCATCTGGTACAGTAGTTGTACAGTAGCTCAGAGGAAAGCACTCCAGAGGGTCATCGACACCGCCCAGAAGATCATTGGCTGCCTTCTCTTCACGTTGGAAGACCTACACCGCTCCCGTTGTCAGAAGAAAGCCCAAAATATCTTAAAGGACACTTCACATCCTGGACACTCATTGTTTGAACTACTGCCATCTGGAAACGATATAGACTAATGAACACAAGGACAAACAGACTCAAACACAGCTTCTATCCAACAGTAATAACCATTCTGAACAAAACGAGGAAGTAATGTGCAAAATGGACATGATTGTATGTTGTTGAATGTGTGTGTGATGTCCTGTGTTGATGTCTGTGTGAATGTGGTTAGATATTTATTATTTTTAATTATTATTTTTTTAACTGATTTTAGTAATTTTAGGTCTATGTTTTTTTATGAATGGGGCAATGTTTTTATAAATGGGGCACTGACTGGAGAGCACTTTTGAATTTCGTTGTACCTGTGACAATGACAATTAAAGATCTATCTATCTATCTATCTATCTATCTATCTATCTATTGTACCTGTTCATTTCTAGGGCCACAAGTGCGGTCTGTCTTTCTGGGCGCTGTGATGTTGTTCTGTCCAACAGAGTGCGTACATTCCATTCTGCTACACACAAGGCCGCTGTTTTCCTCTTCTTTTGTCTTCCTACTCCTAGCTTACTTTTCGCTGCCTGTCGGAGTGTGAACAGATCAGCATGGACCTTGTAAGCCCGGGTGACGTCTGAGCCAGTATGAGTTGCTTTCTGATTGACCATTTCATGAAACTGCTTGCAAAGTATTTGAGTACTGCTAGCTTTTGCTGGACTAGCAGCACGTTCTTGGCAGATAAAGGTATTATCAGTGGCAAGGACAAGCCAAGACAAACTGACTCCATATCTGTTGCAGTGACTGACCAGATGATAGGTTTATTTATCTCTGCTCTTTGTGTAGTGCATATCACAATGCACCGACTGGCACGGTCCACCACAGACCTTGCAACAGATGTGTTTATCTGCCAGGATGTCCAGTCTCACCCCATGTAACTGGGAGTGGTCCACCACAGACCTGTGGCAGATATTGTTTTTAGTTCTGCCAAGATGCCCTGTTTCACCCTCCATGCCCTCGGAAGAGTCACCGATGACCCTACCCATGAGACAGGTAGTACTGGTTTTCATGGTTATCTGGTAGCAAGCAAGCCACTGCCTGACCTGACCAAAATATGGATATATATACACACACATCCATATATATAAAGGTTTATTCTTGTAAATGTGTTTTTTTTTCTGTTTTTTTTTTAAATTGGAAATGTGTGTTATTTTTTGTATTCTTGGGGTTTATTCTTGTAAATATGTGTGGGGGTTTTGTATTTTTTAAAGTTTATTCTTATAATTTTATGATTTTTTTCCCTCCTTGGAAATGTTTACAAAGTTTTCTCCTATTTGTCAAGTCAAAGTCAACTTTATTGTCAATTCTGCCATATGTACAGCACATACAGAGAATTGAAATTATGTTACTCTGAGACCCATGGTTCAGAACAGTCCAATGCTTCGTAAAGTGACTGGTGTAGCTCTGAGATCAATGTGTTTGCATGTGTGGGAGTGAACAGTACCTGGGGATGAAAGAGTTCAGTTGTTGAAGGGGGAAGGGGGGAGGGGTCAGAGTCCAGGACTCGTGTGTGTGGAGGGCAGAAAGGGTGAGGGGGCAGAGCAGGGACAGAACCATTTGAGTTTTAATTGTAAATTTGAAATTTTATCTGGTAAATTACTGAGATTTTTTCCCTCTTATACAGTGGTGTGAAAAAGTGTCTGCCCCATTCCTGATTTCTCATTTTTTGAATGTTTGTCACCCTCAAATGCTCCAGATCATCAAACAAATTTAAACATTGAACAAAGACAACACAAGTAAACACAAAATGCAGCTTTCAAATGAAGGTGTTTACCATTAAGGAAAAAAAAAATCCAAACCTACATGGCCCTGTGTGAAAAAGTGATTGCTCCTGAAACCTAATAACTGGTTGGGCCACCCTTAGTAGCAACAACTGCAATCAAACATTTGCTATAACTGACAATGAGTCTTTTACAGCACTGTGTAGGAATTTTGGCCCACTCATCTTTGCAGAATTGCTGGAATTCAGCTACATTGGAGGGTGTTCGAGCATTTACCTTTTTAAGGTCATGCCACAACATGTCAATCAGATTCAGGTCCCTGTCCGGGTCCACCGAGGGTGCTGCTGGCCAGTCCAAGGGTGTCGTGGTCCCCTCTCCTTTGCCAGACACTGTTGTGGTCCCCTCTCTTCTGCCAGATGCTGTCGTGGTCCCCCTTCCTGTGCTAGACGCCATCGTGGCTCCCCCTCTTGTGCCGGAAGCCGTCGTGGCTCCCCTTCTTGTGCCAGATGCCATTATGGTCCCCCCTCCTGTGCCTGATGCTGTTGTGGTTCCCCCTCCTCAGCTCTCCTTCCTTTTGTTGGGCATCCCCGTGGAGGAGCCGCCTCCTGGGCCACCTCTCCTATCCAGGTGGCTAAAGAACTCTGGTCGGCCACCTGACGGACTGTGCTGTTGGGTTGGGTGTCCCTTCTTCTCCGGTAGGCCACCCGACTCGCACCAACTTGCTGTCTGTCAGGTCTGGGACTTCGTCCAGGTGCCCGAACTGTTTAGTTCTGTGGCCTAGGGGGCCCAGGGGTCTGATATTGTGTAGGTGCAGGTCATGAGCAGGGTTTGTGTTTCTTGTTCCTTCCTAAGCTTGTTCCCCCCACCTCCCACCCGGGGTTGCTTATTGTTATTCTTTTTTGGGTCTTCCCTTGGAGTGTCTGGAAGCCACCCCTTAAGGCGGGGGGGGGGCGCTCTGTCATGAGGCTGAGTGCGGTGTTTTACCGGGCTCAGGCTCTTAATTTATTTCTGAATATTTTCTGTATTTTTCCAGCTTTGTGTTATCTTCCTGTGTATTGAGTTATGATGTCTCCTTAGTGGTTTATCGTTCCACTAGTTATTTATGTCTTTAGTATTATTTTGTCAGTTCCTGTAGTTCAAGATTTATATTTTTCTGTTTGACATGACTGCCTTACCTCCTCTTCCAGACACTCCCACCCTATCCTCGTTTCACTGTCTGTTCCCTAGTTGTCTCAGCTGTGAGCTGTTGTTTAATTAGGTCACCTACCCGCTCATGCATCCCGCACCTGCCACTCATTGTTTCATCATGTTCTCCAACTATTTAAAGACTGTTTGTTCTCTCACTGTGGCAGTCTTGTTAATCTCTCTTCCTCATCGTCACTAGAGCCCAATTCCACTCTGGTGAGTTTACCTGGAATCATCTTCACCTGTAAGTTTTTCCTCAGTGTTTGTCTTTGGACTTTTTTTTCATGCACCTTTTGGGACTTGTATTGCTTTTTTTGTGTGTAATAAATTCCACTAATGGCAGTTCAGCACGTGGGTCTCATTTCTCTGCCCAGAAAGGCAATTCATGACACTGTTCAGCTTTCTGTAAAGCACTTTGGTCACCTGTGGGTTGTTTTAAAGGGCTATATAAATAAAATACAATGTACATTTTTATGCACATGCCACCTTTTATGTATGAACTGTCCTTGGCTCCTCTGTATACCACACACAGTGTAATGAGAACTGGGAAACATACATTGAACTTCTATAAACAATTAAACATTAATAATGGTTAAAAAAAACAAAAACTGTGAAATGCCAGGCACAGTGGTGCACCAAAACCGCAGTTGTGGAAGAACAGCAAAGGCCGTCTAGTGTGTTAGCATAGCCATAGGACACTTGCTTTGCTTTACTTCACTTAGCCTAGCATAACTTTACCCAGCTTAGCTTCCCTTATGTTTTAATCAGAGCAGCTTTGCTTAGCTTAGGTTTACTTTACTTTGCACCTAGCTAAAGTTAACATTTTAGCTACTCATTCTCGAATGTTCCTTGTCTTCTTGTACTCCGGGGACCAGTCACATCCTATCAACCACTGAACCCACGCACCCCTGTCCACCAGTGATGCTTTATTTCATACATGCTTTCAGATGGATTTACATTAGCTGGCTCAGGCTTGCAACCCAAGCTAGGAGCTAGCCAGCTAAGGTTAATAATAATGACAAGCGGCTCTTAGAAATTTAAAGAGACATGCACTGAAACAAGCTGTTCTGGGGAAGGCTGCAAAAGATGATTCACAGTGACGCTGCAGTAATTAAATAATTACAGACGTGGACAAAATTGTTGGTACCCCTCTGTTAATGAAAGAAAAACCCACAATGGTCACAGAAATAACTTGAATCTGACAAAAGTGGTAATAAATAAAAATTCTATGAAAATTAAATGAAAATCAGACAATGCTTTTGAATTGTGGTTCAACAGAATTATTTTAAAAATCAAACTCATGAAACAGGCCTGGACAAAAATGATGGCACCCTTAACTTAATATTTTGTTGCACAACCTTTTGAGGCAATCACTGCAAACAAACGATTTCTGTAACTGTCAATGAGACTTCTGCACCTCTCAGCAGGTATTTTGGCCCACTCCTCATGAGCAAACTGCTCCAGTTGTCTCAGGTTTGAAGGGTGCCTTCTCCAGATGGCATGTTTCAGCTCCTTCCACAGATGTTCAATAGGATTTAGATCAGGGCTCATAGAAAGCCACAATAGAGCAGTCCAATGTTTCGCTCTTAGCCATTCTTGGGTGCTTGTAGCTGTGTGTTTTGGGTCATTATCCTGTTGCAAGACCCATGACCTGCGACTGAGACCAACCTGTCTGACACTGGGTAGCACATTTCTCTCTAGAATATCTTGATAGTCTTGAGATTTCATTGTACCCTGCACAGATTCAAGACACCCTGTGCCAGATGCAGCAAAGCAGCCCCAGAACATAACAGAACCTACTCCATTTTTCACAGTAGGGACAGTGTTCTTTTCTTGGTATGCTTCATTTTTGCGTCTGTGAACATAGAGCTGATATGCCTTGCCAAAAAGTTCCAGTTTTGTCTCGTCTGTCCATAGGACATTCTCCCAGAAGCTTTGTGGCTTGTCAACATGCAGTCTGGCAAATTCCAGTCTGGCTTTTTTATGATTTGTTTTCAACAGTGGTGTCCTCCTTGGTCGTCTCCCATGAAGTCCACTTTGGCTCAAACAACGACAGATGGTGCGATCTGACACTGATGTACCTTGACCTTGGAGTTCACCATGAATGTGTTTAGAGGTTGTTCTGGGCTCTTTTGTTACCATTCGTATTATCCGTCTCCTCCTGCGGCCACGTCCAGGGAAGTTTGCTACAGTCCCGTGGATCTTAAATTTCTGAATAATATGTGCAACTGTAGTCACAGGAACATCAAGCTGCTTGGAGATGGTCTTATAGCCTTTACCTTTAACATGCTTGTCTATAATTTTCTTTCTAATCTCCTGAGACAACTCTCTCCTTTGCTTCCTCTGGTCCATGTTTAGTGCGGTACGCACCATGTCACCAAACAGCACAGTGACTACTTGTCACCCTTTAAATAGGCCGACTGACTGATTACGAGTTTGTAGACACCTGTGAGGTTAATTAGAGAACACATCTTGGTTGAGCATGTCCCTATGGTCACATTATTTTCAATCTTTTCTAGGGGTACGATCATTTTTGTCCAGGCCTGTTTCATGAGTTTGTTTTTTAAAATAATTCTGTTTAACCACAATTCAAAAGCATTGTCTGATTTTCATTGGTTAATTTTCATAGAATTTTTATTTATTACCACTTTTGTCAGATTCAAGTTATTTCTGTGACCATTGTGGGTTTTTCTTTCATTAACAGAGGGGTACCAACAATTTTGTCCACGACTGTAAAAGCAACGGAGCTGTGATAATGTGGGAAAAGTACAGTGAATGGGAGCTTTAAATAGATTTATCTGCTTTCATTTTTATTGCACATATTATAACAAGTATTGACTGTTTGTTTGCATGTTTTATATATGGAGTTTGTGTCTAGCATTTTGATTGTCACTATTAATTAAATTCAATTCAACATTATTTATATGATGCCATTTCACAACAACAGTCATCTCATTGCACTTTCAACTGTAGGGGAAACCCCCACAACTGCAGAAAGACTCCAGCAATCAGGTCACCCCCTGTGAGCAAGCGTTTGGCGCGCATCCTTCAACTAGAGCAGCTTGTTCTCTCCTCTCCGAGGGCCGCAGCTGCTACCGACCCCCGGTCTTGGCGTTTCCCGAACGCTTGAAATGGCACGGTGGTATACATTTGCTTGCCTTCTCTGCAAAGCGGCGATGGTAGAAACAGAGGGTGAACCCTCCGTGATCCTTGGCCCCAGCCGCCGCCGTCGTCGGTGGGTCTGCTACCGCTGTCTCTGGCCCCTCGCCGTCTCCGGCCGTCGCGCCGCACTCCATCGCTGCTGCGGTGGACACGCGCCATTTGCTGGCGTTGAGAATCCAGTGCGCCTCCTGGGCCAGCGCGTGGAAGTCCCACTGGGCCAACAACGGCGAACCGGCCAGGGTCGCTCTCGTCTCTGATGGTAGGGTTCTCAGGAATATGTGGGTGAAGAGGAAGTCGTCGCCGTCTGAGCCCCTCAACCTCAGCATGTCCTCCATCAGGTCAACGGGCGTGCCGTCTCCCAAGTCGTTCAGAGCCAGTAGTCTCTCCGCTCTCTGCTGGGCTGAGGGAGTAAAGCGCTGGATGAGCGCAGCCTTCAAAGCGCCGTATTTGTCGTCGGCCGGTGGCTTCAGCAAAAGGCTCTGCACATGTCGAGCCGTGCGGTTGTCGAGCTTGGCGATTATATGGTAGAATTTCGTCTCATCTACCGTTATCCCCTGGAGGGCGAACTGTGCTTCGACCAAGAGGAACCAGGAGCACGGGTTGTCTCGCCAAAAGTCCGGTAGCTGGACGGTAGCGGCATACGCCTGGCTGGGAGCTCCTGCTTCAGCTGGTTTGGGGGAATTTCTTCCACTCATGATACGTCTTAGGGTCACCAGTGTGGAGAATGTAGAAATGACGAGGCTGAGTTTATCTCACGAGTCAGGTTTATTCACATTCTCCAACATCATCCAACACAGAAAAGAGAATGAAACCCCCATACATTCGTCCTTTTATACCCCAGGACATCAAAGCACACAGTCACATTGTATTTTAATCCCGAGTCACAATGCGTCTTCTTTCAGGTCTTATCATCTCCACCTAAAGCCACTGGCGGCCAGGAAATCCCCCAGGCCATCTCTTTGCATACCAAAGGCCACATCTCACATCCTCCTGTTATCTCTGGGAGGATCAGTCCTTTTGTTCATCTGAGACGTGAAGCATACAGTAATATACATATGAAGCATATGAAACCCACATATGTGTCCCACAACCTATTTATTAACTCCATTTTATATTTACTTATTTTTGTAGGATATTATTTGGGTTCTAAATATTTTATTGGGTTTTAGACCTTTGAGTTTTTAACCTCTTTGGCTAGTTTTTAACTTTTTAATATGACCCTTCTCTCTTACCTCTGGTTTTTCTTTCATCTCTTTGTCTTTATACCCTGATTGATGGAGCCTTGAGTATTTTTATCATGTTTATAGTCAGCTTCATGTGTGCCTGTGTTTGTGTCTATGTTGAATGTAATTGTGGCTTGTAAATATGGATGTCACCAGACTGCAAAACAAATCTACCTACGGGTACAAATAAAGTAACCTGAACTTGAACCTGGACCTGAAGATGGTATACTTGTGGCAGTGGGGTCGCAACTCCTCTCACTGCCAAGCCAACAATGTTTTGGGTTATTTTTCGGAGACTGCTCCCCTAGATCTGCTGAGTTCTGCAATACTAGGAGCGGCACTGAAATCCACTGCGGACATCTTCACCATGTGAGAGGCTAGATGGAATGGCCACTTGTTGATGATGAATTGGCCATGTATTGTGCTTCACATGGTGCTGGGAATAGGGAGACCAGTCTGGGACACCAGTTTGTTGTAGGCCGACCAGAAAGGTACTACTCCTCTGGTAGCTAAGACTTGGCCTCGCGGGCACTGTTATGTCACCAAGAGCTCCCAGCAGGCCACCTGGTACTCTGGGAACCGATGCATGGCTTTTGCCGCCCAGGGTGGCCATTAACATCATTCGTGGACACTCTGAAAGGAGACACTGGGGCGGCCAACACTGCCAAGCTTGCCACTTGTATGCTAGACTGTAAAAACTGGACCGCTAGGTGTGCAGCTTGGCTGAGGCCGCTCTGACAGGACGTGACATTATTTGTTTGCCCAATTAGCTTAGCTTTGCATAGCATAGTTGTCATGTTGTTTATATCTCATCCATTCCATATAACACTAAACTGGCTCTAATGAACCTATGAAACAGACTGAAAAATATATTTTACTCCCAGTTGTTATCCGACTTATTTTAATATTACGTAATCTAATATGTAATAGAAACTGTCATGAGCCGAGCTGGTTTGTCTTTCCCCAGCTCGGTCTCAATCTCGTTGGGGGTTTTGGTTTACTGGTTATGTGCACTTTTGGTGTATTTGTACAATAACTTCCATATCCTAGCCACTGCCTGACCGGCAGCTGTTAGTCAGCATTGTGATCTACTTTCTCCCACGCTACTAACAGTCTGTCGATCCGGCCACGTCCCCTCACTCTCCCTTGACTCCATCAGCTGTTTCCTACCCCGGTAATCATCTTCCCCGCGTCTCGCCAAGGTGTTCCTTATTTGCCACATCAGCGGAGTTTGTTCATAAGCAGCTTGTTGCTGGACAAACGCCTCTAGTTCATTGTATGTGTTGGATGGCTGTGCTCCGCCATCTAACCATCACGTCAACGAAGGACTATTTGGAGGACACTCGCCGCTCCACTAGAGGACCTGGATCACTAGACTGTAAGTAATTATAGCATTTCTCTGTGCAGTTGTGTCGCTACGCTGGTAGCGTTTCCCTTTGTGGCACAACTGCTACGCTTTTCCCTGTGCAGCCTAGCATCACTATTGGACTCTTTCATTAGCCCGAGCTACTCCGCCATTTTGTCTGGTTTCTTTTATGGACATTCAATAAATTTGTGTGTGATACTCTTGCATTTAAATCCTCATTTCTCCTTCTCTCCTCCGTGCGCAATTGTAAAGCGCACGGGGAGTTCATGGGGGGGTCTGGGGTGTCAGGGAGAGGTAGTACCTTTGGCAAGGGGGGCACGCCATGTCCTTTCTAGGGCAGCTCGCCTGCCACTGGTCCTCACCTGACACTCAACTTTCACCTGTGGCTCCTCGAAGCTGTCGCATGCAACAGTGGTCACCCCCCGGACAACGGCTTTGGCGAGCCGGCTGAACCAGGTGAAGGTAGCTGACAGGTCTATAACCCTCAGTGAGTTAGGCTTGGGCTGTGTCAGCCCTATTGCAAGCAAAGACTGACTCCCGGCGGAATGAGCGGAAGAGATCACTTGAGATCCAACGATTGTGAAGGCGGTGGCAGCAAGTGCCGTGGAGCACCTAGAGCCGGACATGGCACCGATAGAAGTCCTGGTCATCCACTGCAGCCTGGCAGCCTCCCGTCGTAACGGTTCTCCGTGCCACTGAATCAAGACTCCCCAGGCCAAGAGAGTGGGATTGCCCCTGTGCAACGGTCTTCTCACTATAAAGCCTTCACGCAAGGTCCTTTTTGCAACTCATTACCGATCTGTCAACTTACACCCCTCAAGTCCTGCGGCGATGGGCGCGTGGCGAAGCAACAGGTGGAGATTATCACTGGCGGTTGTAGTCACAAACCTGCAAGCAGGTGGTCCATGGGCAAGTGGTCGCTCTGCTCCTGAATCCAAGGGCAACAGGACAGTTTGGCAGCACCTGTGGGTGACTGGGCAGCCTCTTTAGGACAGCACTGCCCACCATCACACGAGGGAGGGGGCTAGAAAAGGTGCCCCAGACAAATGCTTGCCCTTTTAGTGTCTGGTCAGCTTACCGCTGCTGACAGACTCATCCTTACAGCGGTCGAACAATACAAAAGAAGGAAAAACTCAAGAGGTTCATTTTGGGAGCCTGGAATGTCCGAACACTTCTGGATAGAGCCGGTACATTGAGACCGGAGAGAAGAACGGTGCTCGTTGCAAAAGAGCTCCAGCGATATTGGATAGACATTGCCACACTCAGCGAAACTCGCCTTGCTGATGAAGGATCCCTGAGAGAAGAGGGAGGTGGGTACACCTTCTTCTGGAAAGGAAAGCTGCAAGCTGAGGACAGGATACATGGTGTTGGATTTGCCATTAGAACAGCACTGCTGAAGAACATACCAGCCCTGCCAGTTGGAATCAGTGAGTGTCTCATGAAATTGCACATTCTTCTCAGCAAGTCCAGATACCTCACAGTCATCGGTGCATACGCTCCTACGCTCACCTGCCCGGACGAAGACAAAGAGCAAAGTTCTATGAACACTTTGACCAGGTCATCAGGTCAACCTCTCAGAGTGACAAACTTGTTGTGTTCGGCGATTTCAACGCTAGAATAGGAAAGGACCCCAGCAACTGGGAAGACGTTCTGGGCAGACACAGAGTAGGCAAGATCAACGACAACGGCCTGCTCCTCCTCAGTAAGTGTGCAGAACACAGCCTTTGCATCACTAACACCTTGTTCAGGATGGCAGACAAGTACAAGACCACCTGGATGCACCCGAGGTCAAAACACTGGCACATGATCGATTTTGTCATTTATTTTTTTTTTAGATTTAGTATACTTTATTGATCTCCAGAGGGGAAATTGAGGGTCATCCACCACCTGGATGGATGAAGCAGCCACGATACGGCGCTATCCCTTAACCACTCACACACACATTCACACCTAGGGCCACTTTAGAGTCTCCAATTAACCTAACCTGCATGTTTTTGGCATGTGGGAGGAAACCGGAGAAATCCCAGAGTAAACCCACGCATACACGGGGAGAACACGCAAACTCCACACAGATCACTGTTGGTCGGGGGCTGGGATCGAACCCACGATCCCACGATCCCCACAATCCCCCGGCCAAGGGTAAACTGTGCTGCCGCAGTGCTAACCACTGCACCACCGTGCAGCCCCCTTTGTACGCCAACGTGACATCAGGGACGTCCGAGTGACCCGTGCCATGAGAGGTGCTGAATGCTGGACTGATTACAGGCTGGTCAGGGCTGTAATGACACTGCACATCGCTCCGCCTCACAGAAATCGACCCAAGACTGTCAGGGCCTCCTACAATGTCACCAGACTGAAGAATCCAATCTGTCTGACAGAGTTCCAAGAAGCACTTGACGAAAAACTCCAAGATGGTCTGACCTCCGAAAGCAGCTCTGAGAAATCGTCCTCCTTCAAAGATACCGTCGCTGAGACTGCAAAGGAAGTGCTCGGAGCCAAAACTAGAACCCATGAAGACTGGTTCGACGGAAACAATGACAAGATCAAAGAAGCCCTCCATACTAAGAACAAGGCTTACATCGAGTGGCAGAATGACCCATCCTTCGTCTCCAAGCTTGAAAGATTCAAAACTCTGCAGGCAAAAGTCCAGTCCGACCTTCGAGTGATGCAGGACCAGTGGTGGCAGGATAAAGCGGCAGAAGTTCAGCACTACGCGGATACCCACAATTCCAAGAAATTCTTCAGTGCTCTGAAGACAGTCTTTGGCCCCTCCGCATCAGGCTGCTCCCCATTGCTGTCCTCAGACGGTTCGACCCTGATTAAAGACCAAGAGGGCTTGATCAAGCACTGGCAAGAGGACTTCAGTGATCTGCTTAACCGACCCTCATCAGTTGACGCAGACGCACTGAACCAGATCCCCCAGCAGCTAATGCAAGACTCGCTCCCAGAACCCCCGTCCATAGACGAAATTAAGAAGGCGATCCTTCAGACAAACTTGGGCAGAGCGTCAGGAAAGGATGGCATTCCTGCCGAGATCTACAAGGCGGCAGGCCCCAACGCCCTTGAAGCCTTTCATGATGTCCTGTTGAGTATCTGGGAAAAGGAGGAGATGCCTGATGACTTCCGTGATGCCTTGATTGTCTCCATCTACTAGAACAAGGGAAGCAAATCCGACTGTGGCAACTACAGGGGCATCTCCCTCCTCTCTATTGCAGGGAAGATCTTTGCCAGAGTCATACTCAACAGACTTACCACAGTATCAGAGCAGAATCTCCCAGAGGCACAGTGCGGCTTCAGGCCTGGCAGAAGTACTGTTGATATGATTTTTGCCATGAGACAACTTCAAGAGAAGTGCATTAAACAAAACATGTCACTATTCTTTGTCTTCATAGATCTGACCAAGGCTTTTGACACGGTCAATAGAGAGGCCCTCTGGACAGTCCTAGAGCGTATCGGATGCCCCCCAAAGTTTATATCGATGATCGGGCTTTTCCACGACGGTATGACTGGCCAGGTCATCTCCAGCGGGAATGTGTCGGAAGCCTTTGCAATCAGCAACGGTGTGAAGCAGGGCTGTGTCCTAGCTCCAGTCCTATTTAACGTGTTCTTCACCTGCATGCTGTCCCATGCCGTCCGAGACCTGGTGAAGGGGGTCTACATTCGCAACCGTTTGGATGGCTCGCTCTTCGACCTGCGTCGTCTCACTGCCAAGACAAAGAGCCTGCAAACCCTCCTCCAAGAAGTCCTCTTTGCTGATGACTGCGCCCTTGTGGCCCACGCAGAATCTGACCTGCAGATGATGCTAGACCACTTCTCTGAGGCTTCAAAGCTCTTCGGCCTGACCATCAGCCTCGGCAAGACGGAGGTGCTTCACCAACCTGCACCAAACACTCATCCATCTGCACCCAACATTGTCATTGATGACACACTACTTGCCAATGTCGAACATTTCAAGTACCTGGGAAGCATCATTTCCTGTGATGGCTCCCTGGACAAAGAAATCGTCTCTAGAATCGGCAAGGCTAGCCAGCCACTGGGCAGACTCCGCACTCGAGTGCTCAACCAACACAGTATCCGGTTATCAACGAAACTGAAAGTTTACAATGCTGTGGTACTCCCCTCCCTCCTCTACGGTTGTGAAACATGGACGCTGTATCACAGACACGTCAAAAAGCTGGAGTACTTCCACATGCGAGCTCTCCACTCCATACTCGGAATCAGCTGGCAAGACCACATCACCAACTTGGAGGTCCTGGAGCGTGCCAACTCCACCAGCATTGAGGCCATGCTTATTAAGGCCCAACTTCGATGGATGGGGCATGCCATCCGAATGGAGGAGTTTAGTATGCCAAGACGCCTGATGTATGGTGAGCTCCAGCTCGGCAAGAGAAACCGAGGCCTCCCAAAGCTGCGATACAAAGATACTGTGAAAGCAAACATCCAGTGGTGTCACGTAAAGCCGAAGGAACTGGAGGAGCGTGCTATGGACAGACCAGAATGGAGAGCCTTAATCCACAAAGCTGCTGCCAACTACGAAGAAGCACGATGCCAAAAACTCACTGATGCCAGAGAAAAGCGACACAGAGCTGCATCAGCAGTGATTACAACAATGGACTTCCAATGACCCCACTGTTCAAGACTCTGCACAACCAGGCTAGGACTGCAGAGCCACCTTCGTGTGCATCGATGAGCTGCAGAATGCAAACGTCATCATCGGATCCGATGGACAACCACCAGAATCAGAATCAGAATCAGAATCAGAATCAGAATCAGGTTTATTGCCATTGTTCATGTAGTACACAAACTAGGAATTTGTCTCGGTACAATGCTGCAACATTAAACATGATAAGATAAGAGAAATAAACTATACATGTAATAAAGTGTAGGATAAGATTAAGTGATACTGGTCAACAGTTAAAATATATATTAGCCAGCAGCAGATACTGTGGAGAACTATATAGTGCAGTCGGTAATGCAGGAAGAAAACAGTGATGATTGACATGAGTCTGGTTGAGCTGCTGTACATGGTGCACGAGAGTCACTTAGTGTTCAGCAGTCTAATGGCAGAGGGGAAGAAGCTGTTTATGTGACGGGAGGTTTTAGTCTGGATGGACCGAAGTCTTCTACCAGAGGGGAGGGGGGCAAACAGTACATGACCAGGGTGTGAGGGATCGGCTATGATCCGGCCAGCACGCCTCCGGGTCCTGGAGATGTACAGATCCTGGAGAGATGGGAGCTTGCAGCCGATCACCTTCTCAGCAGTGCGCACGACGCGCTGCAGCCTTAGTCTGTCCCTGGCAGTGGCTCCTGCGTACCACACGGTTATGGAGGTGGTGAGGATGGACTCGATGATGGCTGTGTAGAACTGCACTAACATCTTGGTGGGTAGCTTGAGCTTCCTCAGCTGCCGCAGGAAGAACATCCTCTGCTGGGCTTTTTTGATGAGTGAGCTGATGGTCAGCTCCCATTTGAGGTCCCTGGTGATGGTAGTGCCTAGGAAGCGGAAGGAATCAGCAGTGGTGATGGGAGAGCCTGAGAGGGTGAGGGGGGGCAGAGGAGTAGTGACTTTCCTGAAGTCTACAATCATCTCCACTGTCTTCAGAGCGTTCAGCTGCAGGTTGTTATTGCTGCACCAGGACGCCAGCTGGGCCACCTCTCTCCTGTAGGCGGACTCGTCGCCGTTGGAGATGAGCCCGATGAGGGTGGTGTCGTCCGCAAACTTGATCAACTTGACAGACTGGTGGCTGGAGGTGCAGGAGTTGGTGTAAAGGGAGAAGAGTAGGGGGGAAAGTACACAGCCCTGGGGTGATCCGGTGCTGATGCTAGTATAGTCTGAGACAGTCTTTCCCAGCCGCACATGCTGCCTCCGGTCCGTCAGGAAGTCGATGATCCACCTGCAGAGGGAGTCAGGCACGTTGAGCAGGGACAGCTTGTCCCGGAGCAGAGCGGGGCGGATGGTGTTGAATGCGGAGCTGAAGTCCACAAACAGGATCCTGGCGTAGGTTCCCGGGGAGTCCAGGTGCTGCAGGATGGAGTGGAGGGCCAGGTTGACTGCATCGTCTACAGACCTGTTGGCTCGGTAGGCAAACTGCAGCGGGTCCAGGAGAGGGGTGGTGATGGACTTGAGGTGGGACAGGACCAGGCGCTCAAAGGACTTCATGACTACAGAGGTGAGCGCTACAGGTCTGTAGTCATTAAGTCCAGTGATCCGTGGCTTCTTGGGGACAGGGATGATGGTGGAGGATTTGAGGCAGGACGGCACGTGGCATAACTTAAGGGAGGTGTTAAAAATGTCTGTGAATACAGGAGCCAGCTGTTTCGCACAGAGTCTCAGGGTGGAGGGAGACACGCCGTCTGGGCCGGGGGCCTTGCGCGGGTTCAGTCTGGAGAACTGTTTGAGCACATCCTGCTCACTGATGATAAGGGGAGGGGGGGAGGTGGGGGGGGGTGCCTTAAATGAAGTAGGGAATGTGGAGGCTGTGGAGCTGGAGGGAGGGGGGGAGTTGGACACAGATGACGAGGTGTCAAAACGGGCATAGTGTTGGGACAGTCTCTGACAAAGGGCTTTGTCATCCTGACCTTTAGGAGCCTGAGGTCGATAGTTGGTGATCTGCCTCAGTCCTCTCCACACGGAAGCCGAATCATTAGCAGTGAACTGCTGCTGGAGTCTCTCTGAGTATAGAGATTTAGCCCTCTTCAGCTCTCTGTTAAACCGGTATTTAACCTCCCTGTAGCAGTCCCTGTCTCCACTTTTCAGCGCTGCTTCCTTCTCCTTCCTGATCTGTCTGAGCTTAGCTGTGAACCAGGGTTTGTCATTAGAGTAACTCACCCTGGTGCGTGATGGAAGAATGTTCTCTTCACAAAAGTGGATATATGAGTTCACAGTGTCCGTGTACTCATCCAGATCATGCGTGGCTCCTTTAAGCATGCCCCAGTCAGATATTTCCATGCACGTTTCCAGCTTCTCCTCAGCATCACTGGTCCGTATCTTCGTAGTGCTCACAACAGGTTTAGTGAGCTTCAATCTCTGTCTGTATGTGGGAATGAGGTGAACCATCACGTGATCAGATAATCCCAGCGCAGCTCGAGGGACAGCGCGATATGCGTCTTTCACTGTGGTGTAACAGTGATCCAGTGTGTTTAATCCTCTGGTGGGGCATTTAATAAACTGTTTGTAGCGGGGGAGATCGTGGCTCAGATTGCACTGATTAAAGTCGCCAGCCACAATAATCAGCGAGTCTGGAAAACTCCGCTCTGTGTGTTGAATGTGATCCGCGAGCACGCGTTGAGCTTCGCGCGTGTCCGCGTCGGGAGGGGCGTACACAGCGATCAGTATAAAAGAAGCAAACTCCCGTGGGGAATAAAAAGGCTTGCAGTTGATAACAAGAAATTCCAAGGCAGGAGAACAGTGTTTGGAAATTACCGTTACATCAGAGCACCAGATGCAGTTGATGTAGAAGCAGACTCCGCCTCCTGTGGTCTTGCCGGAAAGCTCTGTGTCACGATCAGCACGGAAGAGCTGGAAGCCGTCGAGGCGCAGCGCGCTGTCCGGTATATTTTCCCGGAGCCAGGTCTCAGTAAAGCAGAGGACAGCTGAGGAGGCGAGGTCCTTAAAACGCATCAGCAGTCTCAGTCCATCCACCTTGTTAGAGAGAGAGTTGGTATTGGACAGAAATATGCCAGGCAGCGCCGTTCGCGAGCCTCTCCTGCGAAGTCGTACGAGAGCGCCCGCTCGTCTTCCTCTCTTCCGCCGTCTCACTTTCCGAGCCAAACAATAAACCAGATCGGCGGCAGGGGCTAGAAAAACTGGGAGGAGGTCCGTGGGGGTCAAAGTCCTGATATTTAAAAGTTCTTCACGGGTATAAGTGCAAGCAGACACACAATTGACAAACAAAAACAAACAAAGAGCGCAGCGAAGCACCATGTCGACCGCTGTGGGCGCCATCTTGGATTTCAGACATACACACCATACACACCATCTTTCATTTTTGATGAACTGTTTTTCCACCCACCGGTTTTGAAGATTCATCATGCCTCAAGCTGGTGAAACAGCAAGGAGGAGACAGTGCAGCCGAGGACCGCCAAGCTATCGTGGCAATCGAGGGTTTGGCAGCCTGCACATGCAGCTGTACCTCCCAGAGGGATGAGATTGACTGCTGCGGCGGAATAACTAACTTGGGGGAGTGGAGACCTTACCTGCGCCTTCATCCCCGGGTGATTGCTCTCTCACTCCCTCCACTGCCGCCTCTGCATCCACCTGTTTCCTCACTGTGTGTTGCGAGGCCAGCGCCTGTACGCAGAAGAATTCGGCGAGAGAGGCCAAGTGTCATCTCCTGCGTGTCGGCTCCTGCCCCACCGGCTTCATTTCTTCCACGGCTCCGTGACCCAGCGTTGGACTGCCGGAGGAACTCCTCCGCTCCTCTGCCTGTCTCCCAGTCTGCGGGGGAGGCCCCCTCTGGAATTCCCAAGGGACCCTGCAACGCCGCAGAGAGGAAGCAGGAGGCTGGGTGTACTGCAGCCAAGACCACTGTTCCCAGGATTAACAGGCAAGTGTGTTTTCATTTGATTAATTCCTTTGATAAATCATCTTGCCTGATGCTCGGGAGTGAGGCCCAGTTTGTGCAGTCTGCTGGGTCCTCACCTACCGCTGCAGTAGAAATTAACCATCGGCCCTGGAACTCGATCTTCAGAGGAAGGAGGGGGCCACGGCACTGAAGAACCCTACTCCAGCCCCGCAGAGCCGCCTTAGTCAGAGGAGGAACGCTGGGACCAACCTGAAGCCTGCACCGACAGAGGAGCATCCCCTGGCTTCAGCCTCTCAGGTTCCAGCGCGGTGTGGGACTCTACCTCCAGAATCCTTGCCGGAGGAGTCACCGGCTTTGGAGAACTCTCTGGAGGACAACTGGACTGCAACATCCATCACACCTGCTGTGGAGGCTGCCACAGCAGAATCAGTGCCTGAACCATCGCCCTCAGCAGGATCAACGGAGTCCTGGACCGCAGTGGAGCTCGAGTTCAAGCAAGTGATTTCTTTCATTTTTCTTTGCTCCGCTTTAGAGAAATCATGCTTGGCTCTTGGTGAGGAGAGTTGGACGCAGCCATCAGCTGTACCTGAGCTCACCTTGCTGGGCTCTGCCGCTGCCAGTGACCCTGACCTCCTTTCTTTGTGCCCGCTGTCCAAGCCTTCTTTCAGGGTCGCTGAAGATAGTCAAACACCGCCAGAGGGCTCCACGACGCCCCTGTCACCTGTTGTTCCACTGGTGGGCTGCTTCCTGGGGATGGTGTTCGCCTTGGTCGATCAGTTTCCCAAGGACACAGCATTGGCCCAGTCGGGGTCCACTGCGTGCTGCAGAGCCTCAGCCAGAGGCCACCGCGGGTGCGGGTGCGTTCATGGCGGGTTCGCCATGAACGCAGTTAGGCTCCCACTGGAGTCCATCGTGGGTGCAGCGGAGCCTGCCCGGTCAGGGGCCACCATGGGTGCAGTTGGGCTCCTGCTGGAGTCCATCGTGGGTGCAGCAGAGCCAACCTGGCCAGGGGCCACCACAGGGACCACCGCGGACCACCTGAAGGATGCCATGGAGGTTCCCTCTCTCCAGTCTGGGTACCCATCAGTCAGCCTTCCTGTGGGCAGGTCACCTCCTGCTTCACCCCTTCAGTCCTGGTAGCTGAGCAACATTGGCCGGCCGCCAGAGGAACTGACTCCCCGGGTCAGATGGCCCACTTTTCCCGGCAGGCCACCAGACACCGTCCTCCGGACCTTCTGCTGGGCCTGTGACTCTGGGCAGCCTCCTGAGCCCCAACACCCGTGGACTTGGGGGGATTAATAGTGGACCCTGGGCGAGGTATTGTGTTCCCTCCTTCCTGTTCCCCCTATCTCCCACCCGAGTTTGTGTTGTTTGTTGTTGTTGCTCCTGTTTGGGGGGGGGGGGGTGATGTTACCTGGGGTGTCTGGGATTTCCACCCCTTAAAGGGGGGGCTCTGTCATGAGCTGAGCCGGTTTGACTTTCCCCGGCTCGGTCTCGAGCTCGTTGGGGGTTTTGGTTTACTGGTTATGTGCATTTTTGATCTATTTGTACAATAATTTCCATATCCTAGCCACTGCCTGACCGGCAGCTGTTAGTCAGCATTGTGATCTACTTTCTTCCACGCTACTAACAGTCTGTCGGTCTGGCCATCCCCCCTCACTCTCCCTTGACTCCATCAGCTGTTTTCTACCCCGGTAATCACCTTCCCCGTGTCTCGCCAAGGTATTCCTTATTTGCCATATCAGTGGCGTTTGTTCATAAGCAGCTTGTTGCTGGACAAACCTTGCTGGTTCATTGTATGTGTTGGATGGCTGTGCTCCGCCATCTAACCATCACGTCAACGAAGGACTATTTGGAGGACACTCGCCGCTCCATTAGAGGACCCGGATCACTAGGCTGTAAGTAATTATAGCGTTTCTCTGTGCAGTTGTGTCGCTATGCTGGTAGCGTTTCCCTTTGCGGCACAACTGCTACGCTTTTCCCTGTGCAGCCTAGCATCACTATTGGACTCTTTCATTAGCCTGAGCTACTCCGCCATTTTGTATGGTTTCTTCTATGGACATTCAATAAATACCCTTGCATTTAAATCCTCATTTCTCCTTCTCTCCTCCGTGCGCAATTGTAAAGCGCACGGGGAGTTTATGACAGAAACAGCCTGTTTTTGAGGAGGGCTTCTTTCCCATGTGTAAAATGGTACTGCTGTGGCTCATATATTTTTGTCTACATATGTATAAGCACAAAGGAGATGCTTGGGACTGCATGTGTTGATTGACCTCACGTCTGGGATGGAACAATACGGCCGGACCGCCTGTGGATAATGGCAGGAGGACGGAGGTGCCTTGATAAGACTCTGAAAGGACTTCCTGACCTCCTCGAGTCAGACGGACAACGGAGAGAACTCGGGGGAAGAACTATTGTCAATGGGGGATTTGACGACATTGTGTGATTCTGCCTCTGATGTGATATGTATAAATGTGGGGGTTTTTATGCAGCTCATTCTCTTCTTGTCCAGAGAGAAAGCTGGGGATGTGAAATCTGCATTAAACCTGAATTGAGAAATAATTCAGTCTCTTTATTTCACGCTCCCCACATTGGTGACCAAAGACGTGAAATGCATAGACGCGATTCCCCCGATCCAGACTCGTCGGAAACCGCCCGAACGAGCGCTGTCTCGATCAAGCTACCAGAGTTCTGGCAGGACAACCCGGACTCGTGGTTCCTTCAGGCCGAAGCACAGTTCGCACTCGGGGGAATAACGGCGGATGACACAAAGTTCTACCCTTCAATTCAATTCAATTCAATTCAACTTTATTTATATAGCGGCATTTCACAACAACAGTCATCTCATAGCACTATCAACTGTAGGGGGGAACCCCCACAGTTGCAGAAAGACTGCCATATCAGTACCATGTCATCGCCAAGCTCGACAACCGCACAGCTCGATGCGTGCGGAGCCTGGTACAGCAGCCGCCCGCTGACGACAAATACGGCGAGCTGAAGGCTGCCCTCATCCAGTGCTTCACGCCCTCAGCCGAAGAGAGGGCTAGGAGACTCCTGGCTATGCACGACCGGGGTGGACGCAGGCCAGTCGACCTGATGGAGGATATGCTGCAGCTGAGGGACACAGACAATGACAATTTCCTATTTAAGCATATCTTCCTGAGAAACCTCCCGATGCAGATGAGGGGGACCCTGTCCAGCATGAGTTGTGTGACCCAGCGGGACTTCTGTGCGCTGGCCCGAGAGGCGCAGCGGCTCCTCGACTCCTGCGATGAGCAGACGGCCACCGCGGCAGCAGCAGACCTCGGTGCGGCGACCGGGAGCAGTGAAGGGCCAGAGACAGCGGAACCAATCCCACCAACGATGGCAGCAGCGCGGCCCCGACGCAGCAGAGGAGATGGCCTCTGCTTTTATCATCGGCGTTTCGCAGAGAAGGCGCACAGATGTGTGCCGCCGTGCCACTTCAAGAGCTCGGGAAACTCCAGGACCGGGAGTCGTTAGCAGCCTCGGCTCTCGGCGAACGAAACAAGCTGCTCTACATCACGGATGTGAGCTCCGGGCGCCACTTCCTCGTGGACACCGGTGCCCAAGTGAGTTTCATCACCCCGACCTATGCTGACCGGCTGGCAGGCCCCCAGGGTAACGGGGCAATGGTGGCGAATGGAGAGGGGACTCTGCTTCTGTTCTTACACGGCCGCACTTATGAATGGACTTTTATTATAGCGGCGGTGAGTTTCAACATGTTAGGTGCTGATTTTCTGTGCTCACATGGTTTGTTAGTTGATCTTGCCAATAGGCGGCTGGTTAATGCACTCTCTTTTTATTCAATCCCTTGTGCAGCGCGAGTGTCCCCGCCACCAGTGCAGACCAACGTCGCCACAGCAGGCGGTAAGTTTCACACACTCCTCACCCAAATTCCAGCACTCACAGTTCCCACATTTTCGGCAACAGTTGCGAAACACGGGGTGTAGCATTTTATCACTACAGCTGGCCCTCCCGTCTTCGTGAATGCTCGGCACTTGGATGCAGCTAAACTCTCCATAGCGCGCGAGGAGTTCGCCAGCCTGGAAAGGCTGGGCATCATTCGCTGTTCGAACAGCCCATGGGCCTCACCGCTGCATATGGTCCCTAAAGCTGACGGCTCGTGGAGACCTTGTGGTGATTACCGCAGGTAACGCCACAGTGCATGACCGCTACCCAATCCCACACATCCAGGATTTTTCGGTGCACCTGGCGGGGTTGCGCATTTTTTCTAAAATAGACCTGGTCCGCGGCTATCATCAGGTCCCAGTCCGAGCCAAGGACATTCCCAAAACAGCGGTAATAACCCCGTTCGGACTTTTCGAGTTTTTACGCATGCCGTTTGGCCTTAAAGGCGCTGCGCAAACCTTCCAACTCATGATGGATGCGGTGTTACGCGATCTCCCTATTGTGTTCGTCTACCTCAACGACATTTTAGTCGCCAGCACTTCCGAGGAGGAACACGAAAAACACCTCACGGCAGTTTTTCAGAGGTTGGGAGAGCACGGGTTAATAATTAATCCAGCCAAGTGCCAGTTCGGCGTGGCGCAGATTGATTTTTTGGGGCACGGCGTTTCCCCAGAGGGGGCAGTTCCGCTACCGGACAAAGTACGCGCAGTGGCAGAGTTTCCCCGGCCACAAACGGTCAAAGCATTACAAGAGTTTTTAGGAATGGTAAATTTTTATAACCGTTTCCTACCCCACGCAGCGCAGCTCATGCAACCATTATATGCCGCGCTTAAAAAGCAAAAACCCTCCAATACGATCGATTGGTCCCCGGAGCGGGAGCGCACATTCGCGGAGGTAAAAAAAAGCCCTAGCAGACGCTGCGCTGCTGGCTCACCCAGACCCAATGGCCCGCATAGCGCTCACCACTGACGCATCAGATTTGGCCATAGGGGCGGTTGTGGAACAGCATGTTGCTGGGATCTGGCAGCCACTGGCCTTTTTCAGCAGATCCTTGCGTGAAGCCGAGCGGAAATACAACGCGTTTGACAGGGAGCTGTTAGCGCTCCACTTAGCCATTCGCCATTTCCAGTTCTGGCTGGAAGGTCGGCGTTTCACCGCATTTGTCAACCACAAGCCGCTCACTTTTGCGATGGCCAAAATTTCCGAACCTTGGTCGGGCCGGCAGCAGAGGCAGCTGGCCGCAATTTCGAAATTTACTACTGATATTCAGCACAAAGCGGGTAAACTCAATGTAGTGGCAGACTGCCTCTCTCGCGCGGTAACAGCACCAGTCCGCGCGGAGGTAGATTATACTACCGCAGCCGCAGGTCAAAATAGCAGCGCGGAAGCGCACGCGGCCCCAGTTCACGTGGGGATAGATTATGCAGCCATGGCAGCGGAGCAGGGTAGAGATGCGGAAGTGTGCGCGCTCCAGTCTGGACCAACAGGGTTAAGGCTGGAGAGCAGGAGTTTGCAAACCAGTATGCCCCCTCTAATCTGCGATGTATCTACCGGGCGGCTGCGCCCGGTGGTTCCGGCCGCGTGGCGCCACCGCGTTTTTGACTCGGTCCACTCCCTGGCGCACCCGGGGGTGCGCGCTTCTGTGAAAATGGTAGCGGAGAAGTTTGTTTGGCCAAGCCTGCGCAAGCACGTGAAAGAGTGGGCAAGAACCTGCATGGCTTGCCAGCGGGCCAAAATTCACAAGCACACAAAAGCCCCCTTAGAACCGTTCCACATCCCGGCCAAGAGATTTGACCATGTGCATGTCGACCTCGTGGGCCCCCTACCGTCGTCGCAGGGGTTCACACATCTTTTGACAATGGTGCACCGAACCACACGCTGGCCGGAAGTGGTCCCACTGGCATCGACCACGGCTGCAGAGGCGGCTCGCGCATTTTTGACGGCCTGGGTAGCGCGTTTCGGGGTTCCGTCGGATATTACGTCCGACAGAGGACCTCAATTTGTGTCTGAGCTTTGGTCAGCGATGGCCAGCAGCTTAGGGGCAGCAATTCACCGCACTACCGCTTACCACCCCCAGGCTAATGGTTTATGCAAGCGTTTTCATAGGTCTTTGAAGGCAGCCCTCAGAGCGTCGCTCACGGATGCAGATTGGGTAAACAAACTACCATGGGTTTTATTGGGGTTGCGTTCTGCGCCCAAGGAGGACTTAAATGCCTCCCCAGCGGAGTTGGTTTTTGCGCAGCCTCTCAGGCTGCCCGGTGAGTTCCTACCTGAGCATCCGGCGCCCGGGCGCCCCCCGGCTCTGGGACCACTGATCGGCACGGGAGCAGACATGCTCCCAGGCCCCGTTCATCACACTTTTCCGCATGTTTTTGTTCCCAAATCTTTAAAAAATGCCGAGTTTGTTTTTGTCAGGCACGAGGCTATGCGGCCAAGCCTGCGCCCGCCATACGAGGGTCCATTTAGGGTGCTGGAAAGAGGTGATAAACATTTTGTGCTGGATTTGGGGGACAGAAAGGAAACAGTATTGACAGACTAAAGCCTGCTTTTGTGATGAACGACGAGTCTGTACCGGTGGCGAGGGCCCCTCGACGTGGCAGACCCCCCAGGGAACACGTCCTGGAGCCCCCGCAGGGATCAAATAATCATTTTCTTCCTCAGTTAGCAGATTCACTGCAGGACGGTGCCTCAGGGGCTGCGAAGCCTGCTTACAGCAAGTTTGGAAGACGTTTGAAGCCCAGACGGCGTACGGACTGATGTGTGATTTTATCATGTTGTGTAAACTATGCTGTATTGTCCATTTTTCGATGTTTGGGGGGGGTTATGTGGCTCACATATTTTTGTCTACATATGTATAAGCACAAAGGAGACGCTTAGGACTGCGTGTGTTGATTGACCTCACGTCTGGGATGGAACAATACGGCCGGACCGCCTGTGGATAATGGCAGGAGGACGGAGGTGCCTTGATAAGACTCTGAAAGGACTTCCTGACCTCCTGGAGTCAGACGGACGACAGAGAGAACTCGGGGGAAGAATTATTGTCAATGGGGGATTTGACGACATTGTGTGATTCTGCCTCTGATGTGATATGTATAAATGTGGGGGTTTTTATGCAGCTCATTCTCTTTTTGTCCAGAGAGAAAGCTGGGGATGTGAAATCTGCATTAAACCTGAATTGAGAAATAATTCAGTCTCTTTATTTCACGCTCCCCACACTGCAGTAATTAAACCCTGAGGCTTTTTGACCAAAGCTTGTGAAAAACACCACTGGGAACTATGTCAATATGTAGGAAAAGTGCATAATTGGTGAATTTTAATTCATTTCTCTTTGATTTTTCTTGCTCTCTTGCACAGGTGCTTCTCCAGGTAAACTAAAATGTGTTTTGAAGGCTTACCTCCCACACACAGGATGGCCGCCACTATCTGGAAGATGCTGTAGATGAGCGGGAAGGAGAACATGAGGTCCAGCTCGTCTTTGGTGAATGACAGCTGCACGATGGTGTTGCACAGCTGCGAGTTCTGCAAGCCTGTCTCCAGGGCGATGGTCCTGGCTCTGAACACAGAAGAGGCTCGTCAGTGCATGCAACCATGTTATAGAAAAATAAATCACAAATTTATGAAGAAAAAAATAGCAGAAAAATGTTTTAAATTTTATAGAAGAATCGATCAAATCTGATTACTGTAAAACATTACATTTCATTACATATTATTATACTGCTCAAAAAAATAAAAGGAACACTTTGAAAACACATCAGATTTTAATGGGAAAAAATATGCTGGATATCTACACTGATATGGACTGGATAATGTGTTAAGAATGAAAAGATGCCACATCTTTTGATGGAAATGAAAATTATCAACCTACAACCTACAGAGGGCTGAATTCAAAACACTCCAAAACTTACTCAGATTAAAAAGTGTTCCTTTAATTTTTTTGAGCAGTATACAGTATATTGCTTACATCTGAGTTCAGATCTAAGTGGTGTGTAATTAGTGAAAAAACTATATAATGAAATGTAATGTTTAACAAAAATTTTCTATCAAATTCTCGAAGAAAAATGTGCCAAATATGAAAAACCTAAATTTATGCAAAAAAAGTTACAATTTTTGGACAAAAAAGTCACAAATTTATGAGAGAAAAAAGTCATAAATTTATAAGAAAACAGCTACAAAACATTTGAGGAAAAAAGTTACAGAATTTTGAGAAAAAAAACTTGAAAATTAATAAGAACAAAATATTGCAAATTTTAGCAGTGTCACGTTAATCATGATTAACCTTGAACTCTGTGAATTCCGCGAGCGATCACGTCTCTGCATCTTAGTGCGTCTCAGTGTGCACTGAAAAAAAAAAGCTGTATTTCCGGTCTTCCAGTACAGACACAGCCTTGTTACAACCTGAGAAAAAAACTGTGTGATATATTCATTTTTTGTGGTATTTTTACAAAATTTTGACCTGAGCTTGAAAACACTTGGTTCTACATTTCTGTTGTGTTTTCCAGCCAGTATCTGACAGCTGTATGTTATTTGCAAGCATTTGTGTCTAAAAAAACACACAGGCGAACTTTCTTGTTACTCAGTGGCAAGAGCACTTAGAGAGATTATGACTTTTGCCAAAAAATTCAGAGTGTTTTCTTTTAAATGAGAGTAACCCCATGAAGATGCTGCAAAGGGTTGAAGAACAGCTTTTGATTTACTTTGGGCATGTTATTTTTAGGCATTTTTAGGGAAGTTGAACAGAGTTCAACAGGTTAATCGCGATTAAAACTTTCCCCCTATTCAGTACACACATAGTGATATGTTTCATGTGGGGCACAGTTTTGATCGCAATTCTTCTTCTTCTTCTTGGAGTATCAGATCTGTTTGCAGACGTTGATGATCAAGGCTCTCCAGTCTTCTGTCATCTGCTCTTTGGATGAGTTCTATGTTGCTGATGTTTTTGCCAATGAAATCTCTTAGGCTGGCGATGTATGTTATATGTTGTCTGCCACGATCTTTCTTTCCTTCTCTTTTCCCAGTTAGCATTACTTTTTCCAAGTTATCTTTTCTGATCATGTGACCAAAAACTTTGAGCTGCCGCTTTCTAATTGTTGTGATGGGTGATCTTTTTGTTTTTGCCGTCAGCATTTTTTCGTTTGTCTTCTTTTCTGTCCATAATATACGTAGCATTCTTCTTATCAACCACATTTCAATAGCCTTTAATTTTCTTAACAGCTGTTTATTTAAAGTCCAGCATTCACAGCCATAGAGTAAAACTGGCCATTTATATCTTGAGGACTTGGAGTTTGGTGTCAAGGGAGATATTTCTATTTTTGAGAATAGGACTCATTTTACTAAAACTGTCTTTTGACATGGCGGTACTCTTACTTATTTTCTTTCTCACACACACACATCACTCTTCCGTCTGATGTTATTGTGAAACCAAGGTATCTGAACTGGTTCACTTGTTTGATTTTTTTATTGTTGCATGTGATGTTACACACTGGGGGATGTGGTTTCTTGGAAACTGTCATGCATTCTGTTTTGTTGATGTTTAGAGAAAGTCCATATGCTTCACTGTGGGCTACTACAATGTTTAGGATGTTCTGCAGCTTTCTTTCAGAGTCAGCAATTAGTACAGTGTCATCTGCATATCTGAGATTATTTATGTTTGGTCCTCCTACTTTTATTCCTTCTTGATCATCAATGTTGTGCAAGATCGTCTCACTGCAAATGTTGAACAGATCTGGAGATAGAACACAACCCTGTTGAACTCCTCATTGAATTGGCTTAAATTCACTCTCCAGCATTCTCCAGCTATTCTGATCGCTGCCTCTTGTTCCCAATATAAATTTCTGATAATCCTCAAGTCTTTCCCATCAATATCTATTTTGCTTAAAATTTTAAACAGATTTCTGTTGTAGCATCAAGATGCTTGCTTTCCCAGGACCCCAATGTAAACAGTTGCCTCTTGCAGAGATTGTAAGGATTGGAATTTGCTTTTAAAGGCTCAAAGGAACATAAAATTCAGGAGACCAGACCTCTCAACGTGAACACTGCATTTGATAACGTACCTTTTCACAGGAAACCAATGTTCTTAAAAGAGTCATAAACCGCTTAATCTGACGGGTTTATAGCACGATACTATCCAGGTCTTCGCCCAGATACTAAAGGAAATCATCTACAGCTCAACAGTACCTCCTAGCGGATACCTACAAAATGTGTTTTCAGTATGTAGGATGACTTTTAATTTGTTCTAAACATTAAGTTTCTTTCAGCTTATCCTCTGGATCCTAAGGACACTGAAAATCATCCCTCTTTTATCACCAACCATGGTTTGCTGCATGTTTTGCTGCATTTTGATCTAAATGTGAATGCATGTATTATAATTATGTATAAGAAATGTTATATTCATGAGTGTTATTGGAGTAATGGTATAAATGCATGATCACCAAATATTAGCCAAGTCATTTAATCTAGTTAGATTTTATATTGAGCATTTAATTTCATAAGAACTGACTGAGTGTTGATTTTCCCTCTGCAATTTCATGGGATGGTGTCTTCATTTGATTGGCTGCTCTCAAACAAAGAAATGTTCTCACATTGGATAGCAGCCATTTCAAACTGCTTCTGAAAAAGTCGATTGGTCAGTCTTGCGATCGACATCATCAGTTTTACGACCCGGCGAGGTAACTTTAAAAGAAAGAAGTTAGATTAGAGAAAAGTAAGAGAAAAGTAAGAGAGAAAAGAAGATCAGAGATCAGCAGAGTAAGCAGAGTAAGAAATAAGATCAGACAAAGAACAGGCAGGAAGATTAGCAAGAAGTAAAGTAACAATGTAACAAGTAGCAAGTTAGAGAACGGTGATAGAATTAAGAATTAGAAACACAGAAAGAAGAAAGAAAGAGATTTTGAGAAAGATTAGGAACTAAATTAAGATTAAAGAAGCAGAATAGTAATCTAGATCTCAGAAGAAGATTTTATTCCACCATTTCAAGGCCCTGTGAAGTTTTACTTTATTCTCTGTGAAGTTTGTCAAGTCTTTTTGGTTACTGAGGAGAAACCACCTTTTTCTTTAGAGCTCGTCCTTTTAGAGAATCAAATTCTCAAACTTTTTCCTTCACCTCAGAAGCCATTCTTATCCTAGTAAATGTTTTTCTCATTTTTTTCATGACTTTTCACGCCATTAAAGTGGACCTTTAATTTGCCTAATTTAAAGTGAACAGAGACTGAGAAGTTTCTCCTTCAGTTTTTGGGTCGATCCCGCTACAAGAGATCTCAAATTTGGACTCTTTTCCAAGGACTTTTCACGCCGCCCTGAGACAAACCATCCACGGCTGCCACTGTCTCCTTGAAGGGCCCCCCAGCTGAGTTATCACCTCCACGGCTGTGAGGACAGCAGCCGCTTCCTCCGACGTCCTAACTTCAAAACCCAGCGGTACCGACCCGCGGAAACGTGGACCTACGGCTGTTGTGTGAGTGAAACTCTTATTTCTCCTATCTGCTGGGTTAAAACGTGATGTCCTAACAATTAAATTACAATTGAATATGGCCCGTATTTCAGGGCTCAATTAGTCTCTCAGCCACAGGATAGAGCTATCAACTGAAGGAAAACTCTTAGTCATTTTTAAGTAACTGCCCTTAAATTTTTGTAGATTAATTCAGAATCATTTTTTTAGATAATTAGCTTATGAATTTTCCCCATAAAATTGCGTTGTTTTGTTAAAACATTCCAGCCTCATTTACCGTTGAAACATAAGTCTAGTTCCTCCTTGGTTCTACAGAGGTGTAACGCTGGAGTTTATGTTCAGGAACCCAATATCAGTTGATGTGATATATTACGCTGTTATCATCTGAATCTGTTTATTCATCATTTGAACGCTATGCCATGTAAACTGAATGAGTTTAATAAAAGGGTGAATGAGAGAAGTTGAAGCGTTTTCCTTTCGCATATACAGGTTTCCTAATCACGGCAGGACAAAAACTCACTGAAACTTTGAGACTGATTCATTAAGTAATTTAAGGTACAAAATTAATTAAAATTAAAGTTAATATTATTGTCCGTTAGGACTGGTGCCCCTTTTATGAGTGCTTTTATTTAATTTAGCGCGTGTAGAAGTGACGGTTTAACTCCGCCCCCTTTCACACCCACTATTAAATAAAATAAATAATTCCTGTACCTTATGACAAATATTTTTATAGGCAATTCACGCTACACTGTCATGATGGCCGCTAGGCCGTCATCAGCATCATCATCATCAGCTGCGCTCACTCCAGCAGGTGGCAATCAGCGGGCTTTAAAAGCCCGACCCGCGGACTCCTCAGCACAGAGTCGTCTGTCTTCTTTGTCAAGCAATGCACCGAGATCTCGACCACAAGTCAAGAAGCGAATGCCAAGTCAAGCCAAGCCACCTAAGCAAACCCTGCACTCATCATCTGCAAGTTCTTTCCCCTGTGCACAGGTGGACCTCCCTGGCGGCGGACAATTCTCCTCAGCTGACGAGGCACAGCCTCCTCCTCCTCGGAGTTCCTCCTCACCCCCGCAACGCCGGGCACCTCGAGCACTACATCACACGGACACAAGGAGCCAGCTGGACTTACACTGTGGGACCTGCAAGTAAGCACCTGCAGCATAAACGCCGCTATTGTTATTGTGCAGCTGTAACCATTGTGCTTGTGTTTTTCCAGGGTTGCCAGGTCACCACAAGACGTGCTCAGCTCCAGTGACCAGATGAGCACACATACATCCACTCACGCGCTACACTCACACTAAATTAATAAAAGATAATTGTCTGTTATCACTCGTGTCAGCGTCTGTCTCTTGGGTCGTAAATCATGTCAGTACGACTCCGTCAGGATGACTCAACAGACAGTGCGCTGTCGTGCCGCTTAAACACTCTCAGCGCACGAGTTGACATGATTTCCCATCAACAGACGGTAATCTTAAACCAACTAACACAAATTAACAGCCGGCTGGATTGCCTGGAGGGACACCAGGCGTTTCCCCTGGCCAGCGGGGCGCCTTCAGTTCCCGCAGCCACTGCTACTAGCCAAACTAACCCACCATCTGCACATCGCCTCACTCCAGTGCCAACCCCCGCTCGTTTTAATGGAAAACTCGGGGAGGCACGGGGATTTTTGATGCAGTGCGAGTCTGTGTTTCTCCGCGTCCCGGGGGACTTTGCCACTGATTCAAACAAAATTGGATATATTATCAACCTGCTGGGGGGCAGAGCCTTAGACTGGGCTTATACCATCATGGCCAAACCAAGCAATCCATTTTTGACTTACCATCAGTTCGTGGCAGAGTTCATGGCAGTGTTTGATCATGTTGACCGGGGCGCAGTGTTAACCGAACGGCTGCTAAATCTTCAGCAGGGCAGCAGGGCAGCCGCCGATTATTCCATTGACTTCCAGGTATTAGCTGCTGAGGTTGGGTGGGGGGAGCCAGCGCTCTGTGGAATATTCCTCCGCAGTCTTAGCCCAGAGCTGAAGGATGAGCTAGCGGCATGGGACAAACCAGACAGGTTAGGGGAGTTATTCTCCCTCACCATCAGCTTAGATAACAGGCTAAGGGAGCGAGCAGCCGAACGGCAAACAGCTTCTCGTTCGAGTAAACCTCGCCCTCGCTCCGTTAGGTCCTTCCCCCTCGCTCTACCCTCGTCGGAGGTACTTCCGGAGCAGGAGGACATGTTAGAGGGGCAATCGGGGATTACAGCGGCTGAAAGACAGCGCCGCAGGGAGCAGGGGTTGTGTTTCTATTGTGGTAATGGGTCACATGGGGTGGCTGAATGCCCGGTTAAAAGGGGAGGTCCGTGGATCTCAGTAGGGGAATTCACGGACAAAGATCAGGAGAAACCCCTCACTAGTTGCCACATCCCCAATAGGCTTCTCCACAAACACAAGGAACACACCACACACGCCTTAGTAGACTTTGGAGCTGAGCAGAATTTCATCTCCAGAGACCTGGCAACCCTGATGGGCCTCAGCTGTCAGCCCTTATAAGATAAGATAAGATAAGATAAGATAAGCCTTTATTAGTCCCACAACGGGGAAATTCCAGGATTGCAACAGCACAGGGATAGCAACACTCAGAGCAACAATCAGAAGGCAAGAAAAAAAAACAAGCAAGCAAGAGCAGCTAATAAACATATGTACGTATTACTATAAAATATATATATATACACACACACACAGACACACAGTGCAGAGCATTGTAGCTGGATGGAATAATATATGAATATATGAACACACAGTGCAGAGCATTGTAGCTAGATGGAATAAATATGTAAATATATAAACACCCACAGTACGGAGCATTGCAGCTAGGTGGAATAAATATGCAAGTATATAAACACACACAGTGCGGAGCAATGTAGCTAGATGGAATAACATGTAGATATATAAATATATAAACACCCACAGTACGGAGCATTGCAGCTAGACGGAACAAATATGCAAATATATAAACACACACAGTGCAGAGCATTGCCGCTAGATGGAATGAAACAGCATAACCGTCTACCCAGCTATCCTGCATGGTATGATTATGTGCCCATACACACTCTCACCCTCCATAGCGACCGGCATGCTCCTAGTTGTATGCCGGAGAGGACCACTGTGTAAGTCTATTGCATCTTCTGCATTCAAAAAACTATTAGTTTGTTACGTCTTTTTTGCTATCTCTGCGAGCAGCCCTGCTTAGGTTGTACAGTCTGACAGCCGTTGGTAGGAAGGACCTACGAAACCTCTCGGTTGTGCACCTGGGATGATGTAGTCTGCTGCTAAATGAGCTCCTCAGTGCATTCAGTATGTCCTGCATAGGGTGGAACTCGGACTCCAGCAGAGATGACAGTTTAGCCACCGTCCTTCTCTCTCCTATCTCCTCCATCGGATCAAGGCGCTGCCCCAGGACAGAGCTAGCTTTCTTAATCAGTTTGTTCAGTCTCTTCCTATCGGCTGCAGTAATGCCACTGCCCCAGCAGACCACTCCAAAAGTGATGGCTGATGCCACCACCGTGTCATAGAATGACTTCAGCAGCGCCCCTTGTACACCAAAAGACCTGAGTCTCCTCAGCAGGAACAGCCTGCGCTGTCCCTTCTTGTAGAGTGCATCAGTATTGTGTGACCAGTCTAGTTTATTGTTCAGATGAATACCCAGGTACTTATAGGATGTCACCATCTCGATGTCTGTTCCCTGTATATTTACTGGTACTGTGAGGGGCTGCCCATGCCTGCGGCAGTCCACCACCAGCTCCTTAGTTTTCCTCGCGTTGATCTGGAGGCAGTTCCGATGGCACCAGTCCACGAAGTCCTGGATAAGCCCTCTGTACTCAGCTTCATCTCCATTGGAGATGAGGCCAACGATCGCAGAGTCATCAGAGAACTTCTGTAGATGGCAGTGTGTTGTGTTGTGTGAGAAGTCCGCAGTATAAAGAGTGAACAGGAAGGGAGCCAGCACCGTTCCCTGGGGGGCCCCCGTGCTACTGATGATCGTGTCGGACACACAGTCCCGGGTTCTCACAAACTGAGGCCGGTTCGTGAGGTAGTCCAGGATCCATGATGACAGGTGCTGGTCCACCCCTGCGCGCAGCAGCTTGTCCTTCAGGATCATCGGTTGGATGGTGTTGAAAGCACTGGAGAAGTCAAAGAACATGATCCTCACCATATTCCCGGGCTTCTCCAGGTGGGACAGAGAACGGTGAAGGAGGAAGATCACCGCATCCTCCACCCCAATGCCATGCTGGTAGGCGAACTGGAGTGGATCCATCGCTGGTTCCACCAGGGGGCGGAGGTGAGCAAGGAGCAGTCTCTCCAGGGTCTTCATCAAGTGGGACGTCAAGGCCACCGGTCTGTAGCTGTTCAGGTCTTTGGGGTGGGAAGTTTTTGGTACAGGTACCACACAAGATGTTTTCCACAGCTGTGGTACCCTCCCCAGTTTCAGGCTCATGTTGAAGATATACGTCACAATCCCACACAGCTGGTCTGCACAGGACTTGAGGAGCTTTGCGCTGATGCCGTCCGGTCCCGGCGCCTTCCTCGCCTTGATC
This sequence comes from Pholidichthys leucotaenia, assembly GCA_020510985.1. Classification (NCBI taxonomy): domain Eukaryota; kingdom Metazoa; phylum Chordata; class Actinopteri; order Cichliformes; family Pholidichthyidae; genus Pholidichthys; species Pholidichthys leucotaenia. The sequence continues at coordinate 102,968,116 of CM035841.1, read as the reverse complement.
TTCCTCAGCTCCGTCCTCACCTGGGTCCTGGTCAGGGTCAGGATGGGGGGCTGTGTGTTGGGAGTGGGGGGGTGTTGGTAGAGTGGGGAGTGGGCAGCAGGACTTGATTTCTTTAGAGGCAGCAGTGGTTGTTGTGCAGTCAGGGGGGAGGGCGGTTGGTCAAATCTATTGAAAAACAGATTCAGGTTGTTCGCCCACTCCCTGCCCCCTGTGGCCTGGGGGGAGGTATTCTGGAGCCCCGAGATGGTTTTGAGGTTTCTCCAGACCCCGCTGATGTCGCTCTGTTGCAGCTTGTCCTCCATCTTCTTCCTGAAGCTGTCCTTGCCTTCTCTGATCTTTCTCCTCAGCTCCCTCTGTACGGACTTCAGCATCTCCCTGTTCCCTGACCTGAAGATCCTCTTCTTCTCTCTCAGAAGTGTTTTAATCTCAGGGTTGATCCAGGGTTTGTTGTTTGAGTGACGCCGTATGGTCTTGGTGGGAACGGATTTGTCCACACAGAAGCTGAGGTAGCCCGTGAAGGTGTGAATGAGGCCATCGATGTCCTCACCATGTGGATCGCAGAGCTGCTTCCAGGCGGTGGCTTCAAAACAGCCCTTTAGGGTGTCCATTGTCTCCTCAGACCATAACTCCACAGTGTGCATGGCCGGAGGTTGTCTGTGCACTAGGGGTTTGTACACCGGCCGGAGATGAACCAAGTTGTGATCCGATCTCCCGAGTGGGGGTAGTTGTGATGAGGTGTACGCCTCCTTAGTGTTTGCGTAGAATAAATCCAGTGTTTTATTGTCTCTAGTGTGGCATGTGACATACTGGGTGAACGTGGGTAGAATGGGAGACAGTGAAACATGGTTGAAATCGCCTGAGATGAGGAGAAGAGCATCTGGGTGTTCTGTCTGCAGCCTGCTGGTTACTGAATGGATGACGTCACGTGCTGTCCCAGCGTTCGCCGTCGGATTTGCATAAACAACAATGCAGATCACGTGTGAGTGTTCTCTCGGGAGATATGTAGGCCTCATGCTAACAGCTAGCAACTCAATGTCTTTGCTGCAGTGTCGTTGTTTAACAGTGATATGTCCCGGTCTGCACCAGTTGTTGTTAACATACATGATCACTCCACCGCCCCTAGCCTTGCCACTGTCTGGTGTTCGGTCAGCTCGTATCATGTGAAAACCCTCCAGCTCAATGTTAGCATCTGCTGCTAGTTCAGTTAGCCACGTCTCAGTAAACAAAAGGAGAGAGCACTCCCGGTATGTGCTATCATAACGGGAGATAGCCGCTAGCTCATCTAACTTTCCCAGTATCGACCGTACATTTCCCATGACAACAGATGGAAGGGAGGGTCTGTACCTTATATTTTTTGTCCTCCGCCTTACTCCAGCCCGGCAGCCGCGGCGTTTTCGCCTCAGTTCTCTCGGTATGTCGAGTATTTCCAATGGGACCGGGTGGCGGTTGAATGCTAGCAGCTGTTCTCTGCTGTATCGTATCCTGCTATAGACAGTGGCTCCGTCCACCGGCTCAGGAGACATTTAGGACGATCTGTGAATCTGTGATCTTATGCCCCCCTGTCCATCTTGTCACCCTGTCCAAGGCGTCATTGACATCAGTTTCCCACCAGATGGCCCCTGTATCCATAATAGTCTCTGGGAATCACGAGCGGAAATACGGTTCCTGATTCTGCCCATCTCCTCTTCACCCGTCATCCTGGGGTACGCCTGGCTTCAGCTACATAACCCCACTTTTGACTGGCAAGTTGGGAGTATCACGGCATGGAGCTCATTTTGCCTGAGTGCCTGCCTCCAGTCAGTGGTGTGTGCCCCCTCGGTCCCGATGCTTCCACCTTCGACGCCTCCCCCGGACCTGTCCAAAGTACCTGATGTCTACCATGACCTGGGTCCGGTGTTTAGTAAGTCACGGGCGCTGTCCCTTCCCCCCCATCGTCCGTATGACTGCGCTATCAACCTCAAGGCTGGGGCCCCTCTCCCGGCGAGCCGCCTATACAGCCTGTCAGCCCCAGAGCGCGAGGCCATGGATACGTATATCAAGGAGTCTCTGGCTTCCGGTATCATCCGTCCTTCGTCCTCGGCCGTAGGCGCAGGGTTCTTCTTTGTGGGGAAGAAGGACGGCTCGCTGCGCCCCTGCATCAACTTCCGGGGCCTCAATGAAATCACAATCAAAGACAAATACACACTCCCCTTGATGAACACTGCCTTCGACTCCCTCCAGGGGGCGTCATGGTTCACCAAATTAGATCTGCGGAACGCCTATCACCTGGTGCATATTCGAGAAGGCGACGAATGGAAGACTGCTTTCCGGACCCCAAGCAGCCACTTTGAATATTTAGTGATGCCGTTTGGGTTAACCAACGCTCCGGCGGTGTTCCAGCGCCTAATTAATGACGTCCTCCGGGACTTTCTGAACTCCTTCGTCTTCGTGTACCTCGATGATATCCTCATCTTCTCGCGCACACTGGAGGAGCACCAGGTGCATGTGTGGCGGGTTCTGCAGCGCCTCCTGGAGAATCAGTTGTTCGTCAAGGCGGAGAAATGTGAATTCCACACGGACCACACCTCTTTCCTGGGATTTATCATCGCCCGTAACCAGGTGCTTCCTGATCCGGACAAGGTCAAGGCGGTGGTGGACTGGCCCACACCTACACCTAGGAAACAGCTGCAGGGGTTTTTGGGTTTCGCCAATTTTTACCAGTGATTTGTGCCTAACTTTGGGAACATCGCCAGACCCCTGACTGCGCTCACGTCCCCGAAGGTTCCCTTTCACTGGAGTGAGGAGGCTGCTGCGGCATTCGAGAGACTGAAGGGGGAGTTCGCCTCGGCTCGTGTGTTGACCCAGGTGGACCCGGAACTACAGTGTCTGGTGGAGGTGGACGCCTCGGATTCGGGGGTTGGGGCCGTTCTCTCTCAGCGCTCCCCGGCGGATGGAAAGATCCGACCCTGCACTTACTTCTCTCATTGCCTGACGCCCGCTGAGAGGAACTACAGCATTGGTGACAGGGAGCTGCTGGCTGTCAAACTTGCTCTGGAGGAATGAAGGCACTGGCTGGAGGGGGCTGCCCAGCCGTTTGTCGTTTGGACTGACCATCGCAACCTTGAGTATCTCAGGACGGCCAAGCGGTTGAACGCACGTCAGGCCCGCTGGTCACTCTTCTTCGGTCGCTTTAATTTCACGATCACCTACCAGCCGGGAAGCAAGAATGGTAAGCCTGACGCCCTCTCCAGGCAGTTTGATGTGCCGTCCTCTGATGAGCAGGAGGAGACTATTCTGCCGTCTGCCTGTGTGGTGGGTGCGTTGTCCTGGGGAATCTGCGACAAGGTCAGAAGAGCACAGGAGGTGGAGCCTGATCTGGGTGGGGGGCCCCCACGTCGTCTATTTGTTCCCCGTTCTGTCAGAGGCCAGGTAATAGAGTGGGGTCACGCGTCTAAACTGGCGTGCCATCCGGGTGTGAGTCGGACCATTGACCTCCTCCAGAGGACCTTTTGGTGGCCAGGGCTACGGAAGGATGTTAACAACTATGTCCGGGCCTGCGCTCAGTGCGCTACTGGGAAGACGTCATCATCAGCCCCAGCGGGCCTTCTGCACCCTCTGCCCGTCCCTTCCCGCCCCTGGTCCCATGTGGCCATGGACTTCGTGACCGGTTTGCCCCCCTCTGGCCACTTCATGACTGTTTTGACAATAGTGGACGGCTTTTCTAAAGCTGCCCACTTTGTGCCTATCTGGGGGTTGCCATCAGCACAAGAGACAACGGACCTTCTTGTCCTTCACGTGGTTTGTCCTCACGGGATCCCCGCTGACATCGTTTTGGATCGAGGGCCACAGTTCGAGTCTCAAGTCTGGAAGGCGTTCTGCACAGTACTGGGGGCCACGGCCAGTCTCTCCTCTGGATACCACCCGCAGAGCAATGGCCAGTGCAAGTGGGCCAATCAGGAGCTGGAGGCTGCACTGTGCTGCGTCATCTCCTCCTGCTCCTCTTCTTGGAGCACGTATCTCCCGTGGATCGAGTACGCTCACAACACCACGGTGTCCTCTGCCACGGGGATGTCCCCCTTTAAGGCATCATTGGGGTACGATCCACCTGTGTTCCCTGAGGAGAGGTAGCGGTTCTGTCAGTACAGGCTCACACCAGGCGTTGTCGGCAGATTTGGTCCATCACCTGCAGAGCCCTCCTGAGAACCACGGAACGCAACATCGAAGTGGCTAACCGTCACAGGAGGCCCGCCCCGGATTACAAGGTGGGTCAGAAGGTATGGTTGTCCACGAAAAACATCAGTGTGCCTGCCGAGAAGCGTAAGCTGACCAAGCACTTCATCGGCCCTTTTGTCATTGCCCGCATTGTCAATCCTGTGTCTGTGCGTCTTGTTCTCCCCCCTCACATGCGCATCTGCCCCACTTTCCACGTCTCTCAGGTCAAGCCCTACATCGCCAACCCGCTGTGGCCACCTCCCGTGGTTCCTGTTCCCCCGAGGATGATCGATGGCCATCCAGCCTGGGGAGTGACAGCAATCCTGGATGTCCGCAGGAGGAGTCGGAGTCTTCAGTATTTGGTGGACTGGGAGGGGTTTGGTCCTGAGCATCGCTCCTGGATACGCCCTGTGTTGATCCTCGATAAACAGTTGATCCGCGATTTCCATCGGGCGCATCCAGGTAGGATTGGGCAGGTGCCTGAAGGCACCTCTAGAGGGGGGAGTACTGTCATGATGGCCGCTAGGCCGTCATCAGCATCATCATCATCAGCTGCGCTCACTCCAGCAGGTGGCAATCAGCGGGCTTTAAAAGCCCGACCCGCGGATTCCTCAGCACGGAGTCGTCTGTCTTCCTTGCCAAGCAATGCGCTGAGATCTCGACCACAAGTCAAGAAGCGAATGCCAAGTCAAGCCAAGCCACGTAAGCAAACCCTGCACTCTTCATCTGCAAGTTCTTTCCCCTGTGCACAGATGGACCTCCCTGGCGGCGGACAATTCTCCTCAGCTGACGAGACACAGCCTCCTCCTCCTCGGAGTTCCTCCTCACCCCCGCAACGCTGGGCACCTCGAGCACTACGTCACACGGACACAAGGAGCCAGCCGGACTTACACTGTGGGACCCGCAAGTAAGCACCTGCAGCATAAACGCCGCTATTGTTATTGTGCAGCAGTAACCATTGTGCTTGTGTTTTTCCAGGGTTGCCAGGTCACCACAAGACGCGCTCAGCTCCAGTGACCAGACGAGCACACATACATCCACTCACGCACTACACTCACACTAAATTAATAAAAGATAATTGTCTGTTATCACTCGTGTCAGTGTCTGTCTCTTGGGTCGTAAATCATGTCAATTTTCATGTTTTACTTTATCAGATGCTTTAGAATAGTCTATAAAACATAGGTATGGATCACGTTGTACTTCTATTGATCTTTCCATCAACATAGAGAGTGTAAATATGGCGTTTCTGGTGCCCTTGTCAGAGAGAAATCCAAAATGGGTTGCTGAGAGCTCTGAATTTAAACTGTCTCTTGCTCTTGCCGTTAACACTCTGAGAAGAATTTTGGTGGTATTGTAGAGGGTAAAAGGGAAGGATGTTGAGGTGAGGCACGAGCGTAGGTCGACACAGATTCTTTATTCACCCTCTAACATATATGTACAGGATATGGCCCCCAGCGTGGCTGCTGGGGCCCAGTTCTGTAAAAGAACCTAGAAGCCTAGGAGAGCTTCTCCAGTCTCTCTGCATTCTCTTTATATAACTTTATTACCTCGCATAGAGACTGGGGCTGGCGCATTATGCATGGGTTTGAACAAAGGCAATGTGTGGCACGATTATCATAACACATGATACATTCATCACCCACATTCGCCTCCCTGTGCTACATGCAACAGCATGGAGCAGCAGGGGCGAAGGCGCCTCATAGCCTGGTCTAATTACCCCACTGGGGGGCTACCCCCTTCAGTCCGTTGTTCAGCCCCTCTTCCTGGTTCTGGGTGTGAGAGAACGTCCACCTGCAGTGTCTAGTGTCACCACAGTATGATGATTAATCACAATTAAAATGGCCGCCATGGTGTCACTTTAATCCCAATTAATCCCATGAGATTGCGTCAGGGTGTGTAAATGCATGAAGTGAGATGTGGCGTCATGTGATTAACGCACCTTGATGCGGCTCGAGAGGGATTAATTACAATAAATCACAATTAAAGTGACACCACTAAAATTAATGTGAAAAAGGTTGCAAATTTTTGAGAAAAAAATCACAAATTTATGAGGAAAAAAGTCACGTATTTATGAGAAAAAACTGAAAATTTACAGGAAAAAGTTGGAGATTAATGAGAAAGAAATCACAAATTTATGAGAAAACAGAAAATATTTGAGAAAAAAGTTGCAAATATACAAGAAAAAAATTTCTAATTTATGTGAAAAAGTTTGCAAATTTTTGAGAAAAAAGTAAAAAATTTATAAGAAATGTTACACATTTCTGGAAAAAAGGTCACAAATTTATAAGGAAAAAAATCACAAATTTATGAAAAAAAAATTTACAGGAAAAAGTTGGAGATTAATGAGAAAAATCACAAATTTATGAGAAAATAATTGAAAAATTATAGGAAAAAGTTGGAGATTAATGAGAAAAAAATCACAAATTTATGAGAAAAGTTTCAAAATATTTGAGAAAAAGTTGCAAATTTACAAGAAAAAATTGCTTATTTATATCAAAAGTTGCAAATTTTTGAGAAAAACAAAAATTGCATTCTGAGCTTGACCTTTGACCTTTTGACCCAAAGGTATAGCCATAAGTGCTAACCCCAAAGGTCAACATATGTACCAAGTTTGGTGGTGGTAGCCTAATTTCCTGTTGAGCCGCAGATGGCGTGGCTTAAAATGTCTCCGTGAAGTCTTTTTTTGGTTGCCCAAACCCCCGCCTTACCTGTACCAGGGCTGACCCACGACTAGAGCCAAGAGGAAGCCGAGGCCAGAGCCGATGAAGGGGTAGATGGTTCCTATGATCCACAGGGAGGGGCCAATGTTCCAGGAGGACTGGTAGAGGACACCTCCCACCACGGCAATGATGACCGTCAGGAAAAAACCGGTGATGGACCCCACCTTTGATCGGAAAACACAAACAAATTACTGACAACAAGCCTCACTTCCTTTACTTTTTAAATCTGCAAATAAAAACTCCAAATTAAAGAGACAACTTGACAAACCTGTGTACAAGGACGTACATTGAAATTTTTCTGGAGCATTTTCCATATACCCTACCTTGAGAATCTTTTTTGCATACTTGGGCCATTTGCGCTTCACCAACATCCCCACGGCGATCGGGATTAGCAGGGGGGCGAGCGTCATACCTGAGGGGCGACAGATATGTCAAACAGACCGGAGAAGCAAGATTGTGACAAACGCGTTTCAGTTTCAAAACTGCCAGGACTGGCTCCGCTCACCGATGCTGTCGTAGGGGATCTGGATAGTGTTGCTGGATATCCACACATTGGTGTAGATGAGAAGGCAGAGAGGCATCATGCCCAGGGCCAGGATGGAGGAACAGGCCGTCATACTGATGCTGTGCAAACACATAAGTGGAAAAATAGGCATCAGCCTCTGGAGAAGCCCAAAGCTAGTTGTGAAACATGGGGGAGAGGAACAAATAAAAAAACAGCAGAGCAAGTAGAACGAGTGGAAATAATGATCCTAGCACAAGTTGAGGCAACAGATTTTCAAAATAAAGACAGAAACAGAGAATCGATTGAACATATCAGCTCTTGGCTATACTTGATGCTGGTAAACAAGAATAAGTGCAACCAGAAGAATTAGTAGAACTAGTGGAACTAGCAGCAATAGACTGTATCAGCTACACCCATTAGCAGTAGTGATTGAGGAAGAGAATTTATGGAACTGGCAGAACTAGCAAAACTTTGCTACACCCATTGAAGGTAGTGAATGTCACGGTGGCCCTCACGAGCCACCATAAGACGCCAGCAGTCACCAGTGAGTTGCAGTGATGTTTATTGGGAAGTGCAGGAACAGAGAATAATACACACAACAGTGCGGGTAGGACAATCACAGGATAACTTAAAGGATGATGAATGAACAGCATCTGAGCCGGGAAATGCCCGATGCGTCAGACGATGTGACGGTAGAATCATAGACGAGGAATAACAGACGATATCATAACAGGACGTACCTTAACAGAACGTATCCAAAGAGGACATGTCTTAACAGGACATGTCTTAACAGAACGTATCCAAACAGAGACTGCTGCATCGGGGTGCATTCAGCGCCTGCTTTTAACCCTGGTCACTAATGACCCTGAATGCAGCACAGCTGTTGACTCTGACAGCAGGGAGCTCCACCGGGCGCTGTCACAATAAGAGCCCGGGGAGCTAGAAGGAATCCTCTGCTGTCAAAGCCTGGAAATGATATAAGATCCGAGTGCGGACGGAACCGGCACTCGGATTGTAACAGTACCTCCCCCTCAAGGCCGAGCCCCTGAGTGGCCAAATAACACCCAAGCCCCCCACCCACCCACCCACCCCCCTAGGGTGGGCGGATGGGGCGCCGGCAGGAGGGAGAGAGTCAAAAGGAGCAAAAACGACAACAGGGGACCAACAAAGCAAATACAGAGACAGGTTGAGAGAAAAAAACCCAAAAACAATACTCCCTTACGTGCGGGTAACAGGGACAGAACCCAACAGGCAATACAAATATCGGTTTTAAACAATAAGGGGACATTAGACAGAGGAGGGAAAAAAAACACCGATCATGGCTAAGGGAAAAAAAGGGTGAGATACAAAATCACATATCAGGCCCCCCCACATATCCCAAAAGCTTACAGACATGAATACAATGAAAAAAACCCGGGATGAATGCAGTCCTGGCTCTGAGACATGGAGGCTGAAAGTTCGGGGGGCCGTCTGGCATCAAGCGGCCACAATGCAGGCAGGGGGAAAAAGGACAGTTCAGGCGGTCTACCCCAGTCCCATGCCCGGAAACAGTAAATTTCAGGTGGCCGGACCAGGCCACCAAACAGGGGGTCCAATGGGTCGGGAGGCCGGCCCAGAGAGCCAAATGGGCATGGCAGTCCTTCAGGCGGCCGACCCGCATCGCTTGCCCACCAGAACCGTAGGGGGGAAGTAGCCGGCGGTCTCGCTGGAGAAGGGAAAGACGAGGGAGAACCGGGCAGAGTGTTCGGAACCCCAACGGCCCCAGGTGGAGATGGGTTGCGCTCCTCAGGAGAACGAGGAGGGTGACGATGGTGATGATGGAGATGAGCCCGTCCAGTATCCGGCGGCAGGGGATCTGCAGCTCCCTCACCGAACCTGGAAACTGCTGGTGCTGCATCCTCGTCGGACCCCGATTGGGTCGCGGTTGCTCCCGCGAAGGACCCCGATTGGGTCTTGGTTGCATCAGCGTCGGACCCCGATTGGGTAGGCGCTGCACCAGGACCAACCTCCAACCCCGAACCCGGAACCTCTGGCACAGCGGGCGAATTCAGATCCACGCCGGCGACCCTGGGAGAAGGCTCGGGAGAGAGAAAAGAACCGGGATCAGGATCACCAGCAGCGCCAGAACCCGGCGAGACAAGCTCGGATGTAGCGGGTGGCTGCACCCGGCTCGCCTCCCCAAGAGACAGGCAAAAATGCTCTAAGATGGAGTAAAGAAAGACAAAACAGAGCACTTGCCTGATCTCGAGTTCTGACGCCATCCAGGACTTCGGCAATCCGGGCTCTGATGGCAGGAGGTCGTCTTCAGGCTCCCACTCAGCTACGGCGGGCTCCGCAGCTGGCATGATGGTACGTGCAGCTCCTGGATCCTCCGGCACTGAAGCCCACGCCGATGGCCCGCACGGCATGGTGGCAGGGGACCCTTGACCCGCTGGACCGGACTGCTCGTCCGTGGAGCCCCGGGGACGCTTCCTCGTCGGCACAGGTTCCACGCTGTAGTCCGCCCTCCTCCTCCGCCCACGATGTGGCTGCGGAACCGGAACCAGGCTCTCCAGAACCGCAGGCCCCCTCCTCATCCAGCGACATTGGCCTGGCGTCAAGGACCGCTCAGCGGAGGAAGACACACAGGATGCGGGGTTAATAATTTCAGCCACAGCAGGTGGTGGGAGCTCGGGGAGCTGCGAACCCCGAACTCCACCTCCAGGAGTCTGACAGAGCAAATCACAATAACAAGAGTGGACTTCCGGTTATGGCCGCCGCGTAGAAGGACGTGCTTCACTCTACTCTGCTTCTAAAAAAAAAAAAAAAAAAATCGGCAAATAACTCTCTCAATTGGAACAAAACCTATCCCAACGTTTGGGCGAGGACATGTCGGTAAAGCCTAAGGCTGGGAAATCAGGTGGAGGAAAAACTGAATGGCCGAAACAGTCCAAGTTAACGGACTTTCACGTCTGTGACGAAGCAGAAAAATCCCCAAATATGGCGGAGGAAGCTAGTGGAGGAGCAGTGACTACTGGCGACGGCACAGGTGCGGTGCTCGCTGCCATTAGTTCAATGAGAGCAGACTTTTCCTCTAAACTTGACGGGATTATTGCAGCGATAGAAGAAATGAAAAAGGAGTTAAGCGACTGTATGGAACGGGTGTCACAGGTGGAGCTCCAAATTTCCAGTGCTGAGGATGACGTCTCCGGCCTACAATTAAAGGTGCGCACATTGGAATTAAAAAATAAACGTCTGGAAGATAATGTTCTGGATTTAGAATCCCGGTCAAGACGGAACAACCTGAGGCTGGTGGGTCTCCCGGAGAGAACGGAGGGTCTGGATCCATGTTCCTTTTTGGAAAAGTGGATCCCAGAAGCGCTGAATAACGCGGAGCTGCAATCATCAGTCGTCTTAGAAAGCGCCCACCGAATTGGCCCACCGAGAGATAACAAAGCATCACCGAGGACGCTGATTATGAAGTTCCTCAGCTACAGAGACAGGATGACGATCTCCAACGCGGCGCGAGCCAAAGGAGAAATTAAATAACAGGATCAACAGGCGCGGTTCTACCCAGATTTGGCCACAGGAATCCAACAATTAAGGAAACAGTTCGACCCCGCCCGTAAAGAGCTGCGCAACCTTGGGATTCATCATGGAGTGATTTATCCTGCAAGACTGCTGGTCACGTATAAGGGCAGAACCCACATCTTCAAGACCCCTGAGGAGGCGCAGGAGTTCATCAAGAAGATCCAAGAAGAGACTGGTGGGAGCTAAGCATGAACAAAATATAAGGTAGAATATTTAAGCATTTGCACAGGCATCTGACTGATCTGAAGCATATAGCAAGTTTACAAAATATAGATTGTATTATATATTAAAAAAAAAACAACAAAAACCTATGATGTACAAAGTTGCTACAAAATTTAGGAGTTAAGTTGGAAAACTACAGAAGAGAGTTAATGTTACGTCATTAAAAGCAGTAGAGTTAGGGTGATTGAGAGGAGAAAGAAAGAATGGTTTTGACTGATCCTCGCGGGTGTGGAGCAGTCAATGGCTATAGCGGGAGACAGAATTTTTTTTTTGATTTTGGGGGGATTACCACGAATGTGGGAAGGGGGAATTTGTTTGTGTATAGTTTGTAGGATGAATGTTCAACCACTCATGTTTTTGCTTCTCTGTGTGAGCATGTTTACATTGCGAGGTAATCTCAAACTTCTTATTGATCATAGACCAAAGCGTTAATCTCAATTTAACCTCATGGAATTGCAAAGGTCTACAAAATTTAAAAAAAACTTAAACAAGTTATGAATAAAATAAAAGACATGGGTTCAAAAATTGTGTTTTTACAAGAAACTCACCTAATAGAGGAGGATGTAAAAAGAATTAGGAGAAGATGGCAAGGAAGTGTATTCACCTCATCATTTTCATTCCAAGCTAGGGGAGTTATGACTCTCATACATAAATTAGTCCCATTTCAAGTGAAAAATGTAATTGGAGACAAATTTGGAAGATATCTAATCATTCAAGGATCTTTGTTATTAGAAAATATAAATTTGGTGAACTTATACGGTCCCAATATAGATGATCAAAATTTCTTTACTAATTTATTCCTTATTTTATCTTCACTTACAGGGCAACATATAATAGCAGGGGATTTTAATTGTACATTGAATCCCGGTATAGATAGATCAACAGGACTAGACTGTACGCACAATGGATGCAGGATGATCATTAATCATTTTATGAAAGAATTGAGATTGCTAGATATATGAAGAGAAATGAAACCACAAGTTAAAGCCTATTCTTGTTATTTTAATATCTACAAGACATTCTCACGTATTGACTATTTTTGATCTCCACAGAATTAAGGTCCAAGATTCAAAACTGCTTCTATGATAATATTGTGATCTCTGATCATGCACCCTGCTGTCTAATATACAGTATGTAGATATGAAATTGACAAAGGAACCAGGTAGGTGGCAATTTCAGCATAAATGGCTTCAGGATGAGGAATTTGTTAAGTACATAGAAAAACAGATGAGTTCTTTGATATCAATACTACACAAACATCAGCATGTATACAGTGGGAGGCTTTCAAAGCTTTTATTAGGCATATTATTAGTTATACAGGTTCAAAATCTAAGAAGACTCAAGAGGAAAGAGTCCAATTGGAACATAAAATAAAAATTCTTCAAGAAAAAGTGTATGCAGGAAGTGACCCAAAGTTAGAGAACGAATTACTGATTCTGAGAGCTGAATATGACAAAAAATCAGCGAATAGAGCTGCCTCGAGTCTTCTAAGATTGAAGCAATCTTTTTATGAACAAGGTGAAAAATCAGGAAAATTATTGGCATGGCAGATTAAACAATTAGAATTTAAAACACCAATTACCAGTATTATAAGTAACGGACAGCCAGTTGTAGATCCTTTAGAAATTAATAGTGCCTTTAGAGATTATTATGAAAAATTATATAATACAAAAAATGAAACTGACTTAACAAAACTAATTGGGTTTTTGGACGGATTATCTATACCATGTATTCCAAATAAAAACAGGGAGATACTGGAGTCTAAAATTAGTCAAGAAGAAGTTGGGCTAGCCATTGATAATATGAAATCAGGAAAAAGTGCAGGACCAGATGGTCTTCCAGTTGACCTCTATAAAAAATTTAAGAATAAATTAATAAAACTTTTAGAAGCATTTCAAAATAGTAATTTACCACCATACATGAATAATGCCTTAATTATACTGTTGCCAAAACCAGGTAAACCCTCTAATAAATGTGAAAATATGAGACCAATAAGCCTATTAAATGCTGACCTTAAGATAATCTGTAAAATTTTAGCAAGACGACTACAAGAAATATTACCAAATATTATTAACCGAGATCAGAATGGCTTTATAAAGGGAAGACAAGGCTTCCATAATGTAAGAAGACTATTTAATATTATCTATTCTAATAAAGAAGCACCGGATACAGCTCTCCTATCATTGGACGCCGAAAAGGCCTTTGATAGGGTCGAATGGCCCTTTCTTTTTGAAGTTTTACAAAGGTTTGGAATTGGAAATAATTTCATAAAATGGGTTCAGATAATATACAATAATGCTACAGCAGAAATCCTAACAAACAGCAATATTTCAAAATCAATAAATATATATAAATATAATAAATATATATAAAACACTGTGTGTCTGTGTGTGTGTGTGTGTGTGTATATATATATTTTATAGTAATATGTACATATGTATATTAGCTGCTCTTGCTTGCTTGTTTTTTTTTTTTTTTTTTTTTTTCTTGCCTTCTGATTGTTGCTCTGAGTGTTGCTATCCCTGTGCTGTTGCAATCCTGGAATTTCCCCGTTGTGGGACTAATAAAGGCTTATCTTATCTTATCTTATATCAATAGAGGATGTCGACAAGGCTGTCCACTTTCACCTTTACTGTTTACTATGGCAATTGAACCTTTAGCGATGGCAGTACGTTTACATCCACAAATATATGGAATTAAAATAGGACCAACAGAACATAAAATCTCCCTGTATGCCGATGACATAATTTTGTTTATGTCGAATCTTAAAAAATCAATTCCGACCTTGTTGAATTTAAGAAAGAATTTTGGGGAAATATCAGGATATAAAATAAATAAAACTAAATCTTCAATATTAATGCTAAATGAGACCCAGAGAAATCACCCAGCTCCTGAGGTAAATCAATTCAATGTTGTAAATCAGTTTAAATATTTAGGAATCCAAATTGTGCCTAAGCTAAAATCAGTCGCCAGTACCAACTATGAAGCCTTAAAGGCGTCGGCCGGACGAAAATTCAATATCGCTAAATCATATCTTAAATTTTTGTGTGAGACGAGCTAATTTGAACCGCACATGTTTTGGTGTCAACAAATGTCGCATAAGGTGACAATGCGCTCTTTAAGTACGCTGTCCTTGAGAGCTGTCTGACTCATTCAAGCGATCAGCGGCTAAGATGGCCACTGACTGTGTGACGTAATTTCAGGGAGAGACACGCACACGCTCGGCGGACATTGCTTGTTTAAGTTTTAAAATCGGCGATTACGGATATTTCTCGGAGTACTTGTGGATTACAAATAGATTATTTATTAAGATTAGGATTTCAGTAATCGAATTAATTATGGTTTGGCATTGTGTTGTCTACGGGTGCGACGGTATATCAGAGGAGCATGCGGTGAGTGTTTATGAATTTCCCGTCCCTGGGAAAATCAGAACGGCATGGGTGAAATTCGTTCAGAAAACGCAAAAAAATTGGAATGATGTCGGTAAATCACTCAACATGTGCAGTAGACATTTCGTTGACAGCGATTTCGAGAATAAGATGCAATTTGTGTCACGACTCGCGGCTCCAGCTGCGCGCACACCTGCGCCTCGTCAGCTGCCGACGCCAGCCACCTGCCCCTGCAAGTAAGCAACATTATCACCGATTATCCCTGTCTCGGTGTGGTGCCCGTTACCCTTGTCCTCTGCTTTTTTCCGGCTGAACGGCGCACTGCTCTGCCGCCTGTGCATCAACCAGTACAAAGATGGGAGCACTACATACGATCCCCCAGCTCCTGAGAGACTGCAACCTAACACAAAAAACAGTTTCACACAATGAAACAGTGCATGTATTATATATATATAAAAATTATCCCATTGATTTTCATGATTTTTGGTGACATATCTCACACCTACAATTTATTTCAGGCACAAAGGGCTGTGAATAAGTTATGATCAACAAAACACGGGTCCTCAGGGATGTGCGAAAGCTGAGTCCAGGGCAGCAAACTTCAAATGTGGAGGCTTTCCACAGTCTGATTATTCATTTTGCACCAAAGAGTGTACACTTCTCATTCCTTGGAATGTTGACAAGGTGAGGAGATGCAATATGTGACCAAAAATATGAAATGCAATTATAATAACTGACATGTTTCAGGACCCAAGAGACAGACACAGACACATACAAAATAGTTATTCTTTATTGTCAAATGTGAGAGTGTAGTGCAAGTGTGACGCTGGCTTTTAAGAGCCGCTGATTAACACCTGTTGTTCTGTGCGCAGCTGGAGCTGATGAGTGGGATGACGGCCCAGCGGCCGTCATGACAATAACAGTGCCAAATACATAGAGTTTCTGCTGATAGATCACTTATATGTCCAAAAATAAATCATTGTGATAATATTCTAATTACAGACTTTGTTTAGCTGCAATGCACTTTAATGAAAATGCAGGCCGCAAGCAGGCACAGAATCGTGATGGTGAGCCGGTCTTCATCATCAGGTACCCAAAATTCAAAAAAGGTGGATATAAACTGCAAGCAAAGAAAGTTAATCCAACTTTCCGTGAGTATAAGAAATATTAGTATCATTTTCTAGGCTTGTATATGATATTTACAGTGGGTGGAGGGTTGGTCTTCATTCAACTTTCACATTTCATAGCTTTTATCAAATTATGTTAATTTTGGTCAAATTTGTATTTCATACTGTAGTCAAATGGATGTCTAATTTTTATTGAATATATTTTTTTTCAGAATATGTGGATGATCTGATGAATACTCTGTTCAACAAAACCTTGGTTGATCCAACCCACTTATGGGAGCAGTGGCACTATGTACAAGCCAGAGTTCCCACCACATTGAGTGCCGAATTGAACCCGAATTTTATACCATAAAATGGTAGAAAAATTATTCAAATGTATATGACATGCAACTTTGATGAATGCTGAAATATTAGAATTATAAAATTGACATGAACATTAATAAACTCAATATATGATTTTACAAAACTTTATTTAAATATCATTTTTCACAAATCTAATCTTGGTAGGCAAAATCCCTTGTAGTGATCCAATGGGAATGTTTCTCTGATGAGGCTCACAGCACAGGCAGGCAATATCACCCTCACTTCTTCCTGAGCTGACGTCACTGCTGCCTGCCCCTATCGACAGATGGCGGTACTGCAGCATCACTAAGTGAAAGATGGGCTATTACCAAATAAAGTCATTTATGGAGGCTGGTGACACATATTAAATCACGGGAATGGCCAGAATGGAATATTTTCATACAATCAGTTTATTGGTTCAATAAAAAAATGTCACCGTCCGAGGACTTTAATGACAGACATTAATGAGTTACTTCAGAGATGGATGTCACTACCAATGTCGATGATCGGGAGAATCAATATACTTAAAAGTAATATTTTACCCAAAATACTTTATTTATTTCAATACATTCCTTTACCACCACCTTCAGATCTATTGTCAAGAATTTAAAAAAAGTTAGTGGAATTTTTATGGAACAATAGGAAGGCTAGATTACGTCTGTCCTTACTATATTTACCATTTGATCGTGGAGGTCTGAAATGTCCAAACTTTATGTTGTATTACTGGTCAGCACAACTGAGATCTATGACATATTATTTTTCATCAAATGATCTCTCTCACTGGACTGAAATGGAATCATACAATTTACCTTTACCTCTTCCCATATTCATATACTCAGACTCGGCAAAAAAAATTACAGAAACAAGTTAAAAATCCATTTGTAAAGCATATGATCAAAATATGGTGTGAAACCACAAAATATTTAAAAGAACCACACTTACTGTCACAATTTAGCCCAATATGGGGTAATCAATATTTTAAACCAGGGAGAGCGGATGCTGTATTTAAAGTATGGAATTTAAAAGGGATTCAAAAGATTCAAGACTTATATCTGTCATGTTCAGATAACATAATGTCTTTTGAAGAACTGAGGATCAAATTTAATCTTAATAGAACACATTTTTTTTAAATATCTTCAGCTTAGGAACTTTATTCGATCAAATCAAAATAATGCTCTCATCCGACCTACTTATTCATCCTTGGAAAAAATTTTGACGAAAGATAGTAAGAGAAAGGGTATTTTATTTAGCGAATGCAAAGTCCTTAAGCCAAGCAGTTGCCTCCTGGTTTGCTGTATGGAGGGTGTGTAATCCTCCTTCCAGTCTTTGGAGCGGGCAAGCCTCTATGATGTGTTCCATTGTTTGCTCCTCTCCACATGCGCACAGTGGGCTCGGGCTACTGCCCCATCTGTAAAGGCTGGCCAAGCAGGGGCCATGTCCAGTCCTGAAGCGATTGAGTGTAGACCACTGTCTCCTTGGAAGAAAGAAAGGGTATTATTTCAGAGTTTTATAACTCATTGACACTATTCTCAAGTGAAAACTCACAGAAAAGATTGAATTATTGGAAAGAAGACCTGCAAACTGAAATTTCAGAGGAACAATGGGAATTGGCTTGTACAGAAGCTCAAACCAAATCAATAAATGTACGTCTTAAATTGATACATTTTAAATGGTTAATGCGGATGTATGTTACACCGGTGGAGTTAAATAGATATAACAAAAACATACCAGATACATGCACAAAATGTATGGAAAGTAAAGGAACCCTATTTCATTGTTTATGGGAATGTAGGAAAATTAGAATTTTTTGGGAAGAGGTGAGAGTAACAATTGAAAAAATAATTTCAAAACAAATCATATTGAATCCTAAATTGTTTTTGTCGGGTTTGTATCCAGAAAAGCATAGCTTTAATAAGAGTGAAAGAGCATTCATAGACCT
This sequence comes from Pholidichthys leucotaenia, assembly GCA_020510985.1. Taxonomy (NCBI): domain Eukaryota; kingdom Metazoa; phylum Chordata; class Actinopteri; order Cichliformes; family Pholidichthyidae; genus Pholidichthys; species Pholidichthys leucotaenia. The sequence continues at coordinate 102,950,111 of CM035841.1, read as the reverse complement.
CAGTTTGCTTAACGCCAAAAAATGTATTGCACTACTGTGGAAAAAGACTCATAGACCAGATGTGACTCAGTGGTTAAGACAGATGTTAACAAACCTTCCACTAGAAAGAATAACATACATACTGAAATCAAAGGAAATTGTGTTTGAGAATATATGGAGACCTTTCATTGATTATGTAAAGAATTTAAACATAACTTTTGAAGAAGAAGGTGAATGATGTGTGTGGACCTTGTAAATTCCAAACTGGTGAATGTATAATATGTATACTTATGTAATGGATTGCCTAGACTAAACAGAGGAGCATTGTTGAAGACCTGTCTTTGTTAGTGGTTGTTGGTGTTTTTTAGTACAATTTTTTTTTTTTAATTACTTTAGTGTTAGTGTTTGATTGTTTGTGTTGTGTTTGTAAAAAAGGTTCAATAAAAAATATTGTGGGAAAAAAACAATAACAAGAGTATGAATGAACTTGGACTTGCCTGTCTCCTGAAGGTTGAGTGGTGCCTGCTGTAGCGGACGTTGCTCCTCCCTTTCCCCGCCGGATGGTGACAGCGGGCCTCCTGGAAGGACAAGGTGGATCCGCTGGAGATGGTTCCGGGACGGGGCTCACCAGGGCTGGACTCAGAGCACACACAGTGGCCGGGGAATGCGTCGAGGAGGAGGGGGCGACAGCTGAAATGAGCCGGGCACGGGACGCTGACGAGAGAGCGGAAGATGGCCCGGGGGGAGAGACTGCAGGAATTCCCCTCTGACAAAGCGCAGGGATGGCAGCTGTGTGGGGGGTTGAGCCTTTGCGGTGGCCCGGAACAGGATCTAGGCGGGGTTCTCGCTGAGGTTGACCGGGCGGATGAACAGCGGAGCGAGCAGCTGTCATTCGGCCTCGGGTCTTAACAGCAGTCAGCTGCAGCTCCTCAGGAGGAAACCCGAGTGACGTCACGCCCGATGGGGAAAGACCTCTGGATGGCGCAAACTCCCGGGCCGGAGCGGAGGCAGGAGCGGGATCCCGAAGCGAGGGGTGACGTCTCCTCCTCTTCGGCTTCCTGCCGGGATTTCCCTCCAACCCACGGAGTATCTCTCGCTGTGCGGCGATGTCCTTTCTCCTCGCGCTGACTTCGGGGTGGTCGGCATAGCGAGGGAGATTATTAAGGAGAACCTCAGCGTAGTCTAGGTGCCAGCGAATTTGGTTTGGGTCGTCATAGAGACTAGCGGTGAAGAGCATCCTGTCGATGTTCTCCAGGGCGCTGGCTAGCTCGTTGCCCAAGCGCAGAGCGCGGCTCCTGGGAGATAGCATGCTTCCAGAGCTGACACCCAGACTGGGAAGAACAAGGTCCAATACTGCAAAAACTCATGGTGAATGGCGTCTCGGCGTGACGCCCCTCTCCGGACGTACTGGCAGCAGTCTACTGTCACGGTGGCCCTCACAAGCCACCATAAGATGCCAGCAGTCACCAGTGAGTTGCAGTGATGTTTATTGGGAAGTGCAGGAACAGAGAATAATACACACAACAGTGCGGGTAGGACAGTCACAGGATAACTTAAAGGATGATGAATGAACAGCGTCTGAGCCGGGGAATGCCCGATGTGTCAGACGATGTGACGGTAGAATCATAGACGAGGAATAACAGACGATATCATAATAGGATGTGTCTTAACAGAACGTATCCAAACAGAGACTGCTGCATCGGGGTGCATTCAGCACCTGCTTTTAACCCCGGTCACTAATGACCCCGATTGCAGCACAGCTGTTGACTCTGACAGCAGGGAGCTCCACCGGGCGCTGTCACAATAAGAGCCCAGGGAGCTAGAAGGAATCCTCTGCTGTCAAAGCCTGGAAATGATATAAGATCTGAGTGCGGACGGAACCGGCACTCGGATTGTAACAGTGAATGAGGGAGCAAAACTGTTGGAACGGGCAGAACTAGCATTACTGGAGAATCAAGTAGAACTGGTGCAACTGGTTAAACCAGCAGAACTACCAGATTGAGTGGAATTAGAAAAACTAGTGGTGTTAGTCTTTCTTGGCTATTTCCAATGACACTAGTGAATGAGGAAGCATAACTAACAAAAAAGGTGGAACTACAGAACCAGTGGAACTAGCAGAATTAGTGGAACTCACAGAACTAGTGGAACTAGCAGAATTAATGGAACTATCAGGACCAGGGGAACTAGCAGAACCAGTGGAAGTAGCAATACTGGTAGAACTAATGGCAATAGACTTTCTTGACTACATCCTGTAACTAGAAAAGCACTCGGAGAGCGCAGACCTCCGCCAAGCACCACAGTTCCCCCCATACAGTGTTTGTGTGTATGTTTTCAGATTCCTTGACCATGAAAACATATGACTAGCAATTGGATTCACAATGATAGGATTAGTGGTTCAGTAGTTATTGACGAAAATGGCATTTTCCGTAATGGCGGTTTAGCGCCACAGTTCCCCCCATACAGTGTTTGTGTGTACGTTTTCAGATTCCTCGACCATGAAAACATATGACTAGCAATTGGATTCACAATGATAGGATTAGTGGTTTAGTAGTTATTCACGAAAATGGCATTTTGCGTAATGGCGGTTTTCTTGTGGACGGTGATCTGGATCACCACCAAAATCTAATCATCTGTAGGATACCGCATTTCTGACAATCTGTGAAAATTTCATGAAAATCCATCCATAACTTTTTGAGTTATCTTGCTAACAGACAGACAGACAGACAAACCAACGCCGATGAAAACATAACCTCCTTGGTGGAGGTAATAAATGAGGGAGCAGAACTTGTGGAACTGGCAGAACTAGTGAAACTGGCAGAACTAGTGGAACTAGCAGAATTAGTGGAACTCACAGAACTAGTGGAACTAGCAGAACCAGTGGAAGTAGCGATACTGGTAGAACTAATGGCAGTAGACTTTCTTGACTACATCCTGTAGTAAATAAGGGAGCAGAACTTATGGAACTGGCAAGACTAGTGGAACTAGCAGAACCAGTGGAACTCGCAGAAGTAGTAGAACTAGCGATACGGTAGAACTAATGGCAATAGACTTTCTTGACTATATCCTGTAGTAAATGAGGGAGAAGAACTTGTGGAACTGGTAGAATCAGTGGAGCTAGCAGAGTTAGTGGAAGTAGCGATACTGGTAGATGTAGTGGCAATAGACATTCTTGTGCCACTAATTACACACTGCTTAGATCTGATAAATAAAGGCTTATCTTATCTTATCTTATCTTATAATGAAATGTAATGTTTTACAGTAATTTCCTATCAAAATCTTGAAGGAAAAAAGTGACAAATTGATAAGGAAAACCTAAATTTATGAGAAAAAAGGTACAATTCTTTGAATAAAAAGTCACAAATTTATGAGAAAAAAGATAAAATATTTGAGAAAAAAGTTGCAGACTTTCAAGAAAAAAGTTGAAAATTTACAAGAAAAAAAATTGGAATTTGAAAAGCTGCAAATCTTTTTTAGAAAAAAGTCACAAATTTATTAGGAAAAAGTCACAAATTTTTGAGAAAAAAGTTACAAATTTATGACGAAAAAAGTCATAAAATGAGAAAACAGTTACAAAATATTTGAGGAAAAAAGCTGTAAATTTACAAAAAAAACCCTGCAAAATTCTGAGGAAAAAAGTCAAAAATTTATGAGAAAAATTATAATTCTTTGATTAAAAAAAGTCAGATTGTTGTAGAAAAAAGTCACAAGTTTATGAGAAAACAGTTACAAAATATTTAAGGAAAAAAATCAGATTTTTGAGAAACAAGTCTCAAATTTACAAGAAAAAATTGATAATTTATGTGGGAAATTTTTCAGAAAAAAAAACCTGATGAATTTATCTGGACAAATTCACAAATTTTACAAGAAAAAAGTCACAAATTTATGAGAAAAAAAGTTACAATTTTTTTTTAGAAAAAAAAGTCTCAAATTTGAGAAAAACGTTACAAAATATTTGAGGAAAAAAGTTGCAGATTTTTGAGAAAAAAAGCAAATTTACAAGTAAAAAATTTATGTGGAAAAATGTGCAAATCTTTGAGAAAAAAAGCACAAATTTATGAGAAAAAAGTCACAAATTTTTCAGAAAAAAAATGAAAATTTACTAGAAAAAAGTTGGAGATTTATGAGAAAAAAAGTCCCAAAAATTTCAGAAAACGCTGAGAATCTACATGATTTTTTTTCTGCTGATGATTGGTGGTTCAAGGTCATTTTGGTGGGTAGGCACTATATAAGCACTAGCTTCAGCCTACACCCTTTCAGTTGTTCTTTTGTGTGTTCTTATTGTATTGTATGTGTGTTTATTATTATTACCAAATAAATTCATTTATTCATTCATTCATTCATTCATTTTATTCAGTTATTTAACATGATATAAAAAAGGTTTATGATGATATGAGGGACAATTCTCTCTTTTCTCCAGGTTGGAGGTGGGGCAGCCCCCCCCCCCCCCGTCCATCTCTTGGTGAACACCTATGGATGAGGATGGGGGATGGCAGGTTAATAAGTGGATGATTTGGGGTCATTTTGCTAACAAGGGGGATATCACCCCACCCCACAGCCCATGCTCCCTCAAATCACCAAGATATATCTCATAGGCATCGTCCCATGATCATGCCAGTCAACATATTCATCCGTGGTCCTTACCTGAGGTCCAGGTCTCCATCTAGCCAGTAGCAGATGATGTTGGAGGTGCTGCCCCCTGGGCAGCAGCCCATGATGATGATGACCACAGCCTGCACGGGCAGCACGCCAAAGGCCAGCGCCAGGGCGAAGGCCGTGAAGGGCATGATGCCGAACTGGCACAGGAAGCCGATGAAGATGCCCCAGGGCCTCCGGATGTGGCCCCACAGCTTGGTGGCCTCCACCGTGCAGCCCATAGAGAACATCATCAAGGCGAGCATGGTGGTGAACGCCACGCTTACCGCCAAGTTCAGCTTTGCATTGAAGTCGTCGGGGGGCACCAGGCAGTCGGCGCCCGAGCATACGGTGGCGTTGGAGTTGCAGGTGCCGTTTAGCTCCGACGTCCTCATCGTGGCGGGAGGTGGCAATGATGGAGACTCGCAGTGATGAGAGAGAGAAGACAAAACCGGGTGGGAAGAAGTCCCGATTTTACAAAAAAAGTGTTGCAAACTCATAATGAAAGTTGCAAATTTAAAGCAAAAAGTTTAAATTTCTAAAAGAACAAACAGCCAGAAGTGTTAATTTAAGCCAAATCAACTTGCAAATGAATAGTCATGGGGGTCCAGTCCAGAAGTGTCCACCTCAGAAGTGTCTCCAGCTGACGTGTCCCTCTGTCCTGTTAGGAGACAATGACAATGGTCTTTATCACACTCTCAAAGAAGACAAATAAAACTGGGCAGTAAAATCAAAAATTAACCAATACTTCTTGTTTTTTATGGGGTCAGTGTTCTGAGGCTGTGTACTTATTAAGACATATACATTAAATATGAAATGTTATTACACCTTTTTATGGCCCTCGGGCACTTAAAATTTTATTGTGCAGAGTCCTCGTCATTATGCAGGCAAGATGCTTACGGTTCTTGAAGGGAAGAGGACGACAGGTGACCTATATGTACAACACTCACTGTGGTTATGACTGTCTTCTGGAACCTTTTTATGGCCCAGTAATCATACAGTGTGGGAAATACACGTGAGGAAAACTTTAATAAAAAAAAATGGGGTTTTAAACCAGATGCACAGGAGATTTGCAGCAATATTTATGATTTTTCCTGTAATATTTCACCTCTTCCACATAAGAGAAAAAATTATAGTGACATTGAAATCTAAATATGCTGGGTTATTTAGTTTGGATAAGGGGTCAGGACCTGTACTTATATAGTGCTTTTGCTATATAGTTTTGCTATATAGTGCTTAGTTTGCTAACCACATATATGCTACACCAGTTGAAAACCAAAGTTACCAAGCGCTTTAGTGCTGAACGGCCACTAAAACAATGTTTTCAGCTAAATTCATTTGACAAGCTTTTATTTTGGTTCTTCTGCCAACCAGCAGTCTGAATATTGAAATTAGCTAAATACTTAGTATCCATATTTAGGCATTAGCATTGGCATTTAGGGTAGTATCTCAATGGGCTGAGACAGCTCGCAACTACACTAATATGAAAAAGTGTTTTTCCCCTTCCTGATTTCTCATTTTTTGTATGTTTGTCACACTTAAATGTTCCAGATCATCAAACAAATTTAAATATTAGACAAAGATAACACAAGTAAACACAAATGCAGTTTTTACATGAAGGTGTTTATTATTAAGGAGAAAAAATCCAAACCTACATGGCCCTGTGTGAAAAAGTGATTGCCCCCTAAACCTAATAACTGGTTGGGCCACCCTTAGCAGCAACAACTGCAATCATGCATTTGCGATAACGGGTAATGAGTCTTTTACAGCGCTGTGGAGTCGTCTCCACAACTACCGGACTCACCCCTTTTGAGGCGTCATTGGGGTATACTCCTCCGCTGCTGCCTATGGCCGAGAGGGAGGTCGCGGTTCCCTCCGTGGGGGTCCACGCGCGCTGCCCTCGCCTGCTCTACTGAGCGCAACCTGGCCATGGCCGACAGGAAATGGGTGCCTGCCCCCAAGTATGCCATGGGGCAGCAGGTCTGGCTGGCGGCTAATCAGATTCCTCTGAAGGTGAAATCCAAGAAACTGTCTCCTCGCTTCTTAGGACCTTACACGATCTCCAGAGTGGTCAACGATGCCTCAGAACAGCTAAAGTTACCACCGACCCTACGGGTGAACCTGAACTTCCATGTGTCACACATTAAACCCCTCTCGGTCAGCCCCCTCTGCCCCCCCCCCGCGAAACCACCTCCTCCTCCCCAGATGATCGACGGCCACACCGTCTCCACTGTTCATCAGATCCTGGATGTTCGCCGTCAAGGCCGAGGTCTGCAATACTTGGTCGATTGGGAGGGGTACGGCGCGGAGGAATGGTCCTGGGTTCCCATGACTGGTGTGCTGGACAAGGAAATGCTCCGGGCCGACCACTGAGCCCATCTCGAAAAGCCCTGTGGACCACCAGGAGGCGCTCCTCGAAGAGGGGGCCCTGTCATGGGCGGTGAGAGCGTGCCCCCTCCTTCCCTTTTATCTCTCCTCAGGTCATCAATGCACCTGAGTGAGAAGACACACCTGCTCCCTCTCATCAGCCAGGTTTATAAGGAAGCACTCTTCAGTGACTCATCGCTGGCTCATCTGGGTATACTGCTCATCACTAGGACAAGCAAGTACAATCATTCACACAGGTGGAAACGTTACCCACCTGTCATTCTCTTTTCCCTTCACGTTGCTGCCATTGTGCGGGTGTGTCTCCGGGCCTGCATGCACTCTCCTGCCACCTCGTCACCAAACTACGGCACTCAACCTCCACCCGGTCAGGCACTACCAGCTCCATTCCCTTCACCCTGCTGGTTCGTCTATTCCCCACTGGGGCCCTGCTGGTTCTCCTTTGGAGCTCACATAAGTGGTAATATGGCCAGTCCATTTTCCCTTACTCTGTTCCTCCATTTACAGCTCTCGTCTTCTCTCCACAGGCCATTTTCTCTGGTGAGTTACTGGTTCTGTAGCTGTGCATCTATTTTGACATTTAATAAAGATCTCAAACGTGTGTTGTTGTTTGATTGCTCTTCCTTGTTGCTGCATTGTGCACGTGAGCGGATTGTTAATTACAGTCATGTCACTAATGTAATTGTGCTGCACGAACAATTCGGCTGTTCGTGTTTGGTGTGAAGGCACCTTAAGAGTATCAGCCTTATATGGTGTGATTAGAAATCACAATAACATTTTGGTTTGGTAAGCATTTAATTATGCAGGTACGGAAGTGGGTACAGAGTGGCTAGGGTGTTATGTTGTTATAAGGACATATTATTGTGTGACACGGGTGACAGCTCACCTACGTTCTGCCGTCACTCGGGGTATAAGAGGGCTGTGCAGAAAAGGGGTGGTCTCTTTGACCTCACCTCTGCCTAGCGGGAGCGCTTGTATGGTAACTGTGAGTCAACAATAAAGTCCTGTTCTGTTCTGCAGCCAGTATCATCCTTATTTCTCGTTTATCAACATAACAATTGGTGACAAGGATAAAGTATGGACGTGGGAGTTGCCAATATTCAGCTGTTTTTGAAGGTTCCTGGAGAGCCGCCTTTCCCTTGGGCGAGGTGGTTCGCCGCATTCCAGAACTATTTGGTAGCATTGAATCTTGGTAAACTGGAGATGTTACGGGCACGGGCAGTGTTGTCCACAATTTGGGTATGGAGGGACAACACATCCTTAGTACCTTGGGTGATAGTGATAGCCCTGAGGACGTGGTTGAGCTAATGGCGTGTCACTTTCGTGCTCCGGAAAACGTCATCGTCCGGAGGATTCAGTTTTGGCAGCCCCACCAGCGGACTGGCAAGTCAGTACAATGATATGTTGTGGACCTACGCCAGCTGGCGGGGGACTACCAGTTTGGAGCATTGGAGGAAGAAATGGTCCGCGACCAGTTGGCGGAGCACACTCATTGCTCGGCGGCACGGTTGAGGCTCCTCACACACTCGGGCGAGTTGACGTTAGCTATGGCCATCGAGTTAGCTCAACAGTGTGAAGCAGCAGAAAAGCTATCACAGGACCTCGGTGAGAGAGCTACACTCTGCCAATTTGAATCACAGTCAACGACGCAGGCAGTGGACCTGGATAGTGATGATAGCGTGGAGGATAAGGAGGAGTACGCTACTGCTGTAAAGATAAGGTCCGCCCCGAGATCGCACAGGTGTTTGGGTTGTGGGTCCACCAAGCACCGTTATAAGGCTAGAGAGTGTCCGGCAAGAGGAAGACATTGTGGCAAGTGCAGACTTGTGCATCATTTTGCCAGGGCATGTAAAAGGTTCGAGCAAGGGACCAGCAATGCAAAGTGGACCTCCTGCTCCAACTCCCACGGTCATTCACCCCGTTTCCCCGAGCACTGATGGTCGTACATACTGTATAGTGGAATTGTATGGGGTGGCGGTGCCGCTCCTGATTGACACGGGCACGGTGAGGTCCGTGTTGAATTGGCCCACCGTGAGGAGTTTCTTCCCATATTACCAAGTGAGAGGTCATTCAGTGCCACTGTGTGGGTATGGCGGAAAAAGATTGGTCACGGTGGGTTTGGTGGAACTGACGGCTTGGTACAAGTCGGCGGAAGTGTCCAACCTGAAGTTTGTAGTGACTGCCTGCGGCAAGAATACTATGGGCTGTGACCTTTTTTATGGACTGGGCTTCACCATCACCAGTAGTGTTGGAGAGGAGCGGTTGGGCCGTGGTTTGTGGGACCGGCCGGTTCCGCAAGTGATGGATGATGCTGTATGGGATGAACCTTGGCCTAGTATTCTGGAGGATGAACAGGACCAATCCCACTCAGGGCCATTGCAAGTAACCCTAGCTGAGGGAACTGGGTGGTGCGGTGGGAGTGAGATGCACTTGATGGCGTTTAAATTAAATTAAATTAAATTAAATTAAATTAAATTTTTAAATTAAATTAAAATTAAATTAAATTAAATCACCCTTATTGTCATTCAACCGTACAACCAATCATGTACAGTAGATTGTGCTTTACCTATCTACTGTGTTAATCACACACACCCCAGTGCAGAATCAGAGGGCCGCTGCCATCCAAGGCGCCGCCACAGATTTCCCTCCTCCATTCCATTATTGCTGAGCACCAAGCTGGATGGCAGGAAGTTCCACTTTTATATGGTCTTTGGCATGACCCGGCCGGGATTTGAACCCCTGCCTCTCGGGTGTGGGGCGGGTGCTCTACCAACTGAGCCACCACTAACTAACTAACTAACTAACTAACCTACACTTATATAGCGCTTTTCTAGTCACAAAGACCACTCAAAGCGCTTTCACTAGTACTAACCCTCTATTCTAAGGGCCTATAGGAAACAGATATCTAGGGACAATTTAGAACAGCCAATTAACCTAACATGCATGTCTTTGGATTGTGGGAGGAAACCGGAGCCCCCGGAGTAAACCCACGCAGCACAGGGAGAACATGCAAACTCCACACAGAAAGGTTCCAACCCTTGCCAGCCTGGGGATTCGAACCAGGAACCTTCTAGCTGTAAGGCAACAGTGCTAACCACTGCACCACCGTGCTCCCACTCCGGTATGGAGCCGAGTGGATGGCCCATTCTGCTTCTGGAGTTCGGCTGGAAGGTACTGAGGAGTGAGGGGTCACAACAGCTTTGCCGGCGTCGAAAATGAAAGCGAGCGGGGCAGGACCGGCTGGCATGATGAAACAACGTGCCACTCAGGGACACTGGAAGCCAAGTTGGGCTCCTTTTGGGGTTGCTGATGTGGTCTGACCCAGAGAGGAGGCCCGGTCAAGAGGGGTTCAAGACAAACACAAACGACAGGAGGACCAGGGGCGGCTGCAGGTGGTGGCTGTTCAGGAGGATGGCCACCTTCAGCCGTCTGACGGCTCATGGATTCATCCCAACGAGCTGCGGCGTGCCATTGATGAGAAAGAGGTGTGTGGACCTTGATGTGGGTCATCCCCAGGCATGAAGAAAAGAAGATGCTCTGAACGGGACTCGTCTGACGGGTGTCTGGGCAGTGGTTTCTCTACTTGGACTGACTGATGGTTGGTGCAGTGTTTATTGCATGATGTTGGAATGGGAGATAACCTGTTTCTATATATGTTCTGTTAAGGGGATTGTTTTATGTTATTTATTTTAGGAGCAGAGCGATCTTATGTTTCAAGGACTGTGTTTTAGCAAAGACAGCTGTTAGGTCAAAAATGAATTGATTGAGACTGAATCAATAATCAATAGGCGGTTTCCAAGTTCTGAGCCATTTATTCTCTTTCTGATCAGAAAAAGGAGGCAATCGGTCACAGCATAACGTGTCCCAGAGCTTGCCCACACCAACTCCCTAACATGCATTACAAAGATGGGGTTTCTTATACTCTGGGAAAACAGTCCTTGATCTTATCTAAGCCTGAAGACAGCTGGAGCCACCTTCCCCCGAGACTGCTCCAATCTATAGACAGCACTGAACATTCTGCTTTGATCTTTACATGACCTGGTCAACCTAAGTCACCCTAACTTCGGACATCCTGAACGGAACAGCTTGGCATGATAAAACAATAACACCTTCGTTGTTATTTACAACCTTGCTCAGCCTAATTTCACACTGAGAAACAGATATTCTTTTCAGGCTCTGAGACAATGGAAAAACACAGAGAATCAGACATTAGCTCATTATATGCACCAGATACAATTATAATATAAAATAGAATAATACAGCATTAAACTCATATAGAATAATCAATGAAACATGAAAATATCCTATCATTCCCCCCTTGATGTTTTAAAAGCATCAGAGATGAAACATTATGGCTTCTAAAACCTCACTGGGCAGCTCGCTAAGTTCTGGTGTGTTTTATGCTAAAGCATTTTATTGCAAAAGATCCTAACTCGCTTTTTAATGAGAAAAGTCCGCCATCGGCCCTGCTGCCACTCCCGTGCACCGCTGGAATGTTTCATTTCCTGGGGGAGCATGTGAGGATAATACCTTTTATTTCAAAAAAGAAATCAATCATCTAATTAAGTCATAAAAGAGAAAAATTTATCCAGTGATGGTGACTAACCATAAATTGAGATGAAATAGTGTATGTATTTGCCGTTCTGTGTCAGTAAATTAGCAGTGATTTAATAAACCAAGTTAATATTTATATGTAAATGCAACCTCAATGAAGAACAATAAAAAATGACTAAAGAATGATTATATGTGTAAAAGACATATGTGTGTGTTTGTATTAGAGATCTATGTGTGCTAGCATCCTAACCTATGTGTATTAGTACCTTAATGTTAAAATGCAACAAGGCATCAACAATCAAACAACAATCAATACAGTAAAACTGTATACTATCTAAATAGTGATTAGTAACATAGTGGTTTCAAGTGCAACATAGTATATTAAAACAGAATATAAACAGGATAAAGTGAAAAAATCTCAAGCAGGGATAACACAACTTCTCTGAACTTCAAGACATATTTGATTACTCTTGCAACTCAGTACATTTCAAATTCACACCATGAACATACAGCTTTCGGTTTTCTGCATGTCAGTCATAGTTTTACCCTGTACTCATAAAACATTAAGCTGGTGTTGTTTCCCCATCATCTCCAGTGGTGGCCTCATGATATAACACTAAATTCACATGAACAAGTTTCAGCATCATATCACGGATGCAAGGAATGACACATGAGAAGATCAAAAATATCACTACAAAAATCACCACCAAGTTCATGACAAGACCCCTCCATGAGGAAAACAACCAGTTTATCCAGTGTGCTGAGTCATGAACATTATCCTTAGCTCCATCAGTCTGCAAAACAGTCAGGTTACGTATGGCTGAGGCAATGACACCTCCATCTGCATCATGTGCAGGTATAAAGGTGCAACAGTACTGACCTACAATTGCGCACACACCCCCACAGGTGGCAGTCAACTGATCAAGTACCATTCTATTCTGTGTTGCTATAAGTCTTATAGCAGTCATCTCCTCCCTTTCACCTTTCCAGGCAGCTAAGGAAAAATTCACAAAAGACTGTAGTCTATAATTAAGAGTCTAAACCCACAAGGTGTTTTTTGCCACTCCCACCCAAGGGAATAGCGACTGTACTACCTTTTGACCTGTAGTAAGTATCTTAAACTGCTCTGGCACGTCCGTACCCCAGATGGAATCATGTGGTGTAAAAATGCCATCCTGTGATAGGTCTCTCTTCCCTCTGCTCGCCTGACCCGCTAACATAATCAGGGTGTTGTCAGTCACAAAGACGGGGGCACAGGTTCCTGCCCAATTCATAGGCAGATGGGAATACGCCTTATGACCACACAACCACCAACCACCCGTCACCATATGTGTGCCATACATATGGGAGTTGCAGATAGCAGCACTGCAGAGCTCCAGCATGGTGATGGGTCCGTAATGACAACGGTTAGCCTGTGGACACTACCTGCCCATCCGATTGGTCAGGGTATTAGCATCACAGGTGTGGTGTGTACTGTACACTGCTTCACACCGAGAAAGGGGTAGGTCGCCCAGAGGGTTGTTACCACTTCCCTTCAGACAAAAAGAAAAAGTCCCTGATGAAACTAACCTTGCCCTTACAGAGTAAAGGGTGCCATAAGTTCTCTGATTAGTAGAGTGACGAAAGATTTCACAAGAGTGATTCAAAATAATCTTTTTTGTATAGTCCCTTTCCACAGCCTTCTGTAAAAAACAGAGAGCTTTTGCTGGTTCCATCATTTTAGTCACAACAGCAATCTGTCCATCTGATGTTGGCACTAAGGAGCAAACATAACAATTGAAGCGATTAGCTGCCCTGGCCGTATAGTTAGCATACCTCCACCATGTATTGGCAGCATATTCATGATTGTGATGCTCATGTAGCTCTAGCCAATTATGCTGAATATGTGCGAGGTCCCTAGCATTACGGTGTATGGTTTGTGGTGCAGCTAAAAGAAACCAAAGTAATAACATCAGCCCTAGGATGATGATGCAAAGGAAACAACAACAACTACACCCTTTAATGATTGAATGTCTTTTTTTCCACTTCTTGTCTCTCCATGATGGCCAACCACTTGCTTCCCTATCCCAAGCCGATACCGGATGCCACGTGGGACGTCGTCAGTCGACATTTGTATAGGGAAACAATTAAAAAGTCTCTTGCTGAAAGTTTTTAATGGAATGAAGTTGAAGATATTTATTCAGTAGTCCTTAGCTGTGAGTTCTGAGTAGGGTAAAGTTTACAGTGTGTTAAATGCACCCAAGAGTCCCGTCCTTCAACTTTCACCGCTGTTGGCATTGACAAAACAACTTTATGTGGTCCTTGCCAGGGTGAATCAGTTCAATTCTTCTTTTTGATGGCTTTGATGAGGACAAGGTCTCCTGGCTTGGCCAAGATCGGTGCAATTTCCTCGTGAACCCTCCTGGGGAGAGTAGCAGCGATAACATCTCTGTTAGTCAACATCCTTCTCATGTAATCTGCTAAACACACTTCTTCATCACCAGGATTGAATGGCCTCAAAGGTGGCAGCAAATATGGTTTGCCATACATGATTTCAAATGGAGACAACCCCCCTTTGGTTGGGATAATCCTCATGTAAAACAAAACTAATGGGAGGCAATAAATCCAATTTTGCCCTGTTTCTGCCATTGTTTTCCTGAGTCTTTCTTTAATAGTTCTGTTTGTGCGTTCCACCAATCCTGCAGACTGTGGGTGATAAGCTGAATGATTCTTCAAACTGATGTTCAGCACTGTGCCTAAATGTGATATAACTCGATTTTCAAAATGTGTACCATTATCAGAATAAATTTTCTCAGGTATTCCAAACCTAGGTACAATTTTAGCAAGCAATTTCTTTGCCACTGTGATTGCATTTGGATGTGTGCAAGGAAAAGCTTCTGTCCATTTAGAAAACATATCACAAATGACCAAACAATATTTCTTGCCCTCACATTTATTCAGTTCAATAAAATCCGTGCAAATGTTCTGAAATGGATAAGTAGAGGCTGGGAAAGTGTCTCTTTCAGGTTTGAAATTTCCCTGTGCATTGTTTTTTGCACAGATCAGACATTTTTTTTTTTTTACAAAACTAGGCAGTAAAGGTTTTATTCAATGTAGATACCATCCCCCCCCCCACCTTGCTACATGCGATACGCCATGCAGCAAGGTAGAGACTTGGTGAAACAGTTTGTGTGGTAGAATAGGCTTGCTTGCCTTACATTTGTAGAGCTTTGAGGTGTCATCAAAAATAGCTCCCTTCTTTATCCATTTGTAAATTTCAGCCTGTGGTGCTGCTTTTTGAGCCTCAACAAAAATGTCATGTGATAACTCTTCAGTCAGTGTCAGAATAGAATCAAATGTGCTTTGTCCAGGTTGCAAGCCTTGTGCAACCGCCTTTGCAGTTTGATCCACAAGATGATTACCTTTAGAAACCGGATCATTGCCATTTGTATGAGCAGCACATTTGCATATGGCCAGTTGTGATGGAAGTTTGACACTTTCAAGCAGCTCCAAAATGACGTGTTTATGCTGAATAGGCTTCCCTGTTGATGTAATCATGCCTCTGTTTTTCCACTGCTGTGCAAATTGGTGAACAGTGGAAAATGCATACTGGTTATCAGTGTAAACTGTAAGTTTTTATTTTGTCCCAATTTGCATGCTTCAGTTAGAGCAATCAAGTCTGTAGCTTGAGCTGAAAAATGGGATGGAAGTTTTTGGGCCTTCAAAACAGTGTCATGAGTGACAACTGCATACCCAGACAAATTTGATCCATCACAATCACGTTTTGATGATCCATCCACAAACAATGTGAGGTCTGAATCATCCAAGGTGATGTCTTGTAAATCGTGGTAGTGTTTCATTTTCAATTTCTGCCAAACAGTCATAAGGTTCTCCTTCAGTGGAAATTGGCAAAAAACTTTCTGGATTTAACACTGTGCAACACTCAATCGTTAAATGAGGCTGGGACATTAAGACTGTCATACATGCGAGATGCCTGGATGGTGAGAGAACTGATATCTTGCTCTGGGATAAAATAACAGACACTGCATGTGTGACCTTCAGGGTCAAGGGATGAAAGAGAACAATCCCTGCAGATGCTTGAACTGCCATGGATGCGGCTATTACAGCCTGCATGCATGGAGGAAGGGCCCTGGCAACCGCATCTAGTCTTGTGGAATAATATGCCACTGGACGCATTTTTGTCCCAGATGGCTGAAGCAGCACTGACGTCATGTGTCCCTGTCTACAATCAGCCATTTGAATATATGGCTTTTTTATAGTCAGGGAGTGCCAAAACTGCAGTGCTGACCAAAAGCTTTTTCATCCTGACAAATGCTTCCTCTGCTTCAGGTATCTGCTGAAGTGGTAAGTGCTGATTCTGCTTCAATCTTGCCTGCCTGTGCCATTGGATTTTTTTTTTTTTTTTTGTAAATGAGGTCAGACAATGGTTGCACTTCAAATGAATAATTTGCAATCCAGGAGCAACAATAGTTTAATGTCCCCAAAAATGACATCATGTCTCTTTTTGTGGTTGGTTTGGGTGCTGCCAAAATAGCCTCTTTGCGAACAGGATCAACATGTCTCCTTTCTGCTGACAAAATGTGGCCTAAGTATTTCATTTCTGGCTTCCACAACTGCAGCTTTGCTTTGATGACCTTGTGATCCTGCTCAGCTAAAAATTTCAACAAGGCAATGGTGTCTTTTTTGCAAGTGATTTCATCAGGGGATGCCAGCAAAATGTCATCAACATACAGGAGTAATTGACTCCCATGAGGTGGAACAAACTGGGCCAAATTTGCTGACATTGCCTGTGATAAAATGGTTGGTGATTCACAATAGCCCTGTGGCAGCCTCGTGAATGTGTACCTCTTGCCTTCAAATGTGAATGCAAACCAAAACTGATGTCAATCACTGTGAAAAATTTCATTTGTGATTGTAGATCATTTAACAAAGTGTGGGGATCTGGGACTGTTACAGCCCTCGGAATAACAGCTTTATTCTCTGCCTGTAAATCTTGGACTATTCTCCAGCCGGAGGATGGTGCAGCTTTCTTTACCGGAAACAGAGGTGTATTGCATGGTGATTTTCGTATCTTCACTTCCTGTTTTGATGTCTGTCTGTGTGGTTTGCTCTCCTCATTCTCCTGAGCTTTTGGGTTAGCCACTAGCTATGGCTACTAGCTCTCCTTCCTCTCCTCCTCTGGTGTGCTCTCTCTGTCAGATGTTTAGCTACACCTCTGCCTCTTTTAGTGATAACGGTAAATGTAATAAATGTTGTCTTTTTGAGGCGCTCGAGGCGAGGTTGTCTGATTTGGAATCCCGGCCCCGCTGCATTGATACACCGTCTGCACCAGTTACTCTTGACGGACGCCCCTTAGCTGCAGCGGAGCTAGCTAGCATAGCTAACCCCCTTAGCGGTCCTCCGGCTCTCTTCAGCTGCAAGGAGACTGGGTGGGTGACGGTGAGAAGGAAGCCTAGTCGCAAAGCCCCAGTACACCTCCAACCTGTTCACGTTTCTAATTGTTTTTCCCCGCTCAGCGACACACCCGCTGAGGAAAAAACTCTGATCATTGGCGACTCTGTAGTCAGAAACGTGAACCTAGAGACTCCAGCGGCCATAGTCAAATGCATTCCTGGGGCCAGAGCAGGCGACATCGAGTCAAATTTGAAAATGCTGGTGTAACCCAGCTGAGAAAAGGACCCTTTTTTTTCCTCAGATGTCAATTGTATTAATATAATTGTGTGATTTTATTTTCAAAACCGACTATCTTGGGGAAGAGGAAGTGCGATCCTCGTCATCCAACTTTTAAAATTCCGTTTCATGGTCACGTTGGGTGATCTGGGTCTTTCCATTCATTGAGAGCGATATTAGCCCCGCCTTCCAAGTAGAGGCAGCAAGCGCGCACTCGGGTTTCGCTCTTTCACGATATGAGCGCGGACGAGAGAGGTTGTGAAGCGGTCTGATTCACACAGATACCTCTTCTTGGTGAGTTTCATTCAGAAAGATGCTATAAATGGATCTAAACACTCTCCAAATGCTAATTTGCAACCTTTATTATCCTAAGTTGACGGGAGCACGAGCGTGAGGGGCATTGTGGCTGTGTCCTTTGCTGTATTCACACTGATACCTCATCTTGGTGAGTCAGATACATGCTAATGTTATGCTAATGTTAGCGCTATGCTAATGCTAATTGCAAGTGGATTTTTTCCTGTTTAAGAGCAATGGAAAAGGCTGTCTTTGTGTCTGTATGGTTTTCCTAAATGTGATTTCAGTTCCCAACAGTATGCTGAAGTACTTTTAGTTCATATGCACTATTTCTGTCGAATGCAATGTGTAGTTTGATGCTAAAAACACATGGTGTTGGTCTACTATGTAAATCCATAGGTTATGCTAAACCCAGTAGCTCAGACAGGGTTTTACTGATTTTAAAAGGGAATATTGGAAGTAATAGGACGGTATATTCCCTGGTTATGTGATAGATTAATTGTATTTCATTTCATGATTTACAAAGACAAGGTTGAAAGGGATTAATCATAATTTCATGGTTAAGTGATGTAGAGATAAACAGAGGAATTCATTTAATTGGTTACATGAAAAAAGGGTATTTCATGTGCTACCAGAGAGATTGTGTGAAAAAGAACACATGCATGTAAAATGTAAGATATTACTATATTGCTGGATTGTGATAATAGTAATATGAGAGAAGAATTTAAACACTAAGCTATGGTGTTATATAAGAAGGGATTGGAAGACGAATTACTTTAGCTGTAAACAATAATACCATTATTGTCGTGCAGGCTAGGTTTTTTTGGTTGCTGATCAAGAACCTTCTGGATCCTGGATTCTCTCCGAATGGAGA
Source organism: Pholidichthys leucotaenia (assembly GCA_020510985.1). Taxonomy (NCBI): domain Eukaryota; kingdom Metazoa; phylum Chordata; class Actinopteri; order Cichliformes; family Pholidichthyidae; genus Pholidichthys; species Pholidichthys leucotaenia. The sequence goes on along the minus strand of CM035841.1, from coordinate 102,931,723 downwards.
TGGTGAGCCTGACCCGAGACTGAACCGAGATTGATCTGAGATCTAACCAAGATCTCGATTGAAGAGCATCCTTCCTCTCTCCAGTGCCCAACGTTGAAGTGGTAACAACCCAAGTAGCCGCTTTAAAAGAGGAAAGGAAACCTGAGTCTGTAAATACAAGATATTTTGACTGGTCAAACGACTAAACCAAACGGACAAACAAACACTGAGCTCAGTAGGACATCTTTGGGGTTTTATTTCATACTGGCCGTTGTATATTTGTACAGTTGTAAATTGTCTGTATATATTGCTCACTTTATCCCTATAAATAACAACCATTATAGCTCATTTCTTGCCTCCAGCTATTTCATTCCACACTCACTTTAATTCCCTATTGTAACCCTTACAAACCTAGCAACTGATCTACACTTAATTATTTCCCTTACCTAATTAACATAAGGCAAGGGTTACAATAAGAAGTGGCGAGCCCAGCCAGGAACCTTTTTCTTCTTTTCCTTACGTTATTTCAAGCCTATACGTACCCAAAATGGATATTGTTGAACGTGAATCTGTGAAAATTCCAAATGCAGTGATAGTGAGTGAAATCGCTGGAGATGAGCAACTTGATGAAGTGACTGAGTTTTTGAAATGGTATGGATCGATTTCAAGAGTCATAAAAGTGGCAGATAGTAAGTCTGAGTTTTCCCAGAGTGCTATTTTTGAGTATCATTCGGGTACTGCTTTTGAAACTCATGACCCATTGCCATGTACTTATGTATCTGATAGTGGAGCCAGCTATATGATACAATCTCTTGCCAGTGTTTACACGCACCATGTAGGGAACGATAAGACCAAGTAATATCTCATTAACGTTAAAAACCTAGCAAAGATGAGTGGCAGAGATTTTGCTGATGCCCTGAAAGACATGATATCACAGCTTTCTGAGTTAATCAAAGAATCTGAAAATGATCAGTCAGAGCAAGTTAAGTTACCTGATAACTTACCTGAAGCTTTCTTGGATGAACCTCAACCTCAGCCTTCTGCAGCTGAGTCCAGTATTCAAGGTGCACAACCAACTAACCAGTCAAATCACACTACGAGCACCCCAGCTCAAAGTATGCCCACCATTTCTGCACATGATTTAAATCCCCCAGAAGTGCAACGTGTGGTAGTTGAGCACATTGTAAAAAGGGAAGATTTTTCCGTGCAGCCGTTTTCACAAAAGCTCGGAGCTTTTTCTGGCAAAGACCTCCGACCAACATATGAGCTAGATTATAACACTTGGCGCTCCAGTGTAAAATTAATCTTGACTGATCCTGCTATGTCCAAATTGCAGCAATCCCGAAAGATCATTGAGTCTCTTTTACCCCCAGCAGCTGATGTAGTCAAGTACTTGAACCCCAACAGCTCACCATCAGAATACCTTCAGCTGTTAAATTCTGCTTATGGTACAGTTCAAGATGGCGGAGAGCTTTACGCCAGGTTTATTGACACCTTCCAAAACACAGGTGAGAAACCCTCGTCATATCTACAACGTCTTCACGTAGCTTTGACTCACACTGTGAAGCGTGGTGGCGCTTCAAGCCAGGATTTTGACAGGCTGCTTGTCACGCAGTTTTGTCGAGATAGTTGGGATGATTCCTTTTTAACTGCTCTCCAGTTAAAACAAAAACGAACAAGTCCCCCAACTTTTCCTGATTTGCTTCTCTTGCTACGTACTGAAGAGGACCAAATTGCTGCCAAAAACTTAAGGATGAGACAACATTTGAGCAGTTCAAAACAAAAAGTGACCTCCCACATGCAAACTGTGCAATGCAGTTCAGATGAAGATGAAGACAATATCACGCTAAACTCACTCCAAGAACTCTCAAAACAAGTTACAGAAATTCAAACGCAACTAGTAAGACTAACTGCAGAACCAAAAGCTCAAAACTCACAAAGTACACTCAGTACAAAGTCAAAAGAGAAACAAAAGTCGGAGGGTCGAAGACATAGATATAAAATGCTAGATTGGCAGCGCTAGTCAGTCCGTGCTTGCAGTGGCGTGACGCGCGTCCGCCATCTTGGTACAGGATATCTGTAGCACATCCCTGTGATCCAGTGCAGACACCTGCTTGGGTCATTCTCCTTTGTTAAACGTTTGACAGGCTTCAGTGAACATGTTTACAACACAGCGCATAGTGGTTTACTTTCAGCATAATCTGCATAAATATTAGGTGTTTAAGAGCTTCATAATTATTAAATTATGGCATTTTGCAGTGTCTCAATCAAGAACTGTCAAATGAGCTGAAAAAGAAGTTACCATACCCCCTGATTAATAATTAAGCCTACCTCTTTCATTGTGACCATTTATGCATAAATATATGGCCGAAATTGATTAATTCATACTTTGTCCTGGGCTGTATTTGTTATATTTGCCACCCCAGGCAACCAGCTTATTGCCCCCCCCCATTGTCAAAAATGTTTATCAAAGAAATATTTCAGCCTGTGCTATACAAATTGGCCTAGATATGTCAACTTTGAAATAAATAGAGAATAAAAAATTACAAATCAATTATTCAAGTTTCTTCATTTAACTAGACAGACATTACACACTCCCCCCCCCCCAATCTACCTGGATCTGTATAGCAGTTGTTTAAAGTCAATTGAAATTCTTATTGATTTTAGGCCCACATAAATTTATACAATACACCAATGTTCATTACAAATTTATTGCATAGAATAATGCACTCAACATGAAAGCAGCAAGCTCATATTAATCAATTGCAAAGTGAGGTGAAGTGTTAATTGAATCAAAACACAGTTTAAAGCAGTAGATATAGGCTTTATTAATTTAACCCAGAGCCCAGCCCATCGTCATCACCATCATTATCACCATCATCTTCATCACACGTAATATCCACCCTGTCCCCTCCTATCCATCATAGCAAATATTTATAGTAATGTCAGGCAAAATGTAATATAAGACAGAAATAGTAATGTCTATGAGATATGACTGCATTAATCATCACCAGATCTTCTTGTACCCCCTCCCTGTAATAGACAAATGTGAAATAGGTAATGTAAAACTCTATCTGTAAAGTTTCAATTTTCAAATAACATATTGTGGAAGTTGTGTTCAATGATGAGACTGAGTTCATTCCGCAGGTTCGGCTTTATTGCAGAACACAATCATCCAACATTCTCAAATAGAAAGAAGAGGCAGAATCATGTCACATCACATTCTTATACCTCCGGGGGATTAAGAACTCAAGTCACATGGTGCTTCTGCAAACATTTAATCACAATGCAAGTCTCTGAAGATTCACCATTGTCTCTTATTCTCCGATGTTCCGGGGATGCCCCCAGGGCCTCCTCTCTGAGACAAGGGTCCGACTTCACACCTCCTCGACATCTCCTGTCGGCCCCCGTCGATCCAGACTCTTTGTTCCTCCAGACGTGAAGCCCTAATCCACATAAGCCATACATTTGTGGGAGATATGAACCAGACATATGTGCCACACTCTTGTGGGAAATATGAACCAAACATATGTGCCACAATATCTGTAAATTACTATCTGCAAACCTTCATGATGTTGGTCTGATACAGGAGGTAGATGTTTGTACACATACAGTATATGTGTAATTATTGTGTAAAGACGGTTTGATAAACCTAAATCTTTCATTAGGCCAAGTGTATACAGGAAAAAGAAAAACTATCCTCACGCTATTTGAGTAACTACCAAACTAGTTACAAGAACCCAAAGTTCATTGTTGATAATATTGGCTACCAATACTGACCCAGTAACAAAGAACACAATGTAACACTGTATACTAATATCTCATGAGAAATATTGCCATAACTATCGATACTGAATTACAATATATATTACACTCATGGCAGTCATGCATGTAGAGAAATCAGTGACCTCCCAAATGAAAAGCAGAGTTTTTACCTTTATTTTTGACAACACGCCATGAAATTATTTAAAAACAAATACTCGACACTTACCGTAAGGGTTCCAGCATAACAGTGCTTAAGTCGCAGCCCAGAGTGATCGAAGCTGCTCCTTTTTATCCTCATTAGCAGCGCCTCAGCTGATGAGGATTAATTGGGCCCCAGCCGTCCTGTAACACTGCCCAATGAGAGACAGGGATGAGAAGGGACTGGTCTGAGCGCCGGAAAACCCGGCGTCTCATCCCATGGTGACAGAAATGAAGACATAATCAGAGTGTTGTGCGTTAAGCTGAGCTGTGGTTTTGTTGTGATTCCTGTACCAATATGGCGGCCGTAAATCTCGCGCTCCAGTGACCTACTGCCAATCTAGCATTTTATATCTATGGTCGAAGACGACCAGATACCGTCGTAGTTCCGCCCATAAATGATACCGGATGGAGACAATACTGAAAATGATCACATTACAACTCAACCAATACTGACTATGGACAGTCTTGGTTGCACATGCAACGGGACGTGCATGATATTTAGCACAGGAGAGTGTAACCCAGCTGAGAAAATGACCCTTTTTTTTCCTCAGATGTCAATTGTATTAATATAATTGTGTGATTTTATTTTCAAAACCGACTATCTTGGGGAAGAGGAAGTGCGATTCTCGTCATCCAACTTTTAAAATTCCGATTCATGGTCACGTTGGGTGATCTGGGTCTTTCCATTCATTGAGCGTGACATTAGCCCCGCCTTCCGAGTAGAGGCAGCAAGCGCGCACTCGGGTTTCGCTCTTTCACGATATGAGCGCGGACGAGAGAGGTTGTGAAGCGGTCTGATTCACACAGATACCTCTTCTTGGTGAGTTTCATTCAGAAAGATGCTATAAATGGATCTAAACACTCTCCAAATGCTAATTTGCAACCTTTATTATCCTAACATGATGGGAGCACAAGCGTGAGGGGCATTGTGGCTGTGTCCTTTGCTGTATTCACACTGATACCTCATCTTGGTGAGTCAGATACATGCTAATGTTATGCTAATGTTAGCGCTATGCTAATGCTAATCGCGAGTGGATTTTTTCCTGTTTAAAAGCAATGGAAAAGGCTGTCTTTGTGTCTGTATGGTTTTCCTAAATGTGATTTCAGTTCCCAACAGTATGCTGAAGTACTTTTAGTTCATATGCACTATTTCTGTCGAATGCAATGTGTAGTTTGATGCTAAAAGCACATGGTGTTGGTCTACTATGTAAATCCATAGGTTATGCTAAACCCAGTAGCTCAGACAGGGTTTTACTGATTTTAAAAGGGAATATTGGAAGTAATAGGATGGTATATTCCCTGGTTATGCGATAGATTAATTGTATTTCATTTCATGATTTACAAAGACAAGGTTGAAAGGGATTAATCATAATTTAATGGTTAAGTGATGTAGAGATAAACAGAGGAATTCATTTAATTGGTTACATGAAAAAAGGGTATTTCATGTGCTACCAGAGAGATTGTGAGAAAAAGAACACATGCATGTAAAATGTAAGATATTACTATATTGCTGGATTGTGATAATAGTAATATGAGAGAAGAATTTAAACACTAAGCTATGGTGTTATATAAGAAGGGATTGGAAGACAAATTACTCTAGCTGTAAACAATAATACCATTATTGTCGTGCAGGCTAGGTTTTGTTGGTTGCCGATCAAGAACCTTCTGGATCCTGGATTCTCTCCGAATGGAGATGGTGAGCCTGACCCGAGACTGAACCAAGATTGATCTGAGATCTAACCAAGATCTCAATTGAAGAGCATCCTTCCTCTCTCCAGTGCCCAACGTTGAAGTGGAAACAACCCAAGTAGCCGCTTTAAAAGAGGAAAGGAAACCTGAGTCTGTAAATACAAGATATTTTGACTGGTCAAACGACTAAACCAAACGGACAAACAAACACTGAGCTCAGTAGGACATCTTTGGGGTTTTATTTCATACCGGCCGTTGTATATTTGTACAGTTGTAAATTGTCTGTATATATTGCTCACTTTATCCCTATCAATAACAACCATTATTGCTCATTTCTTGCCTCCAGCTATTTCATTCCACACTCACTTTAATTCCCTATAGTAACCCTTACGAACCTAGCAACTGATCTACACTTAATTATTCCCCTTACCTAATTAACATAAGGCAAGGGTTACACTGGCTAAAAGTAACTGTAAATACTCCACAATTGTTATTCATGCTGGCATTAATGACATCCGTCTCCGGCAGTCAGAGGTCACGAAACTTAATGTAGAATCGGTGTGTGACTTTGCAAAAACGATATCTGCCACTGTAGTATTCTCTGGGCCCCTCCCCAATCTAACCAGTGATGACATGTTTAGCCGCTCGTCATCCTTGAACCACTGGCTGTCTGTTTGGTGTCCTGCAAATGACGTGGGCTACTTTGACAATTGGAGCTCATTTTGGGGAAAACCTGGTCTTATGAGACGAGACAGCATTCATCCCACTTTGGATGGTGCTTCTCATTTATCTAACAATCTGGCATCTTTTTTATCCAAATTTCCAAAACCTTGACAACTCAGAGTTGGGACCAGGAAGCAGAGTCGCAGTCTTACACGCCTCTGCAGCTCCTCTTCAACCGCCACCCCTCAACTTAGCCCCTGTCTTCCCCATCAGAGAATCATTGTCTGCTCCCTCCAAAGCAAATAAAAATATAATATATAAGCATCCCAAAGTGATTAAGAAAAATATTGGTAAAACTCAAATTAAACATAAAGCCTATAAATTGAATGATTTGGCCTCTGTTCCTCCTCATAATTTAAAAATTAAATGTGGTTTCTTAAATATTAGGTCTCTAATTCCCAAGTCTCTGTTAGTCCATGATTTGTTAATTGATCATCAGATTGATTTAATATCCCTTACAGAGACTTGGTTAGGGCAAGAGGATTATGTTGGTTTAAATGAATCAACTCTGGTTATTTAAACTGTCAAAATCCCAGAAGTTCTGGTCGTGGAGGAGGAGTAGCAACAATTTACCATTCCAAATTACTAGTTAATGTAAAGCAAAAAACATGTTATAATTCCTTTGAGGGCCTGGTCCTCAGTATTGGGCACTTTAGCAATTTTAGGTTAAACCCAATTTTATTTGCCATAGTTTATCGTCCCCCATCAACCTACTCAGAATTTTTATCCGAATTTGCTGATTTCTTAGCTGATTTAGTGCTGAAATCTGATAGAATAATTATAGTAGGGGACTTTAATATACATGTGGATGTAGATAGTGACTGCCTTAATGTGGCATTTAATTCACTATTAGACTCGATTGGGTTTTCTCAGAAAGTAGGAAATTCTACTCATTACCTCCACCATACATTGGACCTTGTTCTGACATATGGCATAGAAATAGAAAATCTTGTAGTGTCTCCGCATAACCCTGTACTGTCAGACCATTGTCTGTTAACCTTTGACTTTACTATTTCTGACTATTTGGTTCCTAAAGAAAAATATTATTACAGTAGATGCCTCTCAGATGATGCTGTTACCAAATTTATGCAGATTGTTTCCTCTATGCCATGTGTCAACACAACGGAAATAAGCTATAGACAGCTTGCTCCTTCTGTAATTGATAACATGGTGGATAGTGTTACAGCTTCTCTGCATCAGACTCTAGACTTGGTGCCCCCCTTAAAAAAAGTCTAATCGGAGATTTCTAACTCCTTGGTTCAACACAGAAACTCGTAGCTTAAAACAGAAGACTCGTCAATTAGAAAGAAAATGGCACTCCACTAATTTAGATGAAATCTATTTAGCTTGGAGAAATCATCTTTTAATTTATAAAAAAATCTCTTAGAAAAGCTAGAACGAGTTATTATTCTGCATTAATAGAAGAGAACAAGAATAATCCCAGGTTTCTTTTCAGCACTGTAGCCAGGTTGACAAAGAGTCAGGACTCTGTCAATCCTAGCATTCCCTTAGAGCTTACTAGTCAGGACTTTATGAACTTTTTCAATAATAAAATTTCATCCATCAGAGATAAAATCAATCAGATTCTTCCCACAGTTAACTTAAATACTGTAACTACTACAACTCCTTCAAATGATGTTTGTCTTGATGAGTTTACTCCAATCGACCTTTGTGAGTTAGTAGGTGAGTTGGTAGGCGGGTCCTTCTTGTGAGGTTTTCAGTCATTGGTTCTTTAAGGTTTCAGAAACCCAATTCAAGGCTCTTATTAGTCGAATGAGAGGTCACTCACATCTAAACCAATCAAAGCACTCCTTTGGTTTTCTGTTCGCGGCTGTGTCTGTAGTGGAAGAACGGAAATGCAGCTTTTGTTTTTTCAGTGCGCTCTAGGACGCAGCGCCCTCGTGCGCCCTCGTGTGCCCTCGTGTGCCCTCGTGCACTCTAGGACACAGAGACGTGTCCGCCCGCGGTACACTGAAGTGCAACAGGTTAATGGGACTTCGTTGCAGTGGTTTAGATCTTATTTATCTGATAGGTTCCAGTTTATTCATGTAAATAATGAGTTTTCTTTCAACTCAAAGCTTAGTCATGGAGTTCCACAGGGATCTGTGCTAGGCCCTACTCTTTTTAGTTTATATATGCTTCCATTAGGCAACATTATTAGAAAGCACTGTATACATTTTCATTGTTATGCAGATGACACACAATTATACCTGTCAATGAAGCCAGATGATAGTAATCAATTAGCCAAGTTAGAAGCCTGTCTTAAGGAAATCAAAGCTTGGATGACTTGTAATTTCCTGCTATTAAATTCAGATAAGACTGAAGTCATTCTTGTTGGTCCAAAAAACTTTAGAAATACCTTTCCAAATCAAGCTTTCAGTTTGGATGCGGTTACTCTTTCTCTTAATAGCTCTGTGAGGAACCTTGGGATTATTTTTGATCAAGATCTGTTTTTCAATTCACATATTAAATTTGTTTCTAAGACGGCCTTCTATCATTTGCGTAATATTGCCAAGATTAGGAGCATCTTGTCTCAGATTGATGCTGAGAAACTGATCCACGCTTTTGTTAGCTTGAGATTAGATTATTGTAATTCTTTATTATCAGGCTGTCCTAAAACATCTTTAAAAAGTCTTCAGCTGATCCAAAATGCTACAGCAAGAGTTTTAACAGGTACTAGAAAGAGAGATCATATCTCTCCGGTTCTGGCCTCCCTTCATTGGCTTCCCATAGAGTTTAGAATTAAGTTTAAAATCCTTCTTCTTACTTACAAAGCTCTAAACAATCAGGCTCCTTGTGGGCTATATTAATCATAGATCCCATAACCTACATATGTTTAAGCATGTGAGAGTGTTTAGTGATTATATATGTAAAGCGACTTCACACCTCAGAACAGGACAAAGGGTCTCAACAGCCAGTGAAGATCAAAGAGCATCCCAGGTGCTGCGGTGGAGACCGGATGGGTTGCCCTGACCCCCCAGCGCCAGGTGGAGGAGTACGAAGACAAAAGAGGGGATTAAGATAGTGAGGGATGTCAGCTTTTGATATGCATGTCTTTTGTTATGTGCGAGTATAAGTTCGTAGAGCCGAATGTGTTCGCTCTCTTACTTCTTCTGCTGCTGCACCTAGATGAGACTTGTTAGAGGAGCTGATAATAAACTTTGGTTTATGAATCACATCGCCTCGTTATTTCAAGCTCCTCTACACTGGTGACCCTGACGCGAGAATGGACCAGAGGCGTTCCCCCGCGATCGACTCATCTGTGGCGACCCAGGCAGATGACGGCGCCCATGCAGACAGGGGAACAGATGGACGACGTTCCCCCACGGCAGAAGTGATAGAGAGGGCTCAACCGAGCACCAGCGCCGCGGAGAGAGCCGAAGCAAGGCACTCTCACCCTGCGGAGACATCAGTGACGGTCCACACAAACGTCGTCACCGTCAAGCTGCCGGACTTCTGGCAGGAAGACCCCGCCTTGTGGTTTCAGCAAGCTGAAGCCCAGTTTGCACTTGCGGGCATCACGGCTGACGATACAAAATTCTATCACATCGTCGCCAAACTCGACGCCGCCACTTCGAGATGTGCGCGGAGCATAATCCAGCGGCCGCCGGCCCAGGACAAATATAAAGAACTGAAAGCGACCATCGTGGCAAATTACATCCCCTCAGCCGAGGAGAGAGCCGAGAGGATCCTGGCGGTCTACGGCCACAGAGGAGGCAGACCCAAGGCCCTCATGGAGGACTTGCTGCAACTTAAAGAAGAGGACAATGACAACTTCCTCTTCCATTTCATATTCCTCAGTACGCTGCCGCCACACATGAGAGGGACGCTTGCCAACATGCGATGCAGCACCCAGCAAGACTTCCGCACGCTGGCTCACGAAGCTCAACGGCTCGTCAACGCCTGCAAGGAGCAGACACCCACAGCAGCATCCGCAGACCTCAACACTGATGTCCGGAGCCACGAGGAGCCACAAATCACCGAGCAGAATCAGCCCGCAGTGAGAGCGACACGGCCAGAACTCAACAGACGAAGCAACGTTTGTTGTTACCACCACCACTTCGCCGAGAAGGCTTACAAATGCGTTCCCCCCTGCAAATTCACGATTTTGGGAAAACGCCGAAGCCGAGAGCCGTTAACAGCGGCAGTTCTCGGCGAAAAAAGCAAGCTTTTATATGTGACGGACGGACACACCGGCAAGCAGTTTCTTATCGACACGGGAGCTCAACTAAGTTTTGTCATGCCCTCCCAAGCAAACCGGGCCATGGGCCCCCGGGGCAATGGAGCGGTGGCAGCCAACGGCTCCATCATCGACACTTTTGGCGAAAAGAGCCTGCCCCTCTGCATCCGCGGCCGCAACTACAGATGGACATTTGTTGTAGCGGCGGTGAGTTTTAACTTGTTGGGCGCAGATTTTTTGTGTGCACATGGGTTATTAGTTGATCTAGCGAACAGACGCTTGGTTAATGCACTGTCCTTTGCTTCTATTCCCTGCTCAGCTCGACTTTCTCCACCAGCCGTGTAGGCTAGCGTCACCACAGCAGGAGGTAAGTTTGATCAACTCCTCACCCAATTTCCAGCACTCACAATTCCCAAATTCTCAGCCACAGTGGCTAAACACGGGGTCGAACACTTTATTCCCACAACGGGCCCACCCGTATTCGCCAAAGCTCGGTGCTTAGACGCGGCCAAGCTCGCCATAGCTCGGGACGAGTTTACCACCCTTGAAAAATTAGGCATTATCAGACGCTCGAAAAGCCCCTGGACGTCACCACTTCACATGATCCCGAAATCCGACGGTTCTTGGAGACCGTGCGGCGATTACTGCAGATTAAACAATGCGACAGCGCATGACCGCTACCCAATTCCTCACATTCAAGACTTTTCACTACATCTGGCGGTTGCGCGCATTTTTTCAAAAATAGACCTGGTCCGCGGTTATCATCAAGTCCCAGTTCGAGCAGAGGACATTCCTAAAACAGCTGTAATAACCCCCTTCGGTCTTTTTGAATTTTTGCGGATGCCTTTCGGCCTCAAAGGCGCTGCTCAAACCTTTCAGCGGATGATGAACGCGGTATTACGTGACCTCCCTTTCGTGTTCGTCTACCTCGACGATATGCTGGTAGCCAGCTCGTCTGAGGAAGAACACGAGCGGCATCTCACTATGGTTTTTCAGAGACTAGAAGAGCATGGGTTAATAATCAATCCAGCCAAATGCAAATTTGGCGTGTCACAAATTGATTTTTTAGGACACAGAGTTTCTCCGAAGGGGGCAGTCCAACTTCCAGACAAAGTTCACGCAGTAAAAAGTTTCCCACGGCCACAAACGGTCAAATCGCTGCAGGAATTTTTGGGCATGGTTAATTTTTACAACCGCTTCCTCCCCCACGCAGCTCAGCTCATGCAGCCCCTATATGACGCGCTCAGAAAACAAAAACCTTCCAACGCGGTTGAATGGACCCCGGAGCGCGAACGCACCTTCGCGGAAGTAAAAAGCGCCCTAGCTAATGCCACATTGTTGGTTCACCCTGATCCCTCGGCCCGCATTGCACTAACCACAGACGCTTCAGACCTGGCCATAGGGGCAGTTGTAGAACAACAAGTCGGCGGAATCTGGCAACCTTTGGCATTCTTCAGCAAATCGCTAAACCAAACTGATCGTAAATACAGCACTTTTGACAGAGAGCTACTAGCGCTCCATTTATCCATCCGCCACTTCCAGTTCTGATTGGAGGGGCGGTGTTTTACGGCTTTTGTAGACCACAAACCGTTCACCTTTGCTATGGCTAAAATTTCGAAACCGTGGTCAGGCAGGCAACAAAGACAACTAGCTGCGATTTCAGAGTTCACCACAGACATTCGACATGTGGCAGGCAAACTTAACGTGGTAGCAGACTGCCTCTCTCGCGCTGTGACATCGCCAGAGCGCGAGGAGACAGATTATACTACCTCAGCCGCAGAACTCTTCGCCAATGCGGACACATACGCAGCACCAATCCATGCAGGGATAGATTATGCAGCCATGGCAGAGGAGCAAAGTAGTGACGCGGACGTGCGCGCACTCCTGTCTGGACCAACAAGGTTAAGGCTGGAGAAAAGGGGTTTACGCGACGGTGTGCCCCCCCTAATATGCAACATCTCAACCGGCCGACCTCGCCCGTTAGTTCCAGCTGCATGACGCCGCCGTATTTTTGACTCGATTCACTCCCTCGCGCACCCAGGTGTGCGCGCTTCAGTTAAAATGGTCGCCGAAAAGTTTGTGTGGCCTGGCCTGCGCAAAAACGTAAAAGAATGGGCAAAGACTTGCATTTCTTGTTAGTGCGCCAAAGTACACAAACACACAAAAGCCCCTCTGGAGCCTTTTCGAATCCCTGCTAGAAGGTTCGACCATGTTCATGTCGACCTCGTGGGGCCGCTACCTTCCTCCCAAGGTTTCACACACCTGTTAACAATGATAGACCGCACCACGCGCTGGCCAGAGGCAGTCCCTCTGGCGTCAACCACAGCGGAGGAAGTCGCTCGCGTTTTTTTGACAAACTGGGTGGCACGTTTCGGCGTCCCATCGGACATCACGTCCGATAGGGGGCCTCAGTTTGTCTCGGAGCTTTGGTCAGCCATGTCCAGCAGCTTAGGGGCAACAATTCACCGCACCACCGCTTATCACCCTCAGGCTAATGGGTTATGCAAGCGTTTTCACAGATCTTTAAAGGCCGCCCTCAGAGCCTCACTAACGGATACAAATTGGGTAAATAAACTTCCATGGGTTTTATTGGGGTTGCGTGCTGCGCCCAAAGAGGATCTAGACGCCTCCCCAGCAGAATTAGTTTTTGCACAACCTCTCAGGCTCCCAGGTGAATTTTTACCAGAGAACCCAGAGCCAGGGCATTTTCCAGCCCCGAGGTTTTTAGGCAGCAACGGACCGGACTCTCTCCCCGGACCGACACATCACTCTTTTCCACGGGTTTTTGTCCCCCAAGCTTTAAAAAATGCTGAATTTGTTTTTGTTAGGCATGAAGCTTTAAAACAAACCTTCCGCCCACCATACGATGGGCCATTCAGAGTGCTGGAACCTGGTGATAAACATTTTGTGCTTGATTTTGGGGATAGAAAAGAAACAGTCAGCATTGACAGACTTAAACCTGCCTTCTTGTTGAGAGACGAGCCTGCACGGTTGGCGAGAGCACCTCGGCGGGGTAGACCCCCCAAGAGAAAAGACTCAGCCCCCCTGCAGGGAACAAATAATCACTCTCCTCCTCAAGCTGCAGATTCCTTACAGGAAGGTCCCACCAGGACGCCCAAGCGGACCCACAGCAGATTCGGGAGAAGATTAAAACCCAGACGGCACAGAGACTGATGCAAACTACTCAACAGTTGTTCACTAATTGTGCTGTAACAGTTTAGGACTGACTTGTGATATTACTATGCTGTTATGATTACCACTGAACTCTCTTAGGAGCATGGCTACTGGAAAGTTTCTTCTGTGTCAAGAGGTGTAGCAGTTAGTATGTCATAATAATTATCTTAAACTGTGAATTTTTCTATTGTCCTTTTCTTAGTCGTTTGGGGGGGCTGTGGGCTATATTAATCATAGATCCCATAATCTACACATGTTTAAGCATGTGAGAGTGTTTAGTGATTACATATGTAAAGCGACTTCACACCTCAGAACAGGACAAAGGGTCTCAACCGCCAGTGAAGATCAAAGAGCATCCCAGGCGCTGCGGTGGAGACCGGATGGGTTGCCCTGACCCCCCAGGGCCAGGTGGAGGAGTACGAAGACAAAAGAGGGGATTAAGATAGTGAGGGATGTCAGCTTTTGATATGCATGTCTTTTGTTATGTGCGAGTATAAGTTCGTAGAGCCGAAGGTGTTCGCTCTCTTACTTCTTCTGCTGCTGCACCTAGATGAGACTTGTTAGAGGAGCTGATAATAAACTTTGGTTTATGAATCACATCGCCTCGTTATTTCAAGCTCCTCTACATCCTTTTTATTTAAAAGATCTGATACTACCGTATTATCCTAACAGAGCACTATGCTCCCAAAATGCAGGATTACTTGTAATACCTAGAATCTCCAAAAGTACAATGGGAGGCAGAGCCTTTGTCATGACCCGAGCACTATGCCTTGGTGCTCGGGTTATTCTTGTCAGGGTTCGACAGCGGCGAACTCTCCGAGCTCTTATTGTGATAGTGCTCGGGGAGGCTTCCGCCTAGCTGTCAAATCCTCAACAGCTGTGCTGCATTTGTGGTCGTTAGCGCTCAAGCTACTTTTACCTGCGCTGGCTGCTGCATCGGGGCAGCAGTGTCTGTTAACTCTCCGTCACGCGACGGATGCTTAGGATTTATTCCTACCACGTCTGCTTGGGTTGACCGTCGTGCCCCTGGACTAGTAAGTGTGCTGTATAGCCTTACCCCTCCTGGTGTGTATCGATCTCTGTGTGTCTCTGCCTTAGCAGCTGGTGTAATTATTATTTTCACCAACCTTGCCTGCCTAGTGTATGACTGTCTCCTGCTATGGACCTGTAGAGGTGTTTAGCCTATGCCTCCTGTTGTGAGTAGACTCAAGAGTCATTGTCTCTGCAGCTTGTGTTGTCACTTTTCTCACCGTAAATAAAACTCACTGAACTCACTGGTGACTGTGTGGCGTCTTATGGTGGCTCGCGAGAGCCACCCATGACAGTACACTGCTGCCAAAACGACGTTTATGGTGGCGCCAACCCGAGACGCAATTCACCTGTGAGTTTGAGTTTTTGGACAGTTGCTGTTTCCGTCTGGGTACTGAGTGTGTGGGAAGAATGCTGTCGCAGAGGGGCTGCGCTGGGAGCTCGAGCCACGAGCTGACAAGCTTCCTGGAAGTCGTGGATGAGATGCTCATCTCCGCTTCCCTGCTGGACTACCATCACGGCATACACTGGTACCTAGACGCTGCTGAAGACATCCTTCGTCATCTCCCTTCCTGCTGGGCCGACCACCTGGAAGTCGGCGTGAGGAGGGAAGATATCGCCGCACAACGCGAGATTTTCCTGATGCTGGAGGAGGAGCGCGGCGTGAAGCAGGAGAAGAGGCACTCCTGCTCGTAGCCTACGGATCCTGATCCCGTCCTTGATCCAGTCCTGGAGTTCGCACCATCTGGGGGCCGGCGGAGGCGTCAGCGCCGCGGCCAAGCACATCTTCAGCAAGCTCCTGTTCCGGATCCAGTTCCGGGCCGCCGGAATGACCCCCTCAATCAGCTAGCTGCTGTGAGTGAGCTGAGTCCTGTGCAAGTGAGCTCCGTCCATGGGTCCTATGTTACCATCCAGCGAGCGAGGGAAGGAGCAACGTCCTCTTCAGCTGGCTCCATCTTACCTTCGGGAGGCAGGCAAGTTCAATTTCACTTTTCTAGTCATTATAGTGATTTGTCTTGTCTGACTCCTGGGGGTGAAGCTCGGGGTTCGCAGCTCCCCGAGTTTCCTTCTCCAGCTGAAGCCAGTTATACTGAACCTGCTGCCTCTGTGTTTCCTCCTGCGGAGCGGTCCTCGGCGTCAGTCCCACGCCGTCAAACGAGGGGGAGGCCTGCGGCTCTGGGAGATATCCCAGCCCTGCAGCCTTGTGTTGGACAGAGGAGGAGAACGGACTGCGGTGAGGAGCCAGAGCCGACGAGTGAGCATCCCCTGGGTTCCTCAGAGATGCAGCCCGAGTCAGCAGGTCGAGGGTCCTCTGCCCCCATGCCAACGGGTTATTGGCGTGGATGCCAGCGCGAGAGGATCCAGCTGCAGAGACCATCAGGCCGGCTGTGGAACCCGACGCAGCCGAGTGGGAGCCCGACGACAAGCGTCCATCTGAACCTGGATCGACGAAGTCCTGGACAGCTCCAGAGCCCGAGTGCAGGCAAGTGCTCTTCCTTGTTTTCCTTTATGGTGTGTTAGAGCATTTTTGCCTGCCTCATGGGGAGGCGAGCGAGGGGCAGCCGTCTGCTGCACCCGAGCTCGTCTCGCTGGGCTCTGGCGCTGCCGGTGGAACTGATCCCAGTCCTCTCTTGTTCTCTGAGCCTCTCCACAGCGTTACTAGTCTGGAATCTGTCAAGGTCATGGGACTGGAGGTTCCAGGTTCGGGGATGGAGGTCGTCGCCGAGGTGACCCAGTCGGGGTCCAATGCGTGGGCCGAGGTGACCCAGTCGGGGTCCGACTCAGGTGTGGCTGTGACCCAATCGGGGTCCGACGAGGTCCAGTGGGGGTCCAGCTCAGGTGTGGCTGTGACCCAATCGGGGTCCGACGAGGTCCAGTCGGGGTCCGACTCAGGTGTGGCTGTGACCCAATCGGGGTCCGACTCAGGTGTGGCTGTGACCCAATCGGGGTCCAACGTGCGTGCAGCGGTGACCCAATTGGGGTCCGACGTGGGTGCAGCGGCGACCCAATCGGGGTCCAACGTGGGTGCAGCGATGACCCAATCAGGGTCCGACGAGGTCCAGTCGGGGTCCAGCTCAGGTGCAGCGGTAACCAAATCGGGGTCCGACGAGGTCTAGTCGGGGTCGACTCAGGTGTGGCTGTGACCCAGTCGGGGTCCGACGTGGGTGCAGCGGTGACCCAATCGGGGTCCGAGGGGGTCCAAGTTTTTGGTTGTCCCCCTGTCAAGAGCCACCAGCTGGGGGCCATTAGAGGTTTTTGTCTGGCAGACTGGCGCTCTCATGTCTTGTCGTCTTTAGGCGAGCGGCTGCATACAATTCCTCCACGGTCCTGGTGGTTGTGGGATGCGGGTCGGCCACCCGAGGAACTGCTTTGTGCGTTCGGCGTCTTGGGTTGGTCGCCCGATAAACTGTGTTTGCTACGGGGTGACCTGGTTGGGCCACCAGAGGACTTGTTTCTTGGGGCCTGGGACTGGGGCAGGCCGCCTGACCATGTACTGTTTTGTGGGACTATCCGTGGGCCATCAGGGAGGTCGCCGGAGCTCTGCCTGGGGAGGCGTTGGATCTCCGCCGATCATCTTTTGCTTTGGCCCATACGGTGTCTAGTCATGTCAAGTTACGTTTAGCAATTTTTATTGCCTCATGTATCCATAGTCAAGTTATGTCAAAGCAATTTTAGATTGCCTCATGTGTTTTTGAAAGCCACAGTCAAGCCATAGTCAAGTTATGCTAAGCAATTTTAGATTGCCTCATGTGTTTTGTAAGCCATAGTCAAGTCTTAGTCAAGTTATGTTAAGCAATTTTAGATTGCCTCATGAGTTTGTGTAATCCATAGTCTGGGTCTTGTTTTTTTTTTTTGTTTGGTTTCCCCCTCTTCCTTTGAGGGGCTATGGCCGTGTTTTGCTTTTTGTTCGTTCCCCTCTTCTTCTTGAGGGGCCATAGTATGGTGTTCTCGTTCAGTTTCCAGGTGTTTTCATGTATTTCTGGTTTCGTGTGCTTTTTTTCCCATAGTCACGGTGTGTTTGCACGTATTTCTTGTGGTTTTTTTTCTTCCATAGTTACCATGTGTGCATTTATTTCTTGTTTTTCCCATAGTTATCATGTGTTAGTATGTATTTCTTGTTCATAGTCTTCATGTGTTTGTATTTACGTCTTGTTTTGTTCCCATAGTTACCATGTGTTTGTATTTTCTTGTCTTTGTTTCCATAGTTACCGTCATGTAATTTTTTCCTTTTTTTGCCATGGTTATGTGTTTGCATTTATTTCCTGTTTTGTTCCTATAGTTACTATGTGTTGGTTTATATTTTTTGGGCCAGGTTATGTACACTGGGGTTAGACGGGTTGTCTGTGGCCTCGGTGGGAAAATTTTCAGGGTCAAGTGTTTTTTGCTTTGTATGATTGTGTTCTCCTTGTTTTGTAGTCAGGTCTTGTTTTGTTTTTTTTTCCTCTCATCATTGTTCTGGGGAAAATGGGATGGATATGTCAGGTGATGTATTCTTTTCCTTTTCTGTTTAGGGTTTTGTTAGGTTTTGTTTGGCTCCTTTCTTGCCTGTTCCTCAATCCACTCGCCCTGTGGTTGGGAGGAGGGGGGGTGCCAGGTGTTACTAGACGTTCAGAGCCCATCAAGTGAGGGGGGCCTACTGTCATGACCCGAGCACTATGCCTTGGTGCTCGGGTTATTCTTGTCAGGGTTTGACAGCGGCGAACTCTCCGAGCTCTTATTGTGATAGTGCTCGGGGAGGCTTCTGCCTAGCTGTCAAATCCTCAACAGCTGTGCTGCATTTGTGGTCGTTAGCGCTCAAGCTACTTTTACCCGCGCTGGCTGCTGCATCGGGGCAGCAGTGTCTGTTAACTCTCCGTCACGCGACGGATGCTTAGGATTTATTCCTACCACGTCTGCTTGGGTTGACCGTCGTGCCCCTGGACTAGTAAGTGTGCTGTATAGCCTTACCCCTCCTGGTGTGTATCGATCTCTGTGTGTCTCTGCCTTAGCAGCTGGTGTAATTATTATTTTCACCAACCTTGCCTGCCTAGTGTATGACTGTCTCCTGCTATGGACCTGTAGAGGTGTTTAGCCTATGCCTCCTGTTGTGAGTAGACTCAAGAGTCATTGTCTCTGCAGCTTGTGTTGTCACTTTTCTCACCGTAAATAAAACTCACTGAACTCACTGGTGACTGTGTGGCGTCTTATGGTGGCTCGCGAGAGCCACCCATGACAGCCTTCAGTTATCAAGCTCCTCTCCTGTGGAACCAGCTGCCAATCTGGATTCGGGAGTCAGACTCGATCTCTGTTTTTAAGAATAGGGCTAAAACCTACCTTTTTGATATAGCCTACAATTAGGGAGGGATCATGTGTTTCTGAACCCTCCCTTAGTTATGCTGCTAATAGGTTTAGTCAGCCGGGGGACCTCCAATAATGCACTGGGCCTCACTCCTTTCTTCACTCTCAATGAAATATTTTTTTTTTGCTGGTCATTAACATCTGTTTGTTTTCTCCCATAGACTGAGTCCCCATCATGCTGTTTGCTCTCTACATGTCTGTTCTTTTCATCTTCTCTGTCCCCTCACCCCCCAGCCAGTCGCAGCAGATGACTGCCCCTCCCTGAGCCTGGTTCTGATGGAGGTTTCTTCCTGTTAAAAGGGAGTTTTTCCTCTCCACCGTCGCCAAGTGCTTGCTCACAGGGGATCGCCTGATTGCTGGGGTCTTTCTGCAACTGTGGGGGTTCCCCCTACAGTTGATAGTGCTATGAGATGACTGTTGTTGTGAAATGGCGCTATATAAATAAAGTTGAATTGAATTGAATTTTGGACATGGTACTATAACCCCTGCATCTATCAATTCCTGTATACCAGGTTTAATGCCTTCTTGTGCTTCTGGGCATAGAGGATATTGTCTGTGATAAGGCCTACAATGAGATTTTGCATTTATTGTTACCAATTCTGCATTTTTCATTAAGCCTACATCTGCCTTTCCTGTTGACCACAAGGAATTTGGAATTTCTGAGAGTTCATTTTCCTCTCCCTCTTCAAAGGAAATAGTCATGCTTGTGATTCAGGGACGTCAATGCTGACATCTTTTTGGACTTGTGCCACCCAGTTCAAAGGCAGACAGTAGGTTTCAAGCTCTGGGCAATATTGAACTCTTGGATCAGGTGTGCTTTTCCAAAATTGATCACACTCTTCTGCTGTTGTTACAAATCTGCCTACATCCTTCCACTGCATGTGTTTAGGCTTAATCAGTGCAATGTGTGGTGACTACCAGTGTTTGAAGTGGCTCTTATCTTCATCAGATAACTTCACAGATGCTCCTGCATAGCCCTTTGGTGACCAATACAAATTTGTAATGACTATTCTGGAGGATGAGTTTGCAAAAAATGCTTTCTCAAATTTGTCATCTGGGCCACTCAGATATCTGTCATACATGTTGCAATGATATTGATTTGTGGCCTGCACAGTTGTAGGAACCTGTGTTTTGAAATATTGCATTATTTTGGCTTCCAAGCTCTCAGTCACCCCGGTTGGTCCGGCCGGTACCAAATGAAGCGAATATGAGTATCTTGGTACTGCAAAATCTTGCAAAACATGGATTTCTGATGCATGTGGAAAATGTGATGCCCTCATACCACCTTCTGTCGAAATTATGGTGATATTGAGAGTTTTGAGCAAATCCCTTCCCAATAAGTTAACTGGACACGCTTGTGGCAAAATGAATGAACCTTCTGCACTGTCCCCTGTAACAGGATCTTTTACTGTTACAATTTCAGGAAGACATTCCTTTTTGAGTTTTCCATTAACTGATTTAATGATCACTGTGTGTTCTGATTTTGTGAACCCCCCAACATCTAGGCCTGAAATGACAGATCTGCAAGCCCCAGTATCACAGAGAAATTTCAAAGGAGTTCCCTGAACTTCTAGAATAACCTCTGGTAAACACTCTAGTGACATGATTAGGTCAAAGTCAGGTAAATGAAATATGTCAACTGTGTCATTGTCAGTTTCAGTAGCTGTACTTAGCTTTGATTCGGTCAGTCACATGTTGGGATGTGATGAGTCCGGTTGTTGCTGTGGCTGTTGAGCAGGGCATAGTCCCCTCCCCTCTCCCCAGCCTCTTGAACGTGCAGGGCAATGCTTTTTCCAGTGACCCTGTTGCCCACAGAAATGGCAAAAGTCACGGCTCCACCATTGGGGGTTTTCAGACCCAGCACCACGGCCCCTCCCCCCTCCTCCATGCTGGGGACCCTGGAAAAATACAGACGTGGGGGAAGCAAAGGCCTCCCCCTGAGGGTCAGCAATTACATAAACAGGAGTGGGTTTTGTTTTAGCCTTCCTTTCCTCCCTGTCCACACGTTCCTCCTTCAACCGTTCTGCATGTTTTGCATATGTCAACACATCAGCAAATGAACATGTACGATATGTTACAAGGTGTTTGCGTACATACTGTGCTAAATTTGGATGCATGTTCTGTAGGAATACACTTTTCAAATGTTGTCAATAAGGTTCTAAACCCATATCTGCGGTAGGATTTTCCAAACCAGAATGACTGTCAAGAACATCCTGCAATCTACACCTATAGGCTTCAACACTTTCTGTCTTTGGCATTTTGAATGACTGTCCAATCATGCTTTAATCTCCACTTGTTACCTCCGCCAGGAGGTTATGTTTTTGCCGGAGTTTGTCTGTCTGTCTGTTTGTCTGTTGGTTAGCAAGATAACTCAAAAAGTTTTGGAACGATTTCGATGAAACTTTCAGGTGTTCTTGGAAATGGTACAAGGAAGAACTGATTAAATTTTGGGGATGAGCCGGATCACCGTCCAGAAGAAAACCGCCATTACAGAAAATGACATTTTCGTCAATAACTACTCAACCACTAATCCTATCATTGTCAATCCAATTGCTAGTCATATGTTTTCATGGTCAAGGAATCTGAAAACGTACACACAAACACTGTATGGGGGGAACTGTGGCTGCCATTACGGAAAATGCCATTTTCATGAATGACTACTGAACCACTAATCCTATCATTGTCAATCCAATTGCTAGTCATATGTTTTCATGGTCAAGGAATCTGAAAACGTACACACAAACACTGTATGGGGGGAACTGTGGCGCTTGGCGGAGGTCTGCGCTCTCCGAGGGCTTTTCTAGTTCCCATTGTGTTCATTTAATTCCTTCACCCGCTGAGCTAATACTGCATCAGTTGGGGTAAAGGCTGATTAGCATCATCTTTGGGGTTCCAATTACCTGAGACTGTACACCAATCAGCTTTCAGGACCTTTCTGTAGGCTCTATCTGTTTCCTGGCCATTTAATTTGAAACTTTGAAGGAGGTTTGCCATCCCTTCAAAAAATTGAGTGGGTTAAAATCTCCATCAGTCCACGGCCGATAAACTAGCACAGTGGGAATGTTTTGGCTTCCAACCGCAACGCCATCAGCCGCTGGACCAACATAAGCCGGGTTAGATAATTCAATCATAGAAAATTGTCCTAATTCTGTTGCATGTTCCTCTTCCTTAATGTGTTTGTCTAAGGATGAGGATATGTGTGCTTTTGTAGTGGCATAATGTGAAGGTGCATAAACACTTAACTCTTTTGCAAGACGAGAAGGCTGGACTCTAGGCTTCACATCTGGCATGTGTTGAAGAGGAGGAGGAGGAGGGTGAGGGGGAGCCAGGTTTGTCGACGGTGCCGTGGGGGCCGCTGTCTCCGTCTCAAGGTCCAGATACAGAGGGGGAGGGGTCTCTCTACGCCTACTTTGGCCGTTATCTCCTTCATCACCTCGAAATTTTGAAAAAGAATATGCATTAGTCAAACCCTTTTTATTACAAACATCCGAGTCTTTTGAGGTCTGGTCTTGTCTGTTCACTGTCACCTTATCTAGGTCAGCCTTGTGTTGTCTGGCGATTTGAAGCCATTGTTCAGCTTCAAAGAGTCCATATTTTAACTCTTTTCACCTACTGCAATCTGCTGCTAATCTAATGGCAGAGATCAAACCCTCACAATCTTTAACCCTAAGTTTTTCACTGAAATTATATTTCTTTCTCCATTTTGCCAGAAACCTTGTGCTATTTCTGTCTTTTTTGTTCATAAATTTACCATCTCCTGACAATATATAAATTTCTTTCTCATCTTGCTGTGTTCTGCAACCCTTACAGCAAAATGAGGCATTATTTCTACCTGTCTGAACATTTTGTGGCTGTCTTATGTCTTGCTTGCTATAACAGCAACCCATGTTTGAAAGGTTTTTTCCCTTTTTACTGTATGATCCGAGCGCCGATCTCGTCCGCGCTCGGGTCATACGTCATCCCCTGCAGGCTTGACAGCAGTGATTTCCTTCTGGCTCCCCGGGCTCTTATTGTGACAGCACTCGGAGGAGCTTCCTGCTGTCAAAGCCTGCCAGCTGTGCTGCATTCAGGGCTCATTAGTGGCCGGCTTTTAAGCGGCCGCTGAATGCAGCCCAATGCAGCAGCCTCGTCAAACATTCCCTCATTGGACGTCGAGCGAGCGTTCTTCGTCTCAGACGTCCTTATTGATTTCCACGTCTACGATCATCCCTCGTCCTTGTATTGTAAGTGAGCTTGCTCAGCCTTACAGTCTCTGTTTCCTGTGTAGTGTGTTTTTGCCCATCGAGGCTCGCTATTCTGTTACTTTGTGTCATCCCTAACCCTTAATAAACATCATTGCAAACTCATCGGTGACTTGTGGCATCTTATGGTGGCTCGCAAGGGCCACCCATGAAATTTACCAAGTTTCCACACACAAATCAGTGGCTACACAGCTTTTTCTGTTGTTTTTTTTTTTCCCAAGCTCTCTCTCTCTCTGTCTGTTTTTTTTTTTTTTTCCTCTCTCAAGGACACACATACACACAGAGACACAAGACAGATATACACACACAGACAAACACACAGGACCCACAGAAATGTTCTCTTTTGCATTATCTCCACAAGGTCATACAATAAAGACTTTTAGGTTCATGCCAAAACCCAAAACAGCATGAGAATTACTTCAATTAATCTCCGGAACTGGCAACTCTTAGTGGACAAATCGCACATGTGGCAACCCCCACACTGCCACTTTCAGCGTGAAGTTCCCTTTTTTTTTTTTTTTTACACTGCTGTAAAAACACACCAGTCCACTGTTTTTGCTCAAAGCTACTATTTTCAAATACCTATAAATTAAACACTTCTCAAAAGGATAATAATTAACTAACCAGCCTTTTTGTGCTTCACAAATATCAGTAAAAATCACAACCATCAGTTTCACACCCTATTCACTCCGTCTCCGTGGGAACTCAGCCTCTCTCTAACATACATTACAAAGATGGGGTTTCTTATACTCCGGGCAAACAGTCCTTGATCTTATCTAAGCCTGAAGACAGCTGGAGCCACCTTCCCCCCGAGACCGCTCCAATCTATAGACAACACTGAACATTCTGCTTTGATCTTTACATGACCTGGTCAACCTAAGTCACCCTAACTTCGGACATCCTGAAAAGAACAGCTTGATATGATAAAACAATAAAACCTTCGTCGTTATTTACAACCTTGCTCAGCCTAATCTCACACTGAGAAACAAACATTCTGTTCAGGCTCTGAGACAATGGAAAAACACAGAGAATCAGACATTGGCTCATTATATGCACCAGATACAATTATAATATAAAATAGAATAATGCAGCATTAAAATCATATAGAATAATCAATGAAACATAAAAATATCCTATCAACAGCAAAATAACCCGTCTTGCCGTGTGGGGGTGGAACAGTAGTCCACCTGTTCCCCCCTAGCTTTAGTTGTGTGTGTGTCATAGGCCTTATACTGTTGTTTAGTTTAAGCGTGTAATTCGGGTTCCAAATCTTGATCATTTGTGTGTGTTTGGACCATTTCTGAAGGGGGGGGGGGAGTGTTATGTTGTTATTAGGACATATTATTGTGCAACACGGGTGACGGCTCCACCCTTCTGGTTCCGCCATCACTCGGGGTATAAGAGGGCTGTGTGGAAGAGGGGTGGTCTCTTTGACCTCACCTCTGCCTAGTGGGAGCACTTGTATGGTAACTGTGAGTCAACAATAAAGTCCTGTTCTGTTCTGCATCCAATATCATCTTTGCTTCTTGTTTACAGACATAACATAGGGTACGTTGCGATTTGGGTACAGAGTGACTTGGGACGGAGTGGCAAGGGTATGAAGTGTCCTGATACCTTAACAAGCAGGTGCTCCTGGCTTCTGCAGACAGTGATCGCTTTTTGGCATGACACTGATTTCACCACCCATGCAGAAGTGGCTGATGAAACCCTTTTCGGACACAGGCAGACTTACCCCTGAACAACATAACTACAACTGCCGGATGAGCCCTGCACAATCAGTTGTGGAAATGGCTTTCGGCGGCTTGAAAGGATGATGGAGGTCCCTCCTGAGAAGGAATGACTGCAAACTGGAGCTGAGCAAGAAAATGGTGCTCACCTGCTGCATAGTTCATAATATTTTTGAGGAACATGGTGACAACTTTGGACTCCCAGACACGCATGATCACAGTCAGCCTCCAGTTCAACCACTGCCTGACCATGCCAGTATAGAAGGGGATGACATTAGGGCAGCTTTGGAGTACTTTAACAGTAGGGAGCAATAACCTGTTTAGTGCCTGCCATATCATTTACAAAATATAACATATGTGAAGTAGTGCAAAAGCATTAATGAATAAAAAAAATTCAGCTGACAATCAAGCCTCAGTGTACTCTGTTGTATTGTAAGTATTTATGGTATATGTATATATTTTATAAGCACATATACAGAGTTGTTAAAGGTACACACCTTATGTACTTGTATGTAATCTATTCTGGTTAAAGTACTGATTCAAGTTTTTATTCATGTAGGGGTAACAAGAGATAGACTGTAAAGTGTACAAGTTAAAAGTACTTTCCCCAGAGATGATCTTGTCCAGAGTTGACAGAATGTCATGTGGTACGTTGTCAAAACAATATAAACTCAATACTGATCATTTTTGAAGCAGGCAACTTGGAACATTTTTGTCATGAATCTGGGTTTGGCTGTTCCAAACCCAGCTCTGACTTATTGTTATGTTTTGCCCTATTTTCCACCTGACAGCTTGGGCATGCCCCCTCCTCCTGTCAAGTGCCATCAGCTGTACTGTCACGGGTGTTTACACACTTCCACACTTCCACACACACACACACATGCACACGCTCCATTCATTCCCACTCATACACTCATGCACGCTCTCTTACACACCAGATCCATTCAAGTTCAGCCCACGTGTTCTCGCACCGGCAATCTCTTTTCTCGTTAGCTTCAGGTGTATTTGTTTGCTGCATTTGTGGAAAGAGATTGTCGGAGCATTCACCTCCATACGCGGCAGCTAGCTCTCCTCGTATGTGATGCCATTACCTTTGTTGTTATCCAGCCTGTCACTTCAAGCCTGGTATATCCCTTGGTGTTATGGCTGGCCCACCTTCTCGGATTAATCCTCCAGACTGCACTGTTCACCCCGGGATCGCTCCAGCCCCGTAAGTTCATGATCACCTTTCTCTTCATGCTGACAGCAGTCCGTGGTACTAGGCTTTCCCTTTAACCTGGCTGTAGAGCATCCGGCAGACGCCCTGTATGTTTGGTAGCCTTAATTTCATCAATTGCATTTCCCTGTAACTTTGTGGTCAAGTGGACTTTCTATTCTGTGGTGAAATCTAATAAAATGGCACAATCTTCTTCCGCTGTTGGGTTTTCCATTCCTTTATGACAATTTTCCACAGAAAAAGTGCATAGGTTTAAAGTTTGATGCTGCTTGTTCGTTAGAAAATGTGAAAAAAGTTGTCAAAAATATGTGAGTAAAGTCCATAAATATCTGATATACAGACGTTGACAAAATTGTTGGTACCCCTCTGTTAATGAAAGAAAAACCCACAATGGTCACAGAAATAACTTGAATCTGACAAAAGTGGTAGTAAATAAAAATTCTATGAAAATTAACCAATGAAAATCAGACAATTCTTTTGAATTGTGGTTCAACAGAATTATTTTAAAAAACAAACTCATGAAACAGGCCTGGACAAAAATGATGGTACCCCTAGAAAAGATTGAAAATAATGTGACCATAGGGACATGTTCAACCAAGATGTGTCCTCTAATTAACATCACAGGTGTCTACAAACTTGTAATCAGTCAGTCGGCCTATTTAAAGGGTGACAAGTAGTCACTGTGCTGTTTGGTGACATGGTGTGTATCACACTGAACATGGACCAGAGGAAGCAAAGTTGAGAGTTGTCTCAGGAGATTAGCCAGCCTCCCTGGATGTGGCTGCAGGAGGAAACTTGAAGAAAAATGGAATAGACGGATAATACGAATGATAACAAAAGAGCCCAGAACAACCTCTAAACACATTCATGGTGAACTCCAAGGTCAAGGTACATCAGTGTCAGATCGCACCATCCGTCGTTGTTTGAGCCAAAGTGGACTTCGTGGGAGACGGCCAAGGAGGACACCACTGTTGAAAACAAATCATAAAAAAGCCAGACTGGAATTTGCCAAACTGCATGTTGAGAAGCCACAAAGCTTCTGGGAGAATGTCCTGTGGACAGAGAAGACAAAACTGGAACTTTTTGGCAAGGCACATCAGCTCTATGTTCACTGACGCAAAAATGAAGCATACCAAGAAAAGACCACTGTCCCTACTGTGAAACATGGAGGAGGTTCTGTTATTTTCTGGGGCTGCTTTGCTGTATCTGGCACAGGGTGTCTTGAATCTGTGCAGGGTACAATGAAATCTCAAGATTATCAAGGTATTCTAGAGAGAAATGTGTTGCCCAGTGTCAGACTGCTTGGTTTCAGTCTCAGGTCATGGGTCTTGCAACAGGTAATGACCCAAAACACACAGCTAAAAATACCCAAGAATGGCTAAAAGCGAAATATTGGGCTATTCTAAAGTTGCCTTCTATGAGCCCTGATCTAAATCCTGCTGAACATCTGTGGAAGGAGCTGAAACTTGCCATCTGGAGAAGGCACCCTTCAATCCTGAGACAACTGGAGCAGTTTGCTCATGAGGAGTGGGCCAAAATACCTGCTGAGAGGTGCAGAAGTCTCATTGACAGTTACAAAAATCGTTTGATTGCAGTGATTGCCTCAAAAAGTTGTGCAACAAAATATTACGTTAAGGGTACCATCATTTTTGTCCAGGCCTGTTTCATGAGTTTGTTTTTTAAAATAATTCTGTTGAACCACAATTCAAAAGCATTGTCTGATTTTCACTGGTTAATTTTCATAGAATTTTTATATATTACGACTTTTGTCAGATTCAAGTTATTTCTGTTACCATTGTGGGTTTTTCTTTCATTAACAGAGGGGTACCAACAATTTTGTACTTGTCTGTATTGTCCAGTTCCTGAAAAAATGAACTTAAGTATAATAATTCAGTACTTGTTCTTTCACTTCCCACCACTATAATGTTATATTGATTTGCATTGTTTATCCTAAATAGCTTTATGTTTCATGCATATGTTTGGTGTGAGGATAGCAATTACTTAATGTGGAAGCAGAAAAAAAACACTTAAGGAAAGAAAGCTTTTATTTACAAAATGTGCAAAAACTTAAGACTGCTGCATATGAAAGTGTTATGTACACACAGCCATATATCAATGCTGTGATGGTTACTTTTTTTACAGTCCCTCAAGTACAGACAACACGTCCCATCAGTCCAACAAGGGTATTGGTACTTGTTACAGCCCGAGTGCCGGTTCCGTCTGCACTCGGATCTTGTACCTTTTCCTGGCTTTGACAGCAGAGGTTTCCTTCTAGCTCCCTGGGCTCTTATTGTGACAGCGCCCGGTGGAGCTCCCTGCTGTCAGAGCCAACAGCTGTGCTGCATTCGGGGTCATTAGTGACCGGGGTTATAAGCAGGCGCTGAATGCTCCCCAATGCAGCAGTCTTTGTCTACGTTCCTGTAATGTTCCTGTTAACCTTCGCTGTTAACATTCCTGTTAATCTTCCCGTTGAGCTACCTGTTAGGATACGCTCTGTTCCGGTTATACTGTCCCGTTAAGGTACGTCCTGTGTTTGTCTTACCGGCACCATTGTGTGTATCATTCCTTGTTTTCACACCTCTTAATAAACATCACTGCAACTCACTGGTGACTGCTGGCGTCTTATGGTGGCTCGTGAGGGCCACCGTGACAGTAGACTGGTGCCAGTATGTCCGGAGAGGGGCGTCGCGCCGAGACGTATAGCAGTATTGGACTGTTGTTCCTCCCTGTCTGGGTACCATTGCTGAAGGATGCCGTCGCGGAGGTCGCGCACTCAGAGTTCGAGCGATGTCCACGCAGACGCCCTCGAGTGCGTGGACGAAATTCTCAACACCGCTTCCCTCCTCGACTTCAGCAGCGATGTGCTCCGGTACTTGGACCAAGCTGAGGAGGTCCTCGACTATCTCCCCTGCTTCGCCTGTCATCCTGAGGTGAGCACGAGGAGGTTGGACATTGCCGCACAGCAAGAAGTACTCCTTGGGTTGGAGGGAAATCCCGGCAGGAAGCCGAAGAGGAGGAGACGTCACCCTTCACTTCGGAATCCCGCTCCTGCCTCTGCTCCAGCCCGGGAGTTTGCGCGATCCAGGGGTCTTTCCCCGTCCAGCACGATGTCACTTGGGATTTCCCCGGAGGAGCTGCAGCTGACTGCAATCAAGGTCCGGGACCGAGTGGCTGCCGCTCGCTCTGCTGTGCACCCGTCCATAGTCATGAAGCATGTGGCGGCGGCAGTCAGGCTGGTGGAAAGGAATCCTGAGCTGCGTGACTTTCCCGAGTTCGACGCCCTCCTCGCCTCTGTCTCCGCACAGGAGAGGCGGTTCCCGGGTCTCACCTTCACCTCGCCTTCTACCAGAGATCGTCGTGGCCTCCATAACCCTCCTCAGCTTGAACCCCGTCCGGATCCAGCTCCAGGTCGCCGCAAGGGCTCTATCCCTCGCACAGCTGCCTCTCCTGTGCCTCGTCAGAGGGGATTTCCCGCAGCCTCATCTCCCCCTGGGCTATCTTCCGCTCTCTCGTCAGCGTCCCATGCCCAGCTCATTTCGGCTGTCGCCCCCTCCTCCTCGACGCATCCCCCGGCTGCTGTGTGTACTCCGGTTCCAGCCCTGGCGAGCCCCGTCCCGGAACCATCTCCAGCGGGTCCACCTCTTCCATCCAGGGGGCCCTCGGTCGCCATCCAGTGGGGAGAAGGAGGAACAACGTCCCCTACAGCAGGAACCATCTCTGCCCTGGGAGAAAGGCAAGTGCATGATAATTTGTTACATCTAAATTATGATCTGCCTTGTCTGACTCCTGGGAGCGGAGTTCGGGGTTCGCAGTCCCCCGAGCTCCCTCCACCTGCTGTAGAAAAGATTACTAAACCTGCTGCCTCTGTGTTCCCCCCTGTCGAGCGGTCCGCGACGCCAGGCCG
This sequence comes from Pholidichthys leucotaenia, assembly GCA_020510985.1. Taxonomy (NCBI): domain Eukaryota; kingdom Metazoa; phylum Chordata; class Actinopteri; order Cichliformes; family Pholidichthyidae; genus Pholidichthys; species Pholidichthys leucotaenia. The sequence continues at coordinate 102,901,557 of CM035841.1, read as the reverse complement.
ACGTCGTCGGATGAAGAGGGGACCTGCGGAGCTGGAAAGCCTGGATCCGGCCCTGCAGCCACGTCGTGGACGGAGGAGAAGAGCGGACTGTGGCCCGGAGACTGAGCCGACGAAGAAGCGTCCCCGGGTCTCCTCGCCGGAGCGGTCCGAGCCAGTGGGTCGAGGGTCCCCTGCCCCCACGCCAAACGAGTCATCAGCGTGGACAGCAGCGTGGGAGGAACCTCAGGCTGCAAATGACATCCTGCCAGCTGCGGAGCCCGACGCAGCTGAGTTCGAGCCTGCTGACAAGAGTCGCCACCCTGAACCTGGATCGTCGGAGTCCTGGGTGGCAACAGAACCTGAGTGCAGGCAAGTGCTCTCTCTTCTGTCTCTGTCCCCTTTGTTGGAGCATTTTTGCCTGCCTCTCGGGGAGGCGAGTGAGGAGCAGCCGCCTGCTGCGTCCGAACTCGTCTCGCTGGGTTCTGTTGCTACCGGTGATTCTAATCCCGATTTTCTCGTTTCTGAGCCTTGTTGCAGTGTCGCCGGCGTGGAACGAGTCGGAGTCACTGGGTTGGAGGTCCCAGGTTTGGGGGTGGAGATCGTCAGCGGAGCTGCACCGACCCAATCGGGGTCTGTCGCGGAGGCTGCTGTGGCCCAGTCGGGGTCCGACATGGTTGCATCAGAGGCCCAATCGGGGTCCACCGCGGGGGCGGTTCTGGCCCAATCGGGGTCCAATGTGGGTGCACCGGAGGCCCAATCGGGGTCCGCCGCAGGTCCGGTTCTGGCCCAATCGGGGTCCGACATGGGTGCGTCGGAGGCCCAAACGGGGTCCACTGCGGGTGCGGATCTGGCCCAATCGGGGTCCAACATGGGTGCACCAGAGGCTCGATCGGGGTCTACCGAGGGTGCGGTTCTGGCCCAATCGGGGCCCGACGTGGGTGCAGCTGGGACCCAATCGGGGTCCAGTGGAGGTGCAGCGCCAGCGTGGTCCGCGGACGGGGGAGGAGCTGCAGACCTTTCACCGTCGAACAGATCACAGGCTCATCCTGGTCATCTGTCCCCTCTGAGTCTCCGCCCCTGTGCATCATCGCCGGGGGTCATGAGGGCTCCTGCTCGCTCGCCCCGGCTCTCCCGAGTTTTGTCCTCGTTAGGGAGGCTGCCGCGGGCTGTTTTTCCCCAGGACCGGTTGCTGAGGGACACGGGTCGGCCGCCGGAGGAACTGTTTCGCCAGTTCGGCGCCTTGGGTCAGCCACCTGACGTTTTGTGTGTGTCTTCAGGCAACCTGGTTCGACCACCGGAGGAGCAGACGTGCTGGGCTTTGGACTCTGGTGAGCTGCCTGGTCATGCTCCGGCTCCTGAGACAACCCGCCGGCTGTTGGACGTGGGGAGACCACCTGAACTGTTCTGCGACGCTTGGTCTCCACCGGTCAGCATAAGCTGTCAGGGGGGTGGTGGTTTTCTGGGTTAATCCGTCACAATGATTGTTCTGTCTTTTTTTTCTTGTCCTTGCTGTTCTGTGTATTTTGTGTTTTGGGTTATGTCTTGCAGTTGTCCTAACATGTTATGTGGCCTTGTTTTTCCCCTGTATTTTGTCCTTTTTTTTGAATATTTGGTATTGTGCCATAGTCTTGTGCTTTCTTGTTCTGACCCGGTAGTTCTGGGTTTTTTTTTCCTCTCCATGTGTATTTTTTTTTTCTGAGTAGTTATTCTTGCCATTGTCCGGTATGTCGTCGTTTTGTTCTTTCTGACTCTCTCCCTCATACCGGCGCCCCATCCGCCCACCCTGCGGGGGGGGGGGGGCTTGGGTGTTACTTGGGCCGCTCAGGTGCTCGGCCTTGAGGGGGAGGCTCTGTTACAGCCCGAGTGCCGGTTCCGTCCGCACTCAGATCTTGTACCTTTTCCTGGCTTTGGCAGCAGTGGTTTCCTTCTAGCTCCCTGGGCTCTTATTGTGACAGCGCCCGGTGGAGCTCCCTGCTGTCAGAGTCAACAGCTGTGCTGTATTCGGGGTCATTAGTGACCGGGGTTATAAGCAGGAGCTGAATGCTCCCCGATGCAGCAGTCTTTGTCTACGTTCCTGTAATGTTCCTGTTAATCTTCGCTGTTAACATTCCTGTTAATCTTCCCGTTGAGCTACCTGTTAGGATACGGTCTGTTCCGGTTATACTTTCCTGTTAAGGTATGTCCTGTGTTTGTCTTACCCGCACCATTGTGTGTATCATTCCTTGTTTTCGCACCTCTTAATAAACATCACTGCAACTCACTGGTGACTGCTGGTGTCTTATGGTGGCTCGTGAGGGCCACCGTGACAGTACTGTCCTCCATCTTGTGGATGCTTTGCAGCAAAACGGAGGTCAGCTGCTCATCCCTCCTGCTCTGCTCCTGTTGTCTCTCATCTGACCTCTCCAAGTAGTCAAGAAGGAGGTCCATGTTTGTGTCCCGGTTCCGTTTCCCTGTTTTAAAGTACAAAAATCAGAAGCTTTATAAAATAATGACACACGTATGAATGGCAAACGTAGGAATCGTCAATAAGATAAGATAAGATAAGATAAGCCTTTATTAGTCCCACAACGGGGAAATTCCAGGATTGCAACAGCACAGGGATCGCAACACTCAGAGCAACAATCAGAAGGCAAGAAAAAAAAAAGGAGCAGCGAGTATACATATGTACATATAAACATAAATATATAGACACACGATGCAGAGCATTGCAGCTAGATGGAATAAATATATAGATATATAAACACACAGTGCGGAGCATTGTAGCTAGATGGAATAAATATGTGAATATATAAACACACACACAGCGTGGAGCGTTGTAGCAAGATGGAATAAATATATGAATATATAAACACACACAGTGCGGAGCATTGCAGCTAGATGGAACAGATATGCAAACACATAAACACACACAGTGCGGAGCACCGTAGCTAGATGGAATAAATATGTAAATATATAAACACACACAGTGCGGAGCACTGTAGCTAGATGGAATAAATATGAAACTATATAAACACACAGTGTGGAGCATTGTTGCTAGATGGAATAAATATATAAATATACAAACAAATATATAAATATACAAACAAACACACACAGTGCGGAGCATTGCAGCTAGATGGAATGAAACAGCATAACCGTCTACTTAGTTATCCTACATGGTATGATTATGTACCCATACATATTGTCACCCTCTGTAGCTACCGGTATTTTCCTAGTTGTATACCGGAGGGGACCATTGTGTAAGTCTATTGCGTCTTTTGCATTCAGTACTATTAGGTTGTCACGACTATTTGCTATCTCTGCGAGCAGCCCTGCTTAGGTTATACAGTCTGACAGCCGTTGGTAGGAAGGACCTGCGAAACCTCTCAGTTGTGCACCTAGGATGATGTAGTCTGCTGCTAAATGAGCTCCTTAGTGCATTCAGTGTGTCCTGCATAGGGTGGAACTCGGACTCCAGCAGAGATGACAGTTTAGCCACCGTCCTTCTCTCTCCCATCTCCTCCACTGGGTCAAGGCGCTGCCCCAGGACAGAGCTAGCTTTCTTGATCAGTTTGTTCAGTCTCTTCCTATCGGCTGCTGTAATGCCACTGCCCCAGCAGACCACTCCAAAAGTGATGGCTGATGCCACCACCGTGTCATAGAATGTCTTCAGCAGCGCCCCTTGTACACCAAAAGACCTGAGTCTCCTCAGTAGGAACAGCCTGCGCTGTCCCTTCTTGTAGAGTGTGTCAGTATTGTGTGACCAGTCTAGTTTATTGTTTAGATGAACACCCAGGTACTTGTAGGATGTCACCATCTCAATGGTGACATCAATCCAAGATTGAATGTGTCTATTCAACATCCATTTGTGATGCCACTGTTAGTGGCATCACAACATTCAGTTCAAGTGTATAACTGATTTAATTCACTCCCTCCTTTGTGTGAATGGGTCATGATCTGAACATATATTACCTAATCTGATTTGATGAGAAGAGGAGGAAGAGCAGAAGGAGGACAAGCTTGGTGCTGGTGAAGGTGAGCTGGACACCACAGGTCTGGGTGGTTCTCCCTTGTCATCCAGGTGTGATAAATCTGTAAATACAAAAAAAGTGTTTTAGCTTGTGCAGTGTACAACAAGCTTTCCATTAAATGTGCAGACATAGAAAGCAGTTTTATTCAATATCAATATTACCAAAGCTTACATGTCTGATTATAGAAGAATAGGAATAGAGTAAGCTTTATTGTCATTGTACAGTTGTACAATACAATGAAATTGTAGGTGCTCCACCAGTCTACTGTGCAATAAAGTAAGAGAAGGATTAGATAAAACACGGTTACAGAACACACGATTAAACACGAGTGAAAAAATAAAAATGGCCCACGATTATGGAAATATTGTGGTGGACACAATCAGAATCAGAATCAGGTTTATTGCCATTGTTCATGTAGTACACAAACTAGGAATTTGTCCCGGTACAGTGCTGCAACATTAAACATGATAAGATAAGAGAAATAAACTATACATGTAATAAAGTGTAGGATAAGATTAAGTGATACTGGTCAACAGTTAAAATATATATTAGCCAGCAGCAGATACTGTGGAGAACTATATAGTGCAGTCGGTAATGCAGGAAGAAAACAGTGATGATTAACATGAGTCTGGTTGAGCTGCTGTACATGGTGCACGAGAGTCACTTAGTGTTCAGCACACGTGCCATGTGTTCATACACATGGCACTCCACCCAGGACAAGGGGGTTGGGGGTGGAGCGATAGAGATGCTAATGGGGAAGGCAGAGAGGAGCAGACAAAACAAAGATGTGTCTTTCGCCCTCTGCTGCGCCAGGCTGACACCTGAGGACGCAGGGGTGCGAATGTGTTGTAGCAAGACCTGCTCTGTGACGTGTGGGCCAATGTTATGTTAATGTGTGTGCATGTCTTGTAGTCTGAATGTTAATGTGTTTACCCTTAGTGCCGGAAGAGGGAATTAAAATGTTTAAAGGAGTTCGCTCAGGCATTCAGGTTTTTAGAGTTTCTGTGCTTATGTTGGAAGTGGAATAAAGTTCGTGTGTCGTTCAGCTCGCTGCCTCATCTGGTTCCATCTTCCACACTGGTGACCCTAAGAAGTGCAATGGAGAACGAGCCGAACACTGTCCTGGAGAAAACCCAGAGGGAGAACACCAGCACGGCATGCGCTGTCACAGTCAAGCTCCCAGACTTCTGGCTTCACAATCCAACCGCTTGATTTCTACATTTTGAAGCCCAATTCGCACTCCACAGGATCACAATGGACAACATCAAATATTATGTGGTTGCTGCACTGGATGTACGCACCACGCAGCAAGTGATGAGCCTGCTCCAGGAACCGCCAGTCCAGGGGAAATACGACATGTTCAAGCAGATGCTGATTCAGCAGTATAACCTGTCGGACAGTGAGAGAGCAGAGAGACTCCTAATGTGCTCAGAGTTAGGTAACAGATCAGCTGTGGAGCTGATGGAGAGCATGTTAGCATTGAGGGGGATGAATGAAGAATCCTTCCTTTTCACTCACCTCTTCCTCAGGAACCTACCTGCTACAACGAGGGTGATCCTGGCCAACTCACCACTGCTGGTAACCAGGAACTACCGCGCTCTGGCGCAGGAAGCGGAACGCTTCATCCTAGCGACCAGAACTCTCACCTTGCACACAACAACACCAGCATCCGGGAAGGACTCCAGTAAGTTTGAGGAGCCATTGGTGGTGGCTGGGATGGACGCCAAGAGACGCAGGAATGGGATGCTCTGTGTCTATCACCGCCGCTTTGGTTCAGATGCCCAGCGCTGTCTGCCACTGTGCCAATTCAAGAAGCCAGGGTGTGAGGGACCAAGCAGTCAAAAGATATACCGACACAGGTATAATTTTCAAAATCTAGGTTTTATTATACCCCAGTGAACAAAAAGCTCAAAAACACATCATAAAAATAGTCCATTTGTTTAAAAGAAGCCAACTAAACAGAACTCTACTCAAAAAATAAGGCTCAGCATAGCAAAATGTAAACTCAGCAAACTGACCTGAGTAAATAAGGAAAACCTCAATCTATATACCAGCAGAATAAACCATCTTAAATTAAAAGGAAACCATCTTAAATTAAAAGGTAGAAACTACAGAAATAACAGTGGAATGCAATACAAAGTAGTTCCATTTTCCCCCATGCTGTCACAGCAGATGGTTCAGTCCACTTTATTGGCCTTTGCATTTAAATCAGCTTCACCCTCAGCGTCCACTTTGGATAGACAAATGTGTCGACACAAAGAAGGAAGTCACAGGGCCAGGAGAGCTGATCGAGTTGGACTGTTTGAAGAAGAAGAAGAAGGTTGGGACTGCAATTACGTCTGTGTTCAGCTGGCGGTAGGATTGATTTGTTTGTGGCGGATAGCAAAAACTGTACGTTGTCTGTAACATTATGGCATCTAGCTCTGAAGGGTATGATAAAGATGAGGCGGGCTGGACACTATCCAGGCCTGGGGGCTGGAAAAGAGCAGCTAGGGGGGCAACAAGACCAAGAAACGGGTCAGATGAATGTGAAGTGGGAGGAAATAACAATGCAAAGAAAACACAAACTAGCCAAAATGGATGGCAGTTTGTAGGGAATGACTGGAAGGTTGTCATTGAGCTCAATCAGGGTGGGGGGCACTATCACCCGGTTAAGCTAACAAAAGCAATTGAGAAAGAAATTGGGAGAGTTAAGTTTGCAAAGTTCTTGAATAATAACTGGCTGTTAATTCATGCCACAAGTAAACAACAGCAACAGAAAATGCTGGCAATGACATGTCTAAACGGAGAACAAATGAAGGTGCATGTTCCTGGCACAACAGCAAACTTGAGGGGAGTTATATCAGTTGTACCTTTGTGCATGTCTATGGAAGAAGTGAAAAACGAGATCCAAGGAGGAAAGGTGAAGGATGTGAAAAGGCTGAAGAGTAAAAGAGAAGGTTCATTGAAGGACACACTGTCTGTCATGATTCAGTTTGAGGAAACACTCCCTAAATCAGTCCTAATAGGATACATGTATTACAGTGTCAGAGAATACGTTCCAAAGTGACTCAGGTGCTACAAATGTCAAAGGATGGGTTACACTGCTCAGCAATGTAAGGGAAAGCTAAGATGTGCTAGATGTGGAGGGGAGCACGAATATGGTAAATGTGACAAGGATGCCAAAGTAAAGTGTTGCAACTGTGGGGGAGAGCACAGTGCTGCATATGGAGATTGTGTTGTGCAGAGGGAAGCTAGACAAGCCCAGAAAATCAGAATAACTAAGAAAATCTCGTATGCAGAAGCTCTTAAAAGAGTAAAGCCCCTTTTCCACTAGTACCCACTCAGCCCTACTCTACTGTACTCTACCCGGTTTCTAGGCTTTTCCATTAGTACCTGGTGCCTGATACCAGGTACCTTTTAAGTACCTATTCTATGGCAGGGTACAGCCGCGCTGAGTCGGGCCGAAAATGTGACGTCAACAGACTGCAGGCCACTGATTGGTCAGGGCGTAACGTCATGAAAGCATCTGTCTTCTGCAGAATCTACAACCGCCATATTGAAAAAAAAAATAGTTCAGTGAGTCAACATGGTCAGTGAGTAAAGATGGTATTAATAGAGATGGCTTCACAGGTTTCGCGGAAATCTACACTGTGGGCCAACGAAGAGGAACAGACTTTTTTTTCTGTTCTTGGTGGCTGACGATAGAATCCAGAGAGAGTTCGATGGAGCGACCCACAACGAAAAAGTTTATAGGAGGTCTCCGAACAAATGACAGCTCAATGGATACAACTGGGCATTAAAACAATGTAGGGAGAAGCTGAAGAAAATGAAAAGTGGTTACCGGGCCATCAAGGATCACAACAGTTGAAGTGGGGTGAACAGAAAGGACAATGGTTCAATGGACGCCATGTACAGCCATTGGCCGGCGAGCAATGGCAGGGAGATTGGGGGTCGACACGTCATTGTTGCAAACCGTGGATGGTGAGTGTTTTGTGATATTGTGCATCTTTTCGCTTATTTATCCTATTGGTGGCAAGCTCACTTTTTTGAGCAATAACAACGCCGTTCTCTCCTGGCTAACGAGTGTTAGCGAGGAGCGCTAGCTATCTAGTAGGCAACTCTGCTGATTCGCGCTTGCTTTGTCTGAAGTATTTGCTTGTGAGAGCAAAACGATGGAATATGCTAATCTATATAAAACTTTATTTGAGCTTCACTTACATTACTGCAATACCATATGGTGTAACACATTTCCAACTCACCTAAAAATACTAGAAATTCTCCAAAAGAAAGTCATACATGCTTTATCATGGTCTGAATATAATTATCCTACTAGTCATCTTTTCCATCGTTACAATCTTCTAAGACTTGCTGAGCATAATTACTTCCAGAATGCCTGTATAATGTATCAGGTTGTCCACAAACTCAACTATAAATTATGTGAACTCATTCCACCCTTCCTTCCCATACACACCTATACCACTAGAAATAAAAAACAAATTACTGGGAAAAAAATGAAGACTAAAATCCACCAGATTCAGTATTGTGTACAGAGGACTGCAGATTTGGAATGAGCTTGATGAGAATCTAAAAATATCACCTTCCATCTCCATCTTCAAAAAAAAACTAAAAATGCAACTCCTATCATTATATAATTAATCTGCTATTTGTTACACACAACTTGTTTACTGATGAGTTGTTACTCCATTGTAATTTTGTTTTATATGTTGATATCACTCCAACTGTATTTAATAACTTGACTATGTATCTTGAACTCACCTATTAATTCAATGTAAACAAATGCTGGGATTATGTGCTACCGTATATGTCTGTTATATGTTTGTTTCTTCCTGTACACAAAGACTTCAGACTGATTTCCGTCATTTTATTGTAGAAATGGGCTCCCTACTAAAAGCTTTAAATATCTTATTTGGGATGACCCATTCACACTCCAAATCAATGTGAAAAAAAGCCTATTGTATACTGCTACTCATGCTGTTGATGATTCGTATTGTAATTCATTCATGCTGTTGATAATGTGTGTGTGTGTGTGGGAATAAACTGTTTTAGCTGTAATCCTAGTTAAAAAGTTTTGTGTGCGTGTTGCACTTTGGTGCTGTGCATTAAATTGTGTGTATTTTCTTTCTAGAATCTGTTTCCACATGCCAGGGGTCCCACCCACTCTGTCAACGTCTGGCACGACACGTTCAAGTGCTGGTAAGGCACAATAATTATTAATAAATATTATTACAAAAACAAAAATTAAACATTTAAATTAAAAATTAAAAAAAATAAAACAAAAGATTAACACCGTGTTGTGTTTATGGATACAGGTCAAGTGGACCCCAGGATCCAAAATGTCAACATATACAAGTGCATTTTCAAAACAGTAATTTATAAAGTGATTCATATAATTTCCTAAAGCCTCATAATAGACCCACATACCTATTCTATGGATTTTCCAAAAACAGTGTTGGAACAGTGTTGTCGTGCTGTTTCTTTCCCATCATAAATCCCTGGATTGAAAATGTACTTGTACATGTACAGAGTGGATCCTGGGGTGTTCACTTGTCAGGGGTCCACAACCTGGTCCCATTTTTAGCTGTGGTGGAAAAAGTACTGATATAATTCTTGTTTTTGAAAAATTGATGTAGCACATGAACTCACTTTCGAATGTACTTGCAGTCAACGTGCTTCATTGAAATGATTCAAGTCAGCTGATTGTATTAACTTATTCAGATTTCTGAGGCCACAACAAAAGTTAATTATTTTAAACATAACGTGGTGCCTGCAAAATCTGCTCTACTGAGGCACAGCAACTGGACACATGCTTCCTTTTACTGTATATTTTAGCAATACAAGTACAAAACACCGCCCACACTTGAAGCCAAGGCGACACAGCGGTGACAGAGTGGTGGCTAAACTTTTATTGATAAAAATTACATTTTATATAAAATGTAAAATATAGATATTACATATTTTATATTAACTCCTTTTGATTGCTGAGGCCACGGTAAAAACAAATGATTTTAAATGTAACCCAGCCCTTGTAAAATCTATTTTACTGAAGTGCAGCTACATGACAATTGTGGTTAAATACAACAATTAAGCACTTTTTTGCCACATTCCACCACTGGCTTTTAGCAACAAGTGTATTTCCTAAATATGTTTTAAACTTGAAATTATTAACCACCACCCATTTCTGTCTTTCGTCTAGGCAAGAGGAAAATGATCCGCCCCAAACCAGACCGTGCGCCACTATTTACAGAGATGCAGGCTTAAGATCTGCTGAACCAGGACCAGCGTGAGTGGCGCATCCAGTTGCTTCTCAGTGAGGCAGCGTGGCCGGCATGTGTGACCCATTCTAAGTTTTTGGGGTTTTGTTACAGTTTGAATTTTGCACATTCTGAATAATCTGGAATTTGCTGCTGATTGCAATAAACAATTTAGTGACTTATGTGTTTGCATAATGATTTTCTATTTTGTCTGTTAAGACACCGGTGGGAAAAGAGCCAATAGTACAAACCATCTATCTGTGATGTTGAAAATAATGGCTCATTTTTAAGAAAACGTAACCAAAACAATTATTTTATTTACTGAAGACTGTATTGTTGGATGTGCCAGTGTAGAAGACACTGCACACTTTAGTGATAGTACCAGTATATGGAGGAATTCTGGGCCACATTAGCATCTGTACTTTACCATGATAGGTTATGGAGTCTTGGCCCATGGAGGGTCAAGACCCTGCAGGCTTTACCTCCAACCAGTGTCTTCAACAGCAGATTTCACTGAATTACTTCTACTGAATGCTGATCAATGAAAACACCTGCTGAAGAGACTGGGTAGAAGAGAGAACGTGCAGGGTCTTGGCCCTCCATTGCACATGATTGGACACCCCTGAGTTAGGGTTTAATGGGATTTAGCACAAACTCCTTTATGGTTCATAATTCTGTTGACAGACTTCCACCAAACCAAAAGTGATTTCTCAAACTGCTGGATTGTTCTTATACAGCTTTTCCAATCTTTTAGTATTTAATTTATGTCACTTGTGGTAACCTTCACATATAAAACAAGACACACATCTGCAAAAATTCCAAAGGTTTATTGTCAAAATTCCCAGTGTAATACTACATGAATACATGTATAGTACATTGTTGATGCAGAGAATATATATTTATACAGTATCTACATGTATCAAGTAAATCAAGTATTTTCCATGTAACCTTGTGACTGCATTATTTTAATTGCTTTTAATCCTAGATCAAGTTTGTTTTGGCCTAAAATGCATTATAATTGTCAAATATATCTTATTATACCTAACTCAGTACTGTTTACCTTTTGAATATATATTTTGTGGCTAATATAACCCCATAACTACAACCTGGTGATCAAGTTGTGTCAGCTAAACAGTTTTCGCCATGACACCACCACAGACTCAGTGCTGCTGGAGCAGGTACATGGCATGATGTTTCAACAGTCTGTCCATGATTTTCATGCAGATCAGAGCAATTAGTTGCACAGGAGGCTAAACATTTCTTCAGACATTCTTAAGCTCTATAACCACTGAGCGTTTGTGAAGCTGGGGTGATATCAGTGAGAGGCTTTGTTGAACGCCCAGACCAACGGTTTGAAGCGGTAATTTTCCCACAAGAGAGCCATCTGAAACACAAACACAGCATACATATTTTAGTACCTAATAGCGATAACTTGCAGACATTACAATGTAGTATGACCTACTTAAAGCAAACTAGCATTAGCAATCATTAGCTTACTGTCATATGTGATCTAGTTCGTATCCTCACGTCTTCCGCTCTATGGCTTCCTAAACGCTCCAGTACTTTTCCAGAGTGTTTCATCTTGCTGCCTGTCCCCTTCTCTGGTGTTCCTTTTTGGCCTTTATGCTGACAAAAAACCAGAGACCGAGGAGTTGCCTTGTACAGCCGCCATGTTATGTTTTGCTTGTGCCGTGTGGCGCCACCTTGCTGTAAAAAAAATCTCACCCACCCCAGGTGTACCCAGCTGTAATGGAAACAAAAGCGAACCAAGTAGAGTAGAGTTGGGCTGAGTGGGTACTAGTGGAAAAGGGCCTTTAGAGAGGCAGAAATAGTCAGAAACACAGCAGGCCTTCCCTTCCTCAAAGAAGTTCAGTTCAAATGGAAGCCCAGCCATCAATGGGTCCCACGCAAGCACAGGATCATGCCACTGCAAGGAATGTTTGTGTTCACAAATGCAAAATGGATGATGACACATTGATAGTTAAGAGGACAAACTTTATAGATTTTATCTGCCACACCATGAATGTTGCTGCACAGCTAAAGAAGAAAAATGAAAGAATCAAAACCGTTGTGGAAGCAGCAGGAAGCTTCCTAGATGTAAAAGATATGACAGCTGATCAGATTCATGCTTTATTGAAAGCTGAAACTGGGGAGACTGCACATGCTGAAACAAGACCTTAATTATGGTATTACACATACTACAGTGGAATGCGAGGAGTCTTATAGCAAACAGACAAGAACTCAAGAAGTATCTTTACGAACTAGAAGTTGTTCCACAGGCAGTGTGTGTACAGGAGACATGGCTTCAAAATCATTTAGATTTTGTTATTCCAGGATACAGTTCAATCAGACAGGATAGAATTAACACTGTAAATGGAGGAGGATGTGCCACTTTCATTAAAGATGGCCTGGTGTATAGGGTGATTCCCTCCCCTGAGGATATAGAGTGTAATATTATTGAAATATGTAGGCCAAATGGACAAGGAAATATTAAGCTGATTAATTATTACAACCCATGTAGGAAGTTGACAGCAGATATTTTCAGTGTTATGGCAGGGGAAGGGCATATGAAAGAGGTATGGTGTGGAGACTTTAATGCCCATAATAGCTTGTGAGGAAGCACACATACAGATAACAATGGAAATGTTGTGGAAGAGATGTTAGATGAAAGATCGTTAATTTGTCTAAACAGTGGTGAAGGTACCAGGGTGGATGTGCATGGGGCACATTATGATGTATTGACCTGACTCTGGAATCTGATTAGTGAGTGCCTGTGAATGGACAGTTATGAACAGTACAACTATGGGAAGTGATCACTTCCCAATACTTACAGTCATTAAAACTGAAGTATGTATACAAGAGGGAAGATGTTTTACAAGATGGTGTTTTGACAAGGCAGACTGGGGGAATTTTAGGCAATACTGTGTTCAATTGTGTCATTTGGTAACATTAGAAAGTGACATAGAAGAGTGTTCAAGTCAGGTAACCAATCATATTCTGAATGCTGCAATAGCAAGTATACCTAAGAAAACAACACAGGGTAGGAAGAAGGTTGTACCCTGGTGGAATGACAAATGTAGTATTGCAGTAAAAGAGTGAAACGAGGCATTCAGAGAGCTGAGGAAGAATATGACGAGTGAAAACTTAATAGAGTACAAAAAGAAAAGGGCAGTAGCTCAAAAGATTCTTAGAAACAGGAAAAGGTCAACATGGAGAGAATTTTGTCCCACCCTTGGCAGGAAAACAGAACTAGGTGATGTCTGGGGTATATTTAAAAAAAATGAGTGGGAAAAGGGTATCAGTTTAAATTCCAGCTGGAATTTAAACTGATACCCTTTTCCCACTCATTTTTTGGGGAAAAAATGAGTGGGAAAAGGTGCCTTTGCTGTCGAGCCATCGACACCAAAGGCAGCAAAAACTCAGAAAAAAAAATGCAAACTTAAAAAATGAAGTGAAAGAGAACATGACTGCGTTAGACCTCGAGTTCATAATGTCAGAGCTTAAGAGAGCTTTGCTAGATAGTGGATACACAGCTCCAGGATATGATTGGTTAAGTTATGCTATGTTCCGGCAGTTGCCTATGCAATCAATGCAACTGGTGCTGAAATTGTTTAGCAGAATATGGAAGGAGGGGGTTATCTCAAGTGGGTGGAAAAAGGCTGTAATTTTACCATTTAATAAGCCAGGGAAAGATCCAGCTCATCCAGGCAACTACAGGCCTACAGCATTAACGTCACACTTAGGGAAATGGATGGAGAAGGTGTTAGTTTACAGACTCTCATATGTACTAGAGCAAAAATGATTAATAAACGATTATCAGAATGGTTTTAGAAGAGGGAGATCCACAGTGGACGCTCTAGTTAGAGTAAGTAATGATACTGAAAAGACTCTCAAAATGAAAGAAGTAATGGTTATAGTTTATCTGGATATTGAAAAGGCTTATGACTCACTGTGGAGGGATGGACTTCTTATCAAATTGAATAAAATGGGCATTGGTGGTAGGATGTATAATTGGATAATAGATTTTTTAACACACAGGACAATTAGGGTTAAAGTAGGATCAGAAGTTTCTAATGACTTTGAAACAGAAAATGGTGTTCCTCAGGGGAGTATGATAAGCCCTGTTTTATTTAATATAATGATTAAGACATGTTTGCGGATCAAGAGAGATCCATCAAAACAGCACTATATGCAGATGATGGAGCCATATGGATGAGGGGAAGAAATGAGAAATTTGTGTTCAAAAACATCAGGAAAGCAATGGAGAAAGTGGAAAGGTGGTCATATGACTGGGCATTTAAATTTTCAAACAGTAAAACCTGCTATATGACTTTCACAAAAAATGCAGAACTGGTACAGAACCATTAACATTATATAATCAACCAATAGAGAAAGTCAGTGAGTTCATATATCTAGGATTGTGGTTTGATAGTGCATACACATGGAGAGTTCATGTTGAAAATCTGGAGAGAAAGTGCAAAAAAGTCATATATCTCATAAAAAGCTGTAGCTGGACACGAATGGGGTGCAAATAAACAGGCATTAATTGACATTTACAGAGCACTAATAGACTACAGATGCATGATTTATAGAGCAGTGGCAAAGACGACTGGAAAAAATAGATAGAATGCAGCATAGAGCGCTTCACCTGTGCATTGGAGCCGTCAAAACAACACCAAACAGTGCAGTTTTAATAGAAGCAGGAGAAATGCCAATGGATTTGAGAAGAGATAAACTCGCATTATCATACTGGGTCAAGCTGAAAGGAAGTGACAAAGCAAATATTTCAAAAACAACACTACAAGACTGCTGGGAATACTCTAATTTCCAGGGACACGAGTTTGGGTGGACAATTGAAAGAAAAGCGAGAATGTATGGGCTACACACTATTGATATAGCTAACACCAGTCCAGTGAGTAATGTTCCCCCTTGGCTGTTTCCGGGAATAGAAGTAGATGCTAGTCTGCTAATGAGGAAAAAGGATTGGTGTTAAAACAAGCATTTACCTCATGAACAATTACTATAATTGTAATTATAGACCCCCATGATCCCTCCTCACCTGCAGGAGGGATCATGGAGGTCCGGTGCTATGTGGATTAGGTGGCGGTCAAAGGTGGAGACCTTGGCGGACTGATCTCAAGCTTTCTAAACTGGCTTTTGGTACGTGGAATGTCACCTCTCTGGTGGGGAAGGAGCCTGAGCTGGTGTACGAGGTTGAGAGATACTGGCTAGATATAGTTGGCCTCACCTCAACACACAGCTCCAGTTCCAGAACCAGTCTCCTGGAGAGGGGCTGGAGCTTGGCCTTTTCTGGAGTTGCCCTGGGCAAGAGGCGACGAGCAGGGGTGGGTATTATTGTATCCCCCCACCTTGCTGCCTCTACATTGGAGTTTTCCCCAGTGGACGAAAGGGTTGCTTTCCTGTGCCTTCGGGTTGGGAAACGGGTCCTGACCATCATTTGTGCCTATGCACCAAATGATGTTTCGGAGTACCCACCCTTTTTGGAGTCTCTGACTGGGGTGCTGGAGGGTGGTCCTTTTGGAGACTCCATTGTCCTACTGGGGGACTTCAATGCGCATGTGGGCAACGACAGTGAAACCTGGAGGGGGGTGATTGGGAGGAACAGCCTGCCCGATCTGAACCCGAGTGGTGTTAAGTTATTGGACTTCTGTGCTAACCACAGTTTGTCCATAACAAACACCATGTTCAAGCATAAGGGTGTCCAGATGTGCACCTGGCACCAGGACACCCTAGGTTGCAGGTCGATGATCGATTTTGTTATCGTGTCATCAGACCTGCGACCGTATGTCTTGGACAGTTGGGTAAAGAGAGGTGCAGAGCTGTCAACTGATCACCACCTGGTGGTGAGTTGGATCCAATGGCAGGGGAGGAAGCCAGTCAGACCTGGTAGACCCAAACGTATAGTGAGGGTGTGCTGGGAACATCTGGCTGAGGCCCCTGTCCGGGAAGTCTTCAATTCCCACCTCCGGAAGAACTTCAACCATATTCCGAGGGAGTCTGGAGACATGGAGTCTGAATGGGCCATGTTCTCTTCCTCTATTGTTGAAGCGGTGGCCCAGAGCTGTGGCTACAAGGTGGTTGGTGCAGCTCGTGGTGGCAACTCCCGAACCAAGTGGTGGACACCAGTGGTGAGGGGGGCCATTAAGTTGAAGAAGGAGTCCTAACAGGCTTGGTTGGCTTGTGGGACTCCCGAAGCAGCTGAGGTGTACCGGCAGGCCAAGCGGAGTGCAGCTCAGGTGGTTGCTGAAGCAAAAACCCGGGTATGGGAGGAGTTTGATGAGGCCATGGAACAAGACTTTCGGTTGGCCTCTAGGAGATTCTGGCAAACTGTCCGGTGGCTCAGGAGGAGAAAGCAGCTCCCTGTCCACACTGTGTATGGTGCAGATGGGGCACTGTTGACTTCGACTTTGGTGGTTCCTCTCTTCAAAAAAGGGGACCGGAGGGTGTGCTCCAACTTTAGAGGGATCACACTCCTCAACCTCCCTGGGAGGGCGCTGTTGACTTTGACTGGGGATATTGTTGGGCGGTGGAAGGAATACTTTGAGGATCTCCTCAATCCCACTGATACGCCTTCCAAAGAGGAAGCAGGGCTTGTGCATGAGGGGCATGACTCGCCTATCACAGGGACTGAGGTCGTCAAGGTGGTTAAAAATCTCCTTGGTGGCCAGGCCCCAGAGGTGGACGAGATTCGCTCTGAGTACCTCAAGGGCCTGGATGTTGTAGGGCTGTCATGGTTGACACGCCTCTGCAACATTGCATGGAGGTCAGGGGCAGTGCCTTTGGCATGGCAAACCGGGTGGTGGTTTCTCTCTTCAAAAAAGGGGACCAGAGGGTGTGCTCCAACTTTAGAGGGATCACACTCCTCAGCCTCCCTGGGAAGGTCTATGCCAAGGTACTGGAGAGGAGAGTCCGCCCGTTGGTCGAACCTCAGATTCAGGAGGAGCAATGTGGTTTTTGTCCTTGCCGTGACACATCGGACCAGCTCTTTACCCTCTCAAGAATTCTCGAGGGTTCGTGGGAGTTTGTCCAACCAGTTTACATGTGTTTTGTGGACTTGGAGAAGGCATTCGACCGGGTCCCTCATGGTTTTTTGTGGGAGGTGCGTCGGGAGTATGGGGTATCAGGCTTGTTGTTACGAGCTATTCGGCCTCTGTACAACTGTTGTGAGAGTTTGGTTTGTATTGCCAACACTCGGTCGGACTCATTCCCAGTGAGAGTTGGACTCTGCCAGGGCTGCCCTTTGTCACCGATCCTGTTCATAATTTTTATGGACAGGATTTCTAGGCGCAGCCAGGGAATGGAGGGTGTCATGCTTGGTGACCACGGGATCTCATCTCTGTTGTTTGCAGATGATGTTGTCCTGTTGGCTTCATCCAGCAATGACCTACAGTTCTTGCTGGGATGGTTTGCCACTGAGTGTGAAGTGGCTGGGATGAGAATCAGCACCTCCAAGTCCGAGTCCATGGTCCTCAGCCGGAAAAAGGTGGATTGTCCTCTCCGGGTTGGGGACAGGCTCCTGCCCCAAGTGGAAGAGTTTAAGTATCTTGGGGTCTTATTCACGAGTGAGGGGAGAATGGAGTGAGAGATTGACAGACGGATCAGAGCAGCATCTGCAGTGATGCGGCCGTTGTACCGGTCTGTTGTGGTGAAGAGGGAGCTGGGTTCTAAGGTAAAGCTGTCAATTTACCAGTCAATCTACGTTCCTACTCTCATCTATGGTCACGAGCTTTGGGTAATGACCGAAAGAATGAGATCGCGGATACAAGCGGCTGAAATGACCTTTCTTTGTAGGATTGCTGGACTCACCTTCAGAGATAGGGTGAGGAGCTCAGTCATCCGGGAGAGGCTCAGAGTAGAACCGCTGCTCCTCCACATTGAAAGGAGCCAGTTGAGGTGGTATGGGCATCTGATTAGGATACCTCCTGGACGCCTCCCACTTGAGGTGTTTCGGGCACATCCCACTGGGAGGAGACCCCAGGGCAGACCCAGGACTCGGTGGAGAGACTATGTCTCCCAGCTGGTCTGGGAACACCTTGGTATCCTCTCTGAAGAGCTGGAGCAGGTGGCTAGGGAGAGGGAAGTCTGGGTTTCTCTTCTTGAACTGCTGCCTCCGCGACCCGGACCTCTGGAAAAGCGGTAGAAGATGGATGGATGGATGGACAATTACTATAACTTCTTACAGCTCTATACTGACGGTTCAAAGAACAAAGAGGGCTCTGTTGGAGTTGGAGTATACATTCCAGAGTTTAAAGTGACCATCGCGAAAAGACCCTCCAACAATACATCCATGTTTACAGCAGAGATGATGGCAATAATTATTGCTTTGCAGTGGGTGGAGGAGGTCAGACCAGACTGGGTGGTGGTGTGCACGGACTCACTTGCAGCATTAAAAACCATACAGACACTAAAATCGACAAGGGAAGACTTGGTGATTGAGCTATATCACAGTTTATTTAGGGTACACAGGGGTGGTGGCGAAGTTCAGTTTTGTTGGGTTCCTGCACATGAAGGTTTGAAAGAGTTTACCAACTAAGAGCAGCTGGGCATCATTAGGAGCTCCAACAGCCCGTAGGCATCCCCACTACACAATGGTGCCTAAGGCCAACGAGTCGTGGAGACCGTGCGGTGATTTCTGGCGCTTGAACAACACCACGGAACACATTCGGTATCCCATCCCGCACATCCAGGATTTTTCCGTGCACCTGGCCGGGACGCGTGTTTTTTCAAAAGTGGATCAGGTCCTCGGTTACCACCAGGTCCCGGTGCACACAGGACGTTCCCAAAACAGTGGTAATAACTCCTTTTGGCCTTTTCGAGCTTTTACGCATGCCGTTTGGATTAAAGGGCACAGCGCAAACCACCAAAGAATGATGGACGCGGTGCTCCGTGACTTGCCCTTCGTTTTTTGTCTACTTAGATGACATTCTGGAGGCTAGCGCATCCGAGGAAGAGCACCCCGCCCATCTCAAACTAGTTTTCCAGAGGTTGGAAGCGCATGGGCTTATCGTGAACCTGGCGAAGTGCCAGTTCAGTGTGTCAGTGATTGATTTTTTAGGTCACCACATTTCGCCAGAGGGCGCGATTCCGCTGCCTGTTAAGGTGTGTGCCGTGTCAGATTTTCCACGCTTGCAGACCATAAAGGCCCTGCAGGAATTTTTGGACATGGTCAACTTTTACAACCGTTTCCTCCCCCAAGCAGCCCAGCTTCTGCAGCTGTTGTATGCCGCGCTTAAGAAAAAGAAGCCAAAGGAAAACATCGACTGGACCCCTGAGCGAGTCCAGGCTTTCGCAAATGCCAAAACAGCGCTCGCTAATGCCACTTTGCTAGCCCACCCTGTCCCATTCACTGCGTTCGTTGATCATAAGCCTCTAACGTACGCAATGTCCAAAGTCTCAGAACCGTGGTCAGCCCAGCAGCAACGACATTTTGCCGCGATCTCGGAGTTCATGACCGGCATTCAACACGCAGCAGGCAAGCTTAATGTCGTGGCCGACTGCTTGTCGTGCGTGTTAGTCTCCCAGGTCTACATGAGTATAGATTTCCCCACCATGGCCACGTAGCAAACCGGGGACACAGACATTTGCGTGCTCCCATCTGAGCCTACTGGGTTAAAATTGGAGAGCAGGGTGGTGCAAGAAGGGTGCCCCCCCCTTGCTCTGCGACGTCTCCACCGGTCGTCCATGCCCAGTGGTTCCGAGCTTTTGGCGCCACCGCATTTTTGAGTGAGTCCACTCCCTTTCACATCCCAGCGTGCGCACCTCGGTTAAACTGGTGGGGATGAAATTTGTGTGGCCGCACTTATGCAGGGATGTGAAAAAGTGGGCTGCAGTGTGCGTTGCGTGCCAGCAGGCCAAAGTGCACAAGCACACCAAAGCCCTCCT
Source organism: Pholidichthys leucotaenia (assembly GCA_020510985.1). Lineage (NCBI taxonomy): Eukaryota > Metazoa > Chordata > Actinopteri > Cichliformes > Pholidichthyidae > Pholidichthys > Pholidichthys leucotaenia. The sequence continues at coordinate 102,881,411 of CM035841.1, read as the reverse complement.
CGTGCCATTTCAAATTCTGGCTAGGAGGTTCGACCATGTCCACGTGGATTTGGTGGGCCCCCTCCCGCTGTCACAAGGGTTCACGCACCTTTTGACAATCGTGGACTGCACTACGTGTTGGCCTGAAGTGGTCCCGCTGGCTTCCACCACATCCGTGGAAGTGGCTTGCGCTTTTGTCGGCTTGGGTTGCATGGTTTGGAACCCTGCCGGACATCACTTCTGAAAGGGGTCCGCAATTCGTTTCAGAACTCTGGTCCGCCCAGAGCCTGGGGGTCAAAATCCACCTCACCACTGCAAATAACCCACAGGCTATCAGGTTATGCGAACGCTTTCATAGGTGACTTACAGCAGCGCTCAGAGCCTCACTCACGGATGCAAATTGGGCCGACCGCCTGCCCTGGGTCCTATTGGGGTTGTGCGCTGCGCCTAAGGAGGATCTGGCAGCCTCCCCGGCAAATCCTTCCTTTTAAATAATTGTATGGGTATCCCACAAGAGTCCATTCTTGGTCCTTTACTTTTCAGCATTTTTATTAATGACCTGCCATTACACTGCTCAGCTGCAACATGTCAACTTTATGCAGATGATGCAGTTATTTACACAGCTGCTAAGACTTCAGCTCAGGCTGCAGACGTTCTGTCTTCAAGCATGGTTGATGTCCAAGAGTGGCTCATCCAGAACCATCTACTGCTGAACCTTCAGAAAACAGTTTCAATGTGCTTTTCAATCAAAAAATGTAACTTGCAACATTTTAAAGTTAATATACATGATCAAGATATCAGTTCAGTTACAGAATTCAAATACCTTGTGTCATAACTCTGGCTCTCACGAGCCAGAAAGGAGATGCATGGGCGACCAGTGAGTTAGCGTAATTTATTAACATAAACACACAACGTACAAAAGACAAAGTAAAGAGCTGCGTGGGGCTAAAACACACACACTACACTAGATAACGAACAGCAAAGTAAAGAGCCACGTGGGGCTAAAATACACACAGAACTAAAGAAAACATACAACCCAGGGAGGAAGGCTAGAGAGGCGGTGAGGGAAAAAACACTCGCCGAGTCGCAGCACTTACTTTGGGGGAAGCGCCGAGGTAACGGTGAACTGTAGCTAGACGGAGGAGCTAACAGTCGTGGAAACACAAGACACGTCTTTCCATAGCGAGGTCGCAGCGACGAGTAACTCTCGGCTGCTCGCTTAAGTGGGGGAGATGATTGGTGATAGGAGACAGCTGTCCCAGCGCAGCTGAACTAGACAGCTGGGAATCAGCTGGGCGCTGTCAAAGTACAGGCCTTGGAAGACCCGGCACGGACTACCACGGAGCAGGAGCGACACTGGACAACCTGAACGCAGAGGATAGCGTTCAGGTCGTGACAGTACTCCTCCCCCGAGCCGCGCCTCCTGGAGCAGGCTAACCCCCCCCCCCCCCCCCCGAGGGAAGACCAGGGAGGGCAGTGGGGGCCAGATCTGATCGTCACTTCCTTGTGGTAACGTATCGTCACTTCCTGTTTTGCTGTCTGCCTGTGTGGTTTGCTCTCCAGCTCTCGAGCCACTAGCTATGGCTACTACCTCTCTTTCCTCTCCTCCTCTGGTGTGCTCTCTCTGTCAGATGTTTAGCTACACCTCTGCCTCTTGTAGTGATAACGGTAAATGTAATAAATGTTGTCTTTTTGAGGCGCTCGAGGCGAGGTTGTCTGATTTGGAATACCGGCTCCGCTGCATTGAAACACCGTCTGCGCCAGTTAATCTCGACGGACGCCCATTAGCTGCAGCGGAGCTAGCTAGCTTAGGTCCCCCTGTCACCGGTTCCCCGGCTCTCCTCTGCAGCGAGGAGACTGGGTGGGTGACGGTGAGAAGGAAGCCTAGTCGCAAAGCCCCGGTTCACCACCAACCTGTTCACGTTTCTAATCGTTTTTCCCCGCTCAGCGACACACCCGCTGAGGAAAAAACTCTGATCATTGGCGACTCTGTAGTCAGAAACGTGAACCTAGAGACTCCAGCGGCCATAGTCACATGCATTCCTGGGGCCAGAGCAGGCGACATCGAGTCAAATTTGAAAATGCTGGCTAAAAGTAACTGTAAATATTCCACAATTGTTATTCACGCCGGCATTAATGACATCCGTCTCCGGCAGTCGGAAGTCACGAAACTTAATATAGAATCGGTGTGTGAGTTTGCAAAAACGATGTCTGCCACTGTAGTATTCTCTGGGCCCCTCCCCAATCTGACCAGTGATGACATGTTTAGTTGCTCGTCATCCTTGAACCGCTGGCTGTCTGTGTGGTGTCCTAAAAATGACGTGGGCTACATTGACAATTGGAGCTCTTTTTGGGGAAAACCTGGTCTTATGAGACGAGACAGCATTCATCCCACTTTGGATGGTGCTTCTCATTTATCTAACAATCTGGCATCTTTTTTATCCAAATTTCCAAAACCGTGACTACTCAGAGTTGGGACCAGGTAGCAGAGTCGCAGTCTTACACGCCTCTCTGCAGCTCCTCTTCATCCGCCACCCCTCAGCTTAGCCCCTGTCTTCCCCATCAGAGAATCGTTGTCTGCTCCCTCCAAAGTAAATAAAAATATAATGTATAAGCATCCCAAAGTGATAAAGCAAAATATTGGTAAAGCTCAAATTAAACATAAAGCCTCTAAATTGAATGATTTGGCCTCTGTTCCTCCTCATAATTTAAAAATTAAATGTGGTTTATTAAATATTAGGTCTCTAACTCCCAAGTCTCTGTTAGTCCATGATCTGTTAATTGATCATCAGATTGATTTAATTTCCCTTACAGAGACTTGGTTAGGACAAGAGGATTATGTTGGTTTAAATGAATCAACTCCCTCTGGTTATTTAAACTGTCAAAATCCCAGAAGTTCTGGTCGTGGAGGAGGAGTAGCATCAATTTACCATGCCAAATTACTAGTTAATGTAAAGCAAAAAACATGTTATAATTCCTTTGAGGGCTTGGTCCTCAGTGTTGGGCACTTTAGCAATTCCAGGTTAAACCCAATTTTATTTGCCATAGTTTATCGTCCCCCATCAACCTATTCAGAATTTTTATCCGAATTTCCTGATTTCTTAGCTGATTTAGTGCTGAAATCTGATAGAATAATTATAGTAGGGGACTTTAATATACATGTGGATGTAGATAGTGACTGCCTTAATGTGGCTTTTAATTCAATATTAGACTCGATTGGGTTTTCTCAGAAAGTAGGAAATTCTACTCATTACCTCCACCATACATTGGACCTTGTTCTGACATATGGCATAGAAATAGAAAATCTTGTAGTGTCTCCTCATAACCCTGTACTGTCAGACCATTGTCTGTTAACCTTTGATTTTACTATTTCTGACTATTCGGCTCCTAAAGAAAAATATTATCACAGTAGATGCCTCTCAGATGATGCTGTTTCCAAATTTATGCAGATTGTTTCCTCTATGCCATGTGTCAACACAACGGAAATAAGCTATAGACAGCTTGCTCCTTCTGTAATTGATAACATGGTGGATAGTGTTTCAGCTTCTCTGCATCAGGCTCTAGACTTGGTGGCCCCCTTAAAAAAGAAAAAGTCTAATCAGAGATTTTTAACTCCTTGGTTCAACACAGAAACTCGTAGCTTAAAACAGAAGACTCGTCAATTAGAAAGAAAATGGCGCTCTACTAATTTAGATGAAATCTATTTAGCTTGGAGAAATCATCTTTTAATTTACAAAAAATCTCTTAGAAAAGCTAGAACGAGTTATTACTCTGCATTAATAGAAGAGAACAAGAATAATCCCAGGTTTCTTTTCAGTACTGTAGCCAGGTTGACAAAGAGTCAGGACTCTGTCAATCCTAGCATCCCCTTAGAGCTTACTAGTCAGGACTTTATGAACTTTTTCAATAATAAAATTTCATCCATCAGAGATAAAATCAATCAGATTCTTCCCACAGTTAACTTAAATACTGTAACTACTACAACTCCTTCTATTGATGTCTGTCTTGATGAGTTTACTCCAATCGACCTTTGTGAGTTAGACAAAATAGTTTCCTCATCCAAACCTTCAACTTGTCTTTTAGACCCTATTCCTACCAGGTTATTTAAAGAAGTCTTCCCACTTATTGGTAGCTTTATTCTTCGTATAATCAATTCTTCATTAACTTTAGGCCATGTACCGCAGGCTTTTAAAACGGCTGTAATTAAACCCTTACTCAAAAAGCCAACACTAGATCCAGGAGCTTTAGCTAACTATAGACCAATCTCTAATCTCCCTTTCATTTCAAAAATCTTAGAAAGAGTTGTTGCTACGCAATTATTTGACCACCTGCAGGGAAATGGTTTATTTGAGGAGTTTCAATCTGGGTTTAGAATCCATCATAGCACTGAAACAGCCTTAGCGAAGGTCACTAACGACCTCCTCATTGCATCTGATAATGGACTAGTTTCTGTACTTGTCCTTTTAGATCTTAGTGCAGCTTTTGATACTATTGATCATAATATTCTACTTGATAGATTAGAACACTATGTTGGACTTAATGGAACTTCGTTGCAGTGGTTTAGATCTTATTTATCTGATAGGTTCCAGTTTGTTCATGTAAATGATGAGTTTTCTCTCAGCTCAAAGCTTAGTCATGGAGTTCCACAGGGATCTGTGCTTGGCCCTACTCTTTTTAGTTTATATATGCTTCCGTTAGGCAACATTATTAGAAAGCACTGTATACATTTTCACTGTTATGCAGATGACACACAATTATACCTGTCAATGAAGCCAGATGATACTAATCAATTAGCCAAGTTAGAAGCCTGTCTTAAGGAAATCAAAGTTTGGATGACTTGTAATTTCCTGCTATTAAATTCAGATAAGACTGAAGTCATTCTTGTTGGTCCAAAAAACCTTAGAAATTCCTTTCCAAATCAAACTTTCAGTTTGGATGTAGTTACTCTTTCTCTTAATAGCTCTGTGAGGAACCTTGGAGTTATTTTTGATCAGGATTTGTCCTTCAATTCACATATTAAATTTGTTTCTAAGACTGCCTTCTATCATTTGCGTAATATTGCCAAGATTAAGAGCATCTTGTCTCAGAGTGATGCTGAGAAGCTGATCCACGCTTTTGTTAGCTCGAGATTAGATTATTGTAATTCTTTATTATCAGGCTGTCCTAAAACATCTTTAAAAAGTCTTCAGCTGATCCAAAATGCTGCAGCAAGAGTTTTAACAGGTACTAGAAAGAGAGATCATATCTCTCCGGTTCTGGCCTCCCTTCATTGGCTTCCCATAGAGTTTAGAATTAAGTTTAAAATCCTTCTTCTTACTTACAAAGCTCTAAACAATCAGGCTCCTTTTTATTTAAAAGATCTGATACTACCGTATCATCCTAACAGAGCACTACGCTCCCAAAATGCAGGTTTACTTGTAATACCTAGAATCTCCAAAAGTACAATGGGAGGCAGAGCCTTCAGTTATCAAGCTCCTCTCCTGTGGAATCAGCTGCCAATCTGGATTCGGGAGTCAGACTCGATCTCTGTTTTTAAGAATAGGGCTAAAACCTACCTTTTTGATATAGCCTACAATTAGGGAGGGATCATGTGTTTCTGAACCCTCCCTTAGTTATGCTGCTAATAGGTTTAGTCAGCCGGGGGACCTCCAGTAATGCACTGGGCCTCACTCCTTTCCTCACTCTCTATGAAATATTTTTTTTTTTGCTGGTCATTAACATTTGTTTGTTCTCTCCCATAGATTGAGTCCCCATCGTGCTGTTTGCTCTCTACATGTCTGTTCTTTTCTTCTTCTCTGTCCCCTCACCCCCCAGCCAGTCGCAGCAGATGACTGCCCCTCCCTGAGCCTGGTTCTGCTGGAGGTTTCTTCCTGTTAAAAGGGAGTTTTTCCTCTCCACCGTCGCCAAGTGCTTGCTCACAGGGGATCGCCTGATTGCTGGGGTCTTTCTGCAACTGTGGGGGTCCTCCCTACAGTTGATAGTGCTATGAGATGACTGTTGTTGTGAAATGGCGCTATATAAATAAAGTTGAATTGAATTGAATTGAATTGAATCTGGGAGAAAGGGAGGGACCAGGAAAAGGAGGCAGGGAAGAAAAAAAACCTAGGTACAGTATAGGATACCACAATAATAATTTCAAAAACAGGGGGAAAAAAAAAAACACCCCCTCCTCTGCAGAGGCCAGACGGTCAATGCAGGTGACCACAGGAGGTGGGGAGAACAAACTGCAGAAAAACAGCGAGAGTCATGAAAAAAAAAGGGTTCACAATAACTTAGGGCAAGGACAATGCAAAACTCATGTCCCGACGACCAAAAAAGACTACGAAACTCAGTGAACATAAGGTTGCAGAAGACTACACATGTAACCCCGGCCAAAAACAGAAAGTATAAAGGAGCAAACCGGGCACAAGACCTAAAAATAAAGCCTGAGGCCGCTAACTGGTATAAAGATACAAAAAAAAAATAAATCACTCCTCAAACATGAATTAGCGCAACACAGAGAATCAAACAGTCTGGAGGAGGATATAAATGCAGAAGAACAAAAACTATTCTGAATAAGGCCTGGCAATGTGAGGCGGAAGCTACTTAAAGGACAAATTAGAATAAGGACACATACAGGGATCATAAGACATAGAAAATAGTCTAAGGAAAATCTTTGGTTGGAATGACACCACAATAAGGACTCTAGCAAAGAAAGTTCCTCGATGTCCTGAATGAAATTAAATAATGGAGGGCATACAAAATACAAGGCTATGTACAGTCAGTAAATCTTTCAGGAACGACAGCAGGTGGAGCAGGCGATGACAGCTTGTCCGGCGGGCGGCCCGAACTCCACCAAGCCAGGAACCACAACACAAGTTCGGGTGGCCTACCCGAGTCCCAGGCTAGGAGACACAGTCTCTCCGGAGGCCGACCCAGATCACCGAACCAGCCAGATGGCTCCCCAGGCGGTCGTCCCGTGACCTCAGACCACGGAGAGCTGAGGGAGAAGTCTTGGTGCAGCTTCCTCCCTGAGGGAAACGGCGGGAGGAAACTGACCCAGGTGAGAAAAACCCCAACAGTAGTAGGGGGAGAGGAGATGGAGGCAAGGGGCAAAGTCAGCCTGACATCTAATGATAACAAGGGCAGGGGGAAACTGGCCCGGGTGAGAGGAACCCCAACAGCGGCAGGAGGAGAGATGATGGAGGCAAGGGACGAAGTCAGCCTGATGTCAGGCGAACACAATCCTCCAGCTCCCTCACTGACCTTTACCCGGACCTGCGCAGCACCCCCGGTGGACCCCGATCGGGCCGGCGAAACACTCCCGGTGGACCCCAGCTGGGCTGGCGAAGCACTCCCAGTGGACCCCGACCGGGCCGGAACAGCACTCCCGGCGGACCCCGACCGGGCCGGAACAGCACTCCCGGTGGACCCCGACCGGGCCGGAACAGCACTCCCGGTGGACCCCAGCTGGACCGGAACAACACTCCCGGGCGCAGCATCTGAGGCGAACACCGTGCAGAGAACCGGAACCTCCGAGATGGCATCCAGAGCTGGTTCGTCTCTGGTGACCCTGGGGAGAGGCTCAGAGAGAAAAAAGGAACCGGGATCAGGATCACCGGCAGCAGCAGAGCCCGGCGAGACAGGCTCGAGCGCAGCAGACAGCTGCACCCGGCCCGCCCCCCCCCCGAGAGACAGGCAACAATGCTCCAGAAAATGAATGAAAGAAGGAAAATAGAGCACTCGCCTGATCTCGGGTTCTACCGCCATCCAGGACTTCGATGCTCCGGGCTCAGCGTGCAGGACTCCGTCCTCCGGCTCCAACTCGACTGCGAATGGCTCCGCAGCCGGCATGATGGTTTCCACAGTCAAACGACCTCCAAGCGCCGGAGACTGCGTCGACAGCCCGCCTGGCGTGGAGGCAGGAGATCTGGACTCTGCTGGGCCGAACCATTCCTCCGTGGAGACCCGGGGACGCTTAATCGTCGGCGCTGGCTCCAACAGGCAGTTCGACCTTCTCCTCTGCCCATGACGTGGCTGCGGGGCTGGGGCAAAACCTTCCAGGGCCGCAGGCCGCCTCCTCCTCGCGCAGCGGTGTACACCTGGCACCGGGGCACACTCAGGGGGAAGGGACACAGAGGACGCAGGTTCATATTCAATTTTTGCAGTGGGATGAGAGAGCTCAGGGGACTGTGAACCCTGAACTCCTCCCCCAGGAATCAAACAAGGCAATTCACTCATAATGGGAGGAGAATGAAAGGACACTTGCCTGATTCCCGGAGGGCCGGTGGAATCCGCTACAAGGGACTTGAGTCTTTCCTCTCCCAGCCGGATAGAAGTGGAGGACCCCCCGGACAGACGAGGTGGTGCTACTCGCACCAGATCGGGACCGGGAACACCTGGAGATGAATTTGCGCCATTCCCAGCAGCCAGAGTGAATGACGAAGAGGGGGGAGAAACAGCTGAGGAGAGCCGGGGGCCCAAAGCTGACGGAACAGCGGGGAGAGCGGGCCCAGGAGCGGGAGCAGCTGATTCGCTTCTTCGGCAAGACACGGGAGCTACAGCAGGCTGGGAGGCGGAATTCATGTGGTTTCCTGGAGCGGGATCCGGACGGGGCTCTCGCTGAGATGAGCGGGGAATTTGGGAGCGACGTCTTCTGAATGTGAGATCGGGGAAACGCCGCTCCTGTGCGGAGAGCGAAGCCAACAGGTCAGCGTATTCCGGATAATCGTTCAGCTCTGGGTTCTTCTTGACCAGCCTGACCGCCGCAATCACGTTCTTCATGGCTACGGGGGGAACGGCGGCGGAACAAGCGGCTGCCACTCGGTCCGCAATGCGAATCGCTGTCACTCTCATCTTCTCCAGGGGAAACCCGGTTGACGTCACTCTATCTTGGGGATCACCCCTGGGTGAGGCGAACTCCTGGACTGGATCGGCGGCAGGAGCGGGATTCCGAAGCGAGGGGCGATGGTGTCCTGTCTTCGGCTTCCTGCCGGGGTTCTCCTCCAGCCTACGGAGTCTCTCCCAGGCCACAGAGATGTCTGCCCTCCTCGCCTTAACCTCGGGGAGAAGGAAGTAGCGAGAAAAGTTATTAATCATACTCTCGGCGAGCTCCAAGCGCCAGCGTATCTCGCTGGGGGAATCGTAGAGGTCCGTGGTGAACAGCGTTCCGTCCACAAGGTCCAGAACCTCCGAGAGATCGTGGCCTGGGTGCCGCATGCGTCTCCTGGAGGGAGACATGATACAGGCCTGCCTGCACCCAGAGGAAGGAAAAAAAATGTCGAGTCCCACAGCAAACTCACGGTCGCGGACGTCTCAGTCTGGCTGCGACCTACTGTCATAACTCTGGCTCTCACGAGCCAGAAAGGAGATGCGAGGGCGACCAGTGAGTTAGCGTAATTTATTAACATAAACACACAACGTACAAAAGACAAAGTAAAGAGCCGCGTGGGGCTAAAACACACACACTACACTAGATAACGAACAGCAAAGTAAAGAGCCACGTGGGGCTAAAATACACACAGAACTAAAGAAAACATACAACCCAGGGAGGAAGGCTAGAGAGGCGGTGAGGGAAAAAACACTCGCCGAGTCGCAGCACTTACTTTGGGGGAAGCGCCGAGGTAACGGCGAACTGTAGCTAGACGGAGGAGCTAACAGTCGTGGAAACACAAGACACGTCTTTCCATAGCGAGGTCGCAGCGACGAGTAACTCTCGGCTGCTCGCTTAAGTGGGGGAGATGATTGGTGATAGGAGACAGCTGTCCCAGCGCAGCTGAACTAGACAGCTGGGAATCAGCTGGGCGCTGTCAAAGTACGGGCCTTGGAAGACCCGGCACGGACTACCACGGAGCAGGAGCGACACTGGACAACCTGAACGCAGAGGATAGCGTTCAGGTCGTGACATCTTGGCATTGTACTAGATCCTCAACTCAAATTTAATCTTCACATAAAGAAGATTTCTAAAACAGTAAAAAAAAAATTTGAATTGCTTTAAATTAATTAGACATTACATACCACACCAAGCAGCTGTACTGTATATGCATTCTATGTTTTTTTTCGCATATATCATACTGTCTGACAGTTTGGGCTCAAGCAGCTCCTTCTACAATAAAACATAGGTTCATTATATAATCAAACTCTAAAAATTTTGGATAAAAAGCCTATTAGGTGGCATCATTGTTATATTCTAAAAAAAATATAATCTACTGAGTTTTGAGAGTTTCATTGACCTCTGTTTTCTGAAATTAATTTACAAATGTTTCCATAAATCAGCGCCAGAGCCACTTGTTGGATTCATCCAAAGACAGGACAGCAGCAGAGACACCAGGAGTTCTGTTAACAACAACTGTAAAATATCCCACCGCAGAACCACATTTGGACAAACAGCTTTCTCTAAAGGGCAGTCATATCTGGAACACAATGCCAAATGAAATCAAAACAATAACATATTTTAAAACATTTACTACAAAGGTTAAAAACTGGCTGAAAAGTAAACAAGAATGTACCCATGTATGAAATGATTGTCTGCAGGGTGTGAGTCTACCTACAAATCTACCTACGGGTACAAATAAAGTAACCTGAACCTGAACCTGAACCTGAGTGAAGAAGGGAAGGCAAATGTGTAACAGGCATTTTACTGTAACAGGCAAATGTGAATCAGGTTTTTATATTGTGTATTTATAAGTTTGTTTACATTGATGCATGTGGATATTGTTGATACTGTTTTCATTTTGTTTTTTCTTCATCTTTTTCTCTTTTTATCTGTTTCTTTTCTCTAAAGCCCATCCAGGGACAAGAGTTGCAAATTAGCCTAATGCTATACACTCTGTGTGCAACACATCAGATTTTCTTTTTTGTCTATGTTTATTGCATTGTCCCTGACAAACAAACAAACAAACAAACAAATAAATAAATAAATAAACTCGTTTTTTTCTCAGCCGCTACGGATCCCCGGGGAATTTTTACTGGAAAACCCCGCACCTGGGACTGAACTGCCCAAGCAATTATTTTACAATTCTGGGACCGCTAACATGCCAGGTCCAGCGCATCATTGTTTTCCCCATACCTTCATCCCAAAGAGCTTACAGAGTGCCAAGTTCATTTTTGTTTGGCACGATGCCCACAGAACCCCGCTGCATCCATCGTACGATGGACCATTCAGAGTGCTGGAAACTGGGGTAAAACATTTTGTGTTAGACATGGGGGGGGGCATAAGGAAACCGTCTGCATTGACAGGTTTAAGCCTGCTTATGTGTTGGCAGACGAACAGGTGGTGTTGGCTCAAGTTCCCCGGCGAGGACGCCCACCTACAGTGGCTCCGCAAGATGGTGTTCCCCTTGCAGAGAGCTGTTGGCAGCAGACTAGGTCTTTCCCCTCCCCACTCTTTCCCCCTCCAAAGGACTTGCGCACCGGAGACATTGTCTCCTGCCCTCCTCAACAGCAAGACACTTTGGCCGGTCCACATTACAGCTGTTACGGGCACTGGCTCAAACCCAAGGTGCCAGAGGGTTACAATCCCTTCTAGGTGTTTGGTGGTGGTGGTGGAGGTGGGGCTGTGTGGTGGAGACAATACACATGGCACTCCACCCAGGACAAGGGGGTTGGGGGGGGGGGTAGAGATGCTAATGGGGAAGACTGAGAGGAGCCAACCAAACAAAGATGTGCCTTTCGCCCCCTGCTGTGCCAGGCTGACACCTGAAGATGCAGGGGTGCGAATGTATTGTAGCAAGACCTGCTCTGTGATGTGTGGGTCAATGTTATATCTTGCAGTCTGAATATTCATGTGTTTACCGAGTGCTGGAGGCGGGAATTAAAGTGTATAAAGGAGTTCACTCAGGCACTCAGGTTTTTAGAGTCTCTGTGCTTATGGTGGAAGAGGAATAAAGTTTGTGTATTGTCTAGCTCGCTGCCTCGTCTGTTTCCATCTTCTACAACTAGTACATACCTGTGCATACCCGTTCATGCCCGTAGAAACCAAGCATAAGCAAGTATTTCTGCATGCCCATTGCTGAAGGGTCTCCTCCTGTCTCAGATGGCTGTGTTGTTCACAGTCATGCTTGCGGCGTACTGCTCGGACCTGATGTGTTTCATCTTCACAGCATCTTTTCTGACGTGCACCAGTTCTACTCACTGTATTGCTCTCCATCTGGTGGGTCTTCTTCTTCTTCTTTTTCTTCTTCTTCATCATTCAGACCACTGGTTGAGGGATAGGTGTGCTGTAATTCCAGTTCATGGACAGGATCATGAAAATAGTTCTGAGCAAAAAGTGGCTTTCAACCCTGTTCAGGAAGACCTGTGCATGCCTGTAGAAACCAAGAAACCGGAGCACCCGGATAAAATCAGTGCTTTGCTTGGCATTTTACACATTTGTAGTGTAGACTACCATTCTTCAAGGTTACACATTTTTACTGTGTCAGCACCTCTTTAAAAACAACATTGCTCAGAAAGCGACGCTTTTGCTTAGTGTTCTTCATCTTGAGCAAGAAACGATACGGAGACTGCTTGATCTGCCAACGCAGAATTGGCCATGGCTGAAGAAATCTGTTGTGCAGAAAACAGCAACGCGCTGTAAAGACTGGCCCTGTGACTTATTCACAGTCATAGCAGAGTCTTACTGGAAACTGTTTACATCGCAAGGTGAATGGAAACGTGTTGTGAGATGGTGTGAGTGTGATTCGTGGAATCAGGAGAGTGCGTCCAGCATTGACACCAATCACAGATGTTGCAACAAACAGGTGAGGGATGGTCTATATGACATCAAAAAGACATCAGGGCAGGCATAGGACATCTTGGTCTATATGACTTCATATAGACATCAAGGCAGGCATGAGATGACCTATGATGCAGACATCATAGAAAAATCATAGGAAGATCATAGGCTGTCCAATGACGTCGTATGATCATGGCACAAAGACAGACACACAGAGATTTCTTGAATTTATAGAGTGATATTACCAAGGCTCAGATTTAAAGACACTGTAAAAAGAAACTTGAAGAAGCTGGATAAAGACAGGAGTTCCTGGCAGTGGAAGGCTAAGGACAGAGCTGCGTGGAGGGATCTGATCAGACCTAAATGAAACAGTCACTGTCCCCCACGACAGACTGCTACGATGATGATGATTACCAAAATAGTAAAAATGACGACGCTACTAGCAGAAAAATCTCCCATATACACAATGCAGAGCACCCATTCTTGCACATTATTGATACCACAAAAAACAGCATATTTTGCACTGGATATCTTTATAAAAAAGTATTCTGTAAGACGCTAATATTTTTGTTCTCGTTTTCTCAAACGAGCATTCCTTTATGGCTAGGACCAACGTTTGGTCGTGGTAAAAGCACTGTTAGCTTGTCAGCATAGCTAGCAGAAGCTACTATAGGCACAAGAGTGAGTAAAAAATATCCGCGCTTTGGTCGCTGCATATGCCACATATGAAATAAATAGAAATGTGTAATCATACAGCAACCACTGCTGAAACTAAAAGTTACTTCCAGATCTATTTTGTGTGTGAGAGATGTGATGTGTGCTTATACTGTATAAATTTGAATTACATATGTATACAGCTGTTTCAGTTATATATACAGTGTGTGTGTGTGTGTGTGTGTGTGTGTGTGTGTGTGTGTGTGTTAAAAAGCAGCTAAAAAATGTTTGTGTGTAATCAGACTTCCTGTTGTTTTAAATCAACTGCTTTTTCATGGTCTAATATTTTAAGCTTTTGTTTTAACTTGGTTTTTGTATTTTTGTAATTTTTTTATTTCTATTTTATTGTCCCTTTTTCCTTTCATAAATTACAATAATAAATGGTGAAAAATACATATAATTTTTTAAAATGAAGATGCAGCACAGTTACATCAAGATCCATTGTCAGTCATTTTACATTTGAGCCATTAATGCCTGAATGGTAATCTAATCATGAGCCCACCGAAGAGTCACACCTCTAGAATCTCATGTGGACGGAACAAGGCTGGACTCAAAATTAATAAAACAAAACTGATATTTGACTGATATACCAATAATAAAAATGAGTGGATTTTTGTTATTGATTTTTTTTAGGTTTTTACTTTGTAAGCTGTAACAAGCTAAATAGAAATATTGCATAGATAAACTATTTCAATTAAGTAGTTTTTGGAAGTTAATGTCTTTTTTCCAAGATAATTCAATAAGCATTCTCAATATTCATTACAAGTAGAGTAAAACATTTCAAACGCTTCTGATTTAATATTGATGATTATGATTACAGTTTTTAAAATTAAATTATAAACCATGATATTGATTGATGAAGAACATCTTTACTGGTCTTGCAGTCATTAGAATTAACCAAACCGTTGCTGAGCAACTTTCATATGATGATGTCATTGACAACTTTGTATCAAGAAAAACAAGAAAGGTCAGTCTTTAGGTTGAAGTGGGGGAGAGGGGCAGGGAGACAGTCCTCTCAGGGCATCATACAAGCCCGGACCACCCCTGCCCATGTGGTACTACTGTACTTTGCAGGACTGCGAGCCCCCCCCCCCCCACGTCAGTATCTAAAAATTAAAAACTTAATAATACCACCATGACTGTGGAACGGAATGGCCGGAATGACTTAACGACCAAATGCAGGACACAGAAATGCCCAAATAATGAAATAAATCATTTTTAGTTAAATATTTATTGACAAATGGGCAACACTGATACTGTGGAGGAATAAATTCAGGCGAGATGCCACGAGCTAGAAGGTTGCAGAGTTTTATTTCCTCCATCAAAATGAGACGCACTGTAGCGCAGTGCTACAGTGCGGCACTGTGCTGTGCTGTGCTGTGTTGTGTTGTGTTCTTGAGACATGTCACACAAGCCTTTTTATGCAGTGATACAGGAAGAGAGGATAAGATAAGATAAGCCTTTATTAGTCCCACAATGGGGAAATTCCAGGATTGCAACAGCACAAGGATAGCAACACACAGAGCAACAATCAGAAGGCAAGAAAAAAGCAAGAACAGCTAGTAAACATGTGTACATATTACTATAAATATATATACAGTGGGGTAAAAAAGTATTTAGTCAGCCACCAATTGTGCAAGTTCTCCCACTTAAAAGATGAGAGAGGTCTCCAATTTTCATCATAGGTATACCTCAACTATGAGAGACAAAATGAGAAAAAAAAAATCCAGAAAATCACATTGTCTGATTTTTAAAGAATTTATTTGCAAATTATGGCAGAAAATAAGTATTTGGTCACCTACAAACAAGCAAGATTTCTGTCTCTCACAGACCTGTAACTTCTTCTTTAAGAGGCTCCTCTGTCCTCCACTTGTTACCTGTATTAATGGCACCTGTTTGAAATCGTTATCAGTATAAAAGACACCTGTCCACATCCTCAAATAGTCGGACTCAAAACTCCACTATGGCCAAGACCAAAGAGCTCTCAAAGGACACCAGAAACAAAATTGTAGACCCGCACCAGGCTGGGAAGACTGAATCTGCAATAGGTAAGCAGCTTGGTGTGAAGAAATCAACTGTGGGAGCAATTATTAGAAAATGGAAGACATACAAGACCACTGATAATCTTCCTCGATCTGGGGCTCCACGCAAGAGCTCACCCCGTGGGGTCAAAATGATCACGAGAACGGTGAGCAAAAATCCTAGAACCACATGGGGGGACCTAGTGAATGACCTGCAAAGAGCTGGGACCAAAGTAACAAAGGCTACCATCAGTAACACACTACGCCGCCAGGGACTCAAATCCTGCAGTGCCAGACGTGCCCCCTGCTTAAGCCAGTACATGTCAGGCCCGTCTGAAGTTTGCTAGAGAGCATTTGGATGATCCAGAAGAGGATTGGGAGAATGTCATATGGTCAGATAAAACCAAAATAGAACTTTTTGGTAAAAACTCAACTTGTGTTTGGAGGAGAAAGAACACCATACCTACTGTGAAGCATGGGGGTGGAAACATCATGCTTTGGGGCTGTTTTTCTGCAAAGGGACCAGGACGACTGATCCGTGTAAAGGAAAGAATGAATGGGGCCATGTATCGTGAGATTTTGAGTGAAAACCTCCTTCCATCAGCAAGGGCATTGAAGATGAAACGTGGCTGGGTCTTTCAGCATGACAATGATCCCAAACACACCACCCAGGCAACGAAGGAGTGGCTTGGTAAGAGGAATTTTGGAAAAAAAAAGTTTGGATGACTTGTAATTTCCTGCTATTAAATTCAGATAAGACTGAAGTCATTCTTGTTGGTCCAAAAAACCTTAGAAATTCCTTTCCAAATCAAACTTTCAGTTTGGATGCAGTTACTCTTTCTCTTAATAGCTCTGTGAGGAACCTTGGAGTTATTTTTGATCAGGATTTGTCCTTCAATTCACATATTAAATTTGTTTCTAAGACTGCCTTCTATCATTTGCGTAATATTGCCAAGATTAGGAGCATCTTGTCTCAGAGTGATGCTGAGAAGCTGATCCACGCTTTTGTTAGCTCGAGATTAGATTATTGTAATTCTTTATTATCAGGCTGTCCTAAAACATCTTTAAAAAGTCTTCAGCTGATCCAAAATGCTGCAGCAAGAGTTTTAACAGGTACTAGAAAGAGAGATCATATCTCTCCGGTTCTGGCCTCCCTTCATTGGCTTCCCATAGAGTTTAGAATTAAGTTTAAAATCCTTCTTCTTACTTACAAAGCTCTAAACAATCAGGCTCCTTTTTATTTAAAAGATCTGATACTACCGTATCATCCTAACAGAGCACTACGCTCCCAAAATGCAGGTTTACTTGTAATACCTAGAATCTCCAAAAGTACAATGGGAGGCAGAGCCTTCAGTTATCAAGCTCCTCTCCTGTGGAATCAGCTGCCAATCTGGATTCGGGAGTCAGACTCGATCTCTGTTTTTAAGAATAGGGCTAAAACCTACCTTTTTGATATAGCCTACAATTAGGGAGGGATCATGTGTTTCTGAACCCTCCCTTAGTTATGCTGCTAATAGGTTTAGTCAGCCGGGGGACCTCCAGTAATGCACTGGGCCTCACTCCTTTCCTCACTCTCTATGAAATATTTTTTTTTTGCTGGTCATTAACATTTGTTTGTTCTCTCCCATAGATTGAGTCCCCATCGTGCTGTTTGCTCTCTACATGTCTGTTCTTTTCTTCTTCTCTGTCCCCTCACCCCCCAGCCAGTCGCAGCAGATGACTGCCCCTCCCTGAGCCTGGTTCTGCTGGAGGTTTCTTCCTGTTAAAAGGGAGTTTTTCCTCTCCACCGTCGCCAAGTGCTTGCTCACAGGGGATCGCCTGATTGCTGGGGTCTTTCTGCAACTGTGGGGGTCCTCCCTACAGTTGATAGTGCTATGAGATGACTGTTGTTGTGAAATGGCGCTATATAAATAAAGTTGAATTGAATTGAATTGAATTGAATTTCAAGGTCCTGGAGTGACCTAGCCAGTCTCCAGATCTCAACCCCATAGAAAATCTTTGGAGGGAGTTGAAAGTCTGTGTTGCCCAGCGACAGCCCCAAAACATCATTGCTCTAGAGGAGATCTGCATGGAGGAATGGGCCAAAATACCAGCAACAGTGTATGAAAACCTTGTGAAGACTTACAGAAAACGTTTGACCTCTGTCATTGCCAACAAAGAGTATATAACAAAGTATTGAGATGAACTTTTGTTATTGACCAAATACTTATTTTCCACCATAATTTGCAAATAAATTCTTTAAAAATCAGACAATGTGATTTTCTGGATTTTTTTTTTCTTATTTTGTCTCTCATAGGTGAGGTATACCTATGATGAAAATTTGGAGACCTCTCTCATCTTTTAAGTGGGAGAACTTGCACAATTGGTGGCTGACTAAATACTTTTTTACCCCACTGTATATACATATATATATATATATATATATATATATATATATATATATATATATATATATATATATATATATACGTATATATATAGACACACAGTGCGGAGCATTATGGTTGGTGAATGTGCAACAGAAAGTCTAAGCTCTCTCTCCGCGGATGCAGCGGGCCAGCTGGAAGTCTTTGGGCATGATGGCGACCCCCTTAGCGAAGAAGAGACCACCAGGTAGGCCTCGCCGGCCTCCTGCAGAGCCACGACGGCGAAGCTCAGGAAGCGCAGGTCGGTCTTGGAAGTCCTGAGCGATCTCCCTCACCAGGCGCTGGATGGGCAGCTTACGGATGAGCAGCTCCGTGGATTTCTGGCAGCGACGGATCTCTCTCGGAGCCACGGGCCTGTAACGGTGAGGCTTCTTCACTCCGCCGGTGGCCGGAGCGCTTCTCCGAGCAGCCTTGGTGGCCAGCTGCCTCCCGGGGGGCCCTCTTCTCCAGCAGATTTTACGGGCAGTCTGCCTGGTTCTTGCCATCGCTCTTTATCATTCCATCTTATATTTCCCGCACGCCGCCCGAACTCCAGCCCGGCACCCGCGTCGTTTTCACTACAGTTTCCGGTATATCGAGTCTCTCCACTAGCATCGGGTGGCGGCCGAGTGCTAGCTAGCACTAGCTCTTCCTGCTGTATCGTCTCCTGCTGTAAACAGAGGCTCCGTCCGCTGACTCGGGAGACCTTTGGGGCGATCTGTGTGTCCGTGATATATATGGATGCAAGGCACATTAGCATCACAGTCAATACATATGATTAGCATGACATACTGGCGCCCGGATGTCCTCTCTTTAGCCCGGGGGTGTCTAAACAATGGTCCATTGTTTTGATTGTCCCCCAGGAGCTCTCTGTTCGTATGCAATCCCTGCTGAGTGTGAATAGTATCAGTCTGCATTGTGCTGGGTCCGGGATTTCTCCGGTTTCCTCCCACATGCCAAAAACATGCATGTTAGGTTAATTGGCTGTTCTAAATTGTCCCTAGATATCTGTTTCCTATAGGCCCTTAGAATAGAGGGTTAGTATTAATGAAAGCGCTTTGAGTGGTCTTTGTGACTAGAAAAGCGCTATATAAGTGCAGGTTAGTTAGTTAGTTAGTTAGTGACCACAATACATCAGTTGTAATCAAACGGGTCCTTCTGCTGTGTATAATAATAGATGGATAGATGTACTTTATTGGTGTTTTGTAGTTAATTCGGTTGATTATAGTTTTAAAAAATCTTTTAATAACAAAATATTGCTAAAATATAAAATGATGCACTACAGGGGTCTCATATATTTGCAAATGAGTCCTGTTATAGCACTGCGTGGGTTTATTGATGATACACAGAAGAAATTCAGTATTACACTGAACTTCATCACTGAACAGTGATATAAACTAGAACAATTATAATGATGACTGAACAACTCCCATTCCCCAAAGTGCAAGATACACTATTATGAATGTAAGTGTTGAAAGATCAGACAAATAAGTGATCTGACAGACAAATAAAGAAGGGATCTGAAACAGTTGCTAATATTGGATGTCCCATTCATTTTCAATATTTAGGTATTCTGTAATTAATATTTACACAATCAAATGGGCAGCACGGTGGCGGAGTGGTTAGCACTGTGGCAGCACAGCAACTCACCCTTGGCTGGGGGATCCTGAGTTCGATCCCAGCCCCCGACCAACAGTGATCTGTGTGGAGTTTGCATGTTCTCCCCGTGTCTGCGTGGGTTTACTCTGGGATTTCTCCGGTTTCCTCCCACATGCCAAAAACATGCAAGTTAGGTTAATTGGCATCAAACTGGGGATTCTAAATGGTCCTTAGGTATGACTGTGAGAGTGAATGGTTGTCTGTCTGTCTGTGTTGGCCCTGCGATAGACTGGTGATCTGTCCAGGGTGCACCCTGCCTCTCGCCCAAAGATGCTGAGATAGGCTCCAGCCCCCCCCGCGACCCGAAAAGGATTAAGTGGAAGAAGATGGATGGATGGATGGACAATCAAATAAATCTTAGTGTTCAGTCCCTTTTATATGTGCCAAACTCTAACATGATTGCCGACATATAGGCTACACCTCTGTGTTCCACTGTCAAACACAGCCTACATTTGGGCCTGGAAAGCCTGACTGGGATACCTGTTTCAGACAAGAATACTTGCGTTCTTCGGGCAATACACTAGTATAAGAAAAAACAGCAAATTCATGTGATAAACCTAGCAAATTTACAAGAAAAAGTCACAGTCTAATTTAAAAAAGTTGCATGTTTTTCAGAAATAACTGAAAATTTATGAGAAAAAAGTTGCAAATTTATGAAGAAAATGTCAAATTCTTGTGAAAAAAGTAATAAACTTACATGACAAAAAAAAATCACAATCTGATTAAAAAAAGTTGCACCTTTACAACAAAAAGTTCTAAGTTTAAAAGAAAAAAAAAATTCACGAGAAAACAGTTGCAGATTTACAAAAAAAAAATGAAAATTGTTGAGAAAAAGTTGCAAATTTATATAAAAAGTTGCAAATTTAAAAGAAAATGAAATTTTTTGAGAAAAAAGTTGCAAATTTATGAAGAAAATGGCAAATTCATTTTAAAAAGTAGCAAATTTACAAGAAAAAAGTCACATTTGATTAAAAAAAGTTGCAACTTTACAACAAAAAAGGAGCAAATTTATGAGAAAAAGTAGCAAATTTACATAAAAGCTGCATAGTTAAAAGAAAAAAATTTCAAATTTATGAGAGAAAAAACTGCAAATTTACAAGAAATATTCCATATTTTAACTTTTTTTTACGTATTTATTTATTTGCATTTAGGATGGGTGCTTCAGTGTCTTATGTAACATGATATGAAAGATTCATGATGATTATGGTGGGGGGGATTCTTTATTTTTTGGGGGAGACAACAGTTAATTTACATTCATGCTCGTCAGCATTTATTTAAAGCTGCAGATGCCTGCAATGTTGATCCTGAAGGCCTCAAGGCAGATTTCTTTCAAAGCTGAAATGTGATTGGACAAACTGACACACACATACACCGCTGGAAGGAGTGCAACCAAAAGAAAAGCTACAAAATGAAGAATAATTTAATACATCCTGATGGAACAAATGTCAGAATGTAGGGTGTAAATGTAGCTCAGCAATTCTGAGAAGGTCTCGCTGGTTCTGACGCCCCGCCGCTCCACACTGCTACACTCCGACCTGAAGGTGGCGGTGTTTGCCCACAGCTGTAGTCTTTGCTCATCCTGATGAAGTCAGTCCACAGTCTTGATTTTCATCCGTGATCTCACAGTTGGGTGAACTTGTCGCCGTCTTTTCCCTTCTCCTTGCCCTCGAAGGCGACGTTTTCCTGACCGGTCTCCAGAGACGGAAGATCACCATCCGCAAAAGCAGAGCTCTTGCTGCAGTTCCTTTTATAAATCTGATAGGCTGTAGAGTGAGAGGGAAAAAAAACACATTAATATACGTATCTTATCTATAATCGTCACATGACAGCAGTCATGGGATATTTTACTGCCTGACGGAGCTTCTGTCATTGCATTTTCTCCTTATTCTTAACACTTTATCTTTGACCCTGACCGCTGTTCTTAAGTTGTAGCTTCCGTCAGAATCAACTCGCTTTGACAGAAACACACTTATAAGATAAGCCTTCAAGATAAGCCTTTATATCCCAGCCAGCATGTCCATGTGGGCCCCCAAAGGTTAAACTGGGCTGTCTTATGGGTCCCATGTGGGTTTGTCCATGAATTCCACATTAGCCCCATCTGAGTTTGCCCACATGGACTTTACCCGTTTACCTGTTTTCCAACTTATCTTCTCACAAATTTGCTATTTTATTGTAAATTTGTGACTTTTTAGAATAGAACAGAATAGAATAGAATAGAATAGAAAAGGCTTTATTGTCATTGTACAGTTGTACAGCACAAAAAAATTTTGGGTACCCCACTAAGCTACTGCGCAATAAAGTAAGTGAGAAGAATTTGAAATAAAACAGTTACAGAACACACGATTAACCATACGACTGATATAAAAATAAAAGTAAAAATATAATAGCCCACAGGTATATACACAGGTATGGTAGTGGCTTCATGGGTGGAACTATGCACATAAAAATGTGGAGTGCAAAACACATAATTTGAGTAAAAGAGTCCAAGGATTATGGAAAATATGTACAGTAGTGATTTCAAGGATGGGTCAATATACATGAAAGTGCAGAGTGAACACGACAGGTGAGTTATTGTGATAATTAAAAGGTCCTCAGTTCTGTGCATGTGAGTGTTCGGGGGGGGGGGGGGGGCTCTGCCTCTTTGGATTTTGGATGGCCCAGGGGAAGAAACTGTTTGTCAGTCTGGAGGTATGGGACCTGATCAGTCTGACCCGTTGTACAGAGGGAAGCAGGTCAAACAGGTGCTGGGCAAGGTGTGAGGGGTCTCCTGTGATGGCCTTGATCCTTCTGAGACAGGAGGCTCTGGAGATGTCCTCCAGGGAGAGCAGAGGGCTGCCGATAATTTTTGGGGCGGTGTTGATGACCCTCTGCACAGCCTTCCTGTTCTCGGCCGTGGAGCCAGCGTACCACACACCCAGACAGTAGGTGAGCACGCTCTCCACTGGGCAGCGATACAAGGCCAGCAGCAGCTTCTGGTCCAGGTTGTGCTTCCTCAGGACACGGAGGAAGTGCAGCTGCTTCTGGCCTTTCTTTACCAGGGCCTTGGCGTTGACAGTCCAGGAGAGGTCAGAGGAGATGTGGGTGCCCAGGAACCTGAAGGCGGGGACGTTTTCCATGCGGTCGCCATTTATGAGGAGGGGGGGTGGTCCTGTCTGTTCTTCCTGAAGTCCAGAATGAGTTCTTTGGGGTTTTTGGACATTCAGTTCCAGGCTATTTGCTTGGCACCATAGCAGCAGATTCTCTACCTCTGCCCTGTATGCCTTCTCATCGTCATCAGTGATGAGCCCAACCAAGGTGGTGTCGTCTGCATATTTCACGATGACGGTGGTTGGGTGGATTGGAATACAGTCAAAAGTGTACAGGGAGTACAGTAGAGGGCTCAGCACACAGCCTTGGGGGGAGCCAGTGCTGAGGGACAGTGTGGAGAAGTGGTGGGGGCAAAGTCTGACTGTTTGTGGGTGGTAGGTGAGAAAGTTCTTTATCCAGGAGCAGGTGGGGAGGGGGGGATCTGGAGGAGGTGAAGTTTGTTCATCAGGATGTCCGGGATGATGGTGTTAAAAGCTGAGCTGTAGTTCACAAAGAGCATCCTCACAAAGCTCCTTGAGTTCTCCAGGTGGCTCAGTGCTCTGTGGAGAGTGGTGGTGATGGCGTCTTCCGTAGACCGGTTCTCCCTGTAGGCAAACTGATGGGAGTCAAAGGAGGGGGGGGGGGGGGAGACAGTCCCTAATGTGCTGGGACACCAGCTGGTCAAAACATTTCATGACTACAAACATGAGTGCTATGGGTCTGTAGTCATTCAGGCTGTCAATTGTGGCCTTTTTGGGGATGGGGATGATGTTGGAGGTCTAGAGGCAGGAGGGGACGGTGGCGTGCGTCTGGGAGAGGTTGAACAACTTGGTAAGGATCCCTTCCAGCTGGTCTGCACATGCTTTGACCACCTTTCCTGGGATGCCGTCTGGACCAGCAGTTCTGCGAGGGTTCACTGCTCTCAGTTGCCTCCTCACCTCGTGCACCTGTAGAGAGAGGGGAGGGGGGGGGAAGTGTGCTCAAATCCGGAAAAAAAGCTGTTAGGTTACTCTGTCAGAGTGAGGCTGCTGTCTGATGCTGGGGGCCCTGGCCCCTGTAGTTGGTGAGGGCCTTGATGCCTCTCCACATTTGTTGGGGGTTGTTGTCTGTGAGGAAGCCCTTAATCCTCCTCCTTTTGACGTTTTTAGCACGTTTTATGCCTCTCCTCAGGTTAGCTCTGGCGGTTCATTTGAGATGCTGGCGAAGCCATTGTGACCCCTTGTTTCTCGGTAACTCCCAGCCCAACTCCGGAAACAGGATGGGCTATCCACTCGGCTCCACCCGCTGTCACGGGCATCCCACCACGCCACCCAATTCCCTAAGCTAGGGTAACTTGGGCTATATTGCAGGAACCCTCCCGCAATGGCCCTGGGTGGGGTTGGTCCTGCTCACCTCCCAGAATACTAGGCCAAGGCTCGTCCCATACAGCGCTGTCCACCAGTCGCGGCATCAGACGGTCCCACAAGCCACCGCCGGACCAATCCCCTCCAACGCCGCTGGTGATGGTGAAACCCAGTTCATAAAAGAGATCACAGCTCATCACATTCTAGCCACTGGCAGTCACTACAAACTTCAGGTTGGCGACCACCACTGACTTGTATCAAGCCATCAGCTCCACCGAACCCACAGTGGACAGCCTTTTTCCTCCATAACCACATAATGGTGCCGAATAACCGCTCACTCAATAGTACGGGAAGAAACTCCTCACGGTGGGCCAATTCAATACAGACCTCACTGCACCTGTGTCAATCAGCAATGGCACTTCCACTCCGTCCAATTTCACCATACAATACGTACGGCCGCCGGTGTCTGGGGAGACGGTGTGAATTACTGTGGGAGTTGGAGCAGGGGTGTCCGCTTTTTGTTGCCGTTCCCCTCGCTCGAACCTATAACAGGCCCAGGCAAAGTGATGCAGGAGTCTGCACTTGCCACAGCGTTTACCTCTCGCCTCACACTCTCTAGCCTTATACCGGTGCTTAGTGGACCCACAACCCGAACACTTGGGTGATCCCGGGGCAGACCTCATCTTCACAGCTGTAGCACATTCCTCTTGTTCACTATCTTTGTTGTCCGGGTCCACAGCCTGCGCCGTAGACTGTGAGTCAGAGCGGTGTAGCGTAGCTCTCTCACCGAGGTCGTGTGATAATTTATCTGCTGCTTCACATTGTTGAGCTAGCTCTACAGCCGTGGCTAATGTCAGCTCGTTGGAGTGCGTGAGGAGCCTCGACCGTGCTGACGAGCAAAGCCTGTGCTCCGCCAACTGGTCGCGGACCATCTCTTCCTCTAAATCACCGAACTGGCACTCTGCGGCCAGCTGCCGCAGGTCTGCAACATAATGTTGTACTGACTTGCTGATCTGCTGGTGGCGCTACCGAAATTGAATCCTCCGGACGATGACATTTGCAGGCACGTGAAAATGTCACGCCATTAGTTCAACCATGTTCTTGAAGCTATCACTAGCACCCAAGGTAGCAAGGATATGCTGTCCTTCCATACCGAAATTGTGGACCAGAAATGCCCTTGCCTGTACCTTCTTCAGTTCACCAAGGTTTAGTGCCACCAAGTAATTTTGAAATGTGGCGAGCCATCTCGCCCAAGGGACCGGAGGCTTTCCCCAAGACTCCAAAAACGGCCGAATTGAAGATACGCCAGCATCCATAACTTTATCCTTGTCGCCAAATGTTATGTCTATAAAATGTGGAACAATGATGAGTCAAATGGTGAACTGCACAGGACTTTATTATGAACTCACTGTAGATACAGAGAAGCTTCCGCTAGGCTGAGAGGAGTCAAAGAGACCGCTCCTCTACCACACAGCCCTCTTATACTCCGGGTGATGGTGGAACCGGAAGGCGAAGCCACCACATCGTAATATGTCCTATTAACAATTCTACAAACAGCTCAGTTTTAACCTTTGGTGGGACCCACATGGACATGCTGGCTGGGTTACTGCACAAAAGTGAAAAGAACGGAGGACCAACATGGAAAATGTGGTTTCCTTTTATTTCAGTTTTTGGTAACGTGTCTTATCATTTTTGCATGTTTCATGCACTGTGGATTTTTTTGTTCTTCCTATTTTGAGTATTTTTACACCATTTTGGGCCACAGACCTCAGACCTCTAATATATTTTAAAGTAGTGGCAGACTGAATGGGACACATGTACTGCAAATAAGCTGCATGATATTAAACCTGCCATAAGTCAAAGACACTTGTATCACTTTCAAAACTGACATGATGAGGTCGTGAAGCCCCACCATCTTGTCAGGTTGGCAGAGGTTTTTTATCCATAAAGCACATTTTACTTGACTGTCCTGCTCTCATGACAAGACGTTTTTATACTCAAAAGTCACTGAAAGATATTTTTAATAAGGCACCACCAAAGAAAGTTTTAGGGTTTTTAGCACATGTGCATCTGAAGCATTTTATTTAATTTTTCTATTTTATTGTATCTACATATCTATGTCGCTCTGTTTATCTATCTGTCCATTTAGTTATTTTTTTATTCTTTCATTTATCATCTTATCTCTATATAAATTTTAACTCAATTTGCTTATTAGTTCTATTTTTTTTGCCGCAAAATAGCCATAGATGCTGACATGGCACTAAACAAGAGCGCTCTCTCTCTCTCTCTCTCTCTCTCTCTCTCTCTCTCTCTCTCTCTCTCTCTCTCTCACTGTTTTGTACTTTTTATTTTTGAATTGTTGGCCCCTTCATCACCCAGCAAGCCTGTGGCTCCATCGTGCTGGTGTCGCATCATCTCTTCTTCAGCGCAGGAGGAGTTTGTTGCTGCTTTCAGGGACTCGCAATTTTTTGCCTTGACTGTCCATCTGGATGATATTCTTTCCTTTTTCACACCACCTGCTCCGGGATCCTGGACACTATTGCCCCTATTTTGGCTTAAATCGGCCAAACCAAAAACTGATCCCAGGCTAAACAACACTACCTGTGCCATTAGGCAACGGGTCAGGCAGGCTGAACGGAAATGGAAAAAGGTCAAATTTCATGTGTCTCTGGAAATTTTTAGGGACTGTCTTGCTGATTACCAAAGGACCGTGCAAAAGACAACATTTCAGTATCTCTCTGATATTATTTCCAGTAGCAGTCACTGTCCTAGAGTGCTATTTAACACAATTAACTCTTTTACAAACCCACACAGTCCGACTGTAACAAATGTTTCAGTTACAACATGTAAGACTTTTTCTTCACTTTTTTGTTGATAAAGTGGACTCTGTCAGACAAGTTATTAACAATAATTTTAATGGGAGCTTGCCTGTTGTCCCGGGTCACTCTGCTGTGTTTGAGCACTGTGAGCTGGTTTCTTTATCATCCCTTGCGGACATTATGAAGTCTCTGAAGCCTAAAGTTGCTCACTGGATGTTGTTCCTGGAGTCCTGAAAAGAGTTTTTAATATTGTAGGGCCTGATCTTTTGGTTTTTATTAACTTCTGCCTGAGTTCAGGATTTGTCCCACCTGTTTTCTGTTATGACCTGAGCATGGTCAGGGACCGTGCCCACGCTTTAAGTTCATTCTGTTCATTGTTTTTCCTTATTATTATTATTAAGTGTCCTTTATGCTCCCTCAGTCATTTGTCGTTGCATGTAGTCCTGTGCTCATCCCCTGTCGTCATTATTGCCTGCATGTGTACTGTTCAGCCCTGATTGTCTCCCAGCTACCCCGTGTTCCCCTGATTAGTTTCCTCCCTATATATGTTGCCTTTCAGGTTCATCGTTGGGTCAATATCGTTTGCTTTCATTCCTCCTGTCAAACTCCCCGTGTGTACTAAGCACTTCTTCATGCATGTTTGTTACCTGTGACTCCAGAGATTATTCCAGCCCTCGTGCTGCATTTTTGTGTTTTTTCGAGTTTGCTAATAAATTGTTGTTTTGCACCATATCCTTGCCTGCCACTGGGTCCTGTCATGACACCGAGCGCAGGTTTGTGCCATGCTCGGGTCTTTTTGGTTTCTACTCATTTTCTGTATATGTATTTGTTCTTGTTTTTCTTCCGTTTTGGTTTGCGCTTTTATTTTGATAGCACAGTCTTGTGACTTCCTCTTGTCAAATCTTTTCGGGGGTTGTCACAGCTGTTATCTTTGATTACTTTCTCACTCATGCATCCACACCTGATTCTCATTTTGCCCCCCCCCCCCCCATTATTAAGCTCGCTCGCGAGGTTCATTCCTCACGGCAACCTCACTTTGTGCTTACAGGAATTCCTCCGTCTGATTCCTGTTTATTTTTGCTTAACACTCAGCCTCGCCTGAATAGTGTAAGTTTCCCTTTGTTGTTTCCATTATGTGCATTTTCTGTAAGTCACCCTTTGTGGTCCTCTGATTGCCTTTTTGTAAGTGCACCTCGTGGTTATTATTTGTGTCTCGTTACCATTAAATGTGCAAACTCACAGCAGGCAATTGGTGCCTTATTTCTGCCCTGAAAGGGTCAATTATCACAGGTCCTGCCTAAACCACATCTGCCTGCCAGAGCAGATAATATGACACTTTTAAACATGCCGTGGTTAGGCCCCTTCTTAAAAAAAAATCTCACCTTGACCCTTCAGTTTTATGCAATTTTAGACCCGTTTTTCATTTGCCCTTTTTATCTAAGGTTTTAGAAAAAGTTGTTTTTATACAATTGCAGTCTTTTTTTAGAAAACAACTCTCTTTGAAAAGTTTCAATCTGGGTTTAGTTCTCATTACACCATTGAGTTTGCCCTGCTAAAGGTGCACAATGATGTTGCTGTGTCTGTTGATGCCAAGTGCCTCATTTTAGTACTGTTAGATCTCACAGCAGCCTTTGACACGGTGGACCATACTGTCCTCTGTAACACCTAAATCACCATGTTGGTATCCATGGCACTGCACTTAAGTGGTTTGAATCTTACTTATCCAATAGAACTTTTTCTGTAATGATTGGGGACATGTCCTCATCCAGTGCCTCTCTCTCCTGTGGGGTCCCACAAGCCTCTATCCTTGGCCCTATTCTTTTTTCATTGTACATGCTACCACTCGGGTCAATTATAGCCAGGCACAACATGTCTTTCCACTGTTATGGGGATGATTTTCAGCTTTATATACCTTTGAGCCCAGAATGAACTGACTCACATAGTGTTTTATTGGACTGCATTAGTGATATTAAGCTGTGACTAAGCCAAAATTTTCTCCACTTAAATGAAGAAAAAACAGAATTGCTATGTTGTTAGGTAACAATCACAGACACATGTTTAGCTTCACTCAACACGTTCCACTTTACTCCTGCTCTCTGCTCTCCATATACAGGCATTACTCCATATTCTTAAATCACAGCGCCACCTATTGGCTTGCAAGACATACCACATATCCCCTGTTTTTAAAGAATGCCAAGAACACCAATTTTTTTTTTTTTTCAAAGAACCAGAACTTACAGCACATCATAGAAGTAGTAAGTGCATATCAACATAACATCACATTTTTTCTTTTAATGAACTAATTGTCAACTTCATTCATCCCTTCTCTTTTAGTGTCTATGTCACAGAGTCTTTGAGCCACTCTGGAGCACGAACAGCTCTCCTATTTGGCACTGCAGGGTCTGGCTGTGTCTGTGGTGTACCCAGCCATAACCAACATGTCCCCTCTTGTTGTGTTGCAGTGGAAGGAGTGTCTGGGTAGGTAGGGGCCAAATGACTGCCCTGCTGCTGGTCCCTTCTGTGCCACAATCTGGAGTGGTTTTGTAAACTTGTATACACCTTTCTTGATTAAGCTGGGTTTCCTCATGCAAACAAACCCAACCTGCAGGGTTGGGGTCCGCACACCTTGACGACTATCTGTGTATTGTTTAGATTTCAACTGCTTCTTTTCAACAATGTGTCTTAACCCTTTTTGGTCAACCTGTGTTTTGCGCAATTGTAACCCCCTTATATTTAGCTTGGTATTCAGTGGACAGCCTTGGAGAAGCTCAGCAAGTGATACTTGAGCGATTGCATGAGGAGTAGTACGATATGAGCAAAGGAAGTCAGTGACAAACTGTTTCCACGGTTTCCTTTCAATGTCTGCCGTCAGGAGACAGTCTTTGAGAACTCTGTTCCGTCTTTCAATCTCTCCATTGCATTGGGGATAGTAAACTGAGCTGCAGCAGTGCTTGATATCTCTGCTGGCAAGGAAAGATTCAAAATCAGCTGAGGTAAACACTGTTCCATTATCTGATACTAACTCGAGTGGATTTCCTTCATGGCAAAAGATGACCGTTAAGAACTGAATGACAGCTGAAGATGTCACCTCAGACATGAATGCAACCTTGGGCCATTTGCTGTAATAGTCCACGAGTGTTACTGCATAACGGCAATCAGCTGGAGCTCTGTAGTAAGGCCCACCAATATCAATACCCACCTTTTCCAATGCAGCATTAGGAAGACATACAGGTGTCAGCGGGGCTGCTCTAACAACTGCAGTTTTGCCATGTTGAGCACAAGTAACCCATGTTTGAATGGCAGTCTGTACATCAGCATCCATGCCTGGCCACCAATACAGTCCCTGAAGCCTCTGCTTCGTACGCACAATTCCTTGGTGTGTATCATGGGCAAGTTGCACCAGCTTGGGATGAATGGAGGCCGGCACAAAAACATGGTGTGTGCCACGGATGATGCAGCCATCATATTTGGACAGTTCAGAGTGAAGTCTGAAGTATGGCACCAGAGCTGGATCAAGACCTTTGGTTGTACGGGGCCAGCCTCCCGTGATGAACTTTGCCACTTGTTGCAAAACGGAGCAGTCTGTATATGCAGCTTTCAGTTGGTCAGCGGTGACAGCAACTAAATCATCAGAGACCAATCCCACCAGCTCGATGTCAGTATCCAACTGAGACTCGGTAGCAGGCAGTGGCAAACGTGAGAGACAGTCAGCAACTACATTGTTGCATCCTTGTTTGTATTCAATTTCATAGTTAAAAGCTACCAGTCTTGCAGACCACCTGGCGATTCTTATACCTGCTCTGCCAAGGCCTTTCGTGGTGACCACCGTAGTCAGTGGGCTATGGTCTGTACGGAGAGTGAAAGTGTTACCCCAAAGATAAGTACGCCAGCCCTCAGTTGCCCACACACAGGTGAGAGCTTCCTTTTCAACTACTGAATATTTCCTCTCACATTCTGTAAGTGTATGTAATCCAAAAGTGACAGTTCTCTCGTTGTCTCCATGAAGTTGACTAAGCACGGCACCTATGCCATAGTTAGAGGCATCAGTTGTGACAATGGTGGGTAACTTTGGATCGTACAATGCAAGGGCTGGGCTATTGGTTATCATCTGCTTAAGGCGAATGAAAGCCTCTTGTGCACTGTCAATCCATTTGTATGTACAGTCTTTTCTCAGCAACACTCTTAAGGATTCCACTACTGATGCATAATTTGGAATGAACTTGGAGTAGAATGAAGTGAGATCCAAGAAAGAGCGAAGAGCAGTAGCATCTTGTGGCACAGGAGCATCCATAACAGCTTTGACATGCTCTGGGTCAGGCGTTAGGCAAGATGCAGATATCACATGACCTTGGAATGGGATTTTTGACTTTCTGAGTTGACACCTAGACATGTTTAACTTAAGGCCGTTGTCATGTAGGCGCTGGAGAACCACTTTCAGATGACATTCATGCACGTCTGATGACTCGCCAAAGATGATAATGTTATCCAAGTAGCACTGTACCCCATCCAGTCCAGCTAGAATTTGTGACATCATTCTTTGAAATGCACTTGGAGTAGATGCCAAGCCATATGACACTATGGTGAAACGAAACAGTCCATGGGTTATAAAAGCAGTGAGGTCCCTGCTCTCCATGGGTAATGGGACCTGGTGGTAAGCATTCTGCAAGTCTACTGTGGAGAACATTTGTGCACCCCTGAGTTCATGAAGCACTCCTTCAGTGTGTGGCTGTCAATGACGACCGCTTTGTTTGGTTCCCTTAGGTCGACACATAGCCTAAGCTGTCCATTCTTCTTCTTTATAGCACGGTGGCGCAGTGGTTAGCACTGTGGCAGCACAGTTTTACCCTTGGCCGGGGGATCGCGGGGACCGTGAGATCGTGGGTTCGATCCCTGCCCCCGGCCAACAGTGATCTGTGTGGAGTTTGCATGTTCTCCCCGTGTTTGCGTGGGTTTACTCCGGGATTTCTCCGGTTTCCTCCCACATGCCAAAAACATGCAGGTTAGGGAGTTAAGGGGCACTTGCGCACGCAGCGACCGGCAGCTGGTGGTTTGTCACCAGACTGCAAAACAAATCTACCTACGGGTACAAAATAAGTAATAAAAAAAAAAATATTGGTGATACCCAGGGTGATGAATTGATTTTCTCAATGATGCCATCATTCTCAATTCTACGTAGTTCAGCAGACACCGCATCACGTACAGAAAAAGGCAAGCAGAGCAGCTTTTGTCGGATGGGTGATACTTCAGGACAAACCTTAACTTTGTGGACAAATTTCACAACCCCACTCGGTACAGGAAGAGCAGAGGTCTGTTGCATGGGTGTGGAATGACCTGAGGGTGTGCAGGACTTTATTGTTGTAATGTCCAAGCACAGAGCATTCACTAGATCCATTCCTAAAATAGATGTTCCTGATGGCACAACATAGAATTTGGACTGTGGATGTTTAGAATTGCATGTAACAGTTAAGGAGAGACAGTCCAGTACAGGTATTGGAGTCTTTGTGTAAGTCATGAGATGTACAGCTGGTTCAGCTAGGATAGAATCTCTGAAATTGTCATCATAAAAGTTCTCTGGAGTTATGGACACAGCTGACCCAGTATCAACGAGCAACTTTGTGTTTATTTCTGTGCCATGAGCAGCTTTAAGTGTAAGGTTGGAACAGAGTTTATTTGACTGCATGTTCTTTCCTTCAGCAACACTGAGAACAGTCACATCAGAAACATCTGCAACTTCTTTCACTATGGTCACCGGAGCGCTTCTGCAGACACGGGCAAAATGGCCAGATTTGTTGCACTGAGTACAAGTAGCAGGCCTAGCAGGGCATTTACTGTTGTTTGCCAAATGAGCAGATGAGCCACAGCAGTAACATTTCTTACCAGTTGTATTCTCAGTTGTAGTACGACTGTGTTGTGGCACATGCTCATCGCTCTGTTTTTGTTGCAGGCGTTTACCTTTTTTGTCCACTGTGAAAAGTAGTCCTGTGCACAGCCCTGACCATTGCGTCTTTATTTCCCATCGCCTGTGCTTTGGCAAGTACAGTTTCGATTTGACCAGCAATCATTATAGCTTTCTGTAATGTAAGTCCATTTTCCAAAAGCAGCCTTTCTCTTATCCTTGCACTGTTTGCCTTCTCAACTAACTGATCTCGGATCATCTCATCACATGCATCTCCAAACTCACATGTTGATGCTAGCTTCTGCAAGGCAGCCACGCAGTGCAAAGTGGACTCACCAACATTCTGTGCATGCTGATGAAACTTGCTTCTTTCAGCTACTGACATTTACTTTGGGTGAAAAGAATTCCTTCAGTGCAGAAAGTGCCTCAGCATATGAAGTCCCAATCTCAAGAGTATGAATGAGTAAACGAATTAATTTATTTGGTAATAATAATAAACATGCATACAATAAAATACAATCAGAACACACAAAAGAACATCCGAAAGGGTGTAGGCTGAAACTAGTGCTTATATAGTGCCTACCCCATTACAATTTTAAAATCAATAACATAAAAATTTAAGTCATACACAAAATCAACAAAGAAAATCAAAAAGAACAAGCAGACAAAAAACAAACAAACCTTTAAGTTATTACAAGTTTATCTCCCAGCATTTACAGTGAGATACTGGGAGATTTTCTCATCTTTGTACAATTTTTTGAATTGCTTCAGAGTTGAACATGTTTTAATATTTTCAGAGCAACAGTTCCACAGTTTAACTCCAGTGACAGACATGCACTACAAATACAATACTACAAATACAAATACTTTGTATTTGTTCTAACCTTTGGCTTATTGAAAACGGAGTTACCTCTTAGCTCATATTTGCTTTCCCTTTTTTTTAAACGGTCTCTGAATATTAACAGGTAACTGGTTATTATTTGCTTTATACATGATTTGAATGACATAATCTACTAGATCGGAAGAAGATGGATGGATGGTTCACAGTAAGGTTTCTTTGATACAATGCATATGGCTTTTTTCTGTCGTAAAAAGATTAACTTTGTTTTTGTGTTTCCCCAGATCTCCACACACTATGTCATATAAGGAAGTATCAGTGAATTATATAAAATGCAAAGAGATTTCTGATACAGGAGATCCTTAACTTTATATACTGTAGTACGGCAATAGATTTAGACATTTTAGTTTTGACATAATTTATGTGTGATTTCCAGTTTAGTTTGTTATCAACAATGACCCCTAGGAACTTGGTTTCGAAAACTGTCAGTTTCAACATTGTTTATTTTAATTTTTCTGTGATTATATAATTTGCGGTTTCAAAATATTATACATTTTGTTTTTCCAAGGTGAATAGATAATTTATTAGCAGTGAACCATTGATTGATTTAAGTTCATTTTCTACTGAATCCAGAAGCTGCTTAAGATTTTCTCCACTACAAAAAACAGTTGTCATCTGCAAATAAAATACACTTGAACAATTTAGACACAGAACATAAATCATTAATATACAAAATAAACAGCAATGGACCAAGCACAGAACCCTGTGGTACCCCACACTTCATCTTCAGCAACTCAGAGTCTGTATTATTCACATGAACATACTGATATCTGTCTTCTAAATAGCTGTGTAACCAGTCAAAAGCAATTCCTCTGATGCCATACTTAGGTTCAGGTTCAGGTTCAGGTTACTTTATTTGTACCCGTAGGTAGATTTGTTTTGCAGTCTGGTGACATCCATATTTACAAGCCACTAATTACATTCAACATAGACACAAACACAGGCACACATGAAGCTGACTATAAACATGATAAAAATACTCAAGGCTCCATCAAACAGGGTATAAAAAGACAAAGAGATGAGGGAGAAACCAGAGGTAAGAGAGAAGGGTCATATTAAAGTTAAAAGTCAAAAACTAGTCAGAGGTTAAAAAACTCAAAGGTCTAAAACCCAATAAAATATTTAGAACCCAAGTGACATCATACAAAATAAGTAAATATAAAATATGTACAATATATTTTTATAGCTTGTTCAACTCTTTGACAGCAGCAGGGACAAAGCTGTTTTTGTAGCGCTGGGTTTTACTTTTTGGGACAGCAAACCTCCGTCTGGAGGAAAGAAGCTGAAAGTTGCAGTGCAAAGGGTGGGAGTCATCATTTAAAATGGAGGTAGCCATCCTCTGTACTTGTCTGGTGTACAGGGATGTCAGGCTCAGCTGTGACTCACCAAGCAAACGACTGGACCATCTAACTACCTGATCCAAGGATTTCCTCTGTTTCAGTTTTATCTGACCAAACCATGACACTAAAGAAAAGGATAAAACAGATTCAATAAAAGCCCGATAAAACATTGTCATTATGGTTCGGTCAATTTGGAAGCGTGCAAGTTTCCTCAAACAATGCAAATGTTGCTGACCCTTTTTGCACA
Source organism: Pholidichthys leucotaenia (assembly GCA_020510985.1). Lineage (NCBI taxonomy): Eukaryota > Metazoa > Chordata > Actinopteri > Cichliformes > Pholidichthyidae > Pholidichthys > Pholidichthys leucotaenia. Next base: position 102,846,333 of record CM035841.1, on the reverse strand, counting down.
CCCTTTCACAGTTCACTTCAAAGTTTAAATTACTATCAATAATCGTCCCAAGATATTTGTAGGATTGTACACATTCGGTGGTCTGGCCTTTTAGTATGGCGACTTTGTGCCTGGGAGTTTTCCTCCTAAAGTCAGTAATCATATCTTTCGTTTTTGTTGTATTCAGCTGCAGGTAGGAATCCTCACACCAGTGAACAAAATCATCAACTACTGGGCCGTGGCCACTCTCACCATCCTGGAGGAGACTGACAATGACTGAGTCATCAGCATACTTTATAATGTGTCTGTTGTCATGTCTGCTCCAACACATGTTTGTGTACAGGATAAAGAGTAGTGGTGACAACACACACCCCTGAGGAGAGCCAGTAGAAGAGCACTTTAGGTCAGACAATGTACCATTGACCCTTACTCTCTGTGTCCTGTTGGTTAAGAAATCCAGAATCCAACCCACCACATTATTGCTCAAATCAAATTGTTGCAGGAGCCTTTCAACTAAAATATGAGGTTGGATTGTATTAAAGGCGGAAGAAAAGTCCACAAATAAAAGCCTGGCGTGTGTCCCATTAAAATCCAGATGTTTAAAAAGCATGTTAAACATAGTGACAGTGGCATCCTCCACTCCTCTGTGAGGCCTATAGGCAAACTGCAGAGGATCCAATGCATGTTCAGTCTGCCTTAGGACCTCACATCTGACCAGTTTTTCAAAAATTTTCATTAAAATTGAAGTCAAAGCAACTGGTCTAAAGTCGTTTACCATTTTAGGACAGCTGGATTTTGGAACGGGAACAACCACGGCTTCTTTCCAGATCTTAGGCACATGTTGTGTCTGTAAGGACTTATTGAAAATGTAATGAAATATAGGACTCAGTTCATGTGCACAGGACTTATTACTTATGTAAATAAGTAATAAGTAAATTACTTATGTAATTTACTGAGGAGTAATCTATGGTCAACTGTATCAAATGCCTTTTTTAAGTCCAGAAATATTCCAGCTGTGTATTCTCTTCTATTTGTTGCATCCATGATCTGTTCAACAAAGTCCATGAGTGCCAGTGAGGTGGTCCAGTTCTTCCTGAATCCATACTGTTGTTCGCAGAGTATATTGTGCTTATCAATGAAATCATTTAGTCTCTTAACAAATATTTTTTCCAGTATTTTGGAGAACTGAGGTAACAAGGAGATGGGTCTGTAGTTTGACAATAAGTGTTTGTCACCAGTCTTATTCAGAGGAACGACTCTTGCTATTTTCATTTTCTTTGGAAATTTACCAGCAGTAAGTGACATGTTGCATATGTAAGTGAAGTGTTTAACAATACAATCAATAATACATTTAACCGAGAAAATACTGAACTCACTACAATCAGTTTTTTTTTTTGTCTTTGAGTTTGTTAACAATGTCAGCAATTTCTTTTTCATCTGTTTCTTTCATAAACATTGAGTAAGCGTTTATGTTGTCGACATTGTCGGTGCCACTTGTATTTGCTGGTGATATAGTGGAGATGGCGATCTTTTTTGCTATATTAACAAAATATTCATTAAACATGTTGGAGATCAAGCTATTTTCATTGATTATTCCAGTTTCTGAATTTAAATAAGAGATGTGGTTGGAATTTATTTTTCCTCCCTTTGTTATATTAACAGCTTCCATATATTACATGTATTAGTTTTGTTATTTTCCAATAATTTACTGTAATGTTTTTTTATTCAATCTTAAAATACTAACAAGTTTATTTTTATGAGTCTTGTATTTCTTTTCAGCTTCCACAGTTCTTAATTTCAGAAACGTTTTGTATAACAAGTTTTTCTTTTTACAAGCATTTTGCAGGCCTTTGGTGATCCAAGGCTTATCTCTGTATTTAACTTTAGTTTCCTTTACCACTAGAGGGCAATGTTTATTGTATAGTTGTGATAAAATGGAGACAAATTCTCCATATGCTGTATCAATGTCGTCAACATAAACACTGCTCCAGTCTTGTATTTTTAAATCATTTGTAAGATGGTTGATTGCGGTTTCTGTTACAAGTCGTTTAAAAACCTTATCTATTTCAGCGTTCTGTGTTACACCAGTGTGTGAAGAAACAAAAACAGGCAGATGGTCTGTCACAACATTGACAATAAGGCCAGCAGTTACATTCCCCTCAGTGACATTTGTGAAAATGTTATCAATAAGCATTGCTGAATGTGTTATTATTCTAGTGGGGTATGTTATTGAAGGGTAGAAACCCATACAAAACATGGAATTTATGAATTCACTTATTTGAATACGGTCATTTGGATTTAATAAGTCAATACTGAAGTCTCCACAACTAAATACCAGCTTCTTATTGCCTACTGCATTGAAAAGCTCAGACAATTTTTCTTTGAAAATGTCAATATCGGTACCCGGTGCTCTATAAATACAACTTATTTATGATGTTTTTTGTAGTTGTAAGTAATTCCACAGTTACACACTCCATGATGTTTTCCATTTCAAAAGACATATTTTCTACAACTTGGCTTTGGTAGCAGGACCTGATATATAAAGCAACACCACCACCCTTTTTTTTGACCTGCTTGTGGTATATAAGTCATAGCCCTTCATTTGCACTGTATAAAGTTGGTCATTTTTTAGCCAAGTCTCAGAAATTGCAACAGCAGAAAAATTTGTTATATTGCAACAAACTGTCCTGGATTTTGGAAAAATTCATATTGAGACTTCTATTAAAGTGTATTATTGACAATGATTGGTAAGAAATTGTATTTTTTAGTTGGTCTGAGCTGAAGTATTTACACTGATGTTTTATACTGCTGAAAAAGTGATTTTCAGGATCGGTTTCATATTCAACACTGGCTTATGCTCAGTATATTTGTATCCTTTAAAAATGAGGTTATTTCCTATAAAGGTTTGCATCTTAATTATCCCAGTCAATGGAAACAAATGCACTGTTTATATCTCTTAGATGATGATTATGAAATGTCAATCATTTCTGGTTAATTTTTGGCTCCATTGATTTTGGTGTACTGTTACGGGGATGGCGTGGGTGAATAATGAGTCTATCATACCTTAAGTAGGCTATGTTCCCCTGTGATCTTTCAGCTCTGGCATCTATATGTAGTATGAAATATCCTTTGTGCCTCTGCGCCAAAGCGATAAATAAGCAAGGCGCACTTTAGTTTGACAAGTCTTGTCCGACGCAACAGTGATGTAAGTATTAAAAGTACGCAACCAGGCTTCAAATCTCATCGTTGGTTCACCTGCCATTTGTAGAAATGGAGGAGGTGGTGCCAAACCAGCAAAAGCCATCGTTGTTGCCAAATATGTTGTATTGTAAGGTAATAATCAGACGCACGTTCCACTTCACTCAACACGTTCCACTTTACTTATGTTTGGGGATACCGTAATGGCTGGTTTTTGTACCCTGTCTTTAAGACTCAGTTCAACTGTCAGAAATCTTGGGGTGACTTTTGACAGTCATTTAAAATTTGACAAACAGATTGACAATGTAGTCAAGAGGAGTTTTAATCAGTTATGTCTGTTATCCAAAGTCAAACCTTTCCTAAGTCGTCATGACCTTGAGATAGCCATCCATGCTTTAATCAGTTCTAGACTTGTTTACTGCAATGCACTTTATGTTGCAATCTCTCAGTCGCCTTCAACTTGTGCAAAATGCAATGGCCTGTCTTTTAACCAACACAACTAGATGACAGCACATCACACCTATTCTTTTTTCCCCTCCATTGGCTTCCAGTCAATTCTACAATTGATCTTAAACTTTTACTGTTTGTTTTTAATGCTCTTAATGACTTGCTCCGGCTGATTTGTCCAAGATTTTAACTGTCCATCACCAAGGCAGAGCTTTCAGGTCATCCAATCAGTTTTTGCTGAATGTGCCCACATTGAGGAATAAACACTGGGATGACCGAGCCTTTTCTGTTGTCGCCCCCAGGCTCTGGAATAACCTACCCCTGACCTACGTGTTATCTCTGACCTGGGGGGTGTTCCAGAAAGCAGGGTTAACATAGCCTGAAGTAAACCCTGAACTCAGGGTTAAGTGAACCTACCAGAACTTACTGAGTTTCTGGTTCCTGAATTCCAGTTATGACTCTTTGATCAACTCAGAGTTGACTGACCTTGAGACGTGCACGTTCACGGCAAACCTACTAAGACAGCATGTGTTGAGCACAGAGACCACAAGCAGTGGCGGAAAAGGGAGAGGAAAAGTTACAAGCACTCTTGGAGGCATATGAGGAGGAGGGGGGGGAAAGCACAAACAAGAAAAAAAAACAAAAAACAGCAACATCAGCCAAAGTTATAGGAAGCTGACCTGCAAAGATCTGCCGACTGCATGAAATGAGTTTTTTGGATTTGCAAAGCAATCAATCCTCTTAGTGACAGAAGTAGAGTGGCAGACTGGTGTGAGAAGCTGTGAGTTCGAGCCCCAGCTCGGACGTCCTTTGGGTTAAATTTATTTTCCATAACAAAAAATAACTACTTAAAATGTGACAAATCAAGTGCATGACAAGGCAATAGACTATTTTACAACTTTTATCATTACACTCAGATTTAATGGCTTTTGTTAAAGATTTTTTTTCATGTTAAATTTATACATTTTTCATAAATTTGCAGCTTTTTGTGTAAATTTGAGAGCCATTTCTTGTAATTTTGCTTATTTTTATAGTAAACATGCAATTTTCCATGTAATTTGAAATAATTTTCCCAAAAATATTTATTGCAGATTTCTTTGTAAATACATATTTTTGTTTTTGCTCATAAATTTTCAATTTTTGTCACAAGAATTTGAAGTTTTTTCCTTATATATTTCTAAATTTATTCATGCAATTTTGTGACCCTTTTTGTAAATGCAGTAAATCAGAATTAGCATAGTTGAAACTGAGCAGTTTAGGTGAAGGAGCTAATATCAAAATACCAAATTTTAAAAAAACTGAATCCCACCGTCATGATCAGATATCCAGATAAAGAGAAGATTTGGGTTCTGCCCTGGAAAAATGTGAAAAAGTCTGACTCCATCCTTCAGTGTTTATTTTGTAAAGCTTTGTTAAGGCTTTTTAACTTTCCCCACATACCTAGTTAATCAGATTATACAGTATATTTTAATTTTTTCTCATATTGCAATTACAATAAGGCATCACTATGCAAATCTTACTGTAGTGTTAATTTATACAAACCTTTTTAAGGGATTTTTCTATTAAACCAATTTCCCTCACAAGCCCATCTTTTTCCATTGAATGAATGTGGGCTTTTTATTTCAACTTTTTTATAATTTTATCACGTTCACAGTCCAAGATGGTGTCCTTGTCTTATAATCTAAATATAGTTTTGTTTTTTCCCTGTTTGACAAATTATCCTTCATTAGGCCAAAGGCCATAAGACTGTTAATGCAATTAAAAGGCTGAAGAGGAGACTGCATCAGCTGTGACAGAAGTGGACATAGAAGGTCCAGGGGGTCCATTAAACTATATGGACAATATACTGTATGTCAAGCATCAATATGTGACTGTGGTGTATGAAGATGGAGGATTTGTAGCAGAACTTATTTCTGTTCCATAAGAGACTGAACAGGTCAGTGTAGTGGATCCTCCTCCAAAACCTGTGCAGCAATTTGACAATGTAAGAAACTGATTTTATTGATCTTAATGTGAGACAAATTACTGCTAAACAGAACTGAATTTTTTACCCTTAAGATCACTAAATGTAGGAATTTCACTGCAGTTACCAGCAAAGGATCTGTACAAAATCTCTTAGTAGGAAAAAAAAAATCAGAAATAGATTAGGAGATGCAATATCTGCACGTAAAGAAAGAGGGGAAATGATGTTTGTTCAGGAAATAAAGGTGCACAAAACAAATTAGTGATGGTTTGTTTAATTAAAGGTGACTGAGTGACAAGTTATGTGATTCTGTGCATTCACACTTCTGTTTGTTGATGTGGTTCCTCTTAAGTTTAAATATTCTAAAGATACCTCGAACATAACTTGAACATAACCTAGTCAGGAGCAGCTCATGTTCATGGCCTTTGTTGCCATAGTTACAAACATACTCTGACTTTTGGGAACCAAAAACTCAGTTACCACAAACTGAGTTGACTTACCCAGGAAAGCCACTAAACCTGATTTCTGGAGTAAACCCCTGGCCCTTTTTAAATCAAAACTTAAAACCTATTTATTCAGGATGGCTTTTATTACTCAGTAGTGGTGACACTTATTCCTTTTATCCTCTTATCCTTTTTAATTTGGTTTATTCTTTACATATTTTTGCGCATCCCTTTGGCTTCTGCTTCCTGTGGTAACGTATCGTCACTTCCTGTGTTGCTGGCTCTGTGGTTTGCTCTCCTTTCTCCTGAGGATTTTACCTTTAATTGTATTTTAACCACTTTTTTCCTTCTACCGTTAACTCTCACTTCTGTTTATCAAGCCTCTTGCACCTGTGTGTGCACTCGGTGTCATTTAATCACCCTCTTCAGCCTTCTGTTCACCTTTCATCGGTGTTTTTGTTAGCTTCGGGTTAGCCACTAGCTATGGCTACTAGCTCTCCTTCCTCTCCTCCTCTGGTGTGCTCTCTGTGTCAGATGTTTAGCTACACCTCTGCCTCCTTTATAACGGTAATGTAATGTTGTCTTTTTGAGGCGAGGTTGTCTGATTTGGAATCCCGGCTCCGCTGCATTGAAACACCGTCTGCACCAGTTAATCTTGACGGATGCCCCTTAGCTGCAGCAGAGCTCCCTAGCATAGGGCGGCCTGCTAGCGGTCCTCCGGTCCTCCTCAGAAGCAAGGAGACTGGGTGGGTGACAGCGAGAAGGAAGCCTACTCCCAAAGCCCTGGTGCACCACCAACCTGTTCATGTTTCTAATCGTTTTTCCCCACTCAGTGACACACCCGCTGAGGAAAAAACTCTGATCATTGGTGACTCTGTAGTCAGAAACGTGAACCTAGAGACTCCAGCGGCCATAGTCAAATGCATTCCTGGGGCCAGAGCAGGCGACTTTGAGTCAAATTTGTAATTGCTGACTAAAAGTAACTGTAAATACTCCACAATTGTTATCCACGCTGGCATTAATGACATCCATCTCCGGCAGTCGGAAGTCTCAAAACTTAACGTGGAATCGGTGTGTGACTTTGCCAAAACAATGTCTGCCTCTGTAGTATTCTCTGGGCCCCTCCCCAATCTGACCAGTGATGACATGTTTAGCCGCTTGTCATCCTTCAACCACTAGCTGTCTGTGTGGTGTCCTGCAAACAACGTGGGCTACATAGACAATTGAAGCTCATTTTGCGGAAAACCTGGTCTTATTAGACAAGACGGCGTCAATCCCACTTTGGATGGTGGGTCTCATTTATCTAAGAATCTGGCATCATTTTTATCCAAATTTCCAAAACCTTGACAACTCAGAATTGGGACCAGGAAGCAGAGTTGCAGTCTTACATGCCTCTCTGCAGCTCCTCTTCATCCACCACCCCTCAACTTAGCCCCTATCTTCCCCATCAGAGAATCATTGTCTGCTCCCTCCAAAGTAAATAAAAAATGTATAAGAATCCCAAAGTGATTAAACAAAAAGTTGGTAAAACTCAGATTAAACATGAAGCCTCTAAATTTAATGATTTGGCCTCTGTTCCTCCTCATAATTTAAAAAAAATTAAATGCGGTTTGTTAAATATTAGATCTCTAACTCCCAAGTCTCTGCTAGTCCATGATCTGTTAATTGATCATCAGATTGATTTAATATCCCTTACAGACACTTGGTTAGGGCAAGAGGATTATGTTGGTTTGAATGACTCAACTCCCTCTGGTTATTTAAACTGTCAAAATCCCAGAAGTTCTGGTTGTGGAGGAGGAGTAGCAACAATTTACCATTCCAAATTACTAGTAAATGTAAAGCAAACACATTACAATTCTTTTGAGGGCCTGGTCCTCAGTATTGGGCATTTTAGCAATTTTAGGCTAAACCCAATTTTATTTGCCATAGTTTATCGTCCTCCATCAACCGACTCAGAGTTTTTATCTGAATTTGCTGAATTCTTAGCTGATTTAGTGCTGAAATCAGAATAATTATAGTAGGGGACTTTAATATACATGTAGATAGTGATTGCCTTAATTTGGCATTTAATTCAATATTAGACACGATGGGGTTTTCTCAGAAAGTAGGAAATTCTACCCATTATCTCACCACACGTTGGACCCTGTTCTGACATATGGCACAGAAATAGAAAATCTGGTAGTGTCTCCTCATAACCCTGTACTGTCAGACCATTGTCTGTTAACCTTTGATTTTACTATTTCTGACTATTTGGCTCCTAAAGAAAAATATTACTACAGTAGATGCCTCTCAGATGACGTTGTTACTAAATTTATGCAGATTGTTTCCTCTATGCCATGTGTCAACACAACGGAAATAAGCTATTGACAGCTTGCTCCTTCTGTAATTGATAGCATGGTAGACAGTGTTATGGCTTCTCTGCATCAGACTCTAGACATGGTGGCCCCTTTAAAAAAGAGTCTAATCAGAGATGTCAAACTCCTTGGTTCAACACAGAAACTCGTAGCTTAAAACAGAAGACTTGTCAATTAGAAAATGGCACTCCACTAATTTAGATGAAAGCTATTTAGCTTGGAGAAATCATCTTTTAATTTATAAAAATATCTGAGAAAAGCTAGAATGAGTTATTATTCTGCATTAATAGAAGAGAACAAGAACAATTATCCCAGGTTTCTTTTTAGCACTGTAGCCAGGCTGACAAAGAGTCAGGACTCTGTCAATCCTAGCACACCCCAGCCTGTGGAAATATCCCCAATACGCGGAACTGTTGTCCACGGTTTCCGCATTAAAGCGGTCATTTCCCAGGCTGACGATGGGGCCGTCTCCAGCAGAGCTGAAGCCAACGCGGAGGTGCTCTCCATGGCCGACATCCTTCTCCCCTCCCTGTTCGCCAGCTTTGCCTCCAGCTCTTGCGTCGCCAGCTCTGAGATGCTGTCATTCAGCTTCAGGCCGTCGGAAGAATGTCTCTGCCTCCGTGTCAGCAGCCCCTCCTTTGCTGAGGGAGAAGACCTCTGCAGAAGTGCCTTCTGTGCCATTTCCCCCTCTGGCTGCCTTGCCAGCATCTACTTTTTCCACAGCTGCTTCGTCCCCGTTCTCCTCGGGGTCCTTTCCCAGTGTTGAGGGTTTAGCCGTTTCTCCCCTGGTTCCACCCACCTCCGTGCCTGCAGGGGCAGCTCCTCCATAATCCTCTGAGGGGCCCACGTCCACCTTAGCCACAGAGAGGGATGACTGCAAACAAGCTGCAGCAGAAAACATCAAACCCTGGGAAAACAGGCAAGTGTTTTTTCATTCTCTATCATTTAACCATGAATTATCTTGTCTGATTCCTGGAGGTGAGGCTCAGGCTGTGCAGTCCCCTGAGTCCTCACTGTCTGCTGCAGCTACATACCCTTTACCTGCTCTCTCTGTGTCTCCTCCTATTGCCCCTGAGTTTCCGTCAGCCCAGGAACTCAACCACCAGACAATGGAGGAGCCTGCGGCTCTAGAGGACCTGGTTCCAGCCCCGCAGCCACACTATGGATGGAGGGAAAGTGCTGAACCCAAGCTGACACCTGAGCTGATTATGGAGAGTCCCCAGGCTTCAGCTAAGCAGGGAGCCGACCTCCTGTCACCACACAGGGCGAGCCACCTGCTTGGGCCACATTGATGAGAGGTCCCAGGACTACACTGACCACCATGCCTGCTGCAGGGGCTGCCACAGCAGAACTGAAGCTGGACCTCAAGAGGACCGGGCCCGATCAACCATCATCTGAATCGATGGAGTCCTGGACAGTGGTGGAGCTCGAGCTCAGGCAAGTGCTCGCCTTCGTTTTTCTTGTCTGTTTTGGAGAGAACTTGCCTGGCTCTTGGTGAGGAGAGTCAGGTGCAGCCGTCAGCTGCACCTGAGCTCACCTCACTGGGCTCCACCGCTGCCAGTGACCCTGACCCAGTCTCTCTGCATGTTCTGTCTGAGTCTTCCCCCAGGGTCACCAAGGAAAAAACAACCTTGACAGATGTCTCCATGGGTCCAGGCTCGCCTCCTGAGCTCGCCGTGGGTCCAGCTCCCCCTGCTGAGGTCATCGAGGACACTCCGTCTCAGCCCAGGACCTCTGTGGGTGCTGCTCCCCCTCCGGTTGAAGTCATCACGGGTGCTCTGTCCTAGCCCGGGACCTCCATGGGTGCAGCTCCACCTCAGTCCAAGTCTCCATGGGTGTGGTGTCCCAGTTGAGGACTGTTGTGGGTGCTGCGCCCCAGCCTAACACCAACTTGGGTGCTGTGCTCCAGTGTGGGCCCGTCATGGGTGTTACGCTCCAGCCCGGGGGCCACCGTGGGTGCTGCATTGCTCCAGCCCGGGGACAATGAGGGTGCTGCATTGCTCCAGCCCGGGGCCACCGCGGGTGCTGCATTGCTCCAGCCCAAGGGAGTCATGGTCCCATCTCCTTCGCCAGACACCATCGCGGCTCCCCTTCTTGTGCCGGATGCCATCATGGTTTTCCTTCCTCAGCTCTCCTTCCTTTTGTTGGGCCTCCCCGTGGGGGAGCCACCTCCTGGGCCACCTCTCCTATCCAGGTGGCTAAAGAACTCTGGTCGGTCGCCTGACGAACTGTGCCATTGGATTGGGTGGCCCTTAATCTCTGGTTGGCCACCCGACTCGCACCACCTTTCCGTCTGTCAGGTCTTGGACTTCAGCCGGCTGCCCGAACTGTTTAGTTCTGTGGCCTAGGGGGCCCAGGGGTCTGATATCGTGTGGGTGCGGGTTATAAGCGGGGTTTGTGTTTCTTGTTCCCTCCTAAGCCTGCCCCCCCATCTCCCAGCCGGGGGGGCTTGGGGGAGGGGGGGCTCTTTTCTTTTTTGGGGTCTTACCTTGGGGTGTCTGGAATCCACCCCTTGGAGTGGGGGGGTTCTGTCTTGAGGCTGAGCGCGGTGTTTTACCGGGCTCAGGCTCTTAATTTGTTTCTGAATATTTTCTGTATTTTCCCAGCTTTGTGTTGTTTTCCTGTGTATTGAATTATGATGTTTCCCTAGTATCGTTCTGTTAGTTATTTATGTCTTTAGTATTAGTATTATTTTGTCAGTTCCTGTAGTTCAAGATTTAATATTTGTCTTTATGACATGGCTGCCTTACCTCTTCTTCCAGACACTCCCACCCTGTCCTCATCTCACTGCCTGTTCCCTAGTTGTCTCAGCTGTGAGCTGTTGTTTAATTTGGTCACCTGCCTGCTCATGCAGCCCGCACCTGCTGCTCATTATTTCATCATGTTCCCCAACTATTTAAAAACTGTCTGTTCTCTCACTGCGGCAGTCTTATTAATCTCTCTTCCTTATCGCCACCACAGCCCAATTCCGCTCTGGTGAGTTTACCTGGAATCATCTTCACCTGTAAGTTTTTCCTCAGTGTTTGTCTTTGAACTTTGTTTTTTTGTGCACCTTTTGGGGCTTGTATTGTTTTTTTTGTGTGTAATAAAATGCCACTAACGGCAGTTCAGTGCATGAGTCTCATTTCTTTGCCCAGAAAGGCAGTTCATGACACTGTTCAGCTTTCTGTAAAGCACTTTGGTCACCTATGGGTTGTTTTAAAGGGCTATATAAGATAAGATAAGATAAGCCTTTATTAGTCCCACAATGGGGAAATTCCAGGATTGCAACAGCACAGGGATAGCAACACTCAGAGCAACAATCAGAAGGCAAGAAAAAACAAGAGCAGCTAGTATACATATGTACATATTACTATAAATATATATATACATATATAGACACAGAGTGTGGAGCATTGTGGTTGGTGGATGTGCAGCAGAAAGTCTAAGCTCTCTCTCCGTGGATGCGGCCAGCTGGATGTCTTTGGGCATGATGGTGACCCTCTTGGCGTGGATGGCGCACAGGTTGGTGTCCTCGAAGAGACCCACCAGGTAGGCCTCGCTGGCCTCCTGCAGAGCCATGACGGCGGAGCTCTGGAAGCGCAGGTTGGTCTTGAAGTCCTGAGCGATCTCCCTCACCAGGCGCTGGAAGGGCAGGTTACGGATGAGCAGCTCCGTGGATTTCTGGTAGCGACGGATCTCTCTCAGAGCCACAGTACCGGGCCTGTAACGGTGAGGCTTCTTCACTCCGCCGGTGGCTGGAGCGCTTTTCCGAGCAGCCTTGGTGGCCAGCTGCTTCCTGGGGGTTTTTTCCTCCAGTAGATTTACGGGCGGTCTGCTTGGTTCTTGCCATCGCTCTTTATTATTCTGTCTTATATTTCTTGCACGCCGCCTAAACTCCAGCCCGGCATCCGCGTCATTTTCGCTCCAGTTCTCCCGGTATGTCGAGTTTCTCCATTAGCACCGAGTGGCGGTTGAGTGCTAGCTAGCTCTTCCCTGCTGTATCGTCTCCTGCTGTAAACAGAGGCTCCGTCTGCTGACTCGGGAGACCTTTGGGGCGATCTGTGTGTCCGTGATATATATAGAGTGAAAGGTGTGCCGGATCAGAAAGTTATCACCGGGTCAGAAAGAAGAAGGAAGATAAAAAGACTCAGAATTGAGCCGCTGTTGCAAAAGGCAGCCAACTTGTGTGGCGCCGGAACCAGAAGGAGATATATAAATAAAGTACAAATTACATTTTTATGCACATGCCACCTTTTATGTATGAACTGTCTTTTGTTCCTCTGTATACCAGACACAGTGTAATGAGAACTGGAAAACATACTTTGCACTTCTGTAAACAGTTAAACATTAATAATGCTTAAAAACAAACAAACAAAAAAAAACCTGTGAAATGCCAGGCACAGTGTGAACACTTTAGCTGGCAGTGCACCAAAACCGGAGTTGTGGAAGAACAACAAAGGCTGTCTAATGTGTTAGCATAGCCATAGGACACTTGTTTTGCTTTACTTCACTGAGCCTAGCATAACTTTACCCAGCTTAGCTTCCCTTATATTTTAATCAGGACTGCTTTGCCTAGCTTAGGCTTACTTTACTTTGCGCCTAGCTTCGCTAGCATTTTAGCCACTCATTCATGAATGTTTTTTGTCTTCTTGTACTCCGGGGACCAGTCACATCCTATCAACCACTGAACCCACGCACCCCTGTCCACCAGTGATGCTTTATTTCATTCATGCTTCCAGATGGATTTACATTTGCTGGCTCAGGCTTGCAACCCAAGCTAGGAGCTAACCAGCTAAGGTTAATAGTGACGAGTGGCTTAGAAATTTAAAGAGACATGCACTGAAACGAGCCGTTCTGGTGAACACTGCAAAAGATGATTCACAGTGACGCTGCAGTAAGTAAATAATTAAAAGCAATGGAGCTGTGGTGATGTGGGAAAAGTACAGTGAATGGGAGCTTTGAATAGATGTATCTGCTTTCATTTTATTGCACATATTATAACAAGTATTGGCTGCTTGTTTGCATGTTTTATATATGGAGATTGTGTCTAACATTTTCATTGTCACTATTATTTGTAACTCATCATGGTGTAAAACTTTACAATGCCATAAGATGGTTTACTTGCGGCAGTGGGGTTGCAACTCCTCTCACTGCCAAGCCAACAATGTGTTGGGTTATTTTTCGGAGCCTGCTCCCCTAGATCTGCTGAGTTCTGCAATACTAGGGGCGGCGCTGAGAGCCACTGCTGACGTCTTCACCATGTGAGAGGCTAGATGGAATGGCCACTTGTCGATGATGAATTGGACATGTATTGTGCCTCGCATGGTGCTGGGTATATGGAGACCAGTCTGGGACACCAGTTTGTTGTAGGCCAACCAGAAAGGTACTACTCCTCTGGTAGCTACAGTGGGGCAAAAAAGTATTTAGTCAGCCACCAATTGTGCAAGTTCTCCCACTTAAAAGATGAGAGAGGTCTCCAATTTTCATCATAGGTATACCTCAACTATGAGAGACAAAATGAGGAAAAAAAAATCCAGAAAATCACAGTGAAGGATTTTTAATGAATTAATTGATAAATTCCTTGGTAAAATAAGTATTTGGTCACCTACAAACAAGCAAGATTTCTGGCTCTCACAGACCTGTAACTTCTTCTTTAAGACGCTCCTCTGTCCTCCACTCATTACCTGTATTAATGGCACCTGTTTGAACTCATTATCAGTGTAAAAGACACCTGTTCACAACCTCAAACAGTCAGACTCCAAACTCCACTGTGGCCAAGACCAAAGAGCTGTCAAAGGACACCAGAAACAAAACTGTAGACCTGCACCAGGCTGGGAAGACTGAATCTGCAATAGGTAAGCAGCTTGGTGTGAAGAAATCAACTGTGGGAGCAATTATTAGAAAATGGAAGACATACAAGACCACTGACAATCTCCCTCAGTCTGGGGCTCCACGCAAGATCTCACCCCATGAGGTCAAAATGATCACGAGAACTGTGAGCAAAAATCCCAGAACCACACGGGGGGACCTAGTGAATGACCTGCAGAGAGCTGGGACCAAAGTAACAAAGGCTACATCAGTAACACACTACGCCGCCAGGGACTCAAATCCTGCAGTGCCAGACGTGTCCCCCTGCTTAAGCCAGTACATGTCCAGGCCCGTCTGAAGTTTACTAGAGAGCATTTGGATGATCCAGAAGAGGATTGGGAGAATGTCATATGGTCAGATGAAACCAAAATAGAACTTCTTGGTAAAAACTCAACTTGTCGTGTTTGGAGGAGAAAGAACACCATACCTACTGTGAAGCATGGGGGTGGAAACATCATACTTTGGGGCAGTTTTTCTGCAAAGGGACCAGGACGACTGATCCGTATAAAGGAAAGAATGAATGGGGTCATGTATCGTGAGATTTTGAGTGAAAACCTCTTTCCATCAGCAAGGGCATTGAAGATGAAACGTGGCTGGGTCCTTCAGCATGACAATGATCCCAAACACACCGTCCGGGCAATGAAGGAGTGGCTTCGTAAGAAGCATTTCAAGGTCCTGGAGTGGCCTAGCCAGTCTCCAGATCTCAACCCCATAGAAAATCTTTGGAGGGAGTTGAAAGTCCGTGTTGCCCAGCGACAGCCCCAAAACATCACTGCTCTAGAGGAGATCTGCATGGAGGAATGGGCCAAAATACCAGCAACAGTGTGTGAAAACCTTGTGAAGACTTACAGAAAACGTTTGACCTCTGTCATTGCCAACAAAGGGTATATAATAAAGTATTGAGATGAACTTTTGTTATTGACCAAATACTTATTTTACCGAGGAATTTACCAATTAATTCATTAAAAATCCTTCATTGTGATTTGCTGGATTTTTTTTTTCTCATTTTGTCTCTCATAGTTGAGGTATACCTATGATGAAAATTGGAGACCTCTCTCATCTTTTAAGTGGGAGAACTTGCACAATTGGTGGCTGACTAAATACTTTTTTTCCCCACTGTAAGACTTGGCCTCGCGGGTACTGTTTCATCACCAAGAGCTCCCAGCAGGCCACCTGGTACTCTGGGAACCGACGTATGGCTTTTGCCACCCAGGATGGCCATTAACATCATTCGTGGACACTCCGAAAGGAGACACTGGGGTGGCCAACACTGCCAAGCTTGCCACTTGTATGCTGGACTGTGAAAACTGAACCGCTAGGTGTGTAGCTTGGCTGAGTCAGCTCTGACAGGACATGACATTATTTGTTTGCCCAATTAGCTTAGGTTTGCATAGCATAGTTGTCATGTTGTTTACATCTCATCCATTCCATATAACACTAAATTGGCTCCAATGAACCTATGAAACAGACTGAAAAATATATTTTACTCCCAGTTGTTATCCAACTTATTTTAATATTACTTCATCTAATATGAAATAGAAACAGCCTGTTTTTGAGGAGGGCTTCTTTCCCGTGTGTAAAATTGTACTGCAGTAATTAAACCCTGAGGCTTTTTGACCAAAGCATGTCAAACACCTCTCGGAACTATATCAATATGTAGGAAAAGTGCATAATTGGGGAATTTTAATTCATTTCTCTTTGATTTTTCTTGCTCTCTAGCACAGGTGCTTCCCCAGGTAAACTAAGATGTGTTTTGAAGGCTTACCTGCCACAAACATGATGGCCGCCACTATCTGGAAGATGCTGTAGATGAGCGGGAAGGAGAACATGAGGTCCAGCTCGTCTTGGGTGAATGACAGCTGCACGATGGTGCTGCACAGCTGCGAGTTCTGGAAGCCTGTCTCCAGGGCGATGGTCCTGGCTCTGAACACAGAAGGGGCTCGTCAGTGCATGAAACCATGTTACAGAAAAAAAAATCACAAATTTATGAGGAAAGAAATAGCAGAAAAATGTTTTAAATTTTATAGAAGAATTGATCAAATCTGATAGAAAATTACTTTAAAGCATTACATTTCATGACATATTATATTGCTTGCATCTGAGTTCACATCTAAGCAGTGTATAATTAGTGAAAGATCTATATAATGAAATGTAATGTTTTACAAAAATTTTCTGTCAAATTCTCAAAGAAAAATGTGCCAAATAAGAAAAACCTAAATTTATGCAAAAAAGTTACAATTTTTGGACAAAAGTCACAAATTTATTAGGAAAAAAGTCACAAATTTATAGGAAAATATTTACAAAAGATTTGAGGGAAAAAGTTACAGATTTTTGAGAAAAAAATTTGAAAATTAATAAGAACAAAATATTGCAAATTTTAGCAGTGTCACTTTAACCTTGATTAATCGTGATTAAAACTTTCCCCCTTTTCAGTACACACATAGTGATATGTCTCATGTGGGGCACAGTTTTGATCGCGATTCTTCTTCTTGGAGTATCAGGTCTGTTTGCAGACATCGATGATCAAGGCTCTCCAGTCTTCTGTCTCTGCTCTTTGGATGAGTTCTATATTGCTGATGTTTTTGCCTATGAAATCTCTTAGGCTGGCGATGTATGTTAGATGCTGTCTACCACGTTCTTTCCTTCTATTTTCCCAGTGAGCATTACTTTTTCCAAGTTGTCTTTTCTGATCATGTGACCAAGAACTTTGAGCTGCCTCTTTCTAATTGTTGTGATGAGTGATCTTTTGGTTTTTCCAACGTCAGCATTTCTTCGTTTGTGTTCTTTTCTGTCCATAATACACTACCGTTCAAAAGTTTGGGGTCACCCAGACAATTATTTTGTTTTCCATGAAAAGTCACACTTATTTACCACCATGAGTTGTAAAATGAATAGAAAATATAGTCAAGACACTGACAAGGTTAGAAATAATGATTTGTATTTGAAATATTTTTTTCCAGATACTCAACCTGCTCAAAGGAAGGTCAGTTTTATAGCTTCTCTTACCAGCTAAACTGTTTTCAGCTGTGCTAACATGATTGCACAAGGGTTTTCTAATCATCCATTAGTCTTCTGACGCAATGAGCAAACACATTGTACCATTAGAACACTGGAGTGATAGTTGCTGGAAATGGGCCTCTATACACCTACGTAGATATTGCACCAAAAAACAGACATTTGCAGCTAGAATAGTCATTTACCACATTAGCAATGTATATTAGATATTAGAGTGTATTTCTGATTACCTAAACTGGCCTGAGAAATACCCACTACGGTGCCTACAGGTGATACAATATGCAATAACACTGCCGTAAAAGACTCCATCTTCATAAAGAACACAGACGAAAGAGAGGTCATTGAAATTATTAAATCGTTCAAAAGTAAAACATCTACGGACTGTGATGGTATTGACATGCTACTAGTCAAAACTGTTATCGAATGCATAGTAAAACCACTGACGTATATCTGTAACCTGTCTCTCCAATCAGGTATATTTCCCAATGCAATGAAAATAGCTAAAGTAATTCCGATATACAAGACGGGCGACAGAGGGGAACTCTCAAACTATAGACCAATTTCACTATTACCGCAATTTTTTATTTTTTTATTTTTTTTTGTTACTTATTTGTACCCGTAGGTAGATTCGGTTTGCAGTCTGGTGACAAGCCACCGGCTGCTGGTCGCTGCGTGCGCGAGCGCCCTAAACCTACATGTTTTTGGTATGCGGGAGGAAACCGGAGAAATCCCGGAGTAAACCCGCGCAACACGGGGAGAACATGCAAACTCCACACAGCTCACTGTTGGTCGGGGGCTGGAATCGAACCCACGATCCCCGCGATCCCCCGGCCGAGGGTAAAACTGTGCTGCCACAGTGCTAAACCACTGCGCCACCATGCAGCCCCGTGCAGCACCGTGCAATTTTCCAAGATACTTGAAAAAATATTCTATGAGAGAATTGACAACTTCATACTGAAGAATGATTTATTGTGTGAGCAGCAATATGGGTTCAGACACAAGAGGACAACTGCATATGCCCTAATGGAATTTACAGAAAAAATATCAACAGCCATTGAAAATAAAGAGTATTCAGTTGGAGTATTCCTAGATCTTAAAAAAGCATTTGATACAGTAGATCACAATTTATTATTAAAGAAACTACAAAATTGTGGTATTAGAGGGGTAGCACTGTCCTGGTTAAGTAGTTACTTAAAGAATAGATATCAGTTTGTATGTGTTAGCAACAAAAATTCAGAGTTACTGAAGGTCACCTGTGGAGTCCCACAGGGTTCAGTTTTGGGACCATTATTATTCAATATGTATATAAACGATATATGTAAAGTTTCAGAAAAAATGGACTTAATATTGTTTGCCGATGACACTAATCTGCTATGCAGTGGAAACAATTTGGAACAACTTCTGGATACACTCGGAAAGGAATTAGGAAAGCTTAAACTGTGGTTTGATTCAAACAAATTAACGCTCAATTTAAGTAAGACAAAATTTATAGTCTTTAACAACCATCACAACAACCCAGCACCCAAACTCAGTGTAAATGGTGTAGAGATTGAAAGGGTATCTGAAACTAAATTTCTTGGAGTAAAAATTGATAACAAACTGTGTTGGAAGTCACATATTAATTATATTAAAGGGAAAGTATCCAAATCAATTGCAATATTACACAGAGTGAAATATTTGCTGAATCAACCCACACTATACACCTTGTATCATTCATTAATACTCCCATACATGACATATTGTAATGAAGTATGGGGAAATACATATAAAACAAACATATATCCACTCTTTATGCTTCAAAAGAGAGCTATTAGAATAATAAACAAAGCAGCTTACAGGGAACCAACAAACCCACTTTTTCTTAAACAAAAAACTCTCAAGTTGAAAAATCTGGTTGACTTTAAAACCGCAATAATAATGTTCAAAGTGAAGAATTTATCACTGCCCGCAAATATCCAAAAGTTGTTCTAAACAAGGGAGAAACGATATCACTTCAGATGAACATGTATATTTCAAAAGCCTACAGTGAGAACAACCACCAAGCAACTCTGTATTTCAGTGCAAGGAGTCAGATTATGGAACGATTTTGGACCTGAATTAAAATCATGTACAACGCTTGGACAATTTAAACAAAAACTAAAGGAAGAAATACTCCAAACATATTTACAAGACGACATGTAAACTCACATAAGGATTGACATATCCAGCCTGTGTTGTGTTGTAGCTTCGGGTTTTTTTTTTCTTTTTTTTTTCTTTTTTTTTTTCTCTGTGACATTTTGTCTTAGATTTGTTTTTGAATAGTAACCGCTTAACTTAGCCTAGCTTAGTTTTCTTTTTTCTCTCAGTCACATTTTGTCTTAGCTTTGTTTTAAATTGTAATCGCTCTTGTCTTGTTTTCTCTTTTTTCTCTTTTGAATTCTTGGATGGAATATGGGTGGGCAATATAAGCTGCGGCTTCAGCCATCACCCATTTCGGATAACTTACGTGGAATTGTATAGTAGGAGGAGTCTTTGTCTAATTTGACCTTGTTGTTATATTATACAGTTTCTTTTAACCTGTACTGTACTATCTGAAATAAATTCATTCATTCATTCATTCATTCAGTTTAAAGTTATCTTCATTGAAAAAAACAGTGCTTTTCTTTCAAAAATAAGGAAATTTCTAAGTGACCCCAAACTTTTGAACGGTAGTGTATATGTAACATTCTTCTGATGAACCACATTTCAATAGCCTCTAATTTTCTTAACTGTTTATTTAAAGTCCAGCATTCACAGCCATAGAGTAAAACAGGCCATTTATAGAGATAGATAGATGTACTTTATTGATCCCAAACTGGGAAATTACAGTGTAACAGCAGCATGACAGTTGACAGCCAAACAACAGAAACACACACGACAGACAAAGGGATTACCCATGGAAAGTAAAAAACTAACACGACTATAGAACCTATATACATCACAGCTTAATATATGATGACCCGAAAAAACACATGAATCATCCTATTGCACAAAGCAGGACTATCAGGAGCAGAGTGAAAAGTGATGTACCAGTCAGTCTGTAAGATGCAGTGTGGCAGCATAGCTATGACCAGAATACATCATAGTGAGTTATTGTACAGTGAAATTGCATATGGCAGGAAAGATTTCCTGTACCTGGCCGTTCGACAACGAAGCTGTAGTAGTCTACTGGAGAAAGTGCTTCGCTGTCTATCTAGTGTGTGGTGGAGGGGGTGATCAGGATTGTCCATGATGGATCGCAGTTTATTTAGTGTTCTTCTCTCCACCACTGTCTCAAAGGTCTCCGGTCTGAGACAATTACAGAGCCAGCCCTCTTGATAATCTTGTCAAGTCTGTTGGTATCTCTGGCCCTGATACTGCTACCCCAACAGACCACAGCAAAAAAGATGGCGCTGGCAACAACAGTCTGGTAGAAAAGCTCCAGCATCCTGCTGCACACGTTGAAGGATCTCAGCTTTCTCAGGAAGTAGAGTCTGCTCATCCCCTTCTTGTGCGCAGCATCGGCGTTGGATCTCCAGTCCAACCCGCTGCTGATCCTGACACCCAGATATTTGTAGTTCTCAACCACTCCCACATCCTCCCCCCTAATCTGCAGTGGCTGAAAAGGAGTCTTCCTCTTCCTGAAGTTAATCACCATCTCCCTGGTCTTGCTGACATTCAACCTCAGGTGATTCTGCACCGTCCACTCCACAAATCTGTCTACCAGTGCCCTATACTCCCCCTCCTCTCCTCCTCTTATACACCCCACAACAGCTGAGTCATCAGAGAATTTTTGTAGGTGGCATGACTCAGTGTTGTACTGAAAGTCCGTGGTGTATAAGGTAAAAAGAAAAGGAGAGAGCACAGTACCCTGTGGCACTCCTGTATCACTAGCCACCACTCCAGACAAGACATTGCCCAGCCTGACAAACTGTGGTCTGCCTGTCGGGTAGTCGGTAATCCAGGAGATCACAGAGCTGTCAACCCCCATCACCCGCAGCTTCTCGCCCAGCAGCAGTGGCTGAATGGTGTTAAAGGCGCTGGAGAAATCAAAAAAAGTGATTCTCACAGTATCTCCTCCACCATCCAGGTGCAGATGGGCTCGTTGCAGCAGGTAGATGACAGCATCTTCAACTCCTAGATGGGGCTGATATGCAAACTGCAGAGGGTCCAGCCACGTCTCCACCTGCGGCCTCAGGTGGGCTAAGACCAGTCTCTCCAGGACCTTCATCACATGAGATGTGAGGGCAACTGGTCGGTAGTCATTCAGATCCGATGGAGATGACTTCTTGGGGACAGGAACCAGGCAAGATGTCTTCCACAGCACCGGTACTCTCTCCAGACTCAGGCTTAGGTTGTACAGGTGTTTCAGTACCGGAACTAGTTGGTTGGCACAGGTCCTCAGGATCCTAGTGGAGATGCCATCAGGGCCCGAAGCCTTCCGCTGACGGAGTCTCTCCAGCTGTCACCGTGAAGTGAGGGAGGGTCCTGGTGCCCCCTGAGGAGGAGGAGGGGGGAGATGGACAGAGGTTCTGCACGGGAGCGTGGGTGGGGAGGGGTGCGTGGGGGTCTGGTTGTGTTGCTCGGGTGACAGACTGTGAAAGCCTTCTTCCGGCTTTCAGAGAGAGCAGACGCATTTCTTCTCCTCTCCTCCTCCGCCTCCCAGCTGATCCCAGCTTGCTGTGTCCTGTCTGTGTCTGTGTCTCGCTCTCCTTCTCGCTGATCTCAATCCAAATGGAAAAAATGGAATTGGTGAGCTGGGCTTTAAATGCAATTGACACCACTTTTTCAAACAGAAAATCGGGCCCGGGGGAGCCCAAATGTCCTGCAGGCACTTCAGCTGCGGGTTATGTGAGGGACTCATGGGATAATTGGAAACTCATGTGTCTGTGTGATCTTTCGATTGAGGATGTGGAAGACATCTATCTGTTTGGCTTCATGATCACAGGACTTCTGCTGATTGGCTTTGGAGTTTTCCTGGTGTATCGGAAATTAAAGAAGTTGGAACGAGCTAATCAAAATGCGGACCCGGCGAAGCTCCTCCAACAATTCGACCAGCTGGGGAGAGTGCTGATGGCGGCAAATGTTGAACTGAATCGGAAAGTGGGAAACATCTCGGAGTCGCTGGGTGTTCTCCAGGGAATGATTTTAAAGCCTGTGAATGTTAATTTAAATTGTGATGCACAGAATCGCATGAGAGAGGAAATTTCTATGCTCTAAGTGAACTGTGCTCATTTGGCCTTGATTCGGCGTCCTTGGGTGAACTCATTCCCCCAGGAGAAGAGATAAAGCAGAAGGGAGTTTTGGCTTCTCTCTAACCCAAACAACTGCTGTTGTACAACAATCTGAACTCTCCAAGGACAGCGTTATCATGTGACTAACATGGAATTTTACCATCTGGCATGAAGAGAGATGAACTCTGTGGACATGTTTATCTATGTTTAGAATACATGGACATAACATCTAGCCGTTGCCTAGGAGACGATTTTTGTTGTGCACCAGTAACTGATACATTCACACTGCACTCACACTGATATCATATGACTGATATACACACACTGGTCTCTCTCTTTTTGCTTTGTTAATGTGTGGATCTGTTTGTAACTTGTCTGCTAAGTGTGCATTGAGGGTTTTTTTTTCTATGTGATCATAATCTTGCTCACTCGAGCGCTATTCTGATAACTATGTTTTTTTCTCTCTGCCCAATGTGTCATCCCCTTCCCCTCTCCCTCTTTAACCCCACTGTATTAGGCGCCTGTCGGCTGCCGCGTCATTAGTGTGCGCTTAACATGAGCGCACCTAATGTCAAGTCAAATTCCTCGTATGTGTTAAACATGCTTGGCAATAAAGTTCATTCTGATTCTGATTCTGAGTTGAACCTATTAAAAAACAGATTCAGTTCCTCAGCTCTCTCCTGGCTCCCAGATGGCTGCCCGACTCTCCCTTTGTACCCAGTTGTTTGCTTCATTCCCTCCCACACATCTTTAGTATTGTTTTGTCTGAGTTTCTCTTCCAGCTTCCTCCTATAATTGTCCTTGCACCTCCTCAGCATCTCTCTCAGCTCATGCTGCACTCCCCTCAGCTTCTCCTTGTCTCCAGCCCTAAAAGCTCTCTTCTTTTTGTTCAGAAGTGCTTTCAGGTCACTGGTGACCCATGGTCTGTTGTTGGAGAAGCAGTGTACAGTCTGAGCTGGCATGGTCATGTCTTCACAGAATCTAATGTATTCTGTGATGCAGTCGGTCATATTGTCTATGTCCACTCCATGTGGTTCACAGAGTACACTCCAGTCTGTCGTCTCAAAGCAGTCCTGCAGTGCATCAGCAGCCTCCTGTGTCCACCTCCTCACAGTCCGTGTATAAGCAGGCTGCCTTTGCACAAGGGGAACGTACTTGGGTGTTAACATGACCATGCAGTGATCTGATTTACCAATGGGGGGAAATGCTGTGGCACTATATGCATCGCTGACATTGGCATACAGTAAATCCAGTGTTTTGTTCTCTCTGGTGGGACAGTCAACAAACTGGTGAAAGTCTGGTAGTGTTTTTCCCACTGACACATGGTTAAAATCACCCATGATGGCCATGAATGCATCCGGGTGCTTCTCCAGTAATGTGGCCGCAGTGGAGCTGATGATGTCACAGGCCACCGCTGCGTCAGCTGATGGAGGGATGTAGACAATAACAATTAAAGCGCACTTCATTTCTCGCGGCATATAATAATAACAATAATAATATCTTGAGGACTTTGAATTTGGTGTCAAGGGAGATATTTCTATTTTTGAGAATAGGACTCATTTTACTAAAACTGTCTTTTGACATGGCGGTTCTCTTATTTTCTTTCTCACACACACACATCACACTTCCATCTGATGTTATTGTGAAACCAAGGTATTTGAACTGGTTCACTTGTTTGATTTTCTTATTGTTGCATGTGATGTTACACACTGGGGGATGTGGTTTCTTGGAACTGTCATGCATTCCGTTTTGTTGATGTTTAGAGAAAGTCCATATGCTTCACTGTGGGCTACTACGGTGTGATATCCTACCGTGTAGCAATGATCACACTTGAGTTATTTCTTTGGCTAACTCTGCCATTTATTCTGCAACACACATATAAGACTGAACATGGATTCTGCGCGGGGTTTTCACACTCTTATTCTAATATGTCCCCTTCATAGTAGTGCTGAACAATACAGGTAGTTCCCCCTAGAGGCATGTGCCAGTAATGTTCTATTTTAGACTTGCAGTCTACCACATCCCTCCCCTCTAGATTAAACTACTCTTAATTACACTAGCCAATTACTAGACATCCTGGAACTCCAATTTAACCCTGAACTATCACAGTTACTTTTTAATTTCTTAAACACATGTGTCATACACATAATTTCTTTCTTTTTTTTTTTTTTTTTTTTTTCACATGTATAACACACATAACAGTCTAACTGGGGATTTGGTTTGACTACCGCATCCCAGTGAGGTTCCAGGACGCATTCTTGTCCTGTGGCTGGGGAACTCACTACTGACTAAGTATAGTCCTTCAAGTAGTCTGGAGCTCTCCGAGCTCGCTGAGATCTTCTCACGGCGGGTGAGCCAACTGCAGGTGAAGACTCAGACTGCTCCACTGTTTCGGCTGCTGCAGTGCTGCCCGTAGAATCTGCAGAGACGGTTACCTCAGGTTTCACCTGAAGTGGTGGTTCGTTGATGCTCTCCTCAGGATGGGTGTCAGACAACACCTCTGGTGCCATCGGCAGGGGAATGGAGCTCCTACCACGAACTTGGTCGATGTGTCGCCTCACCACTTGTCCATGACCTAATGTCACCTTGAATGACACAGGGCCTGTCTTTTCTGTTATTTCTCCTGGTACCCAGGCTGGTCCTGAGCCAAAGTTGCGGGTGTAGACCACGTCTCCTTCTCTCAGTATTCTCTCTCTAGCATGCATGTCATGATAACCTTTTTGTTTCTCTTGTTTATCATGCACTTTGTTTCTGAAGTCTGGATGTATCAAGTCAAATGTTGACCTCAACTTCCTTCCACACAACAGCTCAGCTGGTGACTTGCCAGTTGTAGATTGGGGTGTTATTCGATAGCTGAACAGAGCTCTCGACATTCGGGTTTCAATAGAGTCTCCTGTCATCTTTTTCATGAGTGACTTGAACGTCTGCACGGCCCTCTCGGCTAAGCCGTTAGAAGAAGGATGGTATGGCGCAGTCGTGATGTGACGTATGCCATTCTTTTCAGAAAACTCTTGGAACTGTTCACTCGTAAAACATGTACCGTTATCTGATACTATGATTTCAGGTAGCCCATGTTGGCTGAAACTCTTTCTAAGACATTCAATGGTAACAGTAGAAGTAGAGCTACTCACAGAATATGCATCGATCCACTTTGAGTATGCGTCAACTATGATCAGGAACATTCTTCCCATCCATGGACCTGCGTAGTCAATGTGAATTCTTCTCCATGGTTTATCTGGAACTTCCCAGGGATGTAGTGGGGCTGCTGGAGGACTGTTCCTGTTCTCCTGGCATGCTGCACATGACTTCACAAGCGCCTCCACCTCTGCATCCATGTTGGGCCACCACATGTAGCTCCTCGCCAACGCTTTCATGCGAGTGATGCCAGGGTGTGCTTGGTGTAGTTGTTGCAGTAAGGCATTCCTACCAGGTGGTGGAACAACCACGCGTCCTCCCCACAGGATACAACCTTCCTGGGTGCTGAGCTCATCCTGTCGTCGGGCATAGGGAATGAACTCAGGACTGTTCATCTTCGGCCATCCTCGCAAGATGTATTCTCGCACTCTTGCTAGAACAGGGTCTTTGTCTGTCCACTTCTTTATTTGTTGTGCGTTCACCAGGGGCACGCCGATATCTTCAAACAATAGCACTCTCTCCTCCTCCTCAGGCGTGCTGTCTCTTCCTCCATCCAAGGGTAGCCTACTCATCGCGTCAGCATTCGTATGGTCCCGTCCGGCTTTGTAAACGATGGTGTACTCATACGCTGCTAATGTAACGGCCCATCTCTGAATTCTCTGAGATGTCATCTGGGGTATGGCTCTCATTTCACTGAACAGTGAAATTAGTGGCTTGTGGTCAGTCACTATAGCGAACTGTCTCCCGTACAGGTATTTGTGGAATTTTTTTACACCAAATACTACTGCAAGGCCCTCCTTGTCTAGCTGGGAGTAGTTTTTCTCAGCTGCACTAAGAGTTCTTGAGACGAACCCTATGGGTCTCTCTGAGCCATCCTCCATACGATGAGAGAGTACAGCACCCACACCGTAGGGTGATGCGTCACACGCCAGGATGAGTGGTTTGTTTGAATCATAGTGCACTAACACACTACAGGACTGAAGTAGCGCTTTGGACTCTTCAAACGCCTTCTGCTGCTTGACCCCCCATGACCATTTTTCTTCCTTCTTAAGTAAGGTATGTAGTGGTGCCAGCAGCGTGGAGAGCTTTGGGAGGAACCTATGGTAATTGTTCAACAAGCCCAGGTAGGCTTTTAACTCAGTAACATTTTGTGGCTCAGGCGCCTCCGCAATGGCTTCCACTTTGTCTGTTAGAGGGTGTAGACCACTGGCGTTGATCTTGTGGCCTAGGAACACCACCTCTTTTCCCATGAACTCACACTTGCTTCTTTTCAACCTCAGACCGCTTTTCTCCAACCGTTGAAGCACTTCCTCCAGCGTTTTCAGATGTTCTTGTTCATTTGGTCCTGTACAAAGGATGTCATCCAAATAAATGGCAACATTCGGAATTCCACCTAGGATGCCCTCCATAGTTCTCTGGAATATAGCAGGACTGGAAGCTACTCCAAATGGTAAGTGTGTGTAGGTATATAAGCCTTTGTGTGTATTGATGGTTACATACTTTCTTGATTCTTCTTCCAAGACTACTTGTTGGTAGGCGTGACTCATGTCTAATTTCGTGAAGTGTCGGCCGCCGTTCAGCTGTGCGAAGAGGTCCTCCACTTTAGGAATTGGATACTGATCCACCCGTGATGCTCGATTGACAGTGAGTTTGTAATCTCCACATATTCTAATGGAGCCATCCGGCTTTCTCACTGGGACTATGGGCGCCGCCCATTCTGCAACCTGCACTGGCTCAATGATCTTGTCATCCAGCAGCCTCTGTAGCTCGCTTTCAACCAGTGGCTTGACTGCATAGGGTACCGGTCGGGGTTTGCAGAATCGTGGTTGGGCCTCCTTGTCCACATTAATCTTTGCAGTGACACCTTTTAGCTGTCCTAAGCCTTCTTTGAACACCTCAGCGTGTCTTTCGAGGATCTCCTCCAGCTGCAATTTGGGCTGAGATTCCACTTTATTCACCAACTGATCAATCATGGCCAGTTCTTGTAGCCAACTTCGCCCTAGTAGATTTGGTCCTTCGCTCCCAACTACTACTACAGGTAAGTCCTTTTCTTTGTTTTCGTGCTGCACCTTCACTTGTGCCATGCCTAGCACGTCTAGCTTCTCTCCTGTGTATGTTTTTAATTTTAATGAACAGGGATTTAATTCTGCTGTGTCTGTTTTCTTCCACAGTTGTGTATATTGCTGTTTACTTAATATGGTTACTCCACAGCCTGTATCAACTTCAAATGTTACTTTCATTCCATTAACATTCATGGTACGCGTGATGGGCGCTACCTTGGTCAGCTCCTCTGACGTGTTGTAAATTGTGTGAAAACCCATGTCTTCTGTATCACTTTCTCCCTCCCCTCTCAGTTGATTCGCTCGCTGTTCCTTTCCTGGGCCCTTGTTTTCATACTTTTGCCCATTAACTGTCGCTTTCAGCACCTGTGCGCTGTCCACCTTTATTCTACATGCTTTCTTAATGTGCCCTCGCTTGCCACAATTATGACACAGCTCAGTGGCAAATTTGCACTCGGCGGCATTGTGCTGGCCTTTGCAGCGATAACAACTGGGGAATTTGTGCTGAGTTTTGTCAGTCGACACTTTGTGGACACCTACTTGGGTCTTAGGCACACGAACATGCGTTGCTGTGTCCTCTGTTAGTTTCCTTTGCATTTCTCTCACATCTTTAGATGCTGTTTCCATCGCTTGGCATAATTCCAAAGCCTTTGCAAAAGTGAGTTTTGTTTCAGATAAAAGTCGCCGTTGCATTCGGTCATCATTCACTCCACACACAAGTCTGTCTCTTAACATTTCTTCCAATGAGTCTTTGTTTTCACAGTGCAGTGTTAATTTCCTCAATTCTGCCACATACTCTGCTATGGACTCAGTGTTCCTCCTTATGCGTGAATTAAATTTGAATCGTTGTACGATTTCACTCGGTTTGGGGCTGAAGTGCTTCTGAAGCTCAGCAGTAATCTGGTCGTACGTTTTATCTTTCGGTAATGCAGGGCTTATTAAATTTCTCAACAAGCTGTAAGTAGTTGCACCAACTCCACTCAACAGTACAGCCTTCCTTTTGTCTGGCTCCTCAATGTCATTAGCTTGGAAGAAAAAGTCCAACATTTCACTATATTCTTCCCATGACTGAGTCGAGTTATCAAAAGGGGTTACCGTTCCGATTACAGCCGCCATTGCTCGTCGTGGTGGGGAAACCTCGTTTTTCCTCCTCTGAACTTGCACTCGAACTACTGGAGTCACTTGAGTTCGCCACACTCGCAATGTTCTCTGTTTCTCGCCGCTGATTTTTTTCTTTTAATCCTCGTCGCCAATTGTGTGATATCCTACCGTGTAGCAATGATCACACTTGAGTTATTTCTTTGGCTAACTCTGCCATTTATTCTGCAACACACATATAAGACTGAACATGGATTCTGCGCGGGGTTTTCACACTCTTATTCTAATATGTCCCCTTCATAGTAGTGCTGAACAATACAGGTAGTTCCCCCTAGAGGCATGTGCCAGTAATGTTCTATTTTAGACTTGCAGTCTACCACATACGGTGTTTAGGATGTTCTGCAGCTTTCTTTCAGTCAGCAATTGGTACAGTGTCATCTGCATATCTGAGATTATTTGTTTGTTCCTCCTACTTTTACTCCTTCTTGATCATCGATGTTGCGCAAGATCATCTCACTGCAAATGTTGAACAGATCTGGAGATAGAACACAACCCTGTTGAACTCCTCATTGAATTGGCTTAAATCCACTCTCCAGCATTCTCCAGCTATTCTGATCGCTGCCTCTTGTTCCCAGTATAAATTTCTGATAATCATCAAGTCTTTCCCATCAATATCTATTTTGCTTAAGATTTTAAACAGATTTTCATGTTTTACTTTAGCAAATGCTTTAGAATAGTCTATAAAACATAGGTATGGATCACGTTGTACTTCTATTGATCTTTCCATTAACATAGAGAGTGTAAATATGGCGTTTCTGGTGCCCTTGTCAGGGAGAAATCCAAATTGGGTTGCTGAGAGGTCTGAATGTATACTGTCTCTTGCCATCAACACTCTGAGAAGAATTTTGGTGGTATGACGAGTAATCGCAATTAAAATGGCCCCCACGGTGTCACTTTAATCCCGATTAATCGCATGAGATTGCGTCAGGGTGTGTTAATGCATGAAGTGAGATGCGGCGTCATGTGATTAACACACCTTGATGTGATCGAGAGGGATTAATCACAATAAATCACAATTAAAGTGACACCACTAAAATTAATGTGAAAGTCTGCAAATTTTTGAGTCACATATTTATGAAAAAAATGAAAATTTACAGGAAAAAGTTGGAGATTAATGAGAAATCACAAATTTATGAGAAAACAAAATATTTGAGAAGTTGCAAATATACAAGAAAAATTTTCAAATTTATGTGAAAGTTTGCAAACTTTTGAGAAAAGTAAAAAATTTATAAGAAATGTTACAAATTTCTGAGAGGTCACAAATTTATAAGGAAAGTCACAAATTTTTAAAATTTACAGGAAAAAGTTGGCGATTAATGAGAAATCACAAATTTATGAGAAGTTACAAAATATTTGAGAAAAGTTGCAAATTTACAAGAAAAAATTGCTTATATCAAAAATTGCAAATTTTTGAGAAAGTAAAAAATTTGAGAAAAATGTCATAAATTCGTGAGAAAACAGTTTGGTGGCCCTAGCTGTCTTTGCTGTTGAGATATACTGGAGTGTAGTTAATGGCATTCTGAGCTTGACCTTTGACCTTTTTACCCAAAGGTATAGCCATAAGTGCTAACTCCAAAGGTCAACATATGTACCAAGTTTGGTGGTGGTTGCCTAATTTCCTGTTGAGCCACAGATGGCGCGGCTTAAAATGTCTCCATGAAGTCTTTTTTTTTTTTGGTTGCCCAAACCCCCGCCTCACCTGTACCAGGGTTGACCCACGACTAGAGCCAAGAGGAAGCCGAGGCTGCAGCCGATGAAGGGGTAGATAGTTCCTATGATCCACAGGGAGGGGGCGATGCTCCAGGAGGATTGGTAGAGGACACCTCCCACCACGGCAATGATGACGATCAGGAAAACACCGGCGATGGACCCCACCTGTGATCAGAAAACACAAGCCTCGCTTCCTTTATTTTTTAGATCTACAAATAAAAACTCCAAATTTAAGAAACAATTTGATAAACCTGTGTACAAGGACGTACACTGAAATTTTTCTGGAGCATTTTCCGTATACCCTACCTTGAGAATCTTTTTTGCGTACTTGGGCCATTTGCGCTTCACCAACATCCCCACGGCGATCGGGATTAGCAGGGAGGCAAGCGTGATACCTGAGGGGTGACAGATATGTCAAACAGACCGGAGAAGCAAGATTGTGACAAACGTGTTTCAGTTTCAAAACTGCCAGGACTGGCTCCGCTCACCAATGCTGTCATAGGGGATCTGGATGGCGTCGCTGGATGTCCACACATTGGTGTAGATGAGCAGGCAGAGAGGCATCATGCCCAAGGCCAGGATGGAGGAACAGGCCGTCATACTGATGCTGTGCAAACACATAAGTGGAAAAATAGGCATCAGCCTCTGGAGAAGCCCAAAGCTGGTTGTGAAACATGGGGGAGAGGAACAACAAAACAGCAGAGCAAGTAGAACGAGTGGAAATAATGATCCTAGCACAAATTGAAGCAACAGATTTTCAAAATAAAGACGGAAACAGAGAATTGATTGAACATATCAGCTCTTGGCTATACCTAATGCTGGTAAACAAGAATAAGTGCAACCAGCAGAATTAGTAGAACTAGTGGAACTAGCAGCAATAGACTGTATCAGCTACACCCATTAGCAGTAGTGAATGAGGAAGAGAACTTACGGAACTGGCAGAACTAGCAAAACTTTGCTACACCCATTGAAGGTAGTGAATGAGGGAGCAGAACTATTGGAACGGGCAGAACTAGCATTACAGGAGAATCAAGCAGAACTGGTGCAACTGGTTAAACCAGTAGAACTA
Source organism: Pholidichthys leucotaenia (assembly GCA_020510985.1). Lineage (NCBI taxonomy): Eukaryota > Metazoa > Chordata > Actinopteri > Cichliformes > Pholidichthyidae > Pholidichthys > Pholidichthys leucotaenia. Next base: position 102,814,721 of record CM035841.1, on the reverse strand, counting down.
CCAGATCAAGTGGAACTAGAAAAACTAGTGGTGTTAGTCTTTCTTTGCTATTTCCAATGACACTAGTGAATGAGGAAGCAGAACTAACAAAAGGTGGAACTACAGAACCAGTGGAACTAGTAGAATTAGTGGAACTCACAGAACTAGTGGAACAAGCAGAATTAATGGAACTATCGGGACCAGGGGAACGAGTAGAACCAGTGGAAATGGCAATACTGGTAGAACTAATAGCAATAGACTTTCTTGACTACATCCTGTAGTAAATAAGGGAGCAGAACTTATGGAACTGGCAAGACTAGTGGAGCTAGCAGAATTAGTGGAACTAGCAAAATTAGTGGAACTCGCAGAGGTAGTGGAACTAGCGATACCGGCAGAACTAATGGCAATAGACTTTCTTGACTATATCCTGTAGTAAATCAGGGAGAAGAACTTGTGGAACTGGTAGAACCAGTGGAACTAGCAGAATTAGTGGAACTAGCGATACTGGTAGATGTAGTAGCAATAGACATTTTTGTGCCACTAATTACACACTGCTTAGAGCTGAGCTTAGATCTAAGCAGTGTGTAAATAGTGAAAGAACTGTATGATGAAACGTAATGTTTTACAGTAATTTTCTATCAAAAGAAAAAGTAACAAATTGATAAGGAAAACCTAAATTTATGAGAAAAGGTTCAATTCTTTGAATAAAAAGTCATATTTATGAGAAAAGAAAAAATATTTGAGAAAAGTTGCAGACTTTTGAGAAAAGTTGAAAATTTACAAGAAAATTGGAATTTAAAAAGTTGCAAATTTAGAAAAAAATGCATCTATGGGAAAGACAGTCACAAATGTTTTAGGAAAGTCACAACTTTATGAGAATAATTACAAATTTATGAGGAAAAAAGTCATAAATTTATGAGAAAACAGTTACAAAATATTTGAGGAAAAATGCAGATTTTTGAGAAAGTTGCAAATTTACAAGAAAAAATTGATAATTTATGTGGAAAAAGTTGAATATTTTTCAGAAAATGATTGCACTGCCACTTTCAGCTTCTTCCCTCAAGACGGAGGTTTGCTGTCCCAAAAAATAGAACCCAGCGCTACAAAAACAGCTTTGTCCCTGCTGCTGTCAAAGAGTTGAACAAGCTGTAAAAATATATTGTACACAATTTAGGTACCTATTTATTAACTTCATTTTATATTTACTTATTTTTGTAGGATGTCACTTGGGTTCTAAATATTTTATTGGGTTTTAGACCTTTGAGGTTTTTTTTTTTTAACCTCTTTGACTAGTTTTTAACTTTTTAATATGACCCTTCTCTCTTACCTCTGGTTTCTCCCTCATCTCTTTGTCTTAATACCCTGATTGATGGAGCCTTGAGTATTTTTATCATGTTTATAGTCAGCTTCATGTGTGCCTGTGTTTGTGTCTATGTTGAATTTAATTAGTAGTTTGTAAATATGGATGTCACCAGACTGCAAAACAAATCTACCTACGGGTACAAATAAAGGAACCTGAACCTGAACCTGAAAAAACCTGACAAATTGATCAGAACAAATTCACAAATTTACGAGAAAGTCACAAATTTGAGAAAAAAGTTATAATTTTTTTTTTTTTTTTTTTAGAAAAAAGACACAAATTTGAGGAATAAAGTAACAGATTTTTGAGAAAAAAACAAATTTACAGGTAAATTACTAATTTATGTGGAAAAATGTGCAAATCTTTGTGGGGGGGGAGGCACAAATTTATGAGAAAAGTCACAAATTTTTGAGAAAACTGAAAATATACTAGAAAAGTTGGAGATTTATGAGGAAAAAAGTCCCAAAATTTTCAGAAAAAGCTGCGACTCTACATGATTTTTTTTTTCTGCTGATGATTGGTGGTTCAAGGTCATTTTATTCAGTTATGTAACATGATATAAAAAAGGTTTATGATGATATGGAGGACAATTCTCTCTTTTCTCCAGGTTGGGGGTGGGGCAGTCCCCCCCGTCCACCTCTTGATGAACACCTATGGATGAGGATGGGGGATGGAAGGTTAATGAGTGGATGATTTGGGATCATTTTGCTAACAAGGGGGATAGCACCCCACAGCCCATGCCCCCTCAAATCACCAAGATATACAGTATCTCATAGGCATCTTCCCATGATCACGTCAGTCAACATGTTCATCTGTGGTCCTTACCTGAGGTCCATGTCTCCATCCAGCCAGTAGCAGACGATGTTGGAGCCGGTGCCCCCTGGGCAGCAGCCCATGATGATGATGACCACGGCCTGCACGGGCAGCACACCAAAGGCCAGCGCCAGAGCGAAGGCCGTGAAGGGCATGATGCCAAACTGGCACAGGAAGCCGATGAAGATGCCCCAGGGCCTCCGGATGTGGCCCCACAGCTTGGCGGCCTCCACCGTGCAGCCCATGGAGAACATGATCAAGGCGAGCATGGTGGTGAGCACCACGCTCAGCGCCAGGCTCAGCTTCGCATTGAAGTCGTCGGGGGGCACCAGGCAGTTGGTGCCCGAGCACACAGTGGCACTGGAGCTGCAGTTTAGCGCTGATGTCCTCATCGTGGCGGGAGGTGGCAATGATGGAGACTCGCAGTGATGAGAGAGAGAAGACAAAACCGGGTGGGAAGAAGTCCCGATTTTACAAATAAAGTGTTGCAAACTCATAGCGAAAGTTGCAAATTTAAAGCAAAAAGTTTTAAATTTATAAAAGAAAAAAAAAAGCCAGAAGTGCTAATTTAAGCCAAATCAACTTGTAAATGAATAGTCATGGGGGTCCAGTCCAGAAGTGTCCACCTCAGGAGCGTCTCCAGCTGACGTGTCCCTCTGCCCTGTTAGGAGACAATGACAATGGTCTTTATCACACTCTCAAAGAAGACAAATAAAACTGGGCAGTAAAATCAAAAATTAACCAATACTTCTTGTTTTTATGGGGTCAGTGTTCTGAGGCTGTGTGCTTATAAAGACATTCACATTAAATATGAAATGCTATTACACCTTTTTATTGCCCTCGGGCACTTAAAATTTTATTGGTCAGAATCCTCGTCGTTATGCAGGCAAGATGCTTACAGTTCTTGAAGGGAAGAGGATGACACGTAGCCTTTATGTGCAACACTCACTGTGGTTATGACCGTCTTCTGGAACCTTTTTATGGCCCAGTAATCACACAGTGTGGGAAATACATGTGAGGAAAACTTTAATAAAAAAAAAACGGGGTTTTAAACCAGATACACAGGAGAGTTGCAGCAATATTTGACTTTTTCCTGTCATATTTCACCTCTTCCACAAAGAGAAACAAATCATAGTGACATTGAAATCTAAATATGCTTGGTTATGTAGTTTGGATAAGGGATAAGGACCTGTACTTACATAACGCTTTTGCTATATAGTGCTTAGTTTGCTAACCACATATATGCTACACCAGTTGAAAACCAAAGTTACCAAGCGCTTTAGTGCTGAACGGCCACTAAAACAATGTTTTCAGCTAAATTCATTTGACAAGCTTTTATTTTGGTTCTTCTGCCAACCAGCAGTCTGAATATTGAAATTAGCTAAATACTTAGTATCCATATTTAGGCATTAGCATTGGCATTTAGGGTAGTATCTCACTGGGCTGAGACAGCTCGCAACTACACTAATGTGAAAAAGTGTTTGCCCCTTCCTGATTTCTCAATTTTTGTATGTTTGTCACACTCAGCTACACACTAGCTACAATGCTCCGCACTGTGTGTGTTTATATATTTATTCCATCTAGCGACAATGCACCGCACTGTGTGTCTATATATTTATATGTACATATGTATACTCGCTGCTCTTGTTTTTTCTTGTCTTCTGATTGTTGCTCTGAGTGTTGCTATCCCTGTGCTGTTGCAATCCTGGAATTTCCCCATTGTGGGACTAATAAAGGCTTATCTTATCTTATCTTATCTTAAATGTTTCAGATCATCAAAATTCAAATGTTAGACAAAGATAACACAAGTAAACACAAAATGCAGTTTTTCAATGAAGGCGTATATTATTAAGGGGGGAAAAAAATCCAAACCTACATGGCCCTGTGTGAAAAAGTGATTGCTCCCTAAACCTAATAACTGGTTGGGCCACCCTTAGCAGCAACAACTGCAATCAAGCATTTACGATACCTGGCAATGAGTCTTTTACAGCACTGTGGAGGAATTTTGGTCCACTCGTCTTTGCAGAATTGTTGTAATTCAGCCACATTGGAGGCTTTTCGAGCATGAACTGCCTTTTTAAGGTCATGCCACAGCATCTCAATTGGATTCAGGTCAGGACTTTGATTAGGCCACTCCAAAGTCTTCATTTTGTTTTTCTTAAGCCATTCAGAGGTGGACTTGCTGGTGTGTTTTGGATCATTGTCCTGCTGCGGAACCCAAGTGCGCTTCACCTTGAGGTCATGAACAGATGGCTGGTCATTCTCCTTCAGGATTTTTTAGTAGACAGTAGAATTCATGGTTCCATTTACCACAACAAGTCCTCCAGGTCCTGGGGCAGCAAAACAGCCCCAGATCATCACACTACCACCACCATATTTTACTGTTGGTATGATGTTCCTTTTCTGAAATGCTGTTACTTTTATGCCGGCTGTAATGGGACACACACCATCCAAAAAGTTCAACTTTTTTCTCCTCAGTCCACAGAGTATTTTCCCAAGAGTCTTGGATCATCAAGATGTTATATCTATCCATCCATCTTCCTCTGCTTAATCTTTTTCGGGTCGTGGGGGGGGGGGGGGCTGGAGTCTATCCCAACATCTTTTGGGCAAGAGGCAGGGTACACCCTGGACAGATCGCCAGTCCATTGCAGGGCCAACACAGAGACACAGACAACCATTCACTTTCACATTCATACCTAAGGACAATTTAAAATACCCAGTTTGATGCCAGTTAACCTAACTTGCATGTATGTTTTGGGCATGTGGGAGGAAACCGGAGAAATCCCGGAGTAAACCCACGCAGACATGAGAACATGCAAACTCCACACTGATCACTGTTGATCGGGGGCTGGGATCAAACCCAGGATCCTCCCGGCTGACATAACGTTCGGCTCAGGAGACGCACACACACAGGCTCAGAGTAGTTCAAACTGTTTATTAACAACAGGGATGTTTGGGTGCGTGTCTGCAGAATGTTAATGTGTTGGTGGGGGCGTCTGCTTCGGACCCAGAGGCAGGAGACCGTTCAGCCGGCAACCCTATGGGAGGAATCAGACACAGGGTGATGAGCACACACCAACACGGGAGGAGAATAGGCGAGGGAGAGAAGCTTACTTGTTTGGGCAGATGACTGGCGCTTCAAGGATGGAAGCCCGGGAGACAGCCACCTGCAGGGCTCGGTGCAGCAGCGAGGAGAGACGAGGGACGGGATTGTCCGCCGCCGAGGAATCCACCTGTGCACAGGGGAGCAGACTGGAGAGATGAGGTAAGTGAACTTCTTACCGGTAAAGAGGATGCTGAAGGGAATGTGGTAGAAGTCCATGCAAAGGAAACGAAGTCTACGGCTTCAGGCCGACGCTCAGGGCGAGGCGGCTTTTATCCTTCGCCGCTGACGAGTAGCAGGTGCGTGAGCAGGTGGCGCCGCTGATGAATGGCGCGGCGTGACAGTACTCCCCCCTCTAGCAGCGCCTCCTGGCGATGGCTTATCCGGGTGCGCTCGGTGGAAGTCCGCGATGAGCGATGGGTCCAACACAAACGACGGGGGCACCCACTGTCGATGCTCGGGCCCATAGCCCTCCCAGTCCACCAAGTATTGCAACCCACGACCCCGGCGCCGGGAGTCCAGGATGGAGGAAGCGGACCAGGCCGGATGGCCACCAATCATCCGGGGCGCGGGTTGCGCTGCAGGAGGAGGGCAAAGGGGGTCAGAAACCGCCAGTTTCACCTTCGACACGTGGAAAGTAGGATGAATGCGGAGGGAGGGGGGAATAGCCACGCGCACAGCCACCGGGTTGATGATCCGGGTGATGGGGTAGGGACCCATGAAGCGCTGTGCCAGCTTTCTCCTCTCGCCTTTTAGAGTGACGTCCTGGGTGGAAATGTAAACAAGCTGCCCAACTCTGTACGCCGGGGCAGGTCTCCTACGCCGGTCCGCCACAGTCCTGTTGCGCTCCGCTGTGCGTAATAGCGCATGGCGCGCGGCAGCCCAGGTGGAGCGGAACTGCCTGAGATGGGCCCTAACTGACGGGACAGTTACCTCACTCTCCTGCTCCGGAAACAGCGGGGGGTCGTAACCCAGGGACGCTTTGAAGGGGGACATCCCTGTAGCAGAAGAGCGAGCGGTGTTGTGGGCATATTCAACCCAGGCAAGATGGTTGCTCCAGGACGCGGGTTTGGATCTGGACACACAGCGGAGCGCAGCCTCCAGCTCCTGGTTGGTCCTCTCACACTGCCCGTTGGATTGGGGGTGATGGCCGGAGGAGAGGCTCACCTTGGCTCCGATGGCGTTGCAGAATGACCTCCAAACCTCAGATGAAAACTGGGGGCCCCGGTCCGAGACCACGTCCACCGGAATCCCATGCAGCCTGACCACGTGTTGGACGAGGAGGTCCGCCGTCTCCAGGGCAGTAGGGAGGCCTCGCAGGGGGATGAAGTGCACGGCCTTGGAGAAGCGGTCCACGATGGTCAGGATGGTGTCATAGGAGTTGGAGATGGGGAGTCCGGTGACGAAATCCAGAGCGATGTGCGACCAGGGCCTGCCAGGGACGGGCAGGGGCTGGAGCAGACCCGCTGGAGGGGCATTTCCCGATTTGCAGGTGGCACAGATTGGGCAAGCCCGGGCGTAGCGGGCTGCATCCCTCCGCAGGCCTGGCCACCAAAAGGACCGTTGGAGGAGATCTATCATCCGGGAGGTGCCAGGGTGACAGGTGAGCTTGGAGGTGTGGAGCCAGTGGATGACCTCTCCTCGGACCGCGGATGGCACGAACAGCCTCCCCTCCGGTCCGCCGCCAGGGTCAGGTTCCACCTGCTGTGCCTTCCGGATCTTGCTCTCAATGTCCCACGAGATGGCTCCCACGACGCACGACCTGGGCAGGATGGAGTGGGGCGCCTCCTCCGACTCCACGGGGGCGAACTGCCTGGAGAGGGCGTCAGGCAGGACGTTCTTAGAGCCAGGCCTGAAGGTGATGGAAAATTGGAACCTGGCGAAGAACAGGGACCAGCGCGCCTGGCGGGCGTTCAGGCGCTTGGCAGATCGTAAGTATTCCAAGTTCTTGTGGTCCGTGAGGACCACAAACGGCAGGCTTGCCCCCTCCAACCAGTGGCGCCACTCCTGCAGGGCGAGCTTGATGGCCAAGAGCTCTCTGTCCCCCACATCGTAGTTTCTCTCCGCCGGGGACAAGCGCCGGGAGAAGAAGGCGCACGGTCGCTTGGCGCCATCGTCCGGTGACCGCTGGGACAGCACTGCTCCCACTCCCGTGTCCGAGGCGTCTACCTCTACAATGCACTGCAGCGCGGGGTCGACCTGGCGAAGGACCCGGGAGGAGGAGAATTCCGCCTTCAGCGCCTCAAAGGCGGCAGCGACCTCTTCGGTCCACCGGAACGGGACCTTCGGGGACGTGAGGCGGGTCAGTGGTCCCACGATGGCACTGAAGTTGGGGACAAAGCGGCGGTAGAAATTGGCGAAGCCAACAAATTGCTGCACCTGTTTCCGGGATGCAGGTGTGGGCCATTCCACCACCGCCTTTACCTTCTCTGGGTCGGGGAGCACCCTATCGTGGGCGATGATGAACCCCAGGAAGGACGTGCTCCTGGCGTAAAATTCACACTTTTCTGCCTTAACGTACAGACGGTTCTCCAGCAGCCTTTGGAGGACCCGCCTCACGTGGACCTGGTGCTCATCCCTGGACTTGGAGAAGATGAGAATATCGTCCAGGTAGACGAACACAAAAAGGCCAATGAAGTCCCGGAGGACGTCATTTATGAGGCGCTGGAAGACTGCAGGAGCGTTGGTCAACCCGAACGGCATCACCAGATATTCAAAGTGGCCGTTCGGGGTACGGAAGGCCGTTTTCCACTCATCTCCCTCCCGGATCCGGACGAGGTGGTAAGCGCTGCGTAGGTCCAGCTTGGTGAACCAGGTCGCCCCCTGGAGGGAGTGGAAAGCAGTGTCCATGAGAGGCAGGGTGTAACGGTCCTTCTCCGTGATATTATTGAGGGCCCGGTAGTCGATACAAGGGCGGAGGGACCCATCCTTTTTCCCCACGAAGAAGAACCCTGCCCCCACGGGTGACGATGATGGGCGGATAATCCCAGCACTTAAAGATTCCTTCAGGTAGGCGTTCATCGTCTCCTTCTCCGGCGCAGACAGGCTATAAAGGCGACCAGAAGGTAAGGGAGCCCCCTGGCGGAGGTTGATGGCGCAGTCATAGGGCCGATGAGGGGGAAGAGACATAGCTTTCGCTTTGCTGAACACCATACCCAGGTCGTGAAATTCTGGGGGCACCAGAGACAGGTCCGGGGGTGCAGCGTCCGTCGCAGGGGGAGGAGCGGACGGAGAGCAGGCAGCGGACTGAAGGCAGGTGCCCATACAGAACGTACTCCATGCCGAGATCCCAGCTGATTTCCAATCCAGGACCGGATTGTGAAGGCGGAGCCAGGGATACCCCAGGATGACGGGCGACACAGAGTTGGGAAGGACGTAAAAGGTCATTTCCTCCCGGTGGTTTCCCGAGATGATGACCGGTAGGGGAACAGTTTGATGTGTCACTCTCCCGAGGGTGGCACGGGAGAGGTGGATTAGGGAGATGGGAGTATTGAGTGCCTGGCAGCGGATGCCCAATCGGGTTGCCAGGCTTTGTGAAATGAAGCTGCCTTCTGCGCCCGAATCCACCAGTGCGTGGGTGAGGTGCCCAGTAGGGTTATGGCAGAAACGGATGGGCAGCTTCAATTGAGTCAGTGATCCTAACCGATTGACATCCGCGAGGCTTCCAACAGTGACTCGCGGACCCCACCGACTGGCTTTCCGTGGGCAACACTCCACGGTGTGTTGGTCGCCTCCGCAATACATGCAGAGGCCCAACTCACGGCGGCGTTGTTTCTCCACAGGGGAAAGTTTAGTCCAGCCCGTCACCATCGGCTCCGACTCCTCGGGGCGCGATGCTGGCGGCGCCGCCAGGGGGCGAGCTTGGAACAGGTGCGGCGAGGCTCCACGAGGGCGAGAAGAAGAAGACCTCCGCCCCGAGGAGCGCTCGCGCAGCCTGTTATCCAAACTTATCGCTAAGGACGTCAGCTCCGCTAGCGTCCCAGGGATATCCCGACCAGCCAGTTCATCCCTCAGATCACTATTGAGGCTGCGGAGGAACAGGCCACAGAGGGAGCGTTCCTCCCAGCCCAATTCCTCCGCCGCTACCCGGAAGTCGACCGCGTAGTCCGCTGCCGACCGGCTTCCCTGCTGGAGAGCGAGAAGCCGATCGACCTGGACCGTTTCGGTTTGTGAGTGGTCAAAGACCTCCAGAAAGCGCCTCACGAATTGGTCATAGGTGAGGGTGGCATAACTGGGCCTCGCCATTACGGCGTAGGTCCAAGTTAACGCACGCCCCTCCAGAAGATTCCCTATGTAACCAATTCGGCTGTGATCCGAGGGAAAATCTCCGGGCACACGGTGGAACACGGACTCACACTGCATAATAAACCCCCGCGCTCCGCCGAGCTTACCGCTAAAGCGGGCGGGGGTCGGAATCGGCGTGAGCCGAACCGGTGCCACTGGAGCCGGCTGGACGGCCGCTGGAACAGCAGGAGCCGCGCCACCCTGGCGAGTCGGGAGGAACGGCTGTTGGGGGTCCAAGCGGTTCAATCGGTTAGTCAGTTCTAATAGTTGGTTAAGAACCACCTGTTGCTGATAAACAATCTGATCCACCCGAGCCTCGAGGATGGTAAACCGGTGTGCGAGCCCGCCGTCCGCCGAGCCGCTCTGCTGAAGCCGTACTGACATAACGTTCGGCTCAGGAGACGCACACACACAGGCTCAGAGTAGTTCAAACTGTTTATTAACAACAGGGATGTTTGGGTGCGTGTCTGCAGAATGTTAATGTGTTGGTGGGGGCGTCTGCTTCGGACCCAGAGGCAGGAGACCGTTCAGCCGGCAACCCTATGGGAGGAATCAGACACAGGGTGATGAGCACACACCAACACGGGAGGAGAATAGGCGAGGGAGAGAAGCTTACTTGTTTGGGCAGATGACTGGCGCTTCAAGGATGGAAGCCCGGGAGACAGCCACCTGCAGGGCTCGGTGCAGCAGCGAGGAGAGACGAGGGACGGGATTGTCCGCCGCCGAGGAATCCACCTGTGCACAGGGGAGCAGACTGGAGAGATGAGGTAAGTGAACTTCTTACCGGTAAAGAGGATGCTGAAGGGAATGTGGTAGAAGTCCATGCAAAGGAAACGAAGTCTACGGCTTCAGGCCGACGCTCAGGGCGAGGCGGCTTTTATCCTTCGCCGCTGACGAGTAGCAGGTGCGTGAGCAGGTGGCGCCGCTGATGAATGGCGCGGCGTGACACCGGCCAAGGTTGAGTTGCTGTGCTGCCGCAGTGCAAACCACTCCACCACTGCTGATCAAGATGTTTTCTGGCAAAACTGAGATAAGCTTTTATGTTCTTTCTGCTCAGCAGTGGTTTTCGCCTTGGAACTCTGCCATGCACGCCGTATTTGCCCAGTCTCTTTCTTATGGTGGAGTCATGAACACTGACCTTAACTGAGGCAAGTGAAGCCTGCAGTTCTTTGGATGTTGTTGTGGGGTCTTTTGTGACCTCTTGGATGAGTCGTCGCTGCGCTCTTGGGATAATTTTGGTTGGCCGGCCACTCCTGGAAGTCTTCACCACTGTTCCGTGTTTTCACCATTTGTGAATAATGGCTCTCACTGTGGTTCGCTGAAGCTCCAAAACTTTAGAAATGGCTTTATAAACTTTCCCAGATTGATAGATCTCAGTTACTTTGTTTCTCATTTGTTCCTGAATTTCTTTGGATCATGGCATGATGTCTAGCTTTTGCTACTTCACTTTGTCAGGCAGGTCCTATTTAAGTGATTTCTTGATTGAGAACAGATGTGACAGTAATCACACTTGGGTGTGGTTAGAGAAATTGAACTCAGCTTTCCAAAAATTGAATCATGCTGCATTTCCCCTCTGGTCCGCTTTGGTCCACGTGTGCTTTGGATGAGCCCGGCACGCGCGCGGCATTGTACATGCTCACTTTTTTCATCTGTCAGGCCAAGCAGTTGACCCATGTGCGCAACTGTTATTTGTAGTTTTGCCCCAGCCCTATGGGTAGCGCAAGTGCGCTAACACGCCACCAGCTATAAAACACAAGAGTGACACACAATTTTTTGTAGCAAATCAGTAATCAGTCAGTCGGCCTATTTAAAGGGTGACAAGCAGTCACTGTGCTGTTTGGTGACATTGTGTGTACCACACTAAACATAGACCAGAAGAAGCAAAGGAGAGAGTTGTCTCAGGAGATTAGAAAGAAAATTATAGACAAGCATGTTAAAGGTAAAGGCTATAAGACCATCTCCAAGCAGCTTGATGTTTCTGTGACTACAGTTGCACATATTATTCAGAAATTTAAGATCCACGGGACCGTAGCCAACATCCCTGGACGTGGCCACAGGAGGAGACGGATAATACGAATGGTAACAAAAGAGCCCAGAACAACCTCTAAACGTATTCATGGTGAACTCCAAGGTCAAGGTACATCAGTGCCAGATCGCACCATCCGTCGTTGTTTGAGCCAAAGTGGACTTCATGGGAGACGACCAAGGAGGACACCACTGTTGAAAACAAATTATAAAAAAGCCAGACTGGAATTTGCCAAACTGCATGTTGACAAGCCACAAAGCTTCTGGAAGAATGTCCTATGGACAGACGAGACAAAACTGGAACTTTTTGACAAGGCACATCAGCTCTATGTTCACAGACGCAAAAATGAAGCATACCAAGAAAAGAACACTGTCCCTACTGTGAAACATGGAGGAGGTTCTGTTATGTTCTGGGGCTGCTTTGCTGCATCTGGCACAGGGTGTCTTGAATCTGTGCAGGGTACAATGAAATCTCAAGACTATCAAGGTATTCTAGAGAGAAATGTGCTGCCCAGTGTCAGACAGCTTGGTCTCAGTCTCAGGTCATGGGTCTTGCAACAGGATAATGACCCAAAACACACAGCTAAAAACACCCAAGGGTGGCTAAGAGCGAAACATTGGACTATTCTAAAGTGGCCTTCTATGAGCCTTGATCAAAATCCTATTGAATATCTGTGGAAGGAGCTGAAACATGCCGTCTGGAGAAGGCACCCTTCAAACCTGAGACAACTGGAGCAGTTTGCTCATGAGGAGTGGGCCAAATTACCTGCTGAGGTGCAGAAGTCTCATTGACAGTTACAGAAATCGTTTGATTGCAGTGATTGCCTCAAAAGGTTGTGCAACAAAATATTAAGTTAAGGGTACCATCATTTTTGTCCAGGCCTGTTTCATGAGTTTGTTTTTTAAAATAATTCTGTTGAACCACAATTCAAAAGCATTGTCTGATTTTCATTGGTTAATTTTCATAGAATTTTTATTTATTACCACTTTTGTCAGATTCAAGTTATTTCTGTGACCATTGTGGGTTTTTCTTTCATTAACAGAGAGGTACCAACAATTTTGTCCACGTCTTTATGTTTATTCTCGTCTTCCACCTCCTCATTGTCTTCCTCGTCTACTTTGTCTTTGTATGTTGTGTTGGTAGCGCCATCTTGTGAATGGGATGTTCAGTCTTGCGCATGCTCTATCAACGCGTTCAGATTGTGGGCAGGCCACACGGTCAGAAAATTTGGGCTGCACATGGTTGTCCGCAATAGAGCCCCGCGTGTACTTGTGGAGAGGCGATGATGACGTTAATTTCATCACACGAGGCTTCCGGTTGCACGTACGTGGACAGTGGAGGTGCAGCATGAATCCAGCTTAAGACTTGGTGTGGTTGATCTTTGCAGACAGTATTTACATTGTTTGTTTATGATGGTTTTTATGTCCTGTCTGTACCTTTTAATTCTCTTTCAAGGATAAATAAAATGTTTTGAATTGAAGTAAAGCAGCAAAACTGATCCGAAGTAGCCTGAAGACAAAGCTTGACTTTAGTTAAACACTAATACACACGTTTGAAAACAACCAACATAATTATTCCTCTGTGTTAAGCTTAACAAAACTCTCTTGCCATGTGTTTTCTGGCCCCAATGTTTATATGTGTGTTTGATATCACCACCTAAACCTCTATATCAGGATGTAACGTTTATATCTAATACTTTAAACAGCGCTTATAAATTTAATAGTTTGTATTAAATCACGTCAAAGATGAGTCAGAATTTTTGTCTATGTGGTGATTAGATTCTTTTCAGGTTTATGCCAGATGATTTTGAGAACAGTTTGATAACTGAACAAAATAATTTTCATTATTGACACAAGCACAGAAGACAACTTTGCAGCATACTACTTTTTTCAAACTTATACAAATTATTCCAGTTACATTAATCACACCACTAACAAATACAAAACCACATTTCTTTTGTATTTGCACAAAACATAAATTTACTCTTTTCAAAATTTTATCATTTACAAGTTGAAAAGTTTGGTAGGACTGCTAGTTTAACGAACTGATTTTCAGTACCATTATTTCGTCATGATTGATGCAACAAGTCACAGAAGCATTAGACTTTAAATAAAATTAAGACGCAACGTTGCAGCATACTACTTTTTTGAAAAATGATTCCAGTTACAGTTGTGTGAAAGTGTTTCCTCACTTCCTGATTTCTCTATTTTTTGTCACACTTAAGTGTCACACTTAAATGTTTCAGATCATCAAATTTAAATATTAGACAACGATAACACAAGTAAACACAAAATGCAGTTTTTAAATGAAGGTGTTTATTATTAAGGGTAAAAAAAATCCAAACCTCCATGGCCCTGTGTGAAAAAGTGATTGCCCCCTAAACCTAATAACTGGCTGGGCCACCCTTAGCAGCAACAATTGCAATCAAGCATTTGCAATAACTGACAATGACTCTTTTACAGCGCTGTGGAGGAATTTTGGCCCTCTCATCTTTGCAGAATTGTTGTATTTCAGCCACACTGGAGGGTTTTCGAGCATGAACCTCCTTTTTAAGGTCATGCCACAGCATCTCAATCAGATTCAGGTTAGGACTTTGACTAGGGCACTCCAACGTCTTTATTTTGTTTTTCTTAAGGACAGAGGTGGACTTGCTGGTGTGTTTTGGATCATTGTCCTGCTGCAGAACCCAAGTGCGCTTCAGCTTGAGGTCATAAGCAGATGGCCGGACATTCACCTTCAGGATTTTTTGGTAGACAGTAGAATTCATGGTTCCATTTACTACAGCAAGTCTTCCAGGTCCTGAAGCAGCAAAACGGCCCCAGATTATCATACTACCTCCACCATATTTTACTGTTGGTATGATGTTCCTTTTCTGAAATGTTATTACTTTTACACCAGATGTAATGGGACACACACCTTCCAAAAAGTTCAACTTTTGTCTCATCAGTCCAGAGTATTTTCCCAAAAGTCTTGGGGATCATGAAGATGTTTTCTGGCAAAACTGAGATGAGCCTTTATGTTCTTTAAGCTCAGCAGTTGTTTTTATCTTGGAACTCTGCCATGCACGCCATTTTTGCCCAGATTCTTTCTTATGGTGGAGTCATGAACACTGACCTTAACTGAGAGGCAAGTGAGGCCTGCAGTTCTTTGGATGTTGTTGTGGGGTCTTTTGCGACTTCTTGGATAAGTCGTCGCTGCGCTCTTGGGGTAATTTTGGTCAGCCGGCCACTCCTGGGAAGGTTCACCACTGTTCCATATTTTCACCATTTGTGAATAATGGCTCTCACTGTAGTTTGCTGGAGTCCCAAAGCTTTAGAAATGGCTTTATAACCGTTTCCAGATTGATAGATATCAATTGCTTTGTTTCTCATTTGTTCCTGAATTTCTTTGGATCGCAACATGATGTCTAGTTTTTGAGGATCTTTTGGTTCACTTTGTCAGGCAGATCCTATTTAAGTGATTTCTTGATTGAGAACAGGTGTGGCAGTAATCAGGCCTGGGTGTGCCTAGAGAAATTGAACTCGGCTTTCCAAAGATGTGATAAATCAGTTAATTTATGTTTAAATGGAGGGGGACAATTACTTTTTCCACACAGGGCCATGTAGGTTTGGATTTTTTTTTACCCTTAATTTAAAAACTGCATTTTGTGTTTCTTGTATTATCTTTGTCTAATATTTAAATTTGTTTGATGATCTGAAACCTTTAAGTGTGACAAACATACAAAAAAAATGAGAAATCAGGAAGAGGCAAACACTTTTGAATTGGATATTAATCACACCACTAACTAATCCAAAACCACATTTCTTTCTTGCATTTGCACAAAACATAGATTTATTCTTTTCAAAACTTTATCATTTACAAGCTGATAAGTTTGGTAGGACTGCTAGTTTAACAAAATTATTTTCATTATTGACACAAGCCACAGAAGCATTATACTTTCAACAAAACTAAGACGCAACTTTGCATCATACTACTTTTTTCAAACTTACAAAAATTATTCCAATTACATTAATCATACCACTAACAAATATAAAACCACATTTCTTTTTTGTATTTGCACAAAACATAGATTTAATCTTTTTCAAAACTTTATCATTTACAAGTGTATCTACTGTGCCAAATTCTAAAAAACCCTTGTTTGAAAAAAAGAAGCTGATAACTTTTACCTTCTTTTTGAGTTTCTGTCTGCATTTCTTGATGGTAGGTAGAGAGGTAAAGTTTCCTTTTAGGTATGATGTTTTTTTAAAATTTCTCTCCTGACAATACTAGATAAACAACTGATATGTTATAACTGGGCATTAATAAAATATTGTTCGATCATTTGATTTCTAAATATATCATGCAAAATTACATTTGGCATTTCATGTTGATCAGTCGTCATCACATCCCATAGTTTGTGACATGGAGATCCCATCGAGCATCAACAACATGACGTGTAACGTGTATCTAGAGGTGGTCCTGCAAAAGACAAGTCCGAACGAATACTGGTTTGCCATATTACCCAACTGTAATCATTGTTACTGTCTGGAAGGTACTCGCAAATGGAGAAATACCACCCAGTTTGACAAGAAAATCACTGAGTATTTCTTCATGTTGGGTCTATTAAAAATACCAAAATTGATAGAAAATGTATGTTATAAAGACAACATTTGATTGTATGTTCGATACAGGAGTTGTCCAGAGTGTCGCACTAACTCCGATTTTTATATACCAAGCTTGTGTGCAAGCTCTCAGAGAAATACAAGTGTGAGATGAGGTACACACACACAGAGTCTCTGCCATGATGTAGTCTGATGTTCTGTCTTCTTTTAGGAGAAAACCGTGCCGATACTTTGAAGGCTGTGGGAGATGTCATTATGGTGCAAGCTGTTTTTATAAACACGCTTTTCCTGGTCAAATGCTCCAACTGCAACAAAGACAAGGCAATATGAATCAGATCCACCTCACCAGTTCTATTATCCTGCTAACAATCCCCTACTGTTTTGGAGTACAGAAAACCTCTGACTGCTGTCTGAATGATGATCTAAATTTCCATCCTGGGAGGTTTCTTTGTATCACCAACAAATATGGACAAAACATTTTCCTTAAGTGATACTGACTCATACATTGTCATACAATACATTGTCTTTTTGTAAGTCACCCATACAGCTATGTACACAGTTTACAAAAGTTTTTTATGAGTATCTGCGGGTAGTTAAAAAAAATCTGTCCATTATTTATTTATTTTGAGAAGAACAGATTTCGATTGTCCTGTGGAGTGTGTCAAATAAGAGGCAGATCCACGGACAGACGGTTTATTACACACTTCACATCTCACAAGCACAGAACAGAATGAATGATCTCAACAAGCTCTCCTCTCTTCACTCATATCACTCTTCACACGTTTTATGGCAATTTCTCATCACACAGCATGACATCTACATTACACTGCATTCAACCCCCTATGTCCCTGACTACTTCCAGCTATCTCGCCAGGAACTCCCTGGGCATTGTTCTCCCATGCTTATTCACTGTCTCTGTCTGAGGTGCTAAATAATCTGACTTCCCCCAGGTCCTATACTGCCCCCCCCCCCAGCATCTTAAGACGGAACATCAGTCCACACGCCGTTTTTGCTTCAGTCTCGTCCCATATCTGCTGTAACTGGGGTTAACCGCCTCCGTGGCGCTGCTGTGCCGGTGGGGGGCTGCTGGGAGTGTGTCTGACTGCAGGTGAGCCGTGGCGAGGGGGGGGGGGACTGTCCGTGTGGCTGCTCTGATGAATCGTTTCCCTGGAGAGCTCTCCGTGGGGGTCTTCCATGCCGAGGGGCCCTAGCCAACAGCACTTGCTCGTCCGCCGCTACAAAGGCGGGTTTGAGTCTGTCTATGCCAGTTTTCTCCCATCTACCCCCCCAAGTCTAGCAAAAAATATTTATCCCCTGTTTCCAACACTCTGAACGGTCCATCATAGGGTGGGCGCAATGGAGGGCGGTGGGCGTCGTGTCTGACGAACATGAACTCCGCGTTCTTCAAAGTTTTAGGCACGAAAACACGCGGAAAACAGTGGTGGGCCGGGCGCAGCAGTGTGCCTGTGTTTGCGCTACGCTGCAAAAGCTGAGACGGGGAGCTGTTCGGCACGGGATTATCTGGCAGAAATTCCCCGGGCAGCCGTAGGCGCTGTGCAAAAACAAGCTCTGCCGGAGAAGCTTCCAAATCCTCTTTGGGCTCGGAGCGCAACCCCAGTAAAACCCACGGCAACCTGTCTACCCAATTTGCATCCGTCAGTGAAGCCCTGAGTGCTGCTTTCAGTGATCTATGAAAACGCTTGCATAACCCGTTGGCCTGTGGGTTGTACGCGGTTGTGCGATGGATTGCAACCCCCAGGCTGCGGGCCATCGCAGATCAGAGTTCGGAAACAAATTGATGGCCCCTGTCGGACGTAATGTCCGACGGGACTCCAAAACGCGCCACCCATGCTGTTAAAAAAGCACGTGCTACGTCTGTGGATGTGGTTGCCGCCAGTGGGACTGCTTCTGGCCAGCGCGTGGTGCGGTCCACCACTGTCAGGAGGTGCGTGCACCCCTGTGATGGTGGGAGGGGGCCCACGAGGTCCACGTGAACGTGGTCGAACCTCTTAGCCGGTACCCAAAACGGCTCCAAGGGATCCTTCGTGTGTCTGTGTACCTTGGCTCGTTGGCACGCCACGCAGGCTGCAGCCCACTCTTTTACTTGTTTGCGTAGGCTCGGCCACACAAACTTCTCTCCCACCATTTTGGCCGACGCACGCACTCCTGGGTGCGCCAGAGTGTGAACCAACTCAAACACGCGGCGGCACCACGTGACCGGGACCACCGGACGCGGGCGTCCCGTGGAGACATCGCAGATTAGGGGGGGCATGCCGTCTTGCAGCACCCTGCTCTCCAGCCTTAACCCTGTTGGTCCAGACTGGAGCACACGCACATCTGCATCGCTAATCTGCTCCGCGGCCATGGCTGCATAATCTATCCCCACGTAGACCGGGGCCACCACATTCAGTTTACCCGACACATGCTGAATATCGGTAGTAAACTTTGAGATCGCGGCCAGCTGTCTCTGCTGCCGGCCCGACCACGGTTCTGAAGCCTTGGCCATCGCGAATGTAATGGCTTGTGGTCCACGAACGCGGTGAAGCTGCGCCCTTCCAACCAGAACTGGAAGTGGCGTATGGCCAGGTGGAGGGCCAGTAACTCCCTGTCGAACGCGTTGTATTTACGTTCGCTGTCGCGCAAAGTTCTGCTAAAATAAGCAAGTGGCTGCCAAGCTCCGGCGATGCGCTGCTCTACGACAGCCCCTATGGCCACGTCTGAAGTGTCGGTGGTGAGCTCTATCCGGGCCACCAGGTCCGGATGCGCCAGCAGTGCGGCATTTGCCAGGGCTGCTTTAACCTCCGAGAATGCCTGCTCTCGCTCCGGGGTCCATTCGACCCCATCTGCGGGTTTCTGTCTCTTGAGCGCGGCGTG
Organism: Pholidichthys leucotaenia; assembly: GCA_020510985.1. NCBI lineage: Eukaryota > Metazoa > Chordata > Actinopteri > Cichliformes > Pholidichthyidae > Pholidichthys > Pholidichthys leucotaenia. The sequence continues at coordinate 102,795,681 of CM035841.1, read as the reverse complement.
CAATGGTTGCATGAGCTGCGCCGCGCGGGGACGGAAACGGTTATAAAAGTTCACCATCCCCAAAAATTCCTGCAGCACCCTGACCGTCTGAAGCCTGGGAAAATCTTCCACGGCGCGCACTTTGTCGGGCAGCGGGATCGCTCCTTCCGGAGAGACGCGGTGCCCCAAAAAATCAATCTCCGTCACGCTGAACTGGCATTTCGCCGGGTTGATTATTAACCCGTGCTCCTCCAACCTCCGGAAAACTGTCCTGAGGTGGGATTCGTGTTTGTCTTCGGACCCACTGGCTACCAGGATATCGTCCAGGTAGATGAACACGAACGGGAGATCGCGCAGCACTGCATCCATCATGCGCTGGAATGTCTGTGCCGCACCTTTTAACTCAAATGGCATGCGCAGGAACTCGAATAGACCGAACGGAGTTATTACCGCTGTTTTGGGTACATCCTCCGCGCGCACTGGGACTTGGTGGTAACCGCGGACCAGGTCTATTTTGGAAAAAATGCGTGCTCTGGCGAGGTGAACAGAAAAATCCTGTATGTGGGGAATCGGGTAGCGGTCGTGCGCTGTGGCGTTGTTCAACCGGCAGAAATCACCACACGGTCACCACAATCCCTCAGCCTTAGGGACCATGTGTAGCGGGGATGCCCATGGGCTGTTTGAATGCCTGATGATGCCCAACCTTTCCAGGTTGGTGAACTCGTCGCGTGCTATGGCCAGTTTAGCTGCGTCCAAGCGCCGAGGTCTTGCAAAAACGGGCGGCCCGGTGGTGGTGATAAAGTGCTCCATCCCGTGTTTAGCGATGGCCGCCGAAAGCGTTGGGACCGTGAGTGCTGGGAACTGAGTGAGCAGTGCGTGGAACTTGCCGCCTGGAGCTGTGACGTTGGCTTGTGCTGTTGGCTGGGTCACTCGAGCTATACAGGGGAGAGAGTCAAAGGACAGTGCATTAACCAGGCGCCTGTTAGCAACATCAACCAGTAAACCATGTGCACACAGAAAATCAGCCCCCAGGATATCGTAATTCAGTGTTGCTATGACAAAAGTCCACTCGTATGTACGGCCGTGTAGAGATAAGATCAGTGTCCTCTCACCAAAGGTCTTAATTTCCGAGCAGTTTGCTGCCAACATCCCGGGGTCGCTAGGTCCTGCCAGCCGGTCACCGTAGGTCGGCAGAATGATGCTCTTCTGGGCTCCAGTGTCCACGAGGAAATGCCTCCCCGAGCACGTGTCCGTCATGTAGAGCAGCTTGTTCTCTTCACTGAGGGTCGCAGCTGCTACCGACCACTGCCGGCCTTGGCATTTTCCCGATCACTTGAATTGGCACGGTGGTGCACATCTGCGTGTGTTCTCTCCGAAGCGGTGGTGGTAGAAACAGAGCGTGTCTCTCTGGCGCTCCTTGGCTCCCGCTGCTGCTACCGTCGGTAGCTCCTCGCCTCCTCTGGTCGTCTCGCTGGGCTCCGCCGCCGCCGCGTTGACTGTGATCGCCTTGGTGGTGAGGATGATCCTGTCTGCCTCCTGGGCTAGCGCACGTTAGTCACGCGCGGTCAGCAACGGCGAATTGGCCAGAACCGCTCTCGCCTCTGTTGGAAGGTTCCAGAGGAACAGGTGGGCAAACAGAAAGTGCCCATCGTCCGTGCCCATTAACGCCAGCATCTTCTCCATCAGGTCGACGGCCAAACCATTTCCTAACTCGGTCCGTCTCAGGAGCCTCTCCGCTCTCTCACAATCCGAGAGCGTGTAGCGCCAGGTGAGCACAGCCTTGAGCGCCTCGTATTTGTTGAGGGCTGGTGGCTGGTCGAGCAGGCTCGCTACCTGCTGAGCTGTGCGAGCGTCCAGCGCTGCGACCACATGGTAGAATCTGGTGTCGTCTGCTGTTACTCCCCGGAGGGCGAACTGGGCCTCGGTGTGGTGGAGCCAAGAGTGCGGGTTGTGCTGCCAGAAGTCCGGTAGCTTGATTGAAACCGCACACGCGTTGCTGGGGGCTCCAGTCCGGGCTGTCTGTGGGATGGCTGCTGCATCGCTGGGGCTTCCCGACCAGGCCGGCTCCGGGGTTCTTGCCTCGTGTTCCATAATACATCTTGGGTCACCAGTGTGGAGTGTGTCAAATAAGAGGCAGATCCATGGACAGATGGTTTATTACACACTTCACATCTCACAAGCACAGAACAGAATGAATGATCTCAACAAGCTCTCCTCTCTTCACTCAAATCACTCTTCACATGTTTCATGGCAATTTCTCATCTCACAGCATGACATCTACATTACACTGCATTCAACCCCCTATGTCCCTGACTACTTCCAGCTATCTCGCCAGGAACTCCCTGGGCATTGTTCTCCCATGCTTATTCACTGTCTCTGTCTGAGGTGCTAAATAATCTGACTTCCCCCAGGTCCTATAGTCCCTCCTTTTCCCCAGAACCCAAGGCAAATACTCCTGAGGCAACTCTATGACGAGTGGGGGAGTACTGAGTCCATTGATCCTGGGGAGATACTGCTCATGGTATTGGTTATGGACACAGACGATGAGGTGATGGGTTCAGAGGATGAAACGGATTTGTTTTCACATTGAAATGTTTTGTTTTTTTTCTAGTGTCTTCTCCCCAAACTTTTTTTTTTTTTTTTTAAGTGAACCATCTAACAATTTGGCAGAGCTGCATTAACAAAGTGGTCAACATTGTCATGTGTTTTGTACAAAGTTACTAAACAGTATTTGGTGTTTTTTGTTGTACAACATGCATTGGTGTTCATGTTTGTTGAATTTACTACAACGCTCTCCATGTTGTGACACACACACGTTTTACTTTTCTGTTGACAAAAACCATTTTAAAAACTGTGTTCCACAAATTGAAATGTACAAATTTCATTTATTTATTTAATTCTTCTACTCATTATATTCACACAAAGTTGCTTCACCATGATTAATTTGATTAAAACGTTCAGTAGTTTTGAAAAAAAAAAAAACAAAACACTGAAACAAGTATTTGGTAGTATACACGAATGACAACAAAAACTTTTTTTTTAGTTTGAACAGAGCTATGTTACACAAAACATGTCATGCTGCATTTTAGCCTGAACTGGTTAGCAAACAACAAAAATAACAAAGCTAAAACTTTGTTGATCAGAGATGGTAGAAACTAGTTTTGTTATATGTACACTCTTTTCCATAGGACCATTGTACTGCCCTCTTTCTTTAATCACACAAGTACATGTGTGAAGTACATTTACACGTTTGAAAAAAGAATTTTTAACTCCCTTATTTCCATAACAAGTCAGTGCGCTTGTACGAAACATTTGTTTATTAAACACCTAATACAAGTTTGTAAATTATCAACATCACCATGTTTTTATTATGGCTGTGTGGAAGATAAAAGCAGATGAGGCAGCGAGCTAGACGACACACAAACTTTATTCCTCTTCCAACATAAAACACAGAAACTCTCACTCTGAGTGCCTGAGCGAACTCTTTTATACACTTCTATTCCTGCCTCTGGCACACAGGGTGAACCATTAACATACAGACATGGAAGACATGTACACACATTAACATGACATTGACCCACATGTCACAAAGCAGGTCTTGCTACCATACATTCGCACCCCTGCATCCTCAGGTGTGAAACTGGCATGGCGGGGGCAAAAAGCGCATCTTTGTCTGTTTAGCTCCTCTCACCTTTTCCCATTAGCATCCCAAACTATCTTCTCCCCCACCAACCTTGTTGTCCTGGGGGGAGTGCCATGTGTATTGTGTTCACCACACAGCCCCCCCCCAAACACTCAGAAGGGGCTCTAACACTCTGACGCCTTGGGCTTGAGCCCACGCCCGTAACAGCTGTAACGTGGAGTCACTGGACCGGCCGAAGCGTCTTGCTGTTGAGGTGGGAAGGAGACAAACTCGGCCTCCGGCACACAGTCCTGAGGAGGGGGAAAGGGTGGGGAGGGGAAAGACCTTGTCTGCTGCTAACAGCTCTCTGCAGGGGGAACACCAACTTGTGGAGCCACTGAAGGTGGGCGTCCACGCCAGGAAGCTTGAGCCAACACCACCTGTTTGTTCATCTGCCAACACATAAGCGGGCTTAAGCCTGTTAATGCAGACAGTTTCCTTACGCCTCCCAAAGTCTAGCACAAAATGCTTTGCCCCGGTTTCCAGCACTCTGAATGGTCCATCATACAGTGGGTGCAGCGGGGTTCTGTGTGTGTCATGCCTAACAAAAACGAACTTGGTGCCCTGTAAGCTCTTTGAGACGAAGGTATGGGGAAAACAATGGTGAGAACAATTGGGCGGCCCTGAACCATCTAAAAATTGCACCGGCAGGTCGGTCCCGGGTGCGGGGTTTTCTGGTAAAAATTCCCCGGGGATCCTCAGCGGCTGAGAAAAAAATGCATTCTGCCGGGAAGGCTGCCAGATCCTCCTTAGACGAGGAGTGCAACCCTAACAGGACCCAGGGCAGGTGGTTGACCCAATTTGCATCCATGAGTGAAGCTCTGAGCGCTGCTTTAAGCGGCCTATGAAAACGTTTGCATAACCCGTTAGCCTGGGGGCTGTACGCGGTGGTGCGGTAGATTTTGACCCCCAGGCACTGGGCCATTGTGGACCAGAGTTCCGAAATGAATTGCGGACCCCTGTCGGAAGTGATGTCCGACGGGCATCTGAACCGTGAAACTCAAGCCGACAAAAAAGAGCGAGCCACTTCCGCGGATGTGGTGGAAGCCAGCGGGACTACTTAAGGCCAATGCGTGGCGTGGGGCACGATTGTCAAAAGGTCCGTGAAACCTTATGATGGTGGGAGGGGGCTCACCAAATCCACGTGGACATGGTCGAACCTCCTGGCCTGAATTTTGAACAGCTCGAGGGGGGCTTTGGTGTGTTTGTGCACTTTGGCCCGCTGGCACACGACACACGCTGCAGCCCACTCTTCGCCCCACCACCTTCTTATTTGCCCCTACCAGTTTAACTGAGGGGCGCACGCCGGGATGTGAAAGGGAATGGACTGACTCAAAATTGCGGTGGCTCCAAGAACTCAGAGCCACCAGGCGTTGGCGACTGGTGGAGACGTCGCAGAGCAAGGGAGGGGGGGCACCCTTCTTGCACCACCCTGCTTTCCAGTTTTACTCCAGTAGGCGCGGACTGTAGCGTGCAAATGTTGGGCCGACCACGGTTTTGAGACTTTGGACATTGCTTATGTTAGCGATTTTTGATCAGCGAATGCGGTGAACTCATGCCCTTCCAGCCAAAACTGGAAGTGGTGCATCACCAGGTGGAGGGCCAACAGCTCTCTGTCAAACATACTGTATTGTGGGAGCTTGACTGTGACAGTGCATGCCGTGCCGGTGTTCTCCCTCTGGGTTGTCTCTGGGGCGGTGCTTGGCTCGTTCTCTATTGCATGTATTAGGGTCACCAATGTGGAAAATGAAAGCAGACGAGACAGTGAGCTGGATGACACGCAAACTTTATTCACCTCCCAACATAAAACAGAAAACTTCTCTCGGGGTCTCTGGGCGCCTCCTTTAATGCCACTTTATTCCTGCCAAATGAGACCCAGGGAGCCAAAGACAATATACACAGTACACAACGCCTGTCTGGCACATTAACTTTACAGGACCCAAAACCCTGCTTATCACTCCCTCTCCCACTCTAGTAAACTCTGGTGTCTCCTGACTCCCCGGGGTGCGGCCAGTCCTTTCTGTTGCATCTGAGACCCCCCAGTGCCACTTCCTCCTTCAGCCCTCTATTCCATCTCCCCCCCAACTTCCGACTCTGGGTGGAGAACCCCCCACTTAATGCCACCACATGAGTAAAACATTTGGTCTTCCAAAATCAGATTTTTTTCAGACACTTACAAGCGAGGCACTAGCTACACTCTTTTATGCCAGGCCTGTCTACTTTGCCAGACACAACAATTATTGAAACCGTTCTCTCTCTAAATCCCACTCAGAAAAGACTTGTCTCAGTCCTCTATGGTTTAATATCAAACCTAAAGTGTACCCCAGTGACCCGGCTCACAGCAACATGGGAGGAGGATCTAGGTGCATCCTTATCACAAGAAGCATGGAATTCCATATTTAAAAGTGTCAACTCGACTTCACTGTGTGCGTGTGCCCATCACTGCCTGATCCAGCTCAAAGTGGTGCACAGGACACATATCTCAAAATCCAAACTATCTCGCATTTATCCTAATGTTAGTCCCTATTGCGACAGATGTAAAACCATCAAAGCCACACTCATTCATATGTACTGGTCATGTCCTAGCCTTACAAAGTTTTGATTAGAGGTTTTTTCTACCTTATCAAAGATATTAAGGATCAGTCTGCAACCAAACCCTATGACTGCCGTGTTTGGGACTGCTGAGAAAGGGCTGTCCCTATCTTCAGAAAAAGGCCACACCTTGTCTTTTGCCTCCCTCTTGGCTCGGCATGCTATTTTGCCTAAATGGAGAGATGTTGCCCCGCCCACTCATACCCAGTGGTTAACAGACATTATGTCCTGTTTAAAACTCGAGAAAATTAGACACTCACTTCAACACTCAAGCAGGAAGTTCGAGAAAATATGGGGCCCTTTTCTGAAAACATTCCAAAAATTGTGAAAGCAGGGGCACTAAGGCAGCTTCATAATATATCACACATGAGCTAACTATACAGTCCAAACTTGTCATGTTTACAGGTGTGATTATGGGCAGTTATGGACTGACAGCAATGACACAACAATGCTTTTGTTTATTTGTGTATGTATATGGGACACTTATTTGTAATGTCTATATACTGGAAAATATTCAATAAGATTTGATTTAAAAAAACGCATCGACGTCTGTAGAGGGAGAACCATGTGGAGGGTCTGCAGTGTATTCTTCAGCATCCATAGACCAGATCTGCTCCATTGCAGAAGGGAGGGTAGGTGAAGATGGTTGAGGAGGACCCTTGGTATCCAGGGAGCATGTTTGTGAAGGTGGGCGGTCATCCTCACTCGATATTTCCAGAGACAATAATTTTTCCCAAGGGTCTTGTTCAAAACACTGTTGGAGAGTCGCACACAGGTTTGCGTCCATTTTGGTTTGCACAAAACGGGTGGTTGGCAGTCTTCTTTTAAATTGGAGGGTGGGATTAGGTGTGGGAGGTCATGGGAGTAGCGTCATCTGGGAAAGCCAGGTTTTTTTTGTTTTTTTTTTACATTACCACATCTCTCGCGGTACGGCTGGAAATGAAGAGGGCTTTGAGCTTTTCGCCTTTCTCATCAACCGTTTTGACCCACACTGTTGTAGGCAGGCTAACATTGTCTAGAACACACCACATTCAGAATTGAAATACTGCAAGACAAATGGCAGGTCACCCGTTGACACCTGATGAGTGGCACGGAAGTATTACTTCCCAGATGGCAAAGCCTTGGTCTCCCACATATTACTAACCAACACTCTCCTGGTAATGAATGCCGCTAGTTGTTCTTCTTTCACTCGCACAGGTGTCTGGGTCTGTTTGTCTTTTGTACCAGGCTCGTCTTCCACCTCTGTCTGTTGGTGATGTACATTGTTTGTTTTCAGATCAGTGCAAACTACATGTTGTAGTACAATGCAATCTGTCGCTGTAAGCGTGGCTTTTCTGGAGAGCGGGTCAAAAGTTTCCCCTTCATCCAACTGGTAAAAACCCGGTTTGTTACTTGTGTAGTTGAACACATAACCCCATCTACCTCCAGCTTCTAAGTGAAATTCCTCCTGAAGACTCCTGGTTGCAGGGGTCTTGATACGCCACAGATAAAACATTCCCTTTTTTGGGGCTAATCATGGACCAGTTTGAAGGAAGGTGGAGACAGGTGTCTTGCTGATCAGATGATGGTCACTAGGCCTTTTAGTCATGGTGTAGAAGAGCTGGAAATAACGAGGCGGTTTTGTATCACAAAAGTAGAGTCTTTAATGAACAAACTCTTCTATCTTGTCTCATCTGGTGCAGAGCTTGGCAGAAGGCAAAGAGAGAGAATTCTGCCCAGCTCACTGGTTAAATACAGGCACACATCAAAGACATGCAAAACACAAGCTGAAATCCCCCGTTATCTAAATCTCCTATTAGTCCTGTTAACTCCTCCCTTCGCCTTGGGAGGTGATGGGAAAACTTCTCCTCCCTCAGGGGTGAAGGTGTCGAGTCTGTTGCCATGGCGTCCTGTGACGTCATGAGTCTTCACACGGTGGTGAGATTCCTTTGTTCTTTCAGAGGTGTGAAGTTCCTTTGTATATTCTGTCCCAAACATTTCCACATGCTCTAACAAATGTAGGTATGGAATATATGAGTGATATATACCACAGGCCCCCCAAACAACTATGAAGGAACACAGAAAGATTCACAGTCTAGGGTAATTACTAAGACATACTACATGTTACAGCCGTTGCCACAGAAGAAACTTTCAAGCAGCCATGCTCCTAAGAGAGTTCAGTGAAAACATAACTGCATAGTATAATCATAAATCAGTCCTAAACTGTTGCGGCACAATTAGCGAAAATTTGCAGAGTGGTGTAATCAGTCCCTGTGTAGTCTGGGTTTCAATCTTCTCCCAAAGCTGCTGTAGGTCGGTTTAGGTGTCCTGCTGGGACCTTGTTGTGAGGAATCTGCAGTGTGGGAAGGAGAGAGATTATCTGTTCCCTGCCTGGGGGCTGAGACTTTTTCCTTGGGGGGTCTACCTCGCCGAGGTGCTCGAGCCAGCTGTGCGGGTTCGTCTCTCAACAAGAAGGCAGGTTTGAGTCTGTCAATGCTGACCGTTTCATTTCTATCCCCATAATCAAGCACAAAGTGTTTGTCACCATTTTCCAGCACTCTATACGGGCCATCGTATACTGGGCGTAACGTTGGTTTTAGAGCTTCATGCTTAACAAAAACAAACTCGGCGTTTTTTAAAGTTTGAGGAACAAAAACTCGCGGAAAGGAGTGATGAGCTGGACCGTGGAGAGAGTCCGGACTGTTACTGCCTAAAAACCTTGGGACTGGGAGGTGTCCTGGTTCTGGGTTTTCTGGTAAAAATTCACCTGGGAGTCTGATAGGCTGAGCAAAGACTAATTCTGCAGGGGAAGCGTCTAAATCCTCTTTAGGTGCCGCACGCAACCCCAATAAAACCCAGGGAAGTTTATTTACCCAATTTGTGTCCGTTAATGAGGCCCTGAGGGCGGCCTTTAAGGACCTGTGAAAACGCTCGCATAACCCATTAGCCTGAGGGTGATAAGCGGTGGTACGGTGAATTGTTGCCCCTAAACTGTTGGACATGGCTGACCAGAGCTCTGAGACAAATTGAGGCCCCCTATCTGACGTGATGTCTGATGGGACGCCGAAACGTGCCACCCAATTTGTTAGAAAAACGCGAGCGACTTCCTCCGCTGTAGTTGCCGCTAGAGGGACTGCCTCTGGCCAGCGCGTGGTGCGGTCTATCATTGTTAGCAGGTGTGTGAAACCCTGGGAGGAAGGCAGCGGCCCCACGAGGTCGACATGAATGTGGTCGAACCTTCTAGCAGGGATTGGAAAAGGCTCCAGAGGGGCTTTTGTGTGTTTGTGTACTTTGGCGCGCTGACAAGGAATGCAAGTTTTTGCCCATTCTTTTACGTTTTTGCGCAGGCCTGGCCACACAAACTTTTCGGCAACCATTTTGACCGAGGCGCGCACACCTGGGTGCGCGAGGGAGTGAACTGCATCGAAAATGCGGCGGCGCCAAGCAGCTGGTACTAACGGGCGAGGTCGGCCAGTTGAAACATCGCATATTAGGGGGGGCACGCCGTCGCGCAACCCTTTTTCCTCCAGCCTTAACCCTGTTGGTCCAGACAGGAGCGTGCGCATGTCCGCATCACTACCTTGTTCTTCCGCCATGGCTGCATAATCTATCCCTTCATGGATAGGTGCTGCATATGTGTTTGCGTTAGAGAAAAGCTCAGCTGCTGAAGCAGGTAATCTGTCTCCTCGTGCTCTGGCGGTGCCACAGCGCGAGAGAGACAGTCCGCTACTACGTTAAGTTTGCCCGCTACATGTCGAATGTCTGTGGTGAACTCTGAAATCGCAGCTAGCTGTCTTTGTTGTCTGTCCGACCAAGGTTCTGAAATTTCAGCCATAGCAAAAGTGAGCGGTTTATGGTCCACAAAAGCCGTGAAACTCCGCCCTTCTAACCAAAACTGGAAGTGGCGGATGGATAAATGGAGCGCCAGCAGCTCCCTGTCAAAAGTGCTGTATTTGCGTTCCGTCGGGTTTAGCGATTTGCTAAAAAATGCTAAAGGTTGCCAGACCCCCTTGACAAGTTGTTCTACAACTGCCCCTATGGCCAAGTCTGAAGCATCTGTGGTTAGAGCAATGCGGGCCGAGGGATCTGGATGGACTAACATTGTGGCATTAGCTAGGGCGTTTTTAGCTTCCGCAAAAGCGCGTTCGCGTTCCGGGGTCCATTCGACCGCGTTGGAAGCTTTCTTTTTTTTAAGCGCGTCATACAGGGCTGCATGAGCTGAGCTGCATGAGGGAGGAAACGGTTGTAAAAATTAACCATCCCCAAAAATTCCTGTAGCGATTTGACCGTTTGGGGCCGTGGAAAACCTTCTATCGCATGAATTTTGTCTGGAAGTGGAGCTGCCCCTTTCGGGGAGACTCTGTGTCCCAAAAAATCAATTTGCGATACGCCGAATTTGCATTTGGCTGGATTAATTATTAATCCGTGCTCTTCTAGCCTCTGAAAAACGGTAGTGAGATGCTGCTCGTGCTCTTCCTCCGATGAGCTGGCAACCAGCATGTCGTCGAGGTAGACGAAAACAAAGGGGAGGTCGCGTAAGACTGCGTCCATCATACGTTGAAAAGTCTGAGCAGCACCTTTGAGGCCGAAAGGCATTCGCAGGAATTCAAAAAGGCCGAAAGGGGTTATAACCGCTGTTTTAGGAATGTCTTCAGCTCGGACTGGAACTTGGTGATAACCGCGGACTAAGTCTATCTTTGAAAAAATGCGCGCGCCCGCTAAATGCAGTGAAAAATCCTGTATATGAGGGATGGGGTAGCGGTCATGCGCTGTAGCGTTGTTTAATCTGCGGTAATCTCCGCACGGTCTCCAAGAACCGTCGGATTTCGGAACCATGTGAAGTGATGAAGCCCAAGGGCTCTTTGAACGTCGGCAAATGCCTAATTTTTCAAGAGCTGCAAATTCGTCCCTTGCTATGTTGAGCTTGGCCGCGTCTAAGCGGCGAGCTTTGGCAAAAACGGGAGGTCCCGTTGTTGGAATGAAGTGTTTAACCCCGTGTTTGGCTATAGTGGCTGAAAATTTGGGGGTTGTGAGTGCTGGAAATTGGGTGAGGAGTTGCTCAAACTTACCTCCTGCCGTGGTGACGTTGGCCTGCACAGGTGGTGGAGAGACTCGAGCTGAGCATGGAATAGAAGCAAAAGATAGTGCATTAACCAGGCGCCTATTTGCTAGATCAACTAATAACCCATGTGCACATAGAAAATCAGCGCCTAACAAGTTAAAACTCACCGCCGCTACAACAAATGTCCATCTGTAGCTGTGGCCGTGAATGAGGAGGTGCAGGCTCTTTTCACCGAACGTATCGATGTCAGAACCGTTGGCTGCCACTGCTCCATTGCCCCGGGTGCCCATGGCTCGATCTGCGTGGGACGGCATGATGAAACTCAGCTGAGCTCCCGTGTCGATGAGGAACTGCTTGCCTGTGTGTCCATCCGTCATGTATAACAGCTTGTTTTTCTTGCCGAAAACCGCTGCCGTTAACGGCCCTCGGCTTGGGCGTTTTCCCGACATCGTGAACTTGCAGGGGGGAATGCATTTGTGGGCTTTCTCGGCGAAGTGTTGGTGATAATAACAGACGTCGATCTGTTTGTTACGCTTGGGCCGCGCCGCTGTCACCGTGGGTTGTGGCTCTCCATGGCTCGGGGTGTCAGTTTTGAGGTCCGCGGATGCCGCTGTAGGTGTCCGCTCCTTGCAGGCGTTGACGAGCCGATAAGCCTCGCTGGCCAGTGTGCGGAAGTCTTGGTGGGTGTCGCACTTCATATTGGTGAGTGTCCCTCTCATGTGTGGTGGAAGCGTGCTGAGGAAAATAAACTGGAAAAGGAAAATGTCGTTGTCCTCCTCCTTAAGCTGCAGCAAATCCTCCATGAGGGCCTTCGGATTGCCCCCTTTGTGGCCGTAGATCGCCAGGATCCTCTCGGCTCTTTCCTCCGCTGGTGGGACATAGTTCGCCACGATGGTCGCCTTGAGCGTCTCATACTTGTCCCGGGCCGGTGGTCGCCGGATCAAGCTCCGCACACACCTCGAAGTGGTGGAGTCGAGCTTGGAGATGATATGGTAGAATTTTGTATCGTCTGCTGTGATGCCCGCCAGTATGAACTGGGCTTCAGCCTGTAGAAACCAAGAGGCGGGGTCTTCTTGCCAGAAGTCTGGCAGCTGGACAGCGACGGCGTTCGTGCACACCATCACTGTTGTGCCCGCCGGGTGAGAGTGCCTTGCCTCGGCTCTCACGGCGGTGCTGGAGCTCGGTTGAGCTGTCTCGGTACCTTCTGCCGGGGGGAACAGCTGTCTGCTTGTTCCCTCGTCTGCGTTGTCGCTGGCGTAAGTCAGATTCGCCGCGGATGAGTCGCTTGAAGAACGCCTCAGGTCCATACTCGCGTCAAGGTCACCAGTGTAGAAGAGCTGGAAATAACGAGGCGGTTTTGTATCACAAAAGTAGAGTCTTTAATGAACAAACTCTTCTATCTTGTCTCATCTGGTGCAGAGCTTGGCAGAAGGCAAAGAGAGAGAATTCTGCCCAGCTCGCTGGTTAAATACAGGCACACATCAAAGACATGCAAAACACAAGCTGAAATCCCCCGTTATCTAAATCTCCTATTAGTCCTGTTAACTCCTCCCTTCGCCTTGGGAGGTGATGGGAAAACTTCTCCTCCCTCAGGGGTGAAGGTGTCGAGTCTGTTGCCATGGCGTCCTGTGACGTCATGAGTCTTCACATGGTGGTGAGATTCCTTTGTTCTTTCAGAGGTGTGAAGTTCCTTTGTATATTCTGTCCCAAACATTTCCACATGCTCTAACAAATGTAGGTATGGAATATATGAGTGATATACAGTATACCACAATGGTGATTTTTTCTGTTGTTGTTGTTGTTGTTTTTGTGAAGATTGTTAATTTTTCTGATTTTGGGCTACTTATTTATCCAATTTTCGCATGCTCCACCCTGTAGTTTCATTGGTTGAATGTAGGGGCCCGCCTCTAGGTCATCATTGGCCAGGCCATCAAACCATCCCTGGCATCTTATTGGTTGAGGCTGGGATGCAACTTTATAGAGATCAACTCGAGCTTGGTGGCTAATCAAATTCATGAACTGCGTGCTATGACAGACGTTTGTGTTAAGTTGCAAATGTTGCTTCGTTTCACACTTGAGGATATTTCATTTTATTTGCTCACGTGCCTCATAATACACAATTAAAAAATAACGTACAAAAATCTTTTATTTTTTTGTTTGTACGCCACCGCATGAGTAAAAAAAGGAGGAGGAAAAAGAGAAACTTATTTTTATTTCAAAGTATCATAAACGTTGTTTTCTTCAAATTTAAAAAAGATGACTTATTTTTATCAAACTATGTTTTCAGCCTAACCATTTCACTTTCAATGATTGGTGGTAAAACTTTCAAGTTATTGCCTGAGCTAAAACATTTAGGTCAGAGGAAAGAATATTGTGGCAGCCTGCATTTCAGTGTGTAGACAGGTGGATTTTAAACCTGGAAAAATAAACCTGTTTTTTGTTCTTTAAATATTTTTCATATTTTTCTAATTTAGACGGTAAAATGGTATGATGTAATGCATCAAATGCTTTTTAAAAGTCCGTAAATACTCCTGCGGTGCATTTCCTATTCTCTAATGCCATGCTGCTTCCATTATTTTCATCAGTCCTAATGCACTAGAAAGTCTTATTTTTAAGACTTGTTAAAAAAAAAAAACACTTCCCCAAGAAACCTGAAATGCAACACTTGTTCTCTCAGCTTCTGTTCAGCCTGTAATTTCTCATCATCATGTATTTAAAAAAAAAAAAAGTTATACCTGCAAACACTGCAACATTATTTGGTCCATGCACAAATGTTTTCAACAGAGCGAGACAAACCAATTCTGTTAGTTAGTACTCAGGTTAAAACTGTTTTTCTGTTCTCTGAAAAACATGTCCTCAGCATGACCTTATGTGAGAAGCGGCCGCTGCTCCCTCCACCTAGAGCCAATCTGTCTTTTTGATACAGAGGAATGTTAAATTTGCTACCGTCACCACAAAATAAAGCACACGTTTAAACAACACGATGTTTGAATACCCAATCGACAGTGAAAACATTTAAACAGACTGTTGTGTCGGGAATAGGAGCCAAGGATGAGACTGAATGTTGAACTGAACACAAGTTTATTAATGATGCCTTCTCACCATACACGCGCATCCGCCAGGCAGAGAGGGGGCCAAGAGACCGCCCCTCTCTCTCCCTGCCTTCTTATACCCTGGGTAGTGGCGGAACCGGAAAAGCGGAGCCACCACCTGTGTCACACTCCAACAGTCCCCCAAACCAAACACAACATTCTCCCCGCCCTTCAAAAAGGTCCAAAACACACACATACAATCGAGACCCCCCCATCCCAATTTGGAACCCGAATCACGCACTAGAAAACTAAACAGAAGTACCTAAAAGGGGCCTATCACAGTCACTCAACATAGCTAAAAACTAGGGGAGGACAGGTGGACTGCTGTCCCACCCCCACATGGCAAGACGGATTATTCTGCCGTCTGTACTAGGAAAAAAAACAGTTCAACTAAAACAAAATAACCGCCGTGTTCCTAAAATAAGAGAGAATGCACAAACTAATCCTATGAACTATAACACAATAAACACACTGGCTGTCCCCATTTCTGACACATGTATCACACACTGTCCAACGATCAGCCTGCCCTGGGAGAGGAACCCCCCCCCCCCCCCCCAGATAACCGTCGGATGATTCAACTCCGGTGCGCCTTCTCTTCCTCACCACCGGGGACACCCCACACTCAGGCCCAAGCACCTCCTTCTTCTCCTGGATGCGCCGCAGTTCATTAGGGTGCCTCCATGAGCCATCAGATAGCTGGAGATAGGCATCCTCCCGGACAGCCACCACCTGCAGCCGCCCCTGGTTGTCTCCTCTCCGATGCTTGACCCAAACTTCTCTTGACCGGGCCTCCTCCCTGGGCCGGACCACGTCTGCGACCCGCAGAGGGACCCTACTCAGCTTCCAGTGTTCCCGTTTGGCACGTCATCTCACTGTGCCAGCCGGTCCTGCCCCGCTCGCTTTCATTTCCGCTGCCTGCATCGCCGTTGTGACTCCCTGCTCTCTGGTCCCTCCCAGCCGAAATCTGGGAGCAGATGGAGCCAACCACTCGGCGCCACCCACCGTCATGGGCATCCCACCCAGTTCCCCCAGCGAGGGCTACTTGGGCACTGGCACCGGAACCCTCCCGCGATGGCCCTGGGTGGGGTCGGTGCTGCTCTTCCTCCAGAGTGCCAGGCAAGTTCTCGTCCCACACAGCTCCATCGTCCGTTTGCGGGACCGGCCAGTCCCACAAACCACAACCCCACCATTCTTCTCCAGCGCCCATCGTGATGGCGAAACCCAGGCCATAAAACAAGTCACATCCCATAATGTTCTCTCCCTTGGCAGTCATGATGAACCTCTGGACGCACACCTCTGCTGACTTGTACCTAGCTGTCAGCCTCACCAATCCCACCGTGGCCAATCTTTCTCCACCATAACCACACAGCAGCGTTGAGTCACCTCTAATACAATAATGTGGGAAATAGCTCCTCACGGTTGCGCAATTCGACACGAAGCTCAACGCACCTGTGTCAATCAGCAGTGGCACTGTTACCCCATCAGGTCCCATCATACAGTAGGAACGGTCGTTGGTACTTGGGGACACAGTGTGAATAACCGTGGGAGCAGGAGGGTCTTCCTTACACCTTGAATCTCCTCGCTCGAACTTGTGACATGCTCTGGCGAAATGATGCAAAAGTCTGCACTTGCCGCAGCATTTCCCTCTTGCTGGACACTCCCTAGCCTTGTAGCGGTGCTTGGTGGACCCACAACCCAAACACCTGGGCGTGTCCAGGGCGGACCTCATCTTGACCGCATTAGGGTAGCTCCCTTCATCATCTATGCTGTCGTCACTGTCCGGATCCACTGCTTGCGCTGTCAACTGTGGTTCAAAATGGCGATGCGACGCTCTCTCACAAAGCTCCCGTGATAGCTTGCCTGCTGCCTCCAACTGCTGAGCTAACTCGATGGCCTTGGACAACATCATTTCAGCCGAGAATGTAAGGAGCTTCGACCTCGTAGCTGGGCAAACAGTATTTTCCGCCAACTGGTCGCAGACCATCCCTTCTTCCAATGCTCCAAACTGACAGTCTTTGGCCACCTGGCGCAGGTCTGACACAAACCGTTGCACTGACTTGCCAATCTGTTTGCGGCGCTGTCAAAACTGGATCCTGCGGATAATGACGTTTTCCGGGGGGGTGAAAATGTCACGCCATTAGCTCCACCACTTCCTCAAAGCTATCACACTCGCCTAAAGTACTTAATATATGCTGTTCCTCCATTCCTAAATTATGAACTAGCAGCGCCCGTGCCCTCAACTTCTCTAGTCTTCCAAGGTCCAGTGCCACCAAATATGTTTGAAAAGTGGCAAACCACCTCGCCCAAGGAACGGGTGGCTCACCAGGAAGCTCCAAAAATGGCCAAATTGATGTGACACTCGCGTCCATACCTTTTATCTTTGTCGCCAAATGCTGTGTCGGGAATAGGAGCCAAGGATGAGACTGAGTGTTGAACTGAACACAGGTTTATTAATGATTTGGTGCCACGAGACGGCTTTTGTTGTGATGTGGCGCATTATAAATAAAGCTGAATTGAATTGAATTGAATTGATGCCTTTTCACCATACATGCACGTCCGCCAGGCAGACAGGGGGCCAAGAGACCGCCCCCTCTCTTCCGGCCTTCTTATACCCTGGGTGATGGCGGAACCGGAAAAGCTGAGCCACCACCCGTGTCACACACCAACAGTCCCTCAAACCAAACACAACACAGATTACAAAATGTAGACTGGTTTATCCATGTTTATTGGTGTCAAAATGTTCACTGAACAAAAGGAAACTGTGACCAAAAATGATCAGAGTATTCTCACCACCAAAGTTTGTTGTTTCTACCAGACCCGATGCTGTGTGCGTATGTGCGCAGAGGTGGCCTAACTATTAGGCAAAGGTAGGCCACTGCCTTAGGCCCTGATCTACTAGCAGCCCCATATAATTTTTTTAATATTTAGCATATTTAACATGTCCGACAATATAAAGAAACACCAGTATTTACATAAACACCAAATCAAATCACGAACGTAACGTCTTCCCCCCCCTTCTCCTCAGACTGTTGGACTCTTTCATGTTGTCTGTGAGACATGTGCGTATCATTGGTTACATTGTAAACCAACTGTACAGCGTGTAGAATAGGGGCAAACTGAAACGAAGCTATCCATGCAGTGCAGGGAAATGGAGAAAAAGGGAAGGACACAGAATTTTTTTTTTTATCAAAACAACCTTTTTCACTTCAACCAGTGAGGAGACTTACTCTCACAAGGAGCAGATAGAGAACAATGCTGCTTGTATGAGCACAAATGATGCTAATGACGAGCACCTGTTGTTAATTAGGGATGGGCATATCAATACTTTGTTACCAGCTGGTCAATACTTGGGACTTATTACTTTTTAAATATCGCAATACCACCATGTTAATACAAAACGCACAATTTGTTTTCACTTCTGAGAGTTTGAGGCATTACATTTATGTGTGAAAACCGGTGAAAAACTAGCCCAGACATGTTTTAGAGATGGTCTTCCATGTCACATGATTATGGCAGCCTATCAGATGTCAGAGACGAAGACTCGCTGCGCACTGGCAGCCTCCAGTCAAGCAGGCACTGACTCCGGTGCTGAGCAGAGTGAGCTCAGCAGTGTTGCAGGTGGCAGAAATATTACTTTTGAAATGTTACACCATTCATTCAAATTCTATGGTGATACCAAGCAGCATAATTTTGAAAAATAAACAAAATAAGCACTATTTAAGTTTGTAAAATAATAGTGCAAAAATAAATAAACACATAAAAAATAAAAATAAACCACAGTATTACCACAGAATTTGGATGAATGGTGAAACATTTCAGAAGTAAAAGATACTTGAATCCAGTTGACTTGACTGGGCTTTCATACAGCATACTTACCCACCTGTATGACTGAGAATCTTCACCAAATTAAAAAACTGAATCAATTTTGCATTCATTTTAAGTCTCAATTACTTTTATTATAATTGAATTATAATTCATTTACTTTGCTCATTCTATTTTACTAGTGCAAACCCGTGCATGCCCGTAGAGGGGATGCATTGGAACAGAATTCTTGCCAGTTACAGGACAGTTGGTATAGCAACACAGCACTAAGTGGCAATCACATGTGATGGCTTTTGTATGCAGCCAAACATAAAAATCACACAAAATATGCCCTGCCATCTGGGGCTGTTTGCCCCTGCTTGTTACTTCTTCTTCTGCCTGTCACTGTTCTGTGTTAAGTTGCTTACCTGTGTCTATATGTACTGTATGTCTTGTAGGGAGTCATGTGCGCTGTCTATGTGCTGTCATATAAACATCATCTGGTGGGTCTTCTTCTTCGTTCAGACCACTGAAGGGTCTCTTCCTGTCTCAGACGGCTGTGTTGTTCAGTTATGCTTGCGGCGTACTGGGGAAACCTGAGGTGTTTCATGTTCACGGCATCCTTTCTGATGTGCAGCAGTTCTCCTCATTCTATTGCTCTCCATCTGGTGGGTCTTCTTCTTCATTCAGACCACTGGTTGAGGGATAGGTGCGTCGTAATTCCAGTTCATGGGCACAATTCTGAAAAAGTGGCTTTTGACCCTGTTCAGGAAGGCCCGTGCATGCCCATAGAAACCAAGAAACCGGAGCATCCGGAGAAAATCAGCGCTTTGCTTGGCATTTTACACATTTGTAGTGTAGACTGGCATTCGTCAAGGTTACACATTTGCTGTCATGTAGGCATGGCAAGTAGTCCTATGATGCCTGAGTTCATAGGATGCGCTATGATGATGAGGCAGAGATCATAGGCCGTCCTATGATGTCCTAGAAATGTGCTTTAAAGTCTGTCGTACCCTATGCAGGTGAAGGGTGTCCTCCTGTCTCAGACGGGTGCGATGCACTGCTGGAACCTCAGGTGTTTCATCTTCATGGCATCTTTTCTGATGTGCAGCAGTTGTCGTCATTCTATTGCTCTCCATCTGGTGGGTCTTCTTCTTCTTCGTTGAGACCACTGGTTGAGGGATAGGTTTATTTATTTTATTTGTTTATTTGACAGGGAAGCACGGTGGTGCAGTGGTTAGCACTGTTGCCTTACAGCTAGAAGGTTCCTGGTTCGAATCCCCGGGCTGGCAGGGGTTGGAACCTTTCTGTATGGAGTTTGCATGTTCTCCCTGTGCTGTGTGGGTTTACTCCGGGGGCTCCGGTTTCCTCCCACAATCCAAAGACATGTATGTTAGGTTAATTGGTTGTTCTAAATTGTCCCTAGATATCTGTTTCCTATAGGCCCTTAGAATAGAGGGTTAGCATTAGTGAAAGCGCTTTGAGTGGTCTTTGTGACTAGAAAAGCGCTATATAAGTGCAGGTTAGTTAGTAGTTAGTTAGTTAGGGACAGTGCAATAAACATAGACAAAAAAAAAAATCTGATGTGTTGCACAAAGAGTGTATAGCTATTAGCTAATTTGCAACTCTTGTCCCTGGATGGGCTTTAGAAAGAAGAAACAGGTAAAAAGAGAGAAAGATAAGGGAAAAAAAACAAAATGATAATAACCACATACATCAATGCAAACAAGATTATAAATACACAATATAAAAACCTGGTTCACATTTGCCTGTTACAGGTCTCCCTCCCTTCGTCACTCGCTATAAACAAACACATTCATTCCTTCCCTTCATTCACTCACACCCTACAGACAATCATTTCATACATGGGTACATTCTTGTTTATTTTTCAGCCAGTTTTTAACCTTTGTAGTAAATGTTTTAAAGTCCGTTATTATTTTGATTTCATTTGGCATTGTGTTCCAGATATGACTTCCCTTTATAGAGAAAGCTGTTTGTCCAAATGTGGTTCTGCGGTGGGATATTTTACAGTTATTGTTAACAGAACTCCTGGTGGCTCTGCTGCTGTCCTGTCTTTGGATGAATCCAGCAAGTGGCTCTGGCGCTGATTTATGGAAACATTTGAAAATTAATTTCACAAAACAGAGGTCAATGAAACTCTCAAAACTCAATAGATTGTATTTTTTTTTTTAAATATAAGAGTTATGCCACCTAATGGGCTTTTTATCCAAGATTTTTAGAGTTTGATTATATAATGAACCTATATGTTTTATTGTAGAAGGAGCTGCTTGATCCCAGACTGCCAAACAGTATGATATATGCAAAAAAAACCATAGAATGAATATACAGTACAGCTGCTTGGTATGGTATGTAATATCTAATTAATTTAAAGCAGTTCAGTTTTTTTTTTTTTACTGTTTTAGAAATCTTCTTTATATGAAGATTAAATTTGAATTGAGAATCTAGTACAATGCCAAGGTATTTGAATTCTGTAACTAAACTGATGTCTTGATCATGTATATTAACTTTAAAACGTTGCAGGTTACAAAAGCACATTGAAACTGTTTTCTGAAGGTTCAGCAATAGATGGTTCTGGAAGAGCCACTCTTGGACATCAACCATACTTGTAGACAGTACATCTGCAGCCTGTGCTGGAGTCTTGGCAGCTGTGTAAATAAATGCATCATCTGCATAAAGCTGACATGTTGCAGCTGAGCAGTGTAGTGGCAAGTCATTAATAAAAATGCTGAAAAGTAAAGGACCAAGAATGGACCCTTGTGGGATACCCATACGGTTATTTAAAAATAAGGATTTATCCTGGTGAACTTTTACACACTGTTGTATGTTCTGGAGATAAGATGCAAACCATTCTATTGTATCTGGAGAGAAGTTAAAAAACACCATTTTGGATAAAAGCAAACTGTGGTTTACAGTATCGAAAGCCTTTTTGAGGACCAGAAAAACAGCCCCCACCACATTACCCCTGTCCAAGGACTGTTTGACATTTTCAATAAGGTGTGGAGCGTGTAAATAATGAGGCTGATTTGGTTCAAGCGGTTTATTACACGACTCACACAAGGAGCATAGACAGAATGGCATACAAGTAGGAACTCTTCCCTTAAATAACATGACATCCTTCTAGACTCTTCTCACACACAAAAGATAATCCCCCCGTCCGACTGCAGTCAGTCCATTCATCCTTGACACCTCCCTGTTATCTTACTAGGGCATCTAGAAACTTCTCACACACAAAAGGTTAACTTCGCGTCCTTTGTTCCTGTCTAAGGTGGTAAACCATTATGCACTCCCCAGGTTGCCACACCACCACCCCCAGCAACTTAGATAGGACAAAAGGGTAACAGTCCACATGCTGTGATAAAACCATTAACATCAGTCCACATGCTGTAGAACAATCAACATCAGTCCGCATGCTGCTTGGGCTTCAGTCTTCTGCTGTATCTGCTGTAGCCAGGATTCGCTGCCTCCGTGGCGCTGCCATGCTGGGGGGCTGATGTCTGGGGGTGAAAACTTTTTGACTGTCCGTGTGGGTGCTCTGGAGAATCTTTTCTCTGGGAAGCGCCCCGTGGGGGTCTTCCACGCCGAGGGGCCCTCGCCAACAGCACTTGCTCGTCAGCCACAATGAAAGCAGGTTTGAGTCTGTCTTTGCCAATTTTTTCCCTCCTACCCCCCAAATCTAGCAAAAAATGCTTATCCCCTGTTTCTAGCACTCTAAACGGTCCATCATAAGGTGGGCGCAGTGGGGGGCGGTGGGCGTCGTGTCTGACAAACACGAACTCTGCGTTTTTCAAAGCTTTAGGCACAAAAGCGCACGGAAAACTGTGGTGGGCAGGGCCTGGCAGCGTGCTTGAGTCTATGCAACGCTGCAGCAGCTGAGACGGGGAGCTGCCCGGCGCAAGATTATCTGGCAGAAACTCCCCAGGCAGCTGGAGTGGTTGTGCAAAAACGAGTTCTGCTGGGGAAG
This sequence comes from Pholidichthys leucotaenia, assembly GCA_020510985.1. Classification (NCBI taxonomy): domain Eukaryota; kingdom Metazoa; phylum Chordata; class Actinopteri; order Cichliformes; family Pholidichthyidae; genus Pholidichthys; species Pholidichthys leucotaenia. Next base: position 102,773,512 of record CM035841.1, on the reverse strand, counting down.
CTTCCAGATCCTCTTTAGGCGCAGAACGTAACCCCAATAAAACCCATGGTAGCCTGTCTATCCAATTTGCATCCGTCAGTGAAGCCCTCAGAGCCGCTTTTAACGACCTATGAAAACGTTCGCATAACCCATTTGCCTGCGGGTTGTACGCGGTTGTGCGGTGAATTGAGACACCTAGGCTGCGGGCCATGGTTGACCAGAGTTCAGAAACAAATTGAGAGCCTCTGTCGGACGTAATGTCCGACGGAACTCCAAAACGCGCCACCCATGCTGTTAAAAACGCGCGCGCCACCTCCTCGGCCGTGGTTGCCGCCAGCGGAACCGCTTCTGGCCAGCGCGTGGTGCGGTCCACCATTGTCAGGAGATGCGTGTACCCCTGTGATAGCGGAAGGGGGCCAACGAGGTCCACATGGACATGGTCAAACCTCTTAGCCGGGATGCGAAACAGCTCCAAAGGAGCCTTCGTGTGTCTGTGAACCTTGGCTCGTTGGCACGCCACGCAGGCTGCCGCCCATTCTATCACTTGTTTGCGAAGGCCCGGCCACACATATTTCTCTCCTACCATTTTGACCGACGCGCGCACCCCTGGGTATGCTAAAGAGTGAACCGACTCAAACACGCGGCGGCGCCACGCGGCCGGAACCACAGGCCGTGGGCGACCCGTGGAGACGTCGCAGATTAAGGGGGGAATGCCGTTAAGCAGCGTCCTCTTCTCCAGCCTTAACCCTGTTGGTCCAGACTGGAGCGCGCGCACGTCCGCGTCACTAGCCTGCTCCGCGGCCATGGCTGCGTAATCCAACCCTACACAGACCGGGGCCACAACGGCGTGCGAGAGGCAGTCTGCCACTACATTCAGTTTGCCCGACACATATGCTGAATATCGGTAGTAAACTCTGAGATTGCGGCCAGCTGCCTCTGCTGCCGGCCCGACCAAAGTTCTGAAACTTTGGCCATCGCGAATGTTAGTGGCTTATGGTCAACGAACACAGTAAAATTGCGCCCTTCCAGCCAGAACTGGAAATGGCGAATGGCCAGGTGGAGAGCCAGCAACTCTCTGTCGAACGCGCTGTATTTACGTTCATTGTTGCACAAGGTTCTGCTGAAAAAGGCAAGCGGCTGCCAAGCCCCGGCGACGTGCTGCTCCATGACAGCCCCTATGGCCACATCTGAGGCGTCAGTGGTGAGGGCTATGCGGGCCGTTGGGTCTGGATGTGCCAACAATGCGGCGTTTGCCAGGGCTGCTTTAACTTCCGAGAACGCCTGCTCTCGTTCCGGGGTCCATTCGACCTTATTACTTAAAAGTTCACCATTCCCAAAAATTCTTGTAGCGCCCTGACCATCTGTGGTCGGGGAAAATCTGTCACTGCGCTAAAAAATCAATCCCCGTCACCCCGAACTGACATTTCGCTGGGTTGATTATTAAACCGTGCTCTTCCAACCTACGGAAAACCGTCGTGAGGTGGGTTTCGTATTCGTCTTCAGATGCGCTGGCTACCAAGATATCGTCCAGGTAGACGAACATGAAAGGGAGATCGTGCAGCACTGCATCCATCATGCATTGAAACGTCCGTGCTGCCCCTTTAAGCCCAAACGGCATGCGCAAGAACTCAAATAAACCAAACGGAGTTATTACTGCTGTTTTGGGTATGTCCTCAGCGCGCACTGGGACTTAGTGGTAACCACAGACCAAATCTATCTTAGAAAAAATGCGCGCTCCTGCGAGGTGAGCGGAAAAATCCTGAATGTGGGGAATTGGGTAGCGGTCATGCGCTGTAGCATTGTTTAACCTGCGGAAATCGCCGCAAGGTCGCTACGAACCTTCAGCTTTAGGGACCATGTGTAGCGGGGAAGCCCATGGGCTGTTTGAGCGCCTGATGATGCCAAACCTCTCTAGGTTAGCAAACTCCTTGCGCGCTATGGCCAGTTTAGCTGCGTCCAAGCGCCAAGGTCTTGCAAAAACGGGTGCCCCGGTGGTGGTGATAAAATGCTCCACCCCATGTTTAGCGATAGCTGCTGAAAACGTCGGGACTGTGAGTGCTGGGAACTGAGCGAGCAGTGTGTGGAACTTACCGCATGCTGCTGTGACGTTGGCTTGTGCTGTTGGCCGGGTCACTCGAGCTATACAGGGGAGAGAGTCAAAAGACAGTGCATTAACCAGGCGCCTGTTAGCCATATCTACCAACAACCCATGTGCACATAGAAAATCAGCCCCCAGTATATGGTAATCCAATGCTGCTACAACAAAAGTCCATTCAAATGTACGACCGTGTAGAGACAAGAGCAGAGTCCTCTCACCAAAGGTCTTAATGTCTGAGCCATTTGCTGCTGCCATCTCGGGGCCGCTGGTTCCTGCCAGCCGGTCAGCGTAGGTCGGCCGGATGAAACTCCTCTGTGCACCGGCTTCCACGAGGAAATGCCTCCCCGAGCGTGCATCCGTCAAATAGAGCAGCTTGTTCTCCTCCCCGAGGGTCGCGGCTGCTACCGACCCCCGGTCTTGGCGTTTCCCGAGCGCTTGAAACTGGCACGGTGGTATACATTTGCGTGCCCTCTCTGCAAAGCGGCGATGGTAGAAGCAAAGCGTGTCACCTCCACGTTCCTTGGCCTCTGCTGCTGCTGCCGTCGGTGGTTCTGCTGCTGCCATCGGTGGCTCCTCGCCTCCTTGTGTCGACGTGCCAGGCTCCGTCGCTGCCGCAATGGTCACAAAAGCCTTGGTGGCGACAATGATCCGGTCTGCCTCTCGGGCTAGCGCACGATATTCCCGTTTGGCCAGCAATGACGAATTGGCCAGGGCCGCTCTCGCCACTGTCGGAAGGTTCCTGAGGAAAATGTGGGTGAAGATGAAGTGGTCGTCGTCCGTGCCCTTTAACCTCAGCTTCTTCTCCATCATGTCCACGGCCTAACCGTCTCCCAACTCGGTCCGTGTCAGAAGCCTCTCTGCTCTCTCACCATCCGAGAGCGTGTAGTGCTGGATGAGGGCAGCCTTCAGCGTGTCATATTTGCCGTCGGCTGGTGGCTGATCGAGCAGGCTCTCAATGTGCTGAGCCGTGCTGGCATCGAGCGCTGCGACCACATAGTAGAATTTCGTATCATCCGCCGATATCCCTCGGAGGGCGAACTGCGCCTCGGTTAGGTGGAACCAGGAGCGCGGGTTGTGCTGCCAAAAATCAGGTAGTTTGATCGCTACAGCGCACGCGAAGCTGGGGGTTCCAGTCGAGGTTGGCTCCGGGGATCTTCCGTCATATTCCATGATTCGTCTTGGATCACCAGTGTGGAGCGTGTAAATAATGAGGCTGATTTGGTTCAAACGGTTTATTACACGACTCACACAAGGAGCATAGACAGAATGGCATACAAGTAGGAACTCTTCCCTTAAATAACATGACATCCTTCTAGACTCTTCTCACACACAAAAGATAATCCCCGTCTAGACTCTTCTCACACACAAAAGATAATCCCCCCGTCCGACTGCAGTCAGTCCATTCATCCTTGACACCTCCCTGTTATCTTACTAGGGCATCTAGAAACTTCTCACACACAAAAGGTTAACTTTGCGTCCTTTGTTCCTGTCTAAGGTGGTAAATCATTATGCACTCCCCAGGTTGCCACAAAGGCATCAATTTGCTGTTTCTGTTGAGTATCCTGGTCTAAAACCAAATTGGTGTGGATGAAGAAGTTGACTGTCTTGTAGATAGTCTTTCAGCTGTGTAGCTACAGCTTTTTCAAGAACCTTAGACAGGACTGGTAAAATAGAGATTGGGCGGTAATTGCATATATTGTCTTTACTGCCTGATTTATAAACTGGTATGACGACAGCTTTTTTCCAACCAGATGGAAATGTACTAGACCTAATGGAGAGATTAATGAGATGAGTCAGTGGTTTGATTAATATTTTGCTGTGCATTTTGAGAAAGGAAGTGCTCATATTGTAGATATTAGTTTTTGAGTTTGACAGTGTTTTAACAATGCCAGCAATTAACTCCTCATTTACCTCATCAATGTGAAAAGAAACTGTTGAAAGTATTGATTTTGTATTGTTGAGCACATTTGGCAGCACCAAGTGTTTTGTTAATTTTTCCACTGACTCCACAAAATATGAATTAAATTCGTTTGCCAATGTAGCCTTGTCACTGATGGTCTTGCCATTGATTCTAAGTTCCTTTACCCCCTTCTGAACATTATTTTAATTAGTTATTTAAATGCCTCCATAGGGAACTGTTGTTACCCTTTGCATGATGTATCAGTTTATTGTAATAAGATCTTTTGATTTTCGCAGCTCTTGTACCACTTTATTTCTTAAACTTTTGTAAACAAGGTGATCATTTTGTAGTTTAGAGGTTAATGATGTTTTCAATGCAGAGTCTCGCCTCTTCATAAGTTTTCTTATTTCATTATTTAACCATGGTAGGTTAATCTTCTGTTGTCTACTTTTAATTTGCTTTGTAAATTTTTCTATAGACTTTGTAATTGTTGCAGTTATAAAATTACAACAATCATCTACTTCATATATTGACATGAGCTGCTCCCAATTTTGATTCTTTAAGTGATGTTCAAACTCCACAGTTTTTGATTTGGGAATAATAAAATTTACTTTGTCAATATCAACTCCCCCAAAATACTGTAGTCGCTTTTTATTAATTTTTTTGACAGCAAGAACCATGTTATGATCTGAGAGACCAGTTACAAGATTATAGGTTCTGGTTATTCATTCTGGTTTATTAGCAAATACCATGTCAATAAGTGTTCTAGATTGTTTGGTTATCCTGGTGGGTCCTTTGATCATTTGTTGGTAATTAAATTTAGTCATGAGGCTTTTCAATTTCTGTTTGTCCTTTTTATCAGACCAGTTAATATTAAAGTCACCATAAAATATTATTTCTCTGCTCCTCTCAAGTTGTTTAACCAGATCACTGAATTCATTATAGAAAGAATTGTATGACGGTGGGTTGTACAATACTGCAATGTTGAAATTCATTACCGGTGAGAGACATACATTAACAGCTAAACATTCAAGTGAAGTATTCAAATCAACCAATTGACATTTAAATTTCTCTTTGATGTAAATTAAGACACCTCCTCCCCTCCCTACCTGCCTGTCTTTTCTAAAAAACACTGATAACCCACAATATCGATCATATTAGTGTTTATGTTGTGTAGCCAGCTTTCTGAAAGACAAAGATAGTCCAGATTTGAGTCCAACAACAACACCGAAATCTCATCTCTTTTGGGGATTATGCTCCGTATGTTTAAATGTCCGCCGAGGATCCCCTTTGGTTTAGCCTTTGTGTCCCAAAGAACTCGTGCATGATTAACAGTTTGGAAAAATAAATGTTGTTTTTGTTTTTGTACAGCTCGGTTTTCAAATCTCGCCTCATTTGCATTTTGTTTAACTGCTCCTGCTTCCAAAAGTTTGGACGTCGTAATTCCAGTTCATGGACAGAATCATGAAATAGATCTGAGCAAAAAGAGGCTTTCCGGCATGGACTCACTGTATATGACATCATAAAGACATGAAGGCAGCCTTGATGTATATGACATCATAAACACATGTTGCCTGATGTCTGTCACTGCATTTGACATCATAAAGACATGAAGGCAGGCCTGATGTATATGACATCATAAAGACATATTTGTCTATGTGCCGTGGGCTTGATGTATATGACATCATAAAGACATATTTGTCTATGTGCCTTGGGCTTGATGTATATGACATCATAAAGACATATTCCTCTATGTGCCGTCATATAGGCATCGCGAGTCATCCAATGATGCCTGAGTTCATGGTCTATATGACATCATAAAGACACATTTGTCTATGTGTCCTATGATGCCTGAGTTCATAGGACGGCCTATGATGTTCAGGCAGAGATCATAGGCCATCCTATGATGTCCTATGAAGCGTGACAGACGCACAGAGTTCTTGCTTTTATAAAAGCAAGATTTCTAAAAAAGATTTCTTGCTTTAAAGCAAAGCAAGAAATGGTCAAGAAATCTGTGTGTGTCTGTCACTCTTCATAGGAAATCATAGGATGGCCTATGATCTCTGCCTGAACATCATAGGACGTCCTATGAACTCAGGCATCATAGGACACGTAGACAAATGTGTCTTTAATGTCATACAGACCATGCGTCTTGAACCCAGGCATCATAGGACACATAGACAAATGTGTCTTTATGATGTCATATAGACCATGAACTCAGGCATCATAGGATGACTCACAATGCCTATATGATGGCACATAGACGAATATGTCTTTATGATGTCATATACATCAAGCCCACGGCACATAGACAAATGCGTCTTTATGATGTCATATCCATCAAGCTTGCCTTTATGTCTTTATGATGTCATATACAGTGACAGATATCAGGCAACATGTCTTTATGATGTCATATACATCAAGGCTGCCTTCATGTCTTTATGATGTCATATACAGTGAGTCCATGCCAGAAAGCTTCTTTTTGATCAGATCTATTTTCATGATCCTGTCCATGAACTAGAATTACGACGCACTTATCCCTCAACCAGTGGTCTCAACAAAGAAGAAGAAGAAGACTCACCAGATGGAGAGCAATAGAATGAGAACTGCTGCACGTCAGAAAGGATGCCGTGAACATGAAACACCTTAGGTTCCACCAGTACGCCGTAGGCATAACTGTGAACAACACAGCTGTCCGAGACAGGAAGAGACCCTTCAGTGGCCTGAATGAAGAAGACCCACCAGATGATGTCTATATGACGGCACATAGAACACATGACTCCCTACAAGACATTGTATATATAGTCACAGGTAAGCAACATAACACAGAACAGTGACAGGCAGGAGAAGAAGTAGCAAGCAGTGGCAAATAGCCCCAGATGGCAGGGCATATTTTGTGTGATTTTTATGTTTGGCTGCATACAAAAGCCATCACATGTGATTGCCACTTAGTGCTGTGTTGCTATACCAACTGTCGTGCAACTGGCAAGAATTCTATTCCAATGCATCCCCTCTACGGGCATGCACGGGTATGCACTAGTCATTTTAAAAGCATTTCCTTGAAGTATTTATGTTCATGAGTTTTATTTATATTTCATATTGCACTTGCAATAAAGTTGTTAATGAAACTTCAAGCATGTGATTTTCCTTTAAGGGGTAAAACGTATCTGTATTGGTATCGAAGAAAAAGTCCCATACTGTAAATTAATGGTATTGTATCAAAAGGAAAATTGCTGGTATCGCCCATCCCTGTTGTTAATGAGAAGGCAGCGGTAACGCCGGTTGCTGCCAGTACAGGTAAACAAAAATTTTTTTACTATTTTTTTCAAATTGCAAGATTTGCAGAGGCCAAGGCTCACAAGGTTAAATTTAAATATGACCAACTGTGCTCCCCAGGCATGCACAGGATATCTGAAGCTTCAAAGAAGATGACGCTTCATGAGATTAAATATAGTTTGTTTTATTAAGATCTCCATGAGCACTTGTATAAAACACTGGCTATTCTTCCTGTGGTCTAACATACCTGTATATATTCTCCCTTGTGTCTACAATGTACAGAGGAGGAAGCACAATAGATGCCTCTGCAAAATGGACCAGTCAGCAGACCATGAACAGGACCCAGCTGGCAAATGTGGGTAAGTCAATCCCTCCAGGATTTCATGGGATGTTTTTATGATTGTTATAGCACAAAAAGCCAGAATCTGTGGTTTTGTTTTTTTTTTTAAGTTGCAATAAAAGTTGTGATGTTTTGAGAGTTCTTTTTGTACTAAAAGTTGTGGGAAGAATTACAAATGTTAAAGCAGATGCTTTTTTCCATAGTTTACTGCAATGATATTCTGTATAACACCACAAGAAAAGCACAGGCTTGTCAAAAAATTCCCATTAAAGTTATTTTTAAAATAAGCAGAAACTGCTGCTATACAGAAAAACTTTTGTGCAACAACAAATACAGACTTTAACACAATTAAGTGAGAATGAAGTAGCTACTCATAAATTTGTCATAAAAATGACCAACACTGTCAGCTACTCTTGCTGAGAACTTGAAAAGGATGAAAAAATAACTATCCATTACAACAGCTAAATTGCACTGAATGCAATTTGGAAATTTTGGCAGCGCCTTAATTTGAAAACTCCCCAACTGCAGCAGTGCCCAACCACTTGGTACAGTGTGCAGAGAAAAAAGAAATATTTTTTTCTGTTGCTCTGTATTGTCTATCCAAGTCTGTGTTTTTCTGAAAAAAATTACTGAATATTCTGTCTTTCTATGCCTGACTCCTACCTGTCTGTCTATCTGCTGCACGTCTTGGCACACTCCTGTCTCATCAGATACTCATCTTTCCTTTACTGGGAAGAGGGGCTCTCCTTTGGGTTTGCCGGGGGCATGCATTGGTCCATGTCAGGACCAGAGATTCACAGCTTTAAAGCTCATTGACAAGATGTAGTAATGAGTTTACCTCTAAAGATGTATAAAATGTTCAAACACTGGCTGTAGTGTTAGATTTGCTCGTTTGTGGTTTTACGGCATCTCTCCTCATGCACACTCCCACATCAGGGTGCTTTTCAGGCAGGCGGACTTTTTTCAACACAAAGCCGGCACTTCGTACATGCGGTCAGGACGGAGACGTCCACCAGCGGGCCGGGGAGCATGGAGGATGGGACGGTATGGTAAAACTCACTGGTGAGTGTTCTTTTTAATTACACACTGTTTTCTGCTGATGTGTTCCATTAATACTCACTGTAAACAGAAGTGAGTGCGGTGCAGTGACACATTTGATTGGTTAGACTGAGTGTTTGAGTGCTACTCAGGGACAAATCTGATTGGCGAAATTGGTGGAAGTTGACCAGGATTGGCCAAAATTGCGGGAAAGTTGCAATGATTGGACAAAGTTGCAAGGTCGCTCAAAAGATGTGGCAATGGCTTGATTTTGTGTGAACTAGTGTGATCGCAATATTGTGAAATCTTGGAGGGACTGGTAAGTATGAACAAACAACAGATCTTCCACGTGAATTGTTGTTGGTTTTATATAATAAACAAGAGTCTACATTCAATTTGTTAAACTTCTTTGTTTTTTCTACAGATGTAATTCCTGATCCCTGAATGATGTCATCATTTGAAGACTTCTGAGGACAGTAAGTTTCAGGTAGGATTTCAATAAGGCCTGAAAAGAAAGTGTAGAACAAAGAAAAAGTAGGGCTGTGGCGGTTCGTTTTAACCCCACAACAGACTAAGGACACTCAGCCCTCTTTTCTCTGTTTTTCTGCTGCATTACTGAGAAGCAATGTGCCATTCATGTATTTGTGATGCAAACATGCATGTGTTGTGATGTAATGCGCCATTCTGTATAGTGTGCATATGGCTTGTCCTTACTGTGCTTTTTCTGAGCATCTTAGATGTGCTTTGGTGTATTAATGTCTACAGGTAGACGAGTTTCTTCTGTCTCACCTATGTGATGTTAATCGATGCCTTTCATCCTTTGTACTCATGCGTCCTGTCCTTACTGTGACCTAGAGACTCAGATCAATATGTAGATGTGCTTGTTAGCCTCTTTGTCTTGCACTTAGAGCGAGGTCTAGCTAATCTGCCCATTGTGATGTATGGCTTACAAATGCAAATACCTCCTGCCTGTTCTGTTGTCCCTTTGATCATTCTAGACTGTGGGGTATGTCTTTTTGATGTATTGTTATGATCAAGTATTTAAGGTGCAACTCTGTAACGCAATCTCTCTCTTACTCTCTCACTCTGATCCTGCAACTGGCGGACACACTGTGTCTGCCTCTCCTGCTCTGATAGCCTAGGGATCCCGCTCCGGGCTGCTCCACTATGCACCGGAGAGGGGATCCCGTGAAGGCGACATGATTAATAAAACCTGCTTAAAACCACAGCACTGCTGCTTATTTTTGCATGCCGCTTCACTGGTGACCCCTTGAACATGCACACGTTTTGTGCGAAAGCAACCTTCCGAGCTGGACAGCCACACAGCTGCGTTGGTGGCCCCTTGAAGACGCACACGCTTTGTGCAACGCAGCCTTGTTTTGGATGGCCACGCTGGCGAACCGACGCTGAAGAAAACGAGCGGCCAGCGAACGCAACACCCGGGCATGAATGCTCCGTCGCAGCGGCCTACTGGTTCCCCCTCCCTGCGGCTTCAGGGAGACTTCGACGCGGAGCCAACACAGGCGAGCCGTTCTCCGGACATCACCCACGACCGGGTAAACTGCAGAAAACGTCATGGCGCGACCCTCGCCTGAGATCTGCACCACCACGCACGGGACGCATACGGCTCTACAGACCCCCATCATCCTTCGCCGCTACAAACAGAGCCTTCAGGGCTGCTCTCACACCTGGAGGCACGCACGCAGCGTGCTTGAAGGATTTGTTAATGGTCTCAGCCACGGCACACATAGGGAATTCAGCGGTTTTGCGGTTCCCGAGGCTTTAGGGTTACGCCTGAACCTAAAGTCAACACGCCAGTCCCTCTGCCCTCATCACAGCCGCCATTCAGCCTCGTCTTTTCTTCATGGCCGCACGAGCGACAACGATCATCTCCTCCCTCTCACCGCTCCAACGCAGCTGCACGAGCCCGGGGCACCAAGATCGTCTATTTCCTCTCACCGCTCCAACGCACCATGGCCAAATCTACAGCAACAGCTCAACCCGGATTATATCGGCGCCGTCTGCGCTGATCTCCGCCAAGTTTCTGCACCCTGACTCGCCACTCCAGCGGCCCCTCCCAAGCACGAACCCCCGCGCACGCATCGGGGAGTTACAAGGACGGCGCATCACGCATGGGACAAGTAATGGCTCCACAGACTGCCTTCCTCCTTCGCCGCTGCCTTTCAGGGCTGCTCGCTCACCTGAGGCATGCATGCAGCATACTGGAAGGATTTGTTAACAGTCTCAGCCACGCCACAGACCGCCATCGTCCTCCGCCGCTGCCCACAGAACCTTCAGGGCTGCTCGTTCACCTGAAGCAAGCACGCAGCTCGCCACTGGATTTTTTAATGGTCTTAGCCACGGCACAACGGGATTTCAGCCGTCAGCTGTTCCCGGGAGCTTTGGGGTTGCTTCAGCACCCAAAGCCAACAGTCCCTATGTTTTGTTTACTTTTTTTCTTACAGCCACCCCTGCTTTTCTTCATGGCCACGAGAGGAGTCAGAGACTAGTTTTTCTTCTTGTGATCTCCGCACGTGCAACGGGACAACCCCTCGACGTCACGGAGCAGCAAGCAATTTTTGCGCGGCTCAGGACGATTTCACAGCTCCTGCCGGCACTTACCACCCCTCCCCTCCCTCCCCCTCCGCCTGCAGCGAGCTTCTCCCACAGCTCGCCCACACAGATGGATTATCGAGGTCGCGGCCCCCTGCCGCGTCCTCTGGGGGGGAGCGTGTGGCGGTTCGTTTTAACCCCACAACAGACTAAGGATACTCAGCCCTCTTTTCTCTGTTTTTCTGCTGCATTACTGAGAAGCAATGTGCCATTCATGTATTTGTGATGCAAACATGCATGTGTTGTGATGTAATGCGCCATTCTGTATAGTGTGCATATGGCTTGTCCTTACTGTGCTTTTTCTGAGCATCTTAGATGTGCTTTGGTGTATTAATGTCTACAGGTAGACGAGTTTCTTCTGTCTCACCTATGTGATGTTAATCGATGCCTTTCATCCTTTGTACTCATGCGTCCTGTCCTTACTGTGACCTAGAGACTCAGATCAATATGTAGATGTGCTTGTTAGCCTCTTTGTCTTGCACTTAGAGCGAGGTCTAGCTAATCTGCCCATTGTGATGTATGGCTTACAAATGCAAATACCTCCTGCCTGTTCTGTTGTCCCTTTGATCATTCTAGACTGTGGGGTATGTCTTTTTGATGTATTGTTATGATCAAGTATTTAAGGTGCAACTCTGTAACGCAATCTCTCTCTTACTCTCTCACTCTGATCCTGCAACTGGCGGACACACTGTGTCTGCCTCTCCTGCTCTGATAGCCTAGGGATCCCGCTCCGGGCTGCTCCACTATGCACCGGAGAGGGGATCCCGTGAAGGCGACATGATTAATAAAACCTGCTTAAAACCACAGCACTGCTGCTTATTTTTGCATGCCGCTTCACTGGTGACCCCTTGAACACGCACACGTTTTGTGCGAAAGCAACCTTCCGAGCTGGACAGCCACACAGCTGCGTTGGTGGCCCCTTGAAGACGCACACGCTTTGTGCAACGCAGCCTTGTTTTGGATGGCCACGCTGGCGAACCGACGCTGAAGAAAACGAGCGGCCAGCGAACGCAACACCCGGGCATGAATGCTCCGTCGCAGCGGCCTACTGGTTCCCCCTCCCTGCGGCTTCAGGGAGACTTCGACGCGGAGCCAACACAGGCGAGCCGTTCTCCGGACATCACCCACGACCGGGTAAACTGCAGAAAACGTCATGGCGCGACCCTCGCCTGAGATCTGCACCACCACGCACGGGACGCATACGGCTCTACAGACCCCCATCATCCTTCGCCGCTACAAACAGAGCCTTCAGGGCTGCTCTCACACCTGGAGGCACGCACGCAGCGTGCTTGAAGGATTTGTTAATGGTCTCAGCCACGGCACACATAGGGAATTCAGCGGTTTTGCGGTTCCCGAGGCTTTAGGGTTACGCCTGAACCTAAAGTCAACACGCCAGTCCCTCTGCCCTCATCACAGCCGCCATTCAGCCTCGTCTTTTCTTCATGGCCGCACGAGCGACAACGATCATCTCCTCCCTCTCACCGCTCCAACGCAGCTGCACGAGCCCGGGGCACCAAGATCGTCTATTTCCTCTCACCGCTCCAACGCACCATGGCCAAATCTACAGCAACAGCTCAACCCGGATTATATCGGCGCCGTCTGCGCTGATCTCCGCCAAGTTTCTGCACCCTGACTCGCCACTCCAGCGGCCCCTCCCAAGCACGAACCCCCGCGCACGCATCGGGGAGTTACAAGGACGGCGCATCACGCATGGGACAAGTAATGGCTCCACAGACTGCCTTCCTCCTTCGCCGCTGCCTTTCAGGGCTGCTCGCTCACCTGAGGCATGCATGCAGCATACTGGAAGGATTTGTTAACAGTCTCAGCCACGCCACAGACCGCCATCGTCCTCCGCCGCTGCCCACAGAACCTTCAGGGCTGCTCGTTCACCTGAAGCAAGCACGCAGCTCGCCACTGGATTTTTTAATGGTCTTAGCCACGGCACAACGGGATTTCAGCCGTCAGCTGTTCCCGGGAGCTTTGGGGTTGCTTCAGCACCCAAAGCCAACAGTCCCTATGTTTTGTTTACTTTTTTTCTTACAGCCACCCCTGCTTTTCTTCATGGCCACGAGAGGAGTCAGAGACTAGTTTTTCTTCTTGTGATCTCCGCACGTGCAACGGGACAACCCCTCGACGTCACGGAGCAGCAAGCAATTTTTGCGCGGCTCAGGACGATTTCACAGCTCCTGCCGGCACTTACCACCCCTCCCCTCCCTCCCCCTCCGCCTGCAGCGAGCTTCTCCCACAGCTCGCCCACACAGATGGATTATCGAGGTCGCGGCCCCCTGCCGCGTCCTCTGGGGGGGGAGCGTGTGGCGGTTCGTTTTAACCCCACAACAGACTAAGGATACTCAGCCCTCTTTTCTCTGTTTTTCTGCTGCATTACTGAGAAGCAATGTGCCATTCATGTATTTGTGATGCAAACATGCATGTGTTGTGATGTAATGCGCCATTCTGTATAGTGTGCATATGGCTTGTCCTTACTGTGCTTTTTCTGAGCATCTTAGATGTGCTTTGGTGTATTAATGTCTACAGGTAGACGAGTTTCTTCTGTCTCACCTATGTGATGTTAATCGATGCCTTTCATCCTTTGTACTCATGTGTCCTGTCCTTACTGTGACCTAGAGACTCAGATCAATATGTAGATGTGCTTGTTAGCCTCTTTGTCTTGCACTTAGAGCGAGGTCTAGCTAATCTGCCCATTGTGATGTATGGCTTACAAATACAAATACCTCCTGCCTGTTCTGTTGTCCCTTTGATCATTCTAGACTGTGGGGTATGTCTTTTTGATGTATTGTTATGATCAAGTATTTAAGGTGCAACTCTGTAACGCAATCTCTCTCTTACTCTCTCACTCTGATCCTGCAACTGGCGGACACACTGTGTCTGCCTCTCCTGCTCTGATAGCCTAGGGATCCCGCTCCGGGCTGCTCCACTATGCACCGGAGAGGGGATCCCGTGAAGGCGACATGATTAATAAAACCTGCTTAAAACCACAGCACTGCTGCTTATTTTTGCATGCCGCTTCAGGGCCCCATTTCTGTCTTTGCTTGGGCCCCAAATGGACTAAGTCCGCCCCTGTGTGTGTGTGTGTGTGTGTGTGTGTGTGTGTGTGTGTGTGTGTGTGTGTGTGACCAGCCATCATTTTTCGACATAAGGTGGACTGAGAAAGTGGACAGTTTACCTTTGCAGAACAATGAAAAACTGCAGATTGATTTAACAAGTTTTTGTTGAAATGTCAAATCCAGGGAGATGTAAAAAATTTTGTTGCGATCAAAACATCCATGATTTAAAATATTTTTCAATTACCCACAATATACCCCTGTAAAGACCTCAAGTCATCCATCTTCTACCGCTTTTCTGGAGGTCCGGGTTGCGAAGGCAGCAGTTCAAGCAGAGAAGCCCAGACTTCATATGACCTCAAGTCATATGGGTTGATAAAAGAACACAAAGAATTGCACAACCAAAAACCCTGCAAATTCTGTTTTAAATTCGTCATAAGTAAAGTCTGCCTTAAAGTTATAAACAGCAGAAGCTATGAAAAAAAAAAAACTTTTTTCAGGTCACAACAGATGATAAAAGGTTTAATTGAATAAAATAATTTAACTGTTGGTAAATATCACGTACAAGTTGTGGGATGTTTACAGAAGCAAGTTGTGGGATGTTTACAGAAGCGATTCATGCAGACAGTCATTAGAACGCTGTTGTATGGTCATTTAAAAAAAGTAACACAAAATGGAAAATATAAAATGCTTCATAGGAGAAATGTTAAATGTAACCCGTGCTGGCAAAATGAGTCAGAATGCGCACCGCGTCATTATGAGCTGCAGGCACAAGAAGTCATAAATCATCATTCTGTAGCGCCCATAATTGTAACCTTATGTAGCTCACATATTTGACTGCATAGGCTCAAACACAGAAAGACTTTAAGCTTGCAGTGTGTATTGACATCACGCCTCAGATGGACAATGGGTCTGGACCACCTGCGGACTCGGAAGGAAGACAGATGATCGGGGGCGAGATTCTGAAAGGGTTGTCTGACCCCCTGGGGTCAGACGGAAGAGCAAAGAGGACTCTGAAGTGATTAATTGTAAATAGAAGGATTTGACTTGTGTGTGAGATTCTGTTTTTGATGTGTGGGTATAAATGTGTGGGGGTTTACCGCAGCTCTCCCTCTTTTTTCCTGACTGAGAGAGAGAGCTGGGGACGTGAAATGCAATAAACCAATACTGAGAAATAATCCAGTCTCATCATTTCGTGATCCCCACATTGGTGACCAAGACGTAAGATGCCGGGGGAACGTTACCCTGACCCGGATTCATCGGAGACCGCCCGCACGAGTGCAGGCTCGATTAAGCTCCCCGAGTTCTGGCAAGACGACCCACACTCATGGTTCCAACACGCAGAATCGCGGTTCGTGCTTGGGGGAATATCAGTAGATGACACCAAGTTTCATAATGTCATTGCAAGACTCGACAGCCGCACAGCTCGATGTGTGCGGAGCCTGGTGCAGCAGCCGCCCGCTGCTGGCAAATACGACGCACTGAAAGCCGCCCTCATCGAGAGTTTTGTGCCATCAGCCGAGGTGAGGGCCAGGCGGCTTCGGGACCTGCGCGACAGAGGAGGACGCAGGCCGACCGACCTCATGGAAGACATGCTGCAGCTGATCGGGACAGACAATGATGCGTTTCTGTTCAAACACATCTTCTTGAGGACCCTCCCAGCACACATGAGGGGTACCCTGTCCGGCATGAGGTGTGTGAACCAGCAAGACTTCCGCGCGCTGGCCAAGGAAGCGCAGCGGCTCCTCGACACCTGCGACGAGCAGGAGACTTCCGTGGCAGCAGCAGACCTCGGCGCGGCGGCTGGGGGCAGTGAGGAGCCGGAGGCAGTAGAAGCAACCCCAGCGACGACGGCAGCGGCGCGGTCCCGAAGCAGAGGAGGGGACGACCTCTGTTTTTACCATCGACGCTTCACTGAGAAGCGTACAGATGCATCCCGCCGTGCAGTTTCAAGAAACAGGGAAACGCCCGGGCCGGGGGTCGTTAGCAGCTTCGACTCTCGGTGAACAGAACAAGCTGCTTTATTTGACAGATGCGGGCTCCGGGCGGCAATTCCTCGTGGACACCGGAGCCCAGAGGAGTTTCATCACCGCGACCTATGCGGACCGTGTGGCTGGGCCCCGCGGAGACGGAGCAACGGCGGCGAACGGTTCATCTATCAAAACTTTCGGGGAAAGGACTCTGCGCCTGTCCTTGCACGGCCGCACCTATGAATGGACTTTCATAGTAGCGGCGGTGAGTTTCAACATGCTAGGCGCTGACTTTTTGTGCTCACATGGCTTGTTAGTGGATCTGGTTAATAGACGCCAAGTAAATGCACTATCTTTTTATTCTATCCCTTGTGCAGTTGAGTGTCCCCGCCGCCAGTACAGACCAACGTCGCCACAGCAGGCGGTAAGTTTCACACTCTTCTAACCCAGTTCCCAGCACTCACAGTTCCCACGTTTTCAGCTAAGGTTGCGAAGCACGGGGTGGAGCACTTTATCACCATGGTTGGCCCACCAGTTTTTGTGAAAGCTCGGCGCTTGGATGCAACTAAGCTCTCCATTGCGCGCGAGGAGTTCGCCAACCTGGAAAGGTTGGGCATAATTCGCCGCTCGAAGAGCCCTTGGGCCTCCCCGCTGCATATGGTTCCTAAGGCTGACGGCTCGTGGAGACCTTGTGGTGATTACCGCAGGTTAAACAATGCCACAGCACAGGACCGCTACCCAATTCCGCATATCCAGGATTTTTCGGTGCACTTAGCGAAGGCGCGCATTTTTTCTAAAATAGACCTGGTCCGCGGTTATCATCAGGTCCCGGTCCGACCAGAGGACATTCCCAAAACAGCGGTAATAACCCCGTTCGGACTTTTTGAATTTTTACGCATGCCTTTTGGCCTTAAAGGCGCCGCGCAAACCTTCCAACGAATGATGGATGCCGTGTTGCGCGACCTCCCTTTTGTTTTTGTCTACTTGGACGACATTTTAGTCGCCAGTGCCTCCGAGGAGGAAAACGAAAAACACCTCACGACGGTTTTTCAGAGGTTGGGAGCGCACGGGTTGATAATTAACCCGGCCAAGTGCCATTTTGGCGTAGCGCAAATCGATTTTTCAGGACACCGCGTCTCCCCAGCGGGAGCAGTCCCTCTACCGGCCAAAGTACGTGCAGTGGCAGAGTTTCCCCAGCCACAAACGGTCAAAGCGTTGCAAGAATTTTTAGGAATGGTAAATTTTTATAACCGTTTCATACCCCACGCAGCGCAGCTTATGCAACCGTTATACACCGCGCTTAAAAAGCAGAAGCCCTCCAATGTGATCAAGTGGTCCCCGGAGCGGGAGCGCGCATTCATGGAGGTTAAAAAGGCACTTGCAGACGCAGCACTGCTGGCTCACCCAGACCCATCAGCCCGCATAGCGTTAACCACCGACGCGTCAGATGTGGCCATAGGGGCCGTTGTAGAGCAGCAGGTCGCCGGGGTTTGGCAGCCGCTCGCTTTTTTCAGCAGATCCTTGCGCGATGCTGAGCGGAAATACAGCGCGTTTGACAGGGAGCTGCTAGCGCTCCACCTGGCCATTCGCCATTTCCAGTTCTGGCTGGAAGGGCGGCGTTTCACCGCGTTTGTCGACCACAAACTGCTCACTTTTGCAATGTCCAAAATTTCAGAACCGTGGTCAGGATGGCAGCAGAGACAGCTGGCCGCAATTTTGGAATTTACCACTGATATTCAGCACGTAGCCGGTAAGCTCAATGTAGTAGCGGACTGTCTCTCACGTGCGGTAACAGCGCCTGTCCACACGGATGCAGATTGTACTACCGCAGCCGCGGGGCGGGGTAACAGCGTGGACGCGCACGCGGCCCCTGTTCACGTGGGGATAGATTATGCAGCCATGGCGGCGGAGCAGAGCGGAGACGCAGACGTGCGCGCGCTCCTGTCTGGACCAACAGGGTTAAGGCTGGAGAGCAGGAGTTTACAAACCGGCTCGCCCCCCCTAATCTGCGACGTATCCACCGGGCGGCCGCGCCCGGTGGTACCGGCTGCTTGGCGCCGTCGCGTTTTTGACGCGGTGCACTCCCTGGCGCACCCAGGAGTACGCGCTTCTGTGAAATTGGTAGCAGAGAAGTTTGTTTGGCCGAGCCTGCGCAAGCACGTGAAAGAGTGGGCGAAAGCCTGCATGGCTTGCCAGCGGGCCAAAGTCCACAGGCACACGAAGGCCCCTTTAGAACCGTTCCACATTCCGGCTAAGAGGTTCGATCATGTGCACGTAGACCTAGTGGGCCCCCTACCGCCGTCACAAGGGTTCACACATCTCTTGACAATGGTGGACCGAACCACACGTTGGCCGGAAGTGGTCCCGTTAACATCGACCACAGCGGCAGAGGTGGCTCGCGCTTTTTTAACAGCCTGGGTAGCGCGGTTCGGGGTTCCGTCGGATATTAGGTCCGATAGGGGACCTCAATTTGTGTCAGAACTGTGGTCAGCAATGGCCAGCAGCTTAGGAGCGGCAGTCCACCGCACTACTGCTTATCACCCCCAGGCCAATGGTTTATGCGAGCGTTTTCACAGGTCTTTGAAGGCAGCCCTCAGAGCGTCACTCACGGATGCAGATTGGGTAAACAAACTACCATGGGTTTTATTGGGGTTGCGTTCGGCGCCCAAAGAGGACTTAGATGCCTCACCCGCGGAATTCGTTTTTGCACAACCTCTCAGGCTGCCCGGCAAGGTCCTACCAGCCCATGCGGCACCAGGGCGCCCCCCGGCGTGGGGACCTCTGATTGGCATGGGAGCAGAAATGCTCCCGGGCCCCGCTCATTACACTTTTCCGCATGTTTTTGTTCCCAAAGCTTTACAAAACGCTGAATTTGTTTTTGTCAGGCACGACGCTCAGCGACACAGTCTCCGCCCACCATATGACGGTCCATTTCGAGTGCTGGAAACCGGGGTTAAATATTTTGTGCTAGATTTGGAGGGCAGGAAAGAAACAATCAGTATTGATAGATTAAAGCCTGCCTTTGTGTTGCATGACGAATCTGTACGACCGGCGAGGGTGCCTCGACGCGGCAGATCCCCCAGGGAACGGCCCCTGGAGCCCCCGCAGGGGACAAATAACCTTCCTCATTCCACAGATTCGCCGCAGGACGGCACAACACAGACTGTGAAACCTGCGTACAGCAGGTTCGGGAGGAGGTTGAAGCCTAGACTACGTGCAGAGTGATGTGTGTTTTGATCAAACTGTGTAGGTTGTGCTGTAGATTCTGCAGGTGGGGGGTGACATATGCTGTATTGCCATTAGGATACTGTTATTGTGTGTCCATTCTTTGGCGTTTGGGGGGGGGAGGTGATGTAGCGCCCATAATTTTAACCTTATGTAGCTCACATATTTGACTGCATAGGCTCAAACACAGAAAGACTTTAAGCTTGCAGTGTGTATTGACATCACGCCTCAGATGGACAATGGGTCTGGACCACCTGCGGACTCGGAAGGAAGACAGAGGATCGGGGGCGAGATCCTGAAAGGGTTGTCTGACCCCCTGGGGTCAGACGGAAGAGCAAAGAGGACTCTGAAGTAATTAATTGTAAATAGAAGGATTTGACTTGTGTGTGTGATTCTGTTTTTGATGTGTGGGTATAAATGTGTGGGGGTTTACCGCAGCTCTCCCTCTTTTTTCCTGACAGAGAGAGAGCTGGGGACGTGAAATGCAATAAACCAATACTGAGAAATAATCCAGTCTCATCATTTCGTGATCCCCACAACTCTTTCTTTGTTTGCTAGCGGCAAGTCCCTGGAAAACCCCCATGAGTGCCTGGTATCATCGGAAAGCTTAGAAAACGTACTTTCTAAAAATATACATGTTTTGGCAGAAGATGTAACTTCTGACCGATTGAACGCAAGTTTTATACCTAGCCAAAATATAAACAAATTGTCTTTTTCTGGGTCCATTTTTGCACACTTCCTACAAATTAAATATTATTTTGAAGGTCTTTCAATACAGAATATGGAAAAAAAAGTTACCTCAGTTTCGATAATTTCCTTAAAATAACTAACTAACTAACTAACTAACCTGCACTTATATAGCGCTTTTCTAGCAACAAATCTGCCAGTATCATCACAAATTAAACTCTAATCGTACAAACAAACCATACAGATAAGTTCTTTTTTTTAAACTTCTTAAACTCAACATTTTTTTAATATAGTTTTGTCATTATTGGGTTGTTGATTAAGAAAGGAGGGAGGTGCATCCAAAAACGCACATTTGAAGGGTTACTTTTTGATCAGTTCAAGCTATTCCCAGTTTGCCTGAAGACCTCTGGATTGCCACTGCACTGTTTTTGGCTACTCCGGCTTGACCCCCCCAACGGGCTTGGGAATTAACCAGCCTCTAGCACGCCATTGGCTAGGTTACCAAACCCACCCTCTCTGCTCACTGCTCGCTTGCTAACGTCACCTCACTATGCTTTAGTGCTTTGCCCGCTAACCCACAGTCATGGTGAGTTTTTTTTCTTTTTCATTGTTTAATTTTCTGATTTTATTTAATGATCCAATTTTTGCACACGCCACGGTGTAGTTTCATTGGTTGACCGTAGGGGTACGCCTCTAGCTCATCAGGCCAGGCCGTCAACCCCCCACCCCCACCCTGCCACTCATTGGCTGAGGTTTCCGTCAGCCTGCCCCAGGGCAGCTGTGGCTGCTGAAGTAGCTTGCCACTACCATTGTCTGTCTGGAGTGAATGAATAATGTACCTATTTGTAAAGCGTCTTAGAGTATATATGATAAAGCGCTATATAAAATCGATGCATTATTATTATTATTATTAAACATCAAATATCATCCAACAGTTTGACGATTGGTCGCAGCCACAGGTGTCAGTCACAAGTTAAAAAAGGTTAAAGGTCATGTGAGAATGGAGGGGTGTGGGAGGTCAAAGGTCACCATCTATCACTTTTTGACATATAGTGGCCTATTGGCATCTTCTAACAAACTATTGTTGCTAACATTATTAACAAGCTAAACTGATGTTGGTTACTGTTTATATCAACTGATGATAATAAAAATAGATTTGTATTTTATTTAAGAAATATAAATTATCCACCGTAGTATCAGTACGTGGCCATGGTTACCATGGTAATGCACGGAGGAGGGGGCCGATGTTACAGGGTGTTTACTGATCCAAGATGGCGCCCACAGTGGTCGCCATGGTGCTTCGCTGCGTTTTTCTTTATATGTTTTTGTTCGTCAATTGTGTGTCTGCCAGCTCTTACACCCGTGAAGAGCTACTAAATATCAGGACTTTCACTCCCACGGACCTACTCCCAGTTTTTTTGGCTCCTGCCGCCGATCTGGTTCACTTTTTAGCCCAAAAAGTGAGACGGCGAAAGAGAGGAAGGCGAGCGGGCGCTCTCGTGCGGCTTCGCAGGAGAGGCACGCGCACGGCTTTGCCTGGCATATTTCTGTCCAATGTCAATTCTCTCTTTAACAAGGTAGAGGAACTGAGACTGCTGATGCAATTCAAGGACCTCTCCACCTTGTGTGCTCTCTGTTTTAATGAGACCTGGCTTAAGGAATCAACTCCGGACAGCGCGCTCCTCCTCGAGGGATTTCAGCTGTTTCGTGCTGATCAAGACACAGAGCTCTCCGGTAAGACCACAGGAGGAGTCTGCTTTTACATCAACAGCAGCTGGTGCTCTGATGTAACGGTGATCTCCCAACACTGTTCTCCCGCTCTGGAATATCTATTCATTAACTGCAAGCCTTTTTATTCCCCGCGTGAGTTTGCTTCATTCATCCTCGCCGCTGTTTACGTCCCGCCCGACGCAGACGCGCGCGAGGCTCAGCGCGCGCTCGCGGATCACATTCAACAAACGGAGCAGACTTTCCCGGACTCTCTGGTTATTGTGGTTGGCGACTTTAACCAGAGTAACCTGAGCCACGATCTCCCCCGTTACAAACAGTTTATTAAATGCCCCACCAGAGGAAAGAACACGCTGGATCACTGTTACACTACAGTGAAGGATGCGTATCGCGCTGTTCCCCGCGCTGTGCTCGGACTATCTGATCACGTGATGGTCCACTTGATTCCCACATACAGACAGAGACTGAAGCTCACTAAACCTGTTGTGAGCACTACGAGGAAATGGACCAGTGAAG
The DNA here is from genome assembly GCA_020510985.1 of Pholidichthys leucotaenia. Classification (NCBI taxonomy): domain Eukaryota; kingdom Metazoa; phylum Chordata; class Actinopteri; order Cichliformes; family Pholidichthyidae; genus Pholidichthys; species Pholidichthys leucotaenia. Next base: position 102,751,080 of record CM035841.1, on the reverse strand, counting down.
CTGGGGAGAAGCTGAGCACGTGCATGGAAATAACTGACTGGAGCATGTTTAAAGGAGCCACGCATGATCTGAATGAGTACACGGACACTGTGAACTCATATATCCACTTTTGTGAGGAGAGCATTCTTCCATCGCGCACCAGGGTGAGGTACTCCAATGACAAGCTCTGGTTCACTGCTAAGCTCAGACAGATCAGGAAGGAGAAGGAAGCAGCGTTGAAAAGTGGAGACAGGGGCTGCTACAGGGAGGTCAAATATCGGTTTAGCAGAGAACTGAGGAGAGCTAAGTCTGTGTACTCTGAGAGACTCCAGCAGCAGTTCACTGCTAACGACTCTGCTTCTGTGTGGAGAGGACTGAGGCAAATCACCAACTATCGGCCTCAGGCTTCTAAAGGTCATGATGACAAAGCCCTTTGTCAAAGACTGTCCCAACACTATGCCCGTTTTGACACCTCGTCAGCTGTGTCCATCTCCCCCCCTCCCCCCAGCGCCACTGCCTCCACGGTCCCCACTTCATCAAAGGCGCCCGCCCCCCTCCTCCCCCCCTGCCCTTGTCATTAGTGAGCAGGACATGCACAGACAGTTCTCCAGACTGAACCCGCGCAAGGCCCCCGACCCGGACGGCGTGTCTCCCTCCACCCTGAGACACTGTGCGGAAGAGCTGGCTCCTGTCTTCACAGACATTTTTAACACCTCCCTGAAGTTATGCCACATGCCGACCTGCCTCAAAACCTCCACCATCATCCCTGTCCCCAAGAAGCCATGGATCACTGGACTTAACGACTACAGACCTGTAGCGCTCACCTCTGTAGTCATGAAGTCCTTTGAGCGCCTGGTCCTGCCCCACCTCAAGACCATCACCACTCCCCTCCTGGACCCGCTGCAGTTTGCCTACAGAGCCAACAGGTCTGTGGACGACGCAGTCAACCTGGCCCTCCACTCCATCCTGCAGCACCTGGACTCCCCGGGAACCTACGCCAGGATCCTGTTTGTGGACTTCAGCTCTGCATTCAACACCATCCGCCCCACTCTGCTCCAGGACAAGCTGTCCCTGCTCAACGTGCCTGACTCCCTCTGCAGGTGGATCACCGACTTCCTGATGGACCGGAGGCAGCATGTGCGGCTGGGAAAGACTGTCTCAGACTCCGTCAGCATCAGCACCGGATCACCCCAGGGCTGTGTACTTTCCCCCCTACTCTTCTCCCTGTATACCAACTCCTGCACCTCCAGCCACCAGTCTGTCAAGCTGATCAAGTTTGCGGACGACACCACCCTCATCGGGCTCATCTCCAACGGCGACGAGTCCGTCTACAGGAGAGAGGTGGCCCAGCTGGCGTCCTGGTGCAGCCACAACAACCTGCAGCTGAACGCTCTGAAGACAGTGGAGATGATTGTGGACTTCAGGAAAGTCACAACCCCTCTGCCCCCCCTTACCCTCACAGGCTCTCCCATCACCACTGCAGATTCCTTCCGCTTCCTGGGCACCACCATCACCCAGGACCTCAAGTGGGAGCCGACCATCAGCTCCCTCATCAAAAAGGCCCAGCAGAGGATGTTCTTCCTGCAGCAGCTGAGGAAGCTCAAGCTACCCACCAAGATGTTGGTGCAGTTCTACACGGCCATCATCGAGTCCATCCTCACCACCTCCATAACCGTGTGGTACGCAGGAGCCACTGCCAGGGACAGACTAAGGCTGCAGCGCGTCGTGCGCACTGCTGAGAAGGTGATCGGCTGCAAGCTCCCATCCCTCCAGGACCTGGAGGCGTGCAGGCCGGATCATAGCCGATCCTTCACACCCTGGTCACGTACTGTTTGCCCCCCTCCCCTCAGGCAGAAGACTTCGGTCCATTCAGACTAAAACCTCCCGTCACATGAACAGCTTCTTCCCCTCTGCCATCAGACTGCTGAACACTAAGTGACTTATTAGACTCTCGTGCACTATGTACAGCAGCTCAACCAGACCCATGTCAATTCACTGTTTTCTTTTTGCATTACCGACTGCACTATGTGGTACTCCACAATATCTGCTACTCGCTAATATATTTAAAATTGCTTTGACTAGTATTACTCATTCATATTCTACATTTTATTGCATGTATAGTTTTATTTCTATCTTTTATTTTTTAATGTTTAATGTTGCAGCATTGCACCGAGACAAATTCCTAGTTTGTGTACTACATGAACAATGGCAATAAATCTGATTCTGATTCTGTTTTTTTTCCTGTAAATTTTCAACTTTTTTTTCTTAAATGTTGGACTTTTTCTCAAAATTAGCAATTTTTTCCTCATAAATTTGAAACTTTTATCTCAAAAATTTGCAACTTTATTCTCATCATGTTTTTTTCTCAATAAAAGACAATTTCAACACAGTTAAGTGCTACGCCATAAATTTTGCATACCATGCATACTGATGTTTTGCTCTTAAAGTTCGTTATAAAGTCTGTTGGCACAAAAATGTCAGATGGTTTGCTTGTAAGTGAACATCTGCAAAACACATGAACAAAACTTGTGCAGTGCAAAGAAAACTCCACCATAAAGCAATAAATGTTTATAAAACAGGGAATGAATTTGTTTTATAGGTATTTTTGCGTTAACAAGCCACACCTTCCCAGAAAAAATTAACAGATTGTTTTTTTAAATTTTTTATCCTGCCTGTAAAACACAGTGAGATGTTGTAAAGCAGCTGAGAGGTGATGCATAGATTTATGTGTCAAAATAATTGTTAGGTGTTTTCTTAACTTCAGTGTACAAACATGCATTACGAAATAAGCAATTGGTGGTACCTGCCCATCTACTTGTGCAAAACGACAACAAACAAAAAAAGCCAACTAACAAAATCAGATCTGTTATCCCGTTTTGGTTCAGTTCTGATTTTATTTTGACAAAGCCAAAACCTAATATGTAGTGGCTCTTTCTGGTTGTTCTGTTTTCATTTCATAAATGAAATACTGAAATAACGAAGCGCACACAGATTATGGGCATCGAGCAGCAATACAGCTTTTATGGAATTGTGGTTTTAGTGGCATCTTGTGGCCACTAAGTGTATAGCAACATTAGAGTCAATTTCATATGAAGTCCCACCACAGGAGTCCCATCATCTATGATTTAAAGAGCCGTTCAACGACGGAGATCAGAGGACAAACGTTACAGTGCATACACTTTGGAGGACTGGTTTTTTTTTTGTTTTTTTTTTGCTCACGATTCCCTTGATGCTTCTAATCCTGCCGCTTTAGCTTCATTCTTTGGGATGTCTCCTTCCACAGCAGTCTCCTGACTCACAGAGCTGTTACATAATCTGCAGCTAAACCTTCAGCTATTAAACTCTGTTAAAGTTTAACTGGACACTGAAGTGTGAGAGTGTCAAGGACAGTTGGACTTTTGATGCTGTTAATATTTTCTGTTTATGCTCATTTTTTAACTGTTTTGGTCATCTTGTTAGCAGTGCTGGCACGAGCACCAACTGCTAATTCCCCACACCATTCCACCGCATAATTCTTCCTGTAGACGTCCATCTGTCTTTATCTTCCCTATCAGCTTTTATCTCCCTGAGTCGTCCTTCAGTCCCACTGCAGTAAAACTTTAAGTATCTCCTCGCTCCTGCGGTGCGGACGAATTTGCCAGCGTTTGCGCGGCGTCATTATCTCAGAGATCTGAGCGCTGATAACGATCTAACCACCTCGTGCCGCGTTAAATAAGGAAATGAAGATAAGAGTTTTGGGAGCTGACTCAGCGTTTACGGGAACATGAAGAAGGACTTGATGACGTTTTCAGCTCGTGACCCTTGAGCCACGAGAGCAGCTTCTATAAAATACAGGTTTATGGTTGATGGTCTGAGTCATGCAGCCGATTTAATCAACAACTTCCCCAGACTTTTTAATAAATGTTTAACTTTTTTTTTTTTTACTGTAAACTTGCAGCTGTTTTAGTTTTTCTTGTAAGATTGTGACTTTTTACTTGTTTGGTGACACATGGGGAGTGCATAATTGTATAGCATCTTAGACAAGAACAAAGAGCAGAGGTTCCCTGGGAGATAACAGGGAGGTGTGAAAGATGAATGCAGTGTGACCTTTTGTGTGTTAGAAACTTCTAGAAGAATGTTAAAGGATTAAGGAAGTGAATGCAATGTGACCTTTTGTGTGTTAGAAGCTTCTTAGAGGAATGCCATGCTTTTTAAGAGGAGAGTCTCTGCTGAGTATTCAGTCTGTCTATGCTTCTTGTGTGAGATGTGTAATAAACCGTCTGAGTCAAATCCGCCTCGTTATTTACACGCTCCACACTGGTGACCCAAGACGAATCATGGAACACAACGAAAGATCCCCGGAGCCAACCTCGACGGGAGCCCCCAGCCACGCATGTGCTGTTGCGATGAAGCTACCGGATTTTTGGCAGCACAACCCGCGCTCCTGGTTCCACCTAGTCGAGGCGCAGTTCGCCCTCCGGGGGATATCGGCGGATGACACAAAATTCCACTATGTGGTCGCAGCGCTCGACGCCCGCACGGCTCAGCATGTAGAGAGCCTGCTCGATCAGCCACCAACCGACGACAAGTACGGTGCGCTGAAGGCTGCGCTCATCCAGCACTACACACTCTCGGATGGTGAGAGAGCAGAGAGACTCCTGACTCAGACTGGGTTGGGAGATGGGTCAGCCATAGACCTGATGGAGAAGATGCTGAGGTTAAAGGGCACAGACGACGACCATTTCATTTTTACCCACCTCTTCCTCCGGAACCTTCCGTCAGCGACAAGAGCGACCCTGGCCAATTCGCCGTTGCTGGCCAAGCGGGACTATCGTGCGCTAGCCCGGGAGGCAAACCGGATCATCGTCGCCAGCAGGGAACTCACGACCATTGCGGCAGCGACGGAGCTCGGCGCGGCGGCTGGAGGAGGCGAGGAGCCATCGACGGCAGCAGCAGAGCCACCGACGGCAGCAGCAGCGGGGGCCAAGGAACGCGGGGGAGACACGCTTTGCTTCTACCACCGCCGCTTCGCAGAGAGGGCACTCAAATGTATACCACCGTGCCAATTCAAGCGCTCGGGAAACGCCAAGACCGGGGGTCGGTAGCAGCCGCGACCCTCGGGGAAGAGAACAAGCTGCTCTACTTGACGGACACACGCTTGGGGAGGCATTTCCTCGTGGACACCGGCGCCCAGAAGAGTTTCATCCGGCTGACCTACGCTGACCGGCTGGCAGGATCTAGCGGCCCCGAGATGGCAGCAGCAAACGGCTCGGGGATTAAGACCTTTGGTGAGAGGACTTTACTCTTGTCTCTACACGGCCGTACATTTGAGTGGACTTTTGTCATAGCAGCATTGAATTTCCATATACTGGGGGCTGATTTTCTATGTGCACATGGTTTGTTGGTAGATGTCGCTAACAGACTCTCTCCCCTGTATAGCTCGAGTGACCTGGCCAACAGCACAAGCCAACGTCACAGCTACATGCGGTAAGTTCCACACACTGCTCACTCAGTTCCCAGCACTCACTGTCCCGACGTTTTCGGCAGCCATCGCTAAACGGTGGGTGGAGCATTTTATCGCCACCACCGGGCCGCCCGTTTTTGCAAGACCTCGGCGCTTGGACGCAGCTAAACTGGCCATAGCGTGCGAGGAGTTCGCCAACCTGGAGAGGCTGGCCATCATTAGGCGCTCAAACAGCCCATGGGCTTCCCCACTACACATGGTCCCTAAGGTTCGTGGCGACCTTGCGGGGATTTCCGCAGGTTGAACAATGCCACAGCGCACGACCGCTACCCAATTCCTCACATTCAGGATTTTTCCATTCACCTTGCAGGAGCGCGCGTTTTTTCTAAAATAGACCTGGTCCGCGGTTACCACCAAGTCCCAATGCGCGCTGAGGACATACCCAAAACAGCGGTAATAACTTCGGTTTATTTGAGTTTTTGCGCATGCCTCTTGGGCTTAAAGGGGCTGCACAGACGTTCCAACGCATGATGGATGCAGTGCTGCGCGATCTCCCTTTCGTGTTCGTCTACCTGGACAATATCTTAGTAGCCAGCGCGTCCGAAGACGAACACGAAACCGACCTCACGATGGTTTTCCGGAGGTTGGAAGAGCACAGGTTAATAATCAACCCAACGAAATGTCAGTTCGGGGTGACGGGGATTGATTTTTTGGGACACCGCGTCTCTCCCGAAGGAGCAATCCCGCTGCCTGACAAAGTGCGCGCAGTAGCAGATTTTCCCCAGCCGCAAACGGTCAGGGCGCTACAAGAATTTTTGGGAATGGTGAATTCTTATAACCGTTTCCTCCCCCGCGCAGCGCAGCTCATGCAACCACTGACCCCGCGCTCAGAAAACAGAAGCCCGCGGATAAGGTCGAATGGACCCCGGAGCGAGAGCGGGCGTTCTCGGAAGTCAAAGCAGCCCTGGCAAACGCCGCATTGCTGGCACATCCAGACCCAACGGCCCACATAGCGCTCACCACTGATGCTTCAGATGTGGCCATAGGGGCGGTCGTGGAGCAGCGCGTAGCCGGGGCTTGGCAACCGCTCGCCTTTTTCAGCAGGACTTTGCGCGACAGTAAGCGTAAATACAGCGCGTTTGACAGGGAGTTGCTGGCTCTCCACCTGGCCATTCGCCACTTCCAGTTCTGGCTGGAAGGGCGCAGTTTCACCACGTTCGTTGACCACAAGCCGCTAACATTTGCGATGGCCAAGGTTTCAGAACCGTGGTCGGGCCGGCACAAGAGACAGCTGGCCGCGATCTCAGAGTTTACTACTGATATTCAGCATGTCTCGGGTAAACTGAATGTAGTGGCAGACTGCCTCTCGCGCGCCGTGGCAGCCCCGGTCTGCGTGGGGATAGATTACACAGCCATGGCCGCGGAGCAGGTTAGTGACGCGGACGTGCGCGCGCTCCAGTCTGGACCAACAGGGTTAAGGCTGGAGAGCAGGGTGCTGCAAGACGGCATACCCCCCCTAATCTGCGATGTCTCCACGGGACAATGACTCAATTCATTCTTTGGCGCACCCGGGAGTGTGCGCGTCGATCAAAATGGTAGGGGAGAAATTCGTGTGGCCGAGCCTTCGCAAACAAGTGAAAGAGTGGGCAGCAGCCTGCATGGCGTGCCAACAAGCCAAAGTACACAGACACACGAAGGCTCCCTTGGAGCCGTTTCGCATCCCGGCTAAGAGGTTCGACCATGTTCACGTGGACCTTGTGGGCCCCCTCCCGCCATCACAGGGGTGCACGCACCTTCTGACAATGGTGGACCGCACCACGCGCTGGCCGGAAGTGGTTCCACTGGCGGCAACCACAGCCAAGGAGGTGGCGCGTGCGTTTTTAACAGCATGGGTGGCGCGTTTTGGAGTCTCGTCGGATATTACGTCCGACAGAGGCCCTCAATTTGTTTCCAAACTCTGGTCAACAATGGCCCGCAGCCTGGGTGTCACAATTCACCGCACAACCGCGTACAATCCTCAGGCTAATGGGTTATGCGAATGTTTTCATAGGTCATTGAAAGCGGCTCTCAGAGCGTCACTGACGGATGCAAATTGGGTAGACAAGCTACCGTGGGTTTTATTGGGGTTACGTTCTGCGCCTAAAGAGGATCTGGAAGCTTCCCCAGCTGAACTCGTTTTTGCGCAACCACTTTGGCTGCCCGGGGAGTTTCTTCCAGATAGTCCCGTGCCGGGCAGCTCCCCGTCTCAGCTGTTGCAGCGTAGCATAGACACAATCACGCTGCCGGGCTCTGCTCACCACAGTTTTCCATGCGTTTTTGTGCCTAAAACTTTGAAAAACGCGGAGTTCGTTTTTGTCAGACATGACGCCCATCGCCCTCCACTGCGCCCACCTTATGATGGACTGTTCAGAGTGCTGGAAACAGGGGACAAGCATTTTTTGCTAGATTTGGGGGGTAGGAGGGAAAAGATTGGCATAGACAGACTCAAACCTGCTTTTGTGGTGGCGGACGAGCAAGTGCTGTTGGCGAGGGCCCATCGGCGTGGAAGACCCCCACGGGGAGCTTCCCAGAGAAAAGATTCCCCAGAGCACCCACACGGACAGACTTTTACCCCTCAAACATCAGCCCCCCAGCATGACAGCGCTGCGGAGGCAGTGAATCCTGGTTACAGCAGATACGGGAGAAGACTGAAGCCCAAGCAGCATGTGGATTGATGTTTAATGATTCTACCACAGCATACGGACTGTTATTCTATTGTTCTATCCAAGATGCTCGGGGGGGGGGGGGTCGTTTGGTGACACATGGGGAGTGCATAATTGTATAGCATCTTAGACAAGAACAAAAAGCAGAGGTTCCCTGGGAGATAACAGGGAGGTGTGAAGGATGAATGCAGTGTGACCTTTTGTGTGTTAGAAACTTCTAGAAGAATGTTAAAGGATTAAGGAAGTGAATGCAATGTGACCTTTTGTGTGTTAGAAGCTTCTTAGAGGAATGCCATGCTTTTTAAGAGGAGAGTCTCTGCTGAGTATTCAGTCTGTCTATACTTCTTGTGTGAGATGTGTAATAAACCGTCTGAGTCAAATCCGCCTTGTTATTTACACGCTGCACACTTGCAAATTTTCAAACTTTATTCTTATGATTTGGGAGCGTTGTCATAAATTTGCCACTTTTTTTTTTTTTTACTGTAATCTAGCAACTTTCTCATAAATTTGTTACTTTTATCCTTGTAAATTTGTGACATTTTTCTTGCAAATTTGGAACTCCCTCATAATTGACTCAAATTTACTGCTTTGTGAATTTACTTTATTATAATTTTTTTCCTCATAAATTTGACTGTTTTCTTGTAAATTTGCAAAAAAAAAAAAATTAAGTTTGCAACTTTTTTCAATTAATTTTACTATTTTTTCTTATAAACTTGCAACTTTTTTCTGCTAAATTTTTTTCTCATAAATTTGCTACTTTTTTTTGTAAATTTCTGATTTTTTTCTCGTAAATTTGCCATTTTTTTCTAATAAATTTGTGACTTTTCTCCTATTTTAGTGCCATTGTTGGTGAAATCTGCTCACCTGCATTAAACCCAATTAAATTTCAACAAAAAAACTTGCAGATTTATCAGAAATAATGTTGCAAAATTATGAAAAGTAAAAAAAAACTCCTATTTTTTGTAAATTTGCAACTCATCATAAAAATGCAATTTTTTAAAAAAATTGACTTTTTTCCTCAGAAAGTGGCGAGCTCTTCTTCTAAATTTCATGAGTCTGTTACTTTTTTCTAATGGTGTCAGCTCTAATCAAGTGAATCACGATTAATCACAGTGAGTAGCCATGTTTACATGGACACAAGTAACCGGATTAAAAGCCTGATCGGAATAAAAATGCTTCATGTAAACGCGCCAATCTGAATAGTCTGACCCGATCACATTCATTCGGATCAAAATTTCCTTCCGATTGAGACGGGTGGGTTATGCCGATTGTTAACTCATTAACTGTGCATGTCGCCAAACTGCGACATAACCCCTAGTGGTCAACAGTGGTAAAGATTTTTTTCAAGAAAATATTCAGATGTCAGAACTTTCCAAGGCTATAACTTGACAGTGGTAAGAGATAATGGCTTACTGTCTATTAGAAAGATGTAGAATATGATCTAAAGTTTCAGATAGGAGTAAATTTACGCATCTAATTTGCATACAAACAAAGACATTTGTCACTTACAGCTGGCAAGGCAACATCCTTTTGTGGCATTCTAGTCATTGTTTTGTCCTCTCCCGGTCATTTTAGCTTTCTCTCCTACATCCAGAAACTGTTAATGATTATTCCACCTTAATTTCACTTTTATTCCGTGGCAATTTATCTTATATGACGACGTGCAACCGGCGATTGCTCTACAGTCACATGGCGTCCGGGCGCCAGCAGGTGAAATCAACGAGCTTCACGCTCCCTGTGTTATACAGTGGGGTAAAAAAGTATTTAGTCAGCCACCAATTGTGCAAGTTCTCCCACTTAAAAGATGAGAGAGGTCTCCAATTTTCATCATAGGTATACCTCAACTATGAGAGACAAAATGAGAAAAAAAAACAATCCAGAAAATCACATTGTCTGATTTTTAAAGAATTTATTTGCAAATTATGGTGAAAAATAAGTATTTGGTCAATAACAAAAGTTCATCTCAATACTTTGTTATATACCCTTTGTTGGCAATGACAGAGGTCAAACGTTTTCTGCGGTATGTTTGGGATCATTGTCATGCTGAAAGATCCAGCCACGTTTCATCTTCAATGCCCTTGCTGATGGAAGGAGGTTTTCACTCAAAATCTCATGATACATGGCCCCATTCATTCTTTCCTTTACACGGATCAGTCGTCCTGGTCCTTTTTCAGAAAAACAGCCCCAAAGCACGATGTTTCCACCCCCATGCTTCACAGTAGGTATGGTGTTCTTTCTCCTCCAAACACGACAAGTTGAGTTTTTACCAAAAAGTTCTATTTTGGTTTCATCTGACCATATGACATTCTCCCAATCCTCTTCTGGATCATCCAAATGCTCTCTAGCAAACTTCAGACGGGCCTGGACATGTACTGGCTTAAGCAGGGGGACACGTCTGGCACTGCAGGATTTGAGTCCCTGGCGGCGTAGTGTGTTACTGATGGTAGCCTTTGTTACTTTGGTCCCAGCTCTCTGCAGGTCATTCACTAGGTCCCCCGTGTGGTTCTGGGATTTTTGCTCACCGTTCTCGTGATGATTTTGACCCCACGGGGTGAGATCTTGCGTGGAGCCCCAGATTGAGGGAGATTATCAGTGGTCTTGTATGTCTTCCATTTTCTAATAATTGCTCCCACAGTTGATTTCTTCACACCAAGCTGCTTACCTATTGCAGATTCAGTCTTCCCAGCCTGGTGCAGGTCTACAGTTTTGTTTCTGGTGTCTTTTGACAGCTCTTTGGTCTTGGCCATAGTGGAGTTTGGAGTCTGACTATTTGAGGTTGTGGACAGGTGTCTTTTATACTGATAACGAATTCAAACAGGTGCCATTAATACAGGTAACAAGTGGAGGACAGAGGAGCCACTTAAAGAAGAAGTTACAGGTCTGTGACAGCCAGAAATCTTGCTTGTTTGTAGGTGACCAAATACTTATTTTCCACCATAATTTGCAAATAAATTCTTTAAAAATCAGACTGTGATTTTCTGGATTTTTTTTCCCCCTCATTTTGTCTCTCATAGTTGAGGTATACCTATGATGAAACTTGGAGACCTCTCTCATCTTTTAACTGGGAGAACTTGCACAATTGGTGGCTGACTAAATACTTTTTTGCCCCACTGTAAGAACATATAAACATCTACCTTCATAAGCTAAATAATCTCTTTTTAGAATAAATAGTTGGCAAATTCGGGACCAAATCCTCCAAATTTTCTGCTCCTTCTGCGATCGCGTATGTCGACAACGATGGCTGCCATCCATTTTGAATATGGGTGGGCAATATAAGCTGCGGCTTCAGCCATCACCCATTTCGGATAACTTATGTTGAACTGTATAATCACAGGAGTTATTGTCTAATTTGACCTTGTTGGATCTTCTTTCCCCCTTTGTTATATTATTCTGTTTCTTTTAATCTGTACTTTTAATCTATCCGAAATAAAGATTGATTGATTGATTGTAATCTCAAAGACGAAGAAGAAAAAGGATTTCTTCCTCTTTGGTGTCTTACATGTCATCCATGAGTCCTCCAAAGCGGGCCTGCCACGTTGTCAACTGGCATGATCAGTACAAATCCACAGTCCAGCTGGGGAGTGTTTGGCACGTAAAATCAGTTGACAGGCGCAGCGCCGCGCTCTGCCACTAGGGGAACACGGAATTAAGGGTTAATCCGATTGGTGTGCATGTAAACAATTATTCCAAAGTTTGGGTAGAAAATATTGTAACGTCGGGGCCATGTTAAGGGGGGCAGGGATTTCCCAGCATGCGTTGCCAGTTGGAAACGTTACTGTGTGTGTGTATTAATGTGTTATTACTGAGTTATTATACTGCTGTGTCATTATAACTGCGTTATAATGACCCAGTGCGGCGGCATGAAATAATGTGGCGTTGTTGGAGGTTTTATGTAGAGTTTATTATCATACCGCTGTCACGGGATCCCCTCTCCAGCCCAAGTGTGTGCAGGCTGGAGCGGGATCCTCTGGCTCTCAGAGAAGAAGAAGGGACACAAAGTCTGTGTCCTGCAGCAGAGGTTGAAGAGTGAGAATGAGAGGAAGTGTTACAGAACCTGTGCAGTATTTATACCCAACTCAAACAATACATCAAAGCAGATTCACAGCAGTTTGTCTGATCAAAGGGACTGCAGAACAGGCATGAGATATTTGCATTTGTGAGACATACATCACAATAGGCAGATTTGCTAGACTCTGCTCCAGCTGCAGAACAAAGAGGTTAACAGGCACATCTACATATTGATCTGAGTCTCTAGGTCACAGTAAGGACAGGACGCATGAACACAATGCATGAAAGGTGACATTATCACAGTAGTGTAGCCGAAAAAACCAGGAGTAGCGAGCTGTCTGTCCTTAGTCTGTTTGTGGGGGTTTTCCCAAACCGCCACACCAGCAGTGTTTATAGGCAGGATTAGGGCAAGATGTATCGTGTGTGTAACCATGATTGAAACGGAGGTCTGGGAGAATGACCTCCCCTCCTGTCTGTGCTCAGAAGTAGTTGGGGTTGGTGGTGTGTAAATAAAGCCTGTTCGTCACAACCATCTTGCTCCTCTTTCTTTGTGTGAATCCCGCAAACGTCACACTGGTGTCAGGAGTGGGGATGGAGCAAGATAAGGATCCAGGCGGGGGTCCAGCGGCCGGGGCAGTTCATCGCTCGGCTGGGAACGGAACATAGAGCTGAGACGCCGGCCCCCAGAGTGGATCGCAGCGATGTACGGAGCAGCGGACCTGACGGGACTGCTCTGCCTTTTTCAAGGCAGAGCGGGCCGAGCAGAGCAAACCAGCCCCGTTTCCCACCCTTTTCAGGGCAGGACGGGCTGGCGATTCCAGAGCGATTAGGAGCGGCGATCGACCGGGAGGTGACCGTTCCATCCATCCGGCAGCGGGCCAAGATTCCCCTCTACAACGGCGAGAACCTGTTGGATGACCACCTGGCCCAGGTCGAGTTGGCTGCTGCGCTGAACGACTGGTCATCGGAGGAAACCGCCGTGTTGAGAGCGAGTGGGAGGAGGAGCTACGGCAGACCACGGCAGCGTGTGCACAGAGGAGACAGCCGCGGCGATACGAGGAAGGGGGGCTTCCACTGTGCAGAGCCAGGGTACATTGCACGGTACTGCCCCGCATGCAGCGCACGACAAACTGGCCCCTCGCCGACGTTAAATTAGAGCGAGGTGGCATGGACGGGAAAGGCCGCCTCCTGCAGATGCTTCCCCCGGCGGTGACGTCATGGAGGCCTTTGGAGCGCAGCAGCGCGGAGCGAGCAGGACAGAAGGTCCAAGCTCAGAAGGTAGTTGGGGTTGGTGGTGTGTAAATAAAGCCTGTTCGTCACAACCATCTTGCTCCTCTTCTTTGTGTGAACCTTGCATACATCACAATATGTTTACTGCGCATGTCTGTACGTCAGCTACACGTCGACGTGACATATTTCCGCTTTTACAGCAGCTAGCGGAAGACATGGTGGGAGTAAAACAGAACTGGTGTGAATCATCCTGCTGTCTCCCTCTGTTCGCCAAATGCAGAAGTATGCACTACTGGACTTGTAGCTTCATTACAGAGACCAGCAGAGGCAAAAGTACAGTCTGAATAACACAATACAGGTCCATTTCGAAAAGAGAAAGACACGAAGCGGGGTTTGTTTACATCAGAAGTTGCTTCTTCTTCTACTATTTCCGGAATGTCGGATAATTGTGCACATGTCAAAATGATTTCGTCCGTTCAAACGTGTGACACATGGAAACGCACATCCTAATCGGATCAACTTTTTCAGGATCCATGTAAACAGTAAAGTTCTGACCTGAATTGTCATCAGATTGAAGAAATTTTGCACATGTAACCGTGGCTAGTGAGGTGATTGCATTAATCATGCTTCAATTGGCAGCATATGGGAGAGGTAGCTGTCAAGTTGCGATTAAAACTCCATACAATATTCTTGTCACAAATTTAGCTCATTTTTTCCTTGTAAAATAGCTAGGTTTTGTTTGTAAATTTGCAAAAAAATTATTAAATTTACAATATCATAATTTTATTTTTATAGTTTCTTGTCAAAGCCACAGGTTGTATCCTGAACTTACCTTAGAATAATTCTGTTAGTGAATGAGCAAAAACTGAAGAACCCCAGATGTGCCTCGCAGGACGCTTCAGTCAGTCCTTACACGTTTAGATGCTGATGATTCGAAATCAAACATTTCCTGTCAGACCATTTTCAGTGGAAAAATCTTGATTTTAGCTATTGCAAGATTGTGTTGTGCGTCGATCCAAAGTCTGAGCCATTATTGTTAATGTCAGCAATGCTATGACTCCTGGATTAATGAGCATCTGTTAACAATGTTACATTTTAACTGGACACTTAAAAAGAAAGTGGCACAAAAAAGTCACACCTTTACTTCAGAGCTGGGAGGAAATTCGTCCTTTCATCTGTGAAGTGCAGGTGTGGCTTTATTGTGTCGTTTATTCAGTCGTTTTTCTTCCAGTTTCAACATGCTCTCAGCAGCAGCTCTGACATCACTCAGTCGTTGCTGGAGTGTTCTTCTTATCTGGCGATGTTAAACAGCTTTTACACAATAAGGTGATGCTGTAGATCAAGGGTCAGAGGCCTGTACTGAGGAGAGAGAGAGAGAGAAAATGAATAAATACTGAGCACAAAACATGTCTGAGCCCTAAAATGAAGGTAAAACTATAGCAGCCCTGAAAGGCTGTTTTGTGTTTTTGTCGTGATTCATTTGCTGCTGCGTTTGATTATTTGCTGGTATCTTGTGTTTTGCTGTTGGGATTTTGACATTTGTCAACTGTCTGATCTAAACTGTCTGCTCAACATTCATGACAGACAAATGTTTTTCCTCTTAAATGCTGAACATTTCTTTCATAAATTTGTGACTTTTTTAAAATTATAAATGTGCACCTTTTCTCTTGCAGATTTGTGAAATTTTCTTTTGATTTTTTTTCTATAAAATTTGTGGATATTTTCTTCTAAATTCTAAGTCATGGATGGATGGATGGATGAGTAGATGGATGGTTGGATAGCAGATGGATGGATGGACGGATGTCTCTGGAGACAAACACCAATGTCTGACACACGTGAACTGTCGATACCAGTTCCTGATTACGTCATACGATGGTCCATCGTTCCCATGAGTCTCTTTCATCTCATCAAGAGTCTCCCATCGTGTGCGGCCTCTCAAGTACAGGAACCTGATGACCATCATCACACCTTACTCCACCTTAGCACCTGGAAAAGAGAAACTCTCAGGAGTTCAGACCTGCAAATTACCACATGACTGACAGGGACATGTTTCCGCCAATGGCGGCACAAACAGTTATTAGGTTTAGGGGCAATTACTTTTTCCACACAGGGCCAGGTAAGTTTGGACCCCTTCTTTTCCCTTAATAAATGAAATCATCATTTAAAAACTGCATTTTGTATTTGCTCAGGTTTATTAAAATTTGTTTCCTGGATACCACAGAGCCTGCCTTCCTCACCAACGTGTCAAGTTGATTAGTGTTCTTATCAGTCAAAGAACCAACCCGACATACCACAGACTGGCAACCACAGACTGATAAAATATACTTTTATGCACCATTTCACTGCATACCTCAAAAGACCTGAGCCCCCCCCCCCCCCCAAGATCTAATTTGATGTTGAGGTGCCCACCTACTGTAAATGTTTATAGATAAGCACCATTTTAAAGTCCACTCCACTGATCATGACTGGCTGGAGCGGGAGCTTAAAGGTGGTGGCGAGAACATTCTGACCTCCTGAATCCGTTTACTCACTCTCACCCAAACTGCCTGGTAGAGACACATGACATCAGGGATATGCTACTGGCTGTGACATCCTTACCAACTATAGATATATGTAAACACTAGATAGGACTGGCTAGAAGCCAAGCTAGTTGTGCTCCATATACAGTGGTGTGAAAAAGTGTTTGCCCCCTTCCCGATTTCTCTTTTTTTTTGTTTGTCACACTTAAATGTTTCAGATCATCAAACAAATTTAAATATTAGACCAGGGGTCACCAACCTTTTTGAAACCAAGAGCTACTTCAAGGGTACTGAGTACCACGAAGGGCTACCAGTTTGCGCCATTTAAATCTATGTTATTATTAATGATTATTGATATTCATCTATGTGAAGACACTGATCACATTAATAAATTCCTGCAATAATCATCACTCTATAAAAGCAAGAAATCTCTGTGTCTGTCTGGGTGTCTGTCACGTTTATAGGACATCACAGGACGGCCTATGATCTCTGCCTGAACATCATAGGACGTAGGGCGCTATGAACTCAGGCATCATAGGACGACTCACAATGCCTATATGATGGCACATAGACAAATGTATCTTTATGATGTCATATACATCAAGCCTGCCTTCATGTCTTTATGATGTCATATACAGTGACTGACATCAGGCAATATGTCTTTATGTCATATACATCAAGGCTGCCTTCATGTCTTTGTCATATACTGTACAGTGAGTCCATGCCAGAAAGCGTCTTTTTGCTCGATCTACTTTCATGATCCTGTCCATGAACTGAAATTACGACGTACCTATCCCTCAACCAGTGGTCTCAACAAAGAAGAAGACCCACCAGATGGAGAGCAATAGAATGATGACAAGTGCTGCACGTCAGAAAAGATGCCATGAAGATGAAACACCTGAGGTTCCAGCAGTACATTGCACCCGTCTGAGACAGGAGGACACCCTTCACCAGCATAGGGTACGACAGACTTTAAAGCATGTTTCTAGGACATCATAGGATGGCCTATGATCTCTGCCTCATCATCATAGTGCGTCCTATGAACTCAGGCATCATAGGATGACTTGCCATGCCTACATGATGGCAAATGTGTAACCTTGACGAATGCCAATCTACACTACAAATGTGTAAAATGCCAAGCAAAGCACTGATTTTCTCCGGGTGCTCCAGTTTCTTGGTTTCTACGGGCATGCACGGGCCTTCCTGAACAGGGTCAAAAGCCACTTTTTCAGGATCGTGCCCATAAACTGGAATTACAACACACCTATCCCTCAACCAGTGGTCTGAACGAAGAAGAAGAAGACCCACCAGATTTAGAGCAATAGAATGAGGAGAACTGCTGCACGTCAGAAAGGATGCCATGAACATGAAACACCTCAGGTTCCCCCACTATGCCGCAGGCATAACTGAAAAACACAGCCGTCTGAGACAGGAAAAGACCCTTCAGAAACGGGCATGCAGAAATACTTGCTTATACTTGGTTTCTATGGGCATGGATGGATAAAAACAGTGCAGCACTTTTTTTCTCTTTTAACATCAAAGAGAAAATGCTCATTTTGGCTTAAAATGCATTTACAGCAGCAACAGTCTTACCTTGGCCTTGCAGCTCACAGCTCAGAAGGTTTAGTTTCACGGTGATGTCCGTTAAAAATGCAAGGTCAAGTATCCACTCAGGGTCATTCAGCAGTGAGACATCTTTGCCTTTGGAATCCATGAACTCTTTGATTTCACATAAAAGTGACAAAAAACCCCCACTGATAAACTCGTCCCCTGCTGAGCCATGGGATTTCTGTGTGTAATAAAAGATCACCACATTCAGCTGACAGCTCCTCCAACAGCACCTTGAATATCCTGTGTTGTTTGGGTTTGGAGCGGATGTCGTTTATGATTTTCATGACTGGAGTCATCACATGCTCAAATCCAGTCACTTTTGCTCATATAGCCTGCTGATGAATGACGCAGTGGTAACGCAGGAATAGCGAGAGGTCTGTGCCACCTTTACAGTGCGCTACGAAACCTGCGTGCCGGCCGCCCATAGCAGGAGCCCGTCTATAGTGACCGATACCAGCTTTTCCAATGGTACATTTTTCTCCGCTAAAAACTTCTTCACTGCATTATAGATTTCTATTCCCCTTGTAGTTGTTCCAGAGGCAGTAGTGTCAGGAGTTCTTCTTTTATGGAGAAATCATCAAACACCCTCCGAATACAGATCATCAGCTGCGCTGTGCTGCTGCTGTCCACGGATTTGTCACACTGGATGCTGAGCCACCGGCACTGCGCCAGATCCCAGTCCAGCTGCTCGGCCAAATTCTCAGACATTGCCGACCCGCTTCCAACCATGGTACTTGCCCCATTTGCACATCAGAGAGAACGGAGGTGACATCTGTTCCATTTTGTGTGTCTTTAAATGCAGTGTTTGCAACTATCATCATTGCTTCTTTGAAAACCTCCCCGTCTGTAAATGCCTTTTTCCTCTTTATCAAAAACTGTGTAGCTCTAAATGAGGCTTTGGTTGTTTATTTGGGAATTTTTTCAGTGGCCTTATGAAAAAAGACTGTTTGCCCAAAGTTGCTTTTAACTCGCAGACTTTCTCTGCCTGCAATGTGCTGCCCGGTGGGTAGATAGCATGGTAGCTTTCATGACACGTACTGAAATGTCTTTTGACATTGTGTCGCTTTGCCGCTGCCACAGTCGCACTGCAAATGAGAAACACACATTTTTCTCTCACCGTAGTAAAAAAGAACTCTTCTTCCCATTTGCTATAAAAATGATAAGTTTTCTTTTTTTCTGCCATATTTTTGGAGGTAGAATCCACATTTAACTCGTCGTGTCGCCCGCTAGCTTATCTCAACAAACGCTAAAATTTGTAATGCGCACTATACTGACCTTTGAACCAGAGTAAATGTACATTAAACATTTTTGTTTTTAATTGTTTTTACATTTTCATTTTAAAATGTACATCATTGCAAGTGTGATTCAAAAATAATGGTAACCCAGTTTAAGAAATTTAAGACGAAGCTCATTGGTGACAAGTGGTATTGTAACGGATGTTCCACTGATTGGTAACTAATAGGTAGTAGACTAGTTATAATTTGGTAATAGGCCAGTATCAAGAAGATCCAGGAACGACTACGGAGCCTGTAAGAGCAGTGTTAGCAGAGAAACCAGACACAAGAGTCAAGATAAGGTAGTGTCAATAAAAGTGTATTGTACAAAAAGAAACCATTCTGCTCCCTGCCTACCTAAGCCCGCTTCCTAGAGTGCACAGGCGCACATTAAATGGGCCTCAAAAATAAAATAAAACCGTCCCCTTTGGGAGGGTTTCTTAGCAAAAGGTAAAGTGCCAGATTTAGTTCAGTTGCCAATGCACACTGCTCCTCTATGGGAAACAGATGAATCACTGTGTGTGTGGGCGTACGAGAACATATTTGTTTTAATTGTCTCTATTCAATGTCCAACACTACCCGGGTAGATTTTAAGTGTCAGTCTTATCTGTGTCGTGAGTGATGGTATGGATCGACACGTTGGTCTCTGGGCATGGACCCTGCAGCTGGCCACACCGCATTATAGGCTCCTCCACAGTCAGTTCGTCTCGGGTTGGCTCACCACTGAACCCAAAGGTTCAGATCCCGACTTATCCGGTCCGGGTCAAAAAAACAATCTATGCACACAGTGTAGAATGCAAAAATCAAAATCTTCTATCTCATTATCGTCACTCAAGCTCTCTTTTCAAGTATAACCAACTATCAAGGGTATACAATGCCCTAATTGTCACAAAATGAATAGGTACACATCACATAACACACATATTTTAGTGCAATTGAGTAACTAATCATGGACTCCCTTTTCACAGCATTAAACAAACAATGGAATCATATAATAATTTTGGAAACATTTTCACAATTTAATATTTTAAACCTATTTATCCATCCGCTTTAATATACACTATCGTTCAAAAGTTTGGGGTCACTTAGAAATTTCCTTATTTTTGAAAGAAAAGCACTTTTTTTTCAATGAAGACAACTTTAAACTAATCAGAAATACACTCTATACATTGCTAATGTGGTAAATGACTATTCTAGCTGCAAATGTCTGGTTTTTGGTGCAATATCTACATAGGTGTATAGAGGCCCATTTCCAGCAACTATCACTCCAGTGTTCTAATGGTACAATGTGTTTGCTCATTGCGTCAGAAGGCTAATGGATGATTAGAAAACCCTTGTGCAATCATGTTAGGTCTGCAATGCTGTAATTGCTGCAAATGGAGGATTCTTTGACGAAAGCAAAGTTTGAAGGAAAAAATTATTATTTCAAATACAAATCATTATTTCTAACCTTGTCAATGTCTTGACTATATTTTCTATTCATTTTACAACTCATGGTGGTAAATAAAAGTGTGACTTTTCATGGAAAACACAAAATTGTCTGAGGTGACCCCAAACTTTTGAACGGTAGTGTATTCACTTTTGACTGAAATGAACTACAGTAACTCCTTTTGATTAATATTCACTGCAAACATATACATTTTAACCATCAAGTGATATAACTCACCCAAATTTGACATGTAACAATAACAGATTAAATATGGTCTCAATTAAATAACTTTTAAGTCAGCAACCAAACATGAAACATTTTTGTCAGTATGAAATGCCGCCAATGTTCTGCTAAAGAGCTAACAGTAGCTAACTTAGCAAATAAGTGTTACAACTCAACAGGAAGTAGCATAAGATGCTAGCAGTTAGCTCACGGCTAGCGCGATTAGCAATCTTTTTTTAAGTGTTTTCAACAACTTGAAACATCGGTATCTGTGTCTATGAGGTGTTAAACACATGGTAACCATATAACAGTGTCACAACTGATTGGTTTTAAAATAACACATTACAGTGTTTCCTCTGGTAACATTTCTGGGTGGCAGCCCGCCTCGCCAGAAAAAATTACTGCCGTACTTATGAGGAGATATGAATTTAAGAAAAATATATGAAGCAATGACTTTCTGCAAACGCACACACGAACAATGTGCGTGGCCATCATCCACGCGGAGTTTAGAAGTGCCCCGCCCACATGAGCTTTCCAGTCAGTCACAAGAGTGTCTCGCTAGCGTGGCTGTCCGACAGAAACATGGGTTTATTAAAGTACTTTAAATGCGGAAAAAAATTCAGAAGAGGTATGTAAGCACTGGAGGCATTTATCATGGTTTTAACCTGCTGGAAATGGGAGCAATAAGGGAAGAGTCGCTTAGCTAAGAGATGTGGTTAGAATTCAGATGCAGCCGGCTTCACGTGAAGGGGGGTTGATGAATTGCTGAAGATATATTTCATCAGCCACTACAATATTAAGTTATGTTCCCTATTATGTACCTGGCAAGTTTAGATGACCGAAATTCACCAAGTCAATGACTTTAATCCGTCAGCAGCCTTCAGACAAACTAAACGTGCCAACATTTGAAGCAACAGAAGATGGAGGACCAACTGCAACAGAGCGACATCGGCGGGGTCTGGAGAAACCTTAAAACTATCTCTGGGCTCCAGAATACCTCCTCCCAGGCCACGGGGGGCAGGGAGCGGGCGAACAATCTGAACCTGTTTTTTAATAGGTTTGACCAACCGCCCTCCCCCCCGACTGCACAACAACCACTGCTGCCTCTAAAGTCATCGAGACCTGCTGTCCACACCCCACTCCACCAACACCCTCCCACTCCCAGCACACAGCCCCCCAACCTGACCCTCACTAAGACCCAGGTGAGGACGGAGCTGAGGAAGATCAAGGCAAGGAAGGCCTCGGGACCGGACGGCATCAGCGCGAAGCTCCTCAAGTCCTGCGCAGACCAGCTGTGTGGGATTGTGGAGCACATCTTCAACCTGAGCCTGAAGCTGGGGAGGGTACCACAGTTATGGAAAACATCTTGTGTGGTATGTGACGATGGGATGTCACCACTGTATGTCTTGTTGTGTGATTATGTTATATTTGTATCATTGTAAATGTCAGTATGATTGTTTGTTGAGATGCACACAGTGTTTGGGATTTGTCTTTGTTAATTTGAATGCCCTTGGGAGATAATTATTATGATTAGGAATCTGGTAAAATAATTGTTAAAAGATTTATTGCACATACCTTTGCCAACATGCTTCCTGTGGGTGTCCAGGCAAAAGACTCCTTCAGGGAGTTGAAGGCCTTATATAGGACACCAGCAGGGAGCAAATATGTATGGTTAGTCATAGGGGTGGTTTAATATTTGTAAATAAGGGTTAAAGTTATTTATTGAATTATTTATATTGCTATTTATTGTATGTTATTTATATATTTATATTGTGTGTCTGGGGAAATTATTTATGTACTTTTAGTAGTTAGTGGGAATGTGTTAACAATAGGAATGATGATTGTTTTACCTGGGATTATGGTAGGGGCTAATTAGCCCTAATTATCTTGTATAATATATAACAGGTGTGAGAGATCTAGTAGTGTGCTTATTGTTCATAGTATAGTTGATTGACAAAGGGCATTATGGTGAAGAACTGTGTCAGATGATTTCCTGAGAGACTGGAGACCAATTCCTTGTAAGTTTAAATAAATGGACTAATTGAAAATTGAAATCTGCCTCGCCTCGCTGTGCTACACGTTCACATTTGGTGGCAGCGGTGGTCCGGCCTGTGGACGCCGTGGCGTTCGGTGGACGGAAGGACCCATGGCGAGAAGAAAAGTGAGGCAGGAGGAGCGGTCTGACCTGCACGCAGGTATGACGGAGGAGGAGCCGGGAGTCAGCGGACTGGGCGAGCTCGAGGAGCTAACGAGCCTGTTGAGATCTGTGGTGCGTTCGCTGACTCTCAGAGACCGCCAGCTGGAGGAAGAAGCCGCTCTTCATGACCAAAGGTGGCAGGCTGTGAATGAGCAAATTCATCGGATGGAGTTGCAGGTTACGGAGCTGAGAGAGGAGTACGGGAGCCGGGCGGAGCATGGTGGTGACGTCAGCGCTCTGGGGGAGGACCCCAGGGTGACGGCCAGTCGGGTCGGCCCGCAGGAGGAAGATTTGCCGCTGCAGGTGCAGCCGAGGAGGACACCAGTGCACCACGAGCCCAGGCTGAACCCTCTCTCACCCGAGGACGACATAGAACACTACCTGACAACGTTCGAGAGGATCACTACAGTCTGCCGCTGGAGGGAAGAAGAGTGGGCTATCCACCTAGCACCTCTACTTACAGGTAAAGTGCGGAGCGCATATGTTCTCATGGATGTTGCTGACACTGATAATTATGGAAAAGTGAAAGAAGCTATTTTGAAGAAATCTGAAATCACATCTGACACATATAGGAGGAGGTTTCGGTCTTTGGACATTTATCAGGACGAAACCCCTCGTGAACTTTATGTACGCTTGAGAGACTTGTTATATAAATGGATAAAACCAGAGACCCTATCGTTAAAAGACATTATGGAGCAGCTAATTTTGGAACAGTTTTTGCGTATGGTGAACCCGGAACTGGGAGTCTGGATACAAGAGCGGGACCCGAAGACTGCAGAGGATGCTGCTCGTCTGGCAGAGGTTTTTCTGTCAGCCAGGTCTGGGAGCAGGAGACCTACTCTCGGCCGTGACAGATTTTTCACCACTCGGAGTGAGTTTAATGAGGGTGAAAGGGGTGGTCCAGCTCGAAATAGGTTGTATTCCAGGCCCAGTCAGATTACAAACAGCAAATATGATAATAGCAAAAAGTCACGAGTTGTTGCAAATAAGGATATACGTTATCAGTGCAATAAAATCAGTCACACCCAATACTCATGTCCTGCCACAAGGAATCAGAAACCGTCACTGTTATGTTCAGTTCCTAGACCCACTTGTTCAGCCTCAGTACATAGTGCGGCGGAAGGATAAAATAAGGCAGCGATGCTGTGGTTTTAAGGAAGTTTATTATATCATACCGCTGTCACGAACTCCTCTCCCGGCGCCGTGCGGAGCGAGCCCACGGCTCTCAGAAAAGGAGAGGAGGACACAAAGTCTGTGTCCTGCAGCAGAGGTTGAAGTGAGAATGAGAGGCAGATTTACAGCACAGTGCAGCTTATACACTCAACTCAAACAATAGATCAAAGACATTCACAGCAGTTAATCTGGCCATTTGCATATCAGAGGTACAGACAGGATGCATGAACACAATGCATGGATGACAATTTAACCTCACGGCTGTAAACGCAACATGCAGCGGAAAAAACCCAGGAGTGCGAGCTGACTGTCTCTGTGTTCTGTCTGTGTGTTGTGGGGGTTGAATCAAACCGCTACACTGCTCCCCCCCCAGAGGTAACGGTAGGGGACCGTGACCTCGATGTTGCAGTCTGGGCAGCGAGCAGGGAAAAGCTCTGTGCAGGAGGAGGGGGGGGGGTAGTACATGCTGACCGGGCGCGGGAAAATCGTTCGAGTCGCGCCAAAAGTGTTTGCTGCTCCGCGATGTCCCGTCTGAACATGCAGAGATCAGAAGAAGAAAAATTTGTCACTGGCTCCTCCCGCGATTAAGTCCTGCAAGGATTAATAGCGGCCATGAAGAAAAGACGAGGCTGCGTGGCGGCTGTAATGAGAGCAGAGGGACTGGCGTGTTGACTTTAGGTTCAGGCGTAACCCTAAAGCCTCGGGAACCGCAGACAGCTGAATTCCCCTTGTGTGCCGTGGCTAAGACCATAAAATCCAGTGAGCAAGCTGCGTGCCTCAGGTGAACGAGCAAGCCTGAAGGGCCAGTGTGCAGCAGAAGGAAGGCGGTCAGAAAAGCCGTATTTGTCCCGTGCGTGGTGTGCGCCGTCCTCGTAACTCCCCGGTGCGTGCGCCGGGGTTCCGTGATGGGTGGGCCAGCTGGAGAGGAGAACCAGGGTCAGGGAGCTTGATCATCCCTGTTCAGTGTGTTGGAGCGGTGAAGGGAAGTAGACGCTCTGTCACTCGCTCGGTCATGGTGCGTTCAGGTCCACGTGTGTTCCGTCGGCCATGGGGATCGCCGTCGTGGAGAGGGGACGAGGTGCATGCGCTTTCGTGTGGAGGGGCTGTGAGCGCGGCTGGTCCAGCGTGGATGTGCCGATCTAGGCGTGCAGATCTCACCATGAAACGTTGCTCAGCTTTCCCGGTCGTGGGTGTTCTCCGGGGAGTTTCGCCTGGAAACTCCGCGTTGAGGTCTCCCTGAAGCAGAAGGGGGGGGCAGATCAGTCAGGCTGCCGCGTTCGTTTGTCGTCGGAGAATCACCACCGGGTGTTGCGTTCGCTGGCAGCATGTTTGTTTCAGCGTCGGGTCACCAGTGCGGCGAAAGGATAAAATAAGGCAGCGATGCTGTGGTTTTAAGGAAGTTTATTATATCATACCGCCGTCACGAACTCCTCTCCCGGCGCCGTGCGTGCGCGCCGGGAGCGAGCCCACGGCTCTCAGAGAAGGAGAGGAGGACACAAAGTCTGTGTCCTGCAGCAGAGGTTGAAGTGAGAATGAGAGGCAGATTTACAGCACAGTGCAGCTTATATACTCAACTCAAACAATAGATCAAAGACATTCACAGCAGTTAATCTGGCCATTTGCATATCAGAGGTACAGACAGGATGCATGAACACAATGCATGGATGACAATTTAACCTCACGGCTGTAAACGCAGCATGCAGCGGAAAAAACCCAGGAGTGCGAGCTGACTGTCTCTGTGTTCTGTCTGTGTGTTGTGGGGGTTGAATCAAACCGCTACACATAGTGGAGTTTATAAAACAAAAGTGTTGCTTAATGGTCAGTGTGAAGAGGCCCTGTTAGATTCAGGCAGTTTTCAAACAGTTGTGCTACCTAGTTTGGTCCCTAGGGATTTGTGGAATGACTCAGGAATAAATATCAGTTGTGTCCATGGGGATAAGAAATTGTACCCGACCGCTGAAGTTTATTTAACAGTAGGGGGTCAAACTTATCTCCTTCCTGTAGCTCTTGTGCCTGATTTGCCGTATCCTGTTATTCTTGGCAACGATGTTCCAACTTTGTTGGACATCATACAACAGGTTAGAGAGGAACAAACGGAGGAGAGACAGGCAGGTGGCGCTGTTGAGCAGAGAGTAAACACACCTGTGGTGAAAAATTGTAATATGGTGACAACTAGGGCACAGAGGGCTGCCAATACTCTTCAGGAATTACCATTTTATGATTCTGAGATAGAGGCAGGCCCTATTAAGCAACCTAAATCCAAGACTCAGAAGAGAAGAGATAAGGTGTTAGCGTCAGCAAAGAACTTGGGTGAAGAAACACCACAATTAAGCCAGTCAGTAGAGTTTGGCATCCCTCCTGACATAGCTACATTGCAGAAGGCTGACGCAACACTTAAACCTTCGTTTGATAAAGTCTCGGAGATTGAGGGTGTGAAACAGGGTAAAACTGATTGTTTGGCTGAGGCCTTGTATGTCATTAGAAAGGGCATTTTATATCAACAGCAAGGTGAAGTTATGGCCATAGCTTTACCACAGGACCTCACACCAAAAATTATGGAACTGGGACATGTTATCCTTTGGGCAGGTCATCTAGCATTTCAAAAAACTTTGCAGAGAATTGCTAGAAGGTTTGTGTGGCCGGGAATGTATGCCCAGGTAAAGGACTTCTGCACGACGTGCTCAGTATGTCAGATTACAGCATCTAGGGGAGTAGCACGTGCCCAACTACAACCATTACCCATTACTGGAACACCATTTGACAGAATAGGAATGGATATAGTGGGCCCTCTAGAAAGAAGCTCCTTGGGTAATAAATACCATTCTTGTAATCTGTGATTATGCAACTTGGTACCCAGAAGCCTTTCCCTTGAAATCTATCAAGGCTAGGCAGGTTGCCAACTGCCTGATCCAGTTGTTTTCAAGGGTAGGCATACCCAGAGAAGTTCTAACAGACTGTGGAACAAATTTTTTGTCAAAACTGTTGCAGCAAGTGTATAAACTGTTGGGGATTAAGGGCATTAAGACCACCCCTTATCACCCGCAGACTGATGGACTAGTAGAGCGATTTAATCAGACTCTTAAAAACATGCTGTGGAAATTTGTTTCTGAAACGGGCTCAGTTGGGACCAATGGGTACCTTATTTACTGTTTGCTTACCGGGAGGTGCCCCAGGCTTCAACAGGGTTTTCACCTTTTGAACTGCTTTATGGCCCTCAGGTGAGGGGCCCACTGGATTTATTAAAGGAGCACTGGGAGAGTCCACCAAGTGATCAGGACAATGTGGTCTCTTATGTGATTAAAATGAGAGAGAAACTGGATTGAATGACTGCTTTGGCTCAGGAGCACATGAGGACGGCGCAGACCAAACAAAAAACCTGGTATGACAAGAAGGCCAGGAAAAGGGCTTTTCACCCAGGACAACAAGTTTTGCCCTCGTGTGACAGTAAGCTGTTGGCTCGATGGCAGGGGCCATATGAAATTTCTAAAAAACTAAGTTCAGTGACATATGAACTATATATGCCTGACAGGAAGATGAAATATCAGACCTTCCATATGAATTTATTGAAAGAGTTTCAACAACCTGGCCATCAGCAGCAGCAACCTGCTCTTCAGGAGACACAACATCTCTTGATTTGTGCGACGGAAGTGGATGAGGAGAAGGAACAATCCTTTCCCACAAATGTGTCAGAGCCTTGTTCATTTCAACTGTCTCATTTGCAGGTGGATCAGCGGAGAGAGTTAGAGACATTGTTGGATCCAGATTTGTTTCAAGAGAGACCTGGTTTCACCACATTGGTACATCATGAGGTTCATTTGAAAGAGGAAGCTGTTCAGAATCAGAATCAGAAAAGATTTATTGCCAAGTACATTAACAGATCACTTTATTTATTTATTTAGCGAATGCAAAGTCCTTAAGCCAAGCAGTTGCCTCCTGGTTTGCTGTATGGAGGGTGTGTAATCCTCCTTCCAGTCTTTGGAGCGGGCAAACCTCTATGATGTGTTCCATTGTTTGCTCCTCTCCACATGCGCACAGTGGGCTAGGGCTACTGCCCCATCTGTGAAGGCTGGCCAAGCAGGGGCCATGTCCAGTCCTGAAGCGATTGAGTGTAGACCACTGTCTCCTTGGGAGGTTGGTGCCCGGGACCTGTTGGTTGGGGTTTATCACCAGCTGTTTGTTTGGGACCTCCTTGGTCTCCCATTCCTCTTGCCAAGCTGTCTGGATGCTAAAGTCAGCTGGGGGAGGGTTTTTCCAAATCGGCCGTCTGGATGAAAGTCGGGCAGTGGGTGGGGTGTAGATATCTGCATGGATTGGCAAGTGAGGAAAATCTTTAACTTTTTGGAGCATCCTTTGAGTTAATGCTGCTCGCCGGATGTGTGGAGGGGCTATGTTTGACAGTACAGAGAGCCAGGGGAGTGGTGTTGAGCGGATTGTTCCAGTTATAGTTCTCATGGTTGAGTTGAGCTGGGTGTCTACATGGTGTGTGTAAGATGACCTGGACCAGACAGGGACACAATATTCTGCTACAGAGTATGAAAGGGCCAGTGCTGAGGTGCGCAGGGTGGAGACTGCCGCCCCCCATTTTGCACCAGCGAGCTTGCAGAGCAGGTTATTTCATACCTTCACCTTAGCAGCCGTCCCCTTTAGATGTTCCTTGAAGGATAAGGTCCTATCAAGGGTCACTCCAAGATAAGTTGGATTTGGGGCATGCTTAAGCTTGAGTCCGCTCAGGTGGATGTTTAGTTCTCTGGCAGCTTTTGCATTGTGGAGATGGAATACACTGGAGACGGTTTTTGCTGGGCTTGGTTTTAGGCGCCAGATTTTGCAGAACTGGTCCAGTTTGGCAAGATCTTCCGTGAGCACCCGTTCCAGTGGTTCAAAGTCTGGTGCTTGGAATGCCAAACAGATGTCGTCTGCATAGATGAATTTGCGGGATTTTGTAGTAGGCAGGTCGTTTATGTAGAGGTTGAACAGAGTTGGAGCTAGAACTGAGCCTTGTGGGAGTCCGTTTTTCTGCATTCTCCATGCACTTGTGTTCTGACTGAGGTGGACTCTGAACCTTCGGTTGGTCAGCAGGGTTTTTATAATTGCTGTTGCCTAAGCAGGGATCGCCTTTATAAGTTTCAGGAGGAGGCCTTTGTGCCAGACCGTATCATAGGCGGCTGTAAGATCGAGAAACACAGCCCCTGTCTTCAGTCTGCTCTCGAAGCCATTTTCGATGAAGGTGGTTAGGGCCAGTACTTGTTCTCCTGTACTGCGGTCCTTGCGGAAACCTGCTTGATCCACACTTAGAATATCCTCTATTTCTGGGGAAATGCGTTGCAGTATTAGGTGCTCCATGATTTTGTAAGGAACGCTGAGTAGGGAGATTGGGCGGTAGCTTGCTGGTAGTTTGTGGTCTTTGCCAGGTTTTGGGATGGCAATGACCTTTGCTGTCCGCCATTTCTTTGGGATCGAGTTTGTTTGTGTGATCCTTGTGTAGAATTGTGTCAACCAGGTTAGGGCTCGGGGGCCAAGATTTTTCATGAATTCTGGGAAGATGTTATCGTATCCTGCTGCCTTTCCACATTTCAGGCCCTGTAGGACTTTCTCCAGTTCAGCAGCCTCGAAGGGTTCAGGGTTCGTTTCCTCTACAGGCATTTTTTGGTGTTTTTTTAGCTCAGTTGTAACTGCCCTTCTGGTGTCTTTGTCTTGGGGTGCTTTGGCGATAGTCAGTAGGTGGGATGCAACTTGGTTGGGTGTGACGGATGCTCGGCTTTGGCTAGGGGGCTTCTGTGCAGCTCCTAGGCGACGGATGAGGCTCCAACATTTCCTGCTAGAGTGGGTAAAGCTCCGGTCAGCAACTGTCTCCTCCCATTTCTTTCGCCGGGCTGTATTTAGCGATTCAATGAGATGGTCTGCTATCTCTGGGTCAGATCACTGATAACATACGAGAGAATTTGACTTGACACAGAAAATGAACCTGCATTTCCAGTGACACGGCTGCATCGGGGACGCGCCTGCCAACAGGATAGAGGGTACAGGTAGCATAAGAATAAGAATAATACGAGGAACAATAGGAAGGAGCAAAAAAATCATTGATTCAGAATACTGGTTGCATAATCAATCAATATTATGATTACAAGGAAAAAAAAAGCTCTCGATGCACATACACAAGACAGGATTCACAGGACACAAGACACAAGAGAGCAGTGTGTGTATCTTTATTCAGTTCATGGATCAATGTGTGTGCGCTGTTGAAGCAATGTTGATGATAATAAGAGAACAACAAGGGCACTTGGCAGGAGATGTTTTGTCTGGCTGCCGCCAATCGTCCTTGCGATTATCTGGGCAGGCTGTCCAGATGGCTGTCCAAGGCCTTGTGCTCGATGATTTTGAAAACACAGACTGCAGACAGCCAGAAGGAATTTTCATGGGGAAATTGAGCCAAATCGGACTGATCACAGAGAAGGCTTTTTATTTCTTCTATAGATTCAGTACTTAATCCTTCATTGCGGGGCTTTAAGTCCATCGTGGAAAGACCTAAGCGAGACCATGATGTAATCCACCTTCCGAGACAGTTCTCCATTTGTCGCTATCAGGGTCTTCTCCAATTTTTCAATTTGACAGATGCACCTCGCCTGGCCAGCATTTTGATAGGTTGTATCCATCTTCAGCAATTTGCGGTACACCAGGACAATCCCAGTTCCAATCAGAAAGATCCTGATCACCATTATCACGAAGACATACAAATCTTCAATATCTTCGATAGAGAGATTAGTGAGACACAAGATCTTCCAATTACTTGTGTCGCGTAAATAGCCCGCTGGAGCCGTTCCTGCGGGGCAGACAGCTTCCCCCGGAGCACTTTTCCTTGTTGAAAAAATAGTGTCAATTGTGTTCAAAGCCCAGCTTATTAACTCCATAATTTCTTTCTTTCGACAGTCGCAGTTAGACGCAGACAGACAACAGCAAGCTGGGATCCAGTAGTTGGGGGGGAAGGAAAAAAAGTCAGAGCAAGAGAGAAGGAAAAAGCGTCTGCTCTCTTGGGAGGGCGGAAGTGAAGGATGTTCCATGTAGAAAATCATATAGGATCCCGGAACGACTGGTACCAAAAATGAAGCATGAAATTGATTTGATGTTGCAGCTGGGAGTGATTGAGGAGTCAGCCAGTGAGTGGTGTAGCTCGATTGTGCTGGTACCCAAAAAGGACGGCTCTTTGAGATTCTGTATTGACTTTAGATATCTCAATTCAGTGTCTAAGTTTGAGTCATACCCCATGCCCCGGATTGATGAACTGTTAGAGAAAGTGGGCAGGGCTAGGTTTATTTCTACTTTGGACCTATGTTAGGGGTATTGGCAGGTGGCATTGGCACCAGAAACAAGGGAACTTACAGCCTTTAAAACACCTTATGGCAGTTTCCATTTTAGGGTCATGCCATTTGGCCTTCAGGGGGCACCTGCAACTTTTCAGCGGCTTATGGACCAAGTTTTAAGAAGGGTATCAAATTTTGCGGCTGCCTATTTGGATGACGTGGTCATCTATAGTCAGACCTCCTCACCCGGAACTTCCGGTTCCGGGTGAGGACGAGTGAGGACGCACAGGTAAAGGCTCCCAGTTCGTCTCTGTTTAAAAGGCAGTTAAACGCAGTTAGAACGCAGTTTGGAGCTGGCGTTTTGAGCTTTTTTTGTTGCTGCCGCTGGAGAGTGAACCTGCTTGTGAGAAATAAGGAGAATTTGCCAGTAGTGGCTGGTGAAGCTGGTGAAGCAATTGGCCCCGCGCCCCTCGCGCTCAGGGAAAACAAAGGGATTTCTTCCCCGTGTGTTTTTTTTTTTTTCCTACAATCAAAATCAGCGATCATCGGCCAGGATAATGGGTCCCAAGAGAGCTCTGCAAAATGAAGAGGTGGATGAAATAAAAAAAAGCGCTGGATTTCTTGGCGGAAGAGATTTCCGCTGTAAAGACGCAGCAAAGAAGCATCCTGGACCTAGTGGAGGAAATAAAATCGCTGCGGAGCCAGAACGCTGAGAAAGACAAGAGGCTGGCGTATTTGGAGAGCAGAATGGCGGAAATGGACCAGAACACTCGGGCGAACAACGTGATCATCACGGGGCTCCACATCAAACCCCGATCATACGCGAGAGCAGTGGCCGCAGACAGCAGTGGAGGTGAGCTGGAAGATGAATCCACGGAGCAACAAATGTCAGCCTTCATGCAGTCGAAAGGAATTCAGCTGGACTGCAACAACATTGAGTCCTGCCACCCTCTGCCCAGGAAAAGCGGCGACAAACCGGCAGTGATCATGAGGTTTGTGAACAAAAAACACAAGACTGCGCTACTGAAACAAGGTAGGAAGCTAAAAGGAACAAACATTTACATAAACGAGCACCTCACGAAAGAAAACGCAGAAATAGCCAGGAAAGCAAGATACATGAAAAAGCAGAAAAAGATTCAAAACACCTGGACATCAAACTGTAAAATATACATCAAATTAAACGGATCGCCTGAAGAAGCCAAGGTCATTAACATCCGTAATATTATGGAATTGGACAAATATCAATGAATATTATGAACTGGAGTCACTGCAACAATTCAGACAACTGAAGGACACTGAAAGATTTTACTCATCTGCTACAAGACATTTAACAACATGAATCAAAAAATCAACAAACAGGAACAACAGGAACTGAAAGTTTTTGAATACACAGATCACAACCCACAGGACGTAGAATATGACATAGACCAGGGGTGGGCAGTGAGGGCCATTCCACTGCAGGTTTTTTGTTCCACCCAGTCTCTTCAGCAGGTGTGTGCTCTGATCAGCTTCAAGGATTGCTAATCATTGAAAACACCTGCAGAAGAGACTGGGTGAAACAGAAAACCTGCAGTAGAATGGCCCTCCATGGCACATGATTGCCCACCCCTGACATAGACCCTGATAATAATTTATTTAACTCAATCAATAATGACTGTAATTATTACACAGATGAACAGTTTAACACAATGGTCACATCTGATTTCAATATTTCTATGATCCACTTCAACAGCAGGAGTCTCTATGCAAACTTTAATAACATTAAAGATTATTTACATCAGTTTAAAGAGCCCTTCAATATTGTGGCAATATCAGAGACGTGGCTCAGTGAAGAGAAAGGAGTGGATTTTACCATGGATGGCTATGAATTAAATTATATAAATAGAAAAGTGAAAAAAGGAGGAGGAGTTGCAATTTATGTTGACAAGAGCTTGAAATACAAGGTTGTTGAAAATCTGTCAGTAACTGTGGATGATTTATTTGAATGTATTACAATAGAAATCTGTCTGGACAATGTGAAGAATGTAGTAGTGAGCTGTGTATATAGAACACCTGGATCAAACACTGACTTATTTAAGGACTGGATGGAAAAAATGTACGCAAAACTAACTCAAAGTTATGTTCATCTGTGGGGATATCAATATAGATCTGATGAACTCAAAACAACATAGTTTGACAGAACAATTTATCAACACAATGTACAGTATGGGCTTACATCCAACAATTACCGGACCTAGCAGAATCACGTCACACAGTGCCACACTAATAGATAACATATTCACAAACATTATGGAAAATAATATCAGGAGTGGGCTTTTATTGAATGATATCAGTGACCACCTGCCGATTTTTGTTGTCTATCAATGTGATTATAGGAAGAAAAAGTATACCAAAAATATTAAATATAAAAGAATAAGAACCAAAGAATCAATGTATTTACTGACAAAGGAATTATTAATACAAGATTGGAAGATAGTTTATGATGAAAATGACATAAATAGAGCATATGATAAATTTTTACAAATATTTCAATCATTGTACAATAAATACTGTCCTATAAAACAATACAGTGACAGACAACAACAACAAAAAAATCCTTGGGTTATTAAGGGGTTAATAAATGCATGTAAAAAGAAGAATACATTATATAAACAATTCATTAAATGCAGAAAGGTGGAAGCTGAGATCAAATATAAAAGATATAAAAATAAGCTTACTACTATAATGAGGACCTGTAAGAAAGAATATTACAACAGAATACTAGAGGATAACAAAAATAACATAAGAGGAATATGGCAAGTACTCAATGGGATTATTAGTAATCATCCTAAGAATGCAAATTATCCAGAATATTTTATCGAAAATGGCTCTTTGATAAATAATATGGAAGATGTGGTCAGTGGTTTCAATAAATTTTTTATAAACGTTGGTCCTGAATTAGCAAAATCAATAGTGACACCAGAAACAAACCACAGTGGTTCTGTGAATGAAATAGAAGATAGAAATCCAAACACAATCTTTTTGGGTGCGGTTACTGAAAAGGAAATTATTGAGACTGTGAGTAAATTTAAGAACAAAAAATCAACGGACTGGAATGAAATTGACATGACAATAGTGAAAAAAGTAATTGAGGGAATTGTTAAGCCACTCACCCACATCTGTAACCTGTCATTTCAAACTGGTAAATTTCCAGACAAAATGAAAATAGCAAAAGTAATACCTCTATACAAAACAGGAGACAGTCATCGCTTCACAAATTACAGGCCAGTCTCTTTACTCTCACAATTCTCCAAAATACTTGAAAAAATCTTCACTAACAGACTGGATGATTTCACTGAAAAACACAACCTCCTTACAGATAGCCAGTATGGTTTTAGAGCAGATAAATCTACATCTTTGGCACTGATCGAACTTATAGAAGAAATTACTAGTTGTATAGATAAAAAAAAGGTTGCTGTAGGAGTATTTATAAATTTAAAGAAAGCTTTTGACACCACTGACCACAGAATACTACTAAGGAAACTGGAAAGGTATGGGATAAGAGGGGTAGGGCTGAGTTGGGTGGAAAGTTATTTAAGTAACAGACAACAATTTGTGCAAATTGGAAAGCACAAATCACCCTTCATGGACATCACTTGTGGTGTGCCCCAGGGGTCAGTTTTGGGACCCAAACTCTTTATTTTGTATATAAATGACATATGCCAAGTATCAAAAATTCTGAAATTTATTTTGTTTGCGGATGACACAAATATCCTTTGCACTGGTGAGAATTTGCAGCAGGTTTTAGAGGTGGTCACAACTGAAATGGAAAAATTAACGCAGTGGTTCAACAAAAATAAATTATCTCTAAATCTAAAAAAAACAAAGATTATGGTGTTTGGAAATTATAAAATAAATCATGAAATAATGGTAACGATAGATGATACCAGAATAGAAACAGTACAGGAAAATAAGTTTCTGGGGGTGACGCTAGACAATAAAATCTGCTGGAAACCTCACATCAGTCACATCCGGGCCAAATTAGCAAAATGTATAGGCATACTGGGGAAGACAAGACACATCTTGGACTATAAATCATTGGTCTTATTGTACAATTCACTGTTTTTACCTCATCTTAACTACTGTGTAGAAGTCTGGGGAAACACCTACAAGACCAACCTACAGTCAGTATGCACATTACAATAAAGAGCTATAAGGATAATAAACAATGCAGGATATAGAGACCATACCAATTCATTGTTCTTAAAGTCACATGTCATAAAGTTCATCGATTTAGTTAAATTTAAGACAGCACAAGTAATGTACAGGGCAATTAATAATCAACTCCCAACTAATATACAAAAAATATTTAAAAAAAGAGACAATGACCATAATTTGAGAGGAGACTTAAACTTTACAAAACCCAAGATACGTACAACCAAGAAAAGTATGTGCATATCTGTCTGTGGGGTGGATTTGTGGAACAGTCTGGAGCCGGAACTGAAACTATGTACAAACAGAAATCAATTCAAAAAGAGGTATAAGCACCAGTTGCTGAAAGGATATATGTTAGAAGGGTAGTATTTATATGTACGATTCATTATGTTCACTCTGGGACATTATGGGACACTATGGAATGGTGGGTGGGACAGCACTGTGTATATTTGTGTTGTTTGAGGCTGGTTTTGATGTATGGACTTCATTGTATGTTAGAATGGACGGGTGTTAATGTTGATTTGTACAAAATACAGTAAATTGTTTACTTGGGGTCTTAAGGTGGTAATTTGTATAAAATTCACATGGGTGTATCTATGGAAAAGAGGAGATGGAATTAATAAGTGTTCACTTCTTCCTTCTCCCTTTCGAACAGTGTATACTGTTACTTTATTGCATTTGCCATTTGCTTGTTTTTGTTATATTTTTGTGTTCGAAATAAACTATCTATCTATCTAACATTTGGTACACCTTAGGCAGGTCCTTCAGTTGATTAAGAAGGCAGGACTGACAATCAACCCACGCAAATGTGCGTTCGGACAGCAGCACATGTGGTTGGTCAGGGGGTCATTAGACCACGAGTAGGTAATGTGGATGCCATTCGGACCTACCCTGTACCCACCACTAAGAAGAGAGCGCGATCATTCTTGGGAATGGTGGGATGGTATAGCAAGTTCATCTCTCACTTTGCTGAACGAGCAGCAGTGTTAACCACTTGCACTCCGGGCAATTTTCCTAAAAATGCCAAAAAATAACGTGCCCAAAGTAAATTGAAAGCTGTTATTCAACCCTTTGCAGCATCTTCATGGGGTTGGTCTCATTTAAAAGAAAACACTTTGAATTTTTTGGCAAAAAAAACATAATCTCTCTACGTGCTCCGGCCACTGAGTTACAGTCATCTAAACATACTGAACACAGTGTTTTTTTGGATACAAATGCTTGTAAATAACACACAGCTGTCCGATCCGGCTGGAAAATGCAACAGAAATGTAGAACCAAGTGTTATCCAGCTGAGATCCAAATTTGGTAACAATACCACAAAAAATGAATATTTTACACAGCTTTGTTCTCAGGCTGTTCCCAGGCGTTTTGGAATTGTGCCAAATGGCACAGTTTGGAAAAACGTCTGTAACTTTTGAATAATTCAATGTAGAATCTTCATTTTAGGCTCTAATGAAAGGTCACACTCAGGGCTGTGTCTGTGTGTGTGTGGGCGGGGGGTCGTCCCCCCCCCCCCCCCCGCTACCAAGGACCGACTTCGGCCCTCGCTACAGACGGATTACACTCCTTGCATGTTTTCACAGCGGCTCCCCCCCCCCCCCTACTGTGTGTGTGTGTGTGGGGGGGAACCGTGAACGGACCGTGAACGCCCCCCCCCCTCGCTACAGAAGAGGGCCATCGCTACATGATGGAATAGACTGATATGCCCCCCCCGCTCCTCTTCTGCAGCGGGGGGGGGGGCATTCACGGTCCGAACACGGCAAATGAACCGTTTATCGCGGCGCACGCACTTCATACTTTGTGCGCAGTACAGTTGTAATTTACCGATCGGTCAAAAGTCATTTTTGGATTACAGTTTTCAGGGATAAATAATAATTTAGCTTATAACACCTTACCTCTTCAAAGCAGCAGAGTCGTGGCGAACATCTCTTCCCACGCGTCAGACGAACGCGACGCTGCTCCGCTCGTGGATCCCGATCAACATAATTCCATTATTGCCGTTTTGGCGAATGATTTACGACTTTTGTCGTCGGCCTCCGTCTATTCTGCTGGAATGAGTGCAGGTCCCACTTGTGGGTGTTCTCCATGCTGCTGGGTCTGTATTAGATTCGTCCAGCGTCCTTTGTTTTCATCTGTAGCAACAGTAATCTCTCTTCACCCTGCCTGAATTTCTGTGCTTCAATTGGCTCCTGCGTTCACAGTAGGCGGGTCCTCCTTCCTAGATTTTCATTCATTGGCTCCTCAAGGTTTCAGAAACCCAATTCAAGGCTCTTATTAGTCGAATGAGCGGTCAATCAGATGAACTAATCTGTTCGCGGCTGTCTCTGCAGTTTTTTTTTGAGTGGCGCTTGGACGC
Source organism: Pholidichthys leucotaenia (assembly GCA_020510985.1). NCBI lineage: Eukaryota > Metazoa > Chordata > Actinopteri > Cichliformes > Pholidichthyidae > Pholidichthys > Pholidichthys leucotaenia. Next base: position 102,713,448 of record CM035841.1, on the reverse strand, counting down.
TACTACATCACCATCACCACCATCATGCGTCATGCGTCCAAGCGCGCACGAGGGCGCTCTTGCGCGCCCTCGTGCGTCATAGGACGCAGAGACTTGCCCGCCCGCGGAACAACGGAGCGCAAGTGGTTAACTGACCTCACTAAGGCTTCAGCGCCAAATAAGGTAAAATGGACAGAGGAGTGTGACAGAGCGTTTGAGGATCTGAAGAGGGCTATTTCTGGGGAGAAGGTTCTCTACAGCCCAGACTTTGCTCGCCCATTCATTTTACAGACTGATGCTTCAGGGGTTGGCACTGGAGCAGTACTTCTCCAGGAGGAGAAGGGAGAGAGACACCCAGTGCTGTTCTTGAGCCGTAAGTTGTTGGACCGGGAGACAAGATATTCTGCTGTAGAAAAAGAATGTCTTGCTATGAAATGGGCAATAGGGTCTCTAAAATATTATTTGTTAGGGCGTCATTTTTTGTTGGAGACAGATCATCGGGCCCTACAGTGGTTGGACAGAATGAAAGATGTGAACAGTCGTCTTACAGGGTGGTATGTGTCCCTTCAGCCATATAATTTTACGGTTCGGTATGTGGCAGGGAAAACCAACCTTGTAGCTGATAGCCTTTCCAGAGTACATGACTCATAGAGTACTGTACTCTCGGGAAAGGGGGGGGGGGATGTGACGATGGGATGTCACCACTGTATGTCTTGTTGTGTGATTATGTTATATTTGTATCATTGTAAATGTCAGTATGATTGTTTGTTGAGATGCACACAGTGTTTGGGAATTGTCTTTGTTAATTTGAATGCCCTTGGGAGATAATTATTATGATTAAGAATCTGGTAAAATAATTGTTAAAAGATTTATTGCACATACCTTTGCCAACATGCTTCCTGTGGGTGTCCAGGCAAAAGACTCCTTCAGGGAGTTGAAGGCCTTATATAGGACACCAGCAGGGAGCAAATATGTATGGTTAGTCATAGGGGTGGTTTAATATTTGTAAATAGGGGTTAAAGTTATTTATTGAATTATTTATATTGCTATTTATTGTATGTTATTTATATATTTATATTGTGTGTCTGGGGAAATTATTTATGTACTTTTAGTAGTTAATGGGTATGTGTTAACAATAGGAATGATGATTGTTTTACCTGGGATTATGGTGGGGGCTAATTAGCCCTAATTATCTTGTATAATATATAACAGGTGTGAGAGATCTAGTAGTGTGCTTATTGTTCATGGTATAGTTGATTGACAAAGGGCATTATGGTGAAGAACTGTGTCAGATAATTTCCTGAGAGACTGGAGACCAATTCCTTGTAAGTTTAAATAAATGGACTAATTGAAAACTGAAATCTGCCTCGCCTCGCTGTGCTACACGTTCACATGGTACCTGTACCAAAGACTTCCCACCCCAAAGACCTGAACAGCTACAGGCCAGTAGCCCTGATGTCTCACATGATGAAGACCCTGGACAGACTGCTCCTTGCTCACCTCCGCCCCCTGGTGGGACCAGTGATGGATCCACTCCAGTTCGCCTAACGGTATGGCATTGGGGTGGAGGATGCAGTGATCTTCCTCCTTCACCATTCCCTGTCCCACTTGGAGAAGCCCGGGAATGTGGTGAGGATCATGTTCTTTGACTTCTCCAGTGCTTTCAACACCATCCAACCGATGATCCTGAAGGACAAGCTGCTGTGCGCAGGGGTGGACCAGCACCTGTCATCATGGATCCTGGACTACCTCACTAACTGGCCACAGTTTGTGAGAACCCAGGATTGTGTGTCCGACACAATCATCGGTAGCACGGGGGCCCCCCAGGGAACGGTTTTGGCTCCCTTCCTGTTCACCCTTTATGCTGCGGACTTCTCACACAACACACTGCCATCTACAGAAGTTCTCTGATGACTCTGCGATCGTCGGCCTCATCTCCAACGGAGATGAAGCTGAGTACAGAGGACTTATCCAGGACTTCGTGGACTGGTGCCATCGGAACTGCCTCCAGATCAACGCGAGGAAAACTAAGGAGCTGGTGGTGGACTGCCGCAGGCAAGGACAACCCCTCACAGCACCAGTAAACATCAAGGGAACAGACATTGAGATGGTGACATCCTACCAGTACCTGGGTGTTCATCTGAACAATAAACTAGACCGGTCTCACAATACCGACGCACTCTACAAGAAGGGACAGCGCAGGCTGTTCCTACTGAGGAGACTCAGGTCTTTTGGTGTACAAGGGGCGCTGCTGAAGACATTCTACGACACGGTGGTGCCATCAGCCATCACTTTTGGAGTGGTCTGCTGGGGCGGTGGCATTACAGCAGTAGATAGGAAGAGACTGAACAAACTGATCAAGAAAGCTAGCTCTGTCCTGGGGCAACGCCTTGACCCAGTGGAGGAGATAGGAGAGAGAAGGATGGTGGCTGTCATCTCTGCTGGAGTCTGAGTCCCACCCTATGCAGGACATACTGAACGCACTGAGGAGCTCATTTAGCAGTAGACTACATCATCCTAGGTGCGCGACTGAGAGATTTCGCAGGTCCTTCCTACCTACGGCTGTCAGACTGTATAACCTAAGCAGGGCTGCTCGCAGAGATAGCAAAAAAACGGGACGACGTAATAGTATTGAATGCAAAAGACACAAGACTTACACAAATGGTCCCCTCCAGCATACAACTAGGACAATATCAGTCGCTACAGAGGGTGACAATATGTATGGGTACATATTCATACCATGTAGGGTAACTAAATATAGATGGTTATGCTGTTTATTCCGTCTAGCTACAATGCTCTGCACTGTGTATATATATTTATGTGTACATATGTATATTCACTGCTCTTATTTTCTTCTTAATTATTGCTCTGAGTGTTGCTATCCCTGTGCTGTTGCAATCCTGGAATTTCCCCATTGTGGGACTAATAAAGGCTTATCTTATTTGGATTTCAAAATAAGGGAGGTTTTTCTGTTGTCTGGGTGGTGGTGAGATTTCTAAAAAAAAACAAACAAAACAAAACTATAAATATATAGAAATATAACAAACAACGGCATCCTTGGTCATTTAAGTTAATTTATTTCATTAAATACAATTTTATTAATATTTTTTTCTTTGTAATCAGAGTTAAATTATTGTTCTTTTCTGACTGCAAAGTTATGGTCAAAAATGTAAATTGTTATAAGGAAAAAGTTAAAAAAAATACAATCATTTCAAGTTTATTTAAAAAACAGTAATTTTATCATAAAATAATCCACAAATTTATAATTAAGTTTCAAATGTACAAAAAAAGTCAATTTTACTAGAGGAAATTACAAATTTGAGGAAAATGGTTTCAAATTTAGATACACTTACAGAGACAAGTAGAAAACTAAGAAAATTGTTATAAATTTTTGAGAAAAACCTCAAACCTTCAAGACTGAAATCATTACTCAAGTTTTTAAGTGGGTGCTCTTTGTATCCTTCACTAGAAATTTTGGTTGTCTACTTTTAATTATTAATTTCAAAGCACTGCTTTGAAATGAGTATGAATGAGTAGAATTTCTGGTTACTATACCCACCTGATCATATAATTTAAGTATGCATGAGTACGTTACTATTATGAATGTTTTTTTTCCCCTTTCCTAGTCACAGTCAACATGGCGTTAGCATTTCTTACCGGAGTTCACAATGACAGAGTCCACGAACAGTTGCGGCTCATCCCCTTAATGTTCACACAGATTCCAACCCTGACAAATAACCAACATGGCAACAGTTTGTACAAGAGGCACCTATGTGAATTTTAGGCTCAGTAACGACATGTGGGTTACACTATTTTCAGAACAGGCTCACGGTCGACTTTTGTGGTCCCTGCAGGCACCATGTTGGTGACCCCTGTATTAGACAAAGATAACACAAGTAAACACAAAATGCAGTTTTTAAATGAAGGTGTTTATTATTAAGGGTAAAAAAAATCCAAAGCTACATGGCCTTGTGTGAAAAAGTGACCCCCCACCCCACCCCGGTTAAAACAAATTAACTGTGGTTTATCACATCTTTGGAAAGCTGAGTTCAATTTCTCTAGCCACACCCAGGCCTGATTACTGTCACACCTGTTCTCAATCAAGAAATCACTTAAAGAGAATCTGCCTGGCAAAGTAGACCAAATGATCCTCAAAAGCTAGACATCATGCTGTGATCCAAAAAAAATTCAGGAGCAAATGAGAAAAAGTAATTGAGATATATCAGCTTGGAAAAGGTTATAAAACCATTTCTAAAGCTCCGGGACTCCAGCGAACCACAGTGAGAGCCCTTATCCACAAAAGGCGAAAACATGGAACAGTGGTAAACCTTCCCAGGAGTGGCTGGCCGACAAAAATTACCCCAAGAGCGCAGTGATGACTCATCCAAGAGGTCACAAAAGACCTCACAACAACATCCAAAGAACTGCAGGCCTCACTTGCCTCAGTTAAGGTCAGTGTTCATGACTCCACCATAAGAAAGAGTCTGGGCAAAAATGGCCTGCATGGCACGGAGTTCCAAGACGAAAACCATTGATGAGCAAAAAGAACATCAAAGCTCGTCTCAGTTTTGTCAGAAAACATCTTGATGATCCAAGACTTTTGGGAAAATACTCTGTAGACTGACGAGACAAAAGCTGAACTTTTTGGAAGGTGTGTGTCCCATTACATCCTGTGTAAAAGTAGCAGCATTTTAGAAAAGGAACATCATACAAACAATAAAATATGGTGATGGTAATGTGATGGTCTGGGCTGTTTTGCTGCTTCAGGACCTGGAAGACTTGCTGTGGTAAATGGAACCATGAATTCTGTTGTGTACCAAAAAATTCTGAAGGAGAATATCCAGCTATCTGTTCATGACCAATTGTTTGTGTGTGCTGTTATCACAATGCTGCAGGTGCTGTCTACCATTATAATCACCGACAGAATATGATGGCTCCGTTCACCAAGAAAATGTCAGCCATGTCCTATCTAGTCTAGTTTACCTGTCTACTTTACCTTTAACCCTCTGACAATCCACGACCAGCTCCTTGGTCTTGGAGTTGTTCAGAAGAGACAGTTCTTAAAGTGGCACTCTGACAAAAATCACATTTTTTCTGATGTTAACATGTCTGTAACATGTTTTTTTTTGTGACTTACAAGCCATCAAGAGCAAAATCAGACCCAAGTCCCAAGTCTGTGTTATTTTGCTTTGAATGTCCAGTTAAGCCCCTGTCCCAAAGGGGGACTTTGGACAGAGCATTTCTCGCTACATAAGCATTCATGTTTAGCCTGATTGGTGATAACATTAATCAATCAGGCTAAGCACTCGGCATGGCCAAACACCTGAGTTCACTCCCCCAGGGCAAGGGGGAGGAGCCAACATGGCTTCACGGACAGAGGGTCTACCGACCACTGACCACGCTGACAGTGTCCCTTCCCAGGGCCAACCGCAGCTGCTCATAGTTTTCCATCGCTGGGGCTACCATATTTTGGCACCCCATAGTGCATGTGGGGTGCAGTCAGCTTGGAGACGAGTCCACCGGCTGTCGCGCCTGCACATGCGGGGTCCCGGAGGCACCCACGGAGGAATGGTTAGCACACGGAAGGCCGAACCAGAGAGAGACGTCTGCTCTTTGGGGGATGAAGGCGCCAAGACCACACCCTATCAGTTTTACATCCATTTGAATCAATTCAGTGAAGGGGTTTTTGGTGGCAATGCAAACACCCGGGTGTTCCATTCCATCTCTGCCAGGGAGGATGAGGGGGAGACATTAAACCCCCCTGCTCCCTCCTGCAAGTTGGATAACCGGGAGGCGTGTGGCACAATGGCCGGGGTGAGACCATGCATGGACTCAGGAAAGCTTCAGGCCCGGACAAAGTGTGTCCAAGAGTATTGAAGACCTGCGCTGCAGAACTGGGGGGACCACTACAACGGATCTTCAACCTCAGCCTGCAGACTGGGAGAGTGCCCACTCTTTGGAAAACATCCCGCATCGTTCCAGTTCCGAAAAAGAACCGGCCAAGCGAGCTGAATGACTACCGACCAGTGGCACTCACCTCACATCTGATGAAGACGTTGGAGTGGCTCTTCCTCAGCCTCCTCAGACCCCAGGTGCAACACGCCCAGGACCGCCTGCAGTTTGCGTACCAACCAGGTGTTGGTGTGGAGGATGCTATCCTCTACCTGCTTCATCGAACCCACTCCCATCTGGATAAGGGAAATGGCACAGTGAGGATCCTCTTTTTGGATTTCTCCAGTGCCTTCAATACCATTCAGCCCCCCTTGCTTCGGGATAAATTAAGCAAGATGGGAGTGGACTCCCACCTGGTGGACTGGCTCTCCGACTACCTCACTGGCAGACCACAATATATCGGGCTGAAGGATATTACGTCTGACACAGTTGTCTGCAGCACTGGAGCCCCCCAGGGCACAGTATTGGCCCCTCTTCTCTTCACCCTGTACACCTCGGACTTCTGCTACAACTCGGAGCTGTGTCATATTCAGAAGTATGCCGATGACACAGCCATTGTTGGGTGTATCAGGGATGACAGAGAGGAGGAGTATCGGAGACTGGTTGGGGACTTTGCTGCATGGTGCCACACTAACCACCTACAGCTCAACACCTCTAAGACGAAGGAGCTGGTTATTGATTTTGGGAGGTCCAGACCAAGACCTCAACCAGTCCTGTTAGAGGGAGCTGAGGTGGAGGTTGTGGATTCATACAAATATCTCGGGTTGTGGTTGGACAATAAATTGGATTGGACAACATACATTAGCTACTTGTATGGGAAGACACAAAGTAGGATGTACTTCCTACGGAGATTGCGGTCCTTCAACATCCGCAGCAAACTTCTGCGGATCTTTTACCAGTCGGTGGTTGCCAGCGTCCTCTTTTACTCCGTGGTGTGCTTGGGGGGGGGCAGTATATCCAAGAAGGATGCGTCCAGACTGGATAAACTGATCAGGCGGGCCGGCTCTGTGGTCGGTGCGAAGCTGGACACCCTGGTGACGGTGGCAGAGATGAGGACTCTGGATAAACTGTTGGATATAATGGACAATGTCAGCCACTCTCTGCACACCGTCATCAGTGACCAGAGGAGCCTGTTCAGTGAAAGACTGCTCCTTCCCAAGTGTCGGACCAACAGGCTCAAGAACTCTTTTGTCCACCATGCCATCACACTCTATAACTCCTCACTTGGGGGTGGGGGTGGGGACATAGAGTACAGAGGACAGTAGGGTATTCATAGTGTAATAACTTTAACTTAATCATACTTGTACAAGCCGTATTTAGCCCTGTATTTATATTGTGTATATTATGTTAAGTGTTTTTTTTTTTTCTTTTTTGTTTTTCTGATCTGTATGCTCCTTTTATGTGCTGCTGGAAATTTTAAATTTCCCAGAGGGAGTTATCCCAAAGGGATTAATAAAGTTAAGTCTAAGTCTAAGTCTATGCATGCTGCGCTGAGGTCGTGGTTCCACGGAGGTGGACAGGCGCACCGGACACCCATCAGCGCCAAGGTGGGACCGCCGAGAGCCAGCTTGCTTTGGTGGGGGTTGGCAGCGTGTACATGTACGGCTGAATCACTCCAATGTTTTGACTAGCCATTGCTGTTTAGCAAGGCAGTCTTCTCAGGTCAGAGAACAGTGGAGGGCTGGCCTTGCAGCATCTGCCACTAGTGGGTTGTAGTCGGTGGAGTTAATTAGAATATTTATAGATCTGCGCATACTGAACTAAGTGAAAGATGTAAAGGATCTTTCCAAGCAATTCTAAGGCTATGAAAGTTTTTTTTTTCCCCACAATGTACTATTTTGGGCAATATACTTTTGTTTTTGAGGTGGTTTTAGTGCCGCTGGAGTGTATCTTTTAACAGTCCACTCAATTAAAGGCCCTCATTAAATGCCTGTATTCCTCATCTTGCCCATTGCTGATATGTGCCACAACAGCAAGGTATTCAGAGTACTTCTGAATGTGGCAGAACTCAGACCTGTATCCAAAATCCACTCTGTATAGGGTGAACAAGAATGGTGCAGGAAGCTCCAGTGCCATCCACCACCTTTGCAGAAATACAGTTCGCCAGAGAGATGGACTCTGGTCACCCTGTGAGATAGTTTGCCATCCCAAAAAATGTAGGGAAGGGTCAACCTCCATGCATTCAAGCTTGTTACAAAGTTTTAGAGATTGGATGGTTTTAAACATGCTTGAAAAGTGACATCCTCACGTGTCCTCCTGGCTCATCCAAGTGCAAGTGAATCCAGTGGAGCAACTGGAGAACTGCATCGTCCACTCCCAGATTTTTGTGGTACACAAACTGTTGGGGATCAAGGGCTTGCTTCACCTGTAATCATAGAAGGTGGAGAAACCGCCTCTCCAGAGTCTTCATAATGTGCAACAATTATCCCAACTTTGGGTACTGGAACAAGATATGTTTTCCATAGCACCAGGGTCATACCTGCTTGTAGACTCAAGGCCTTTACATACGCCGCAAGAACAGAATTTTTTTTTCTTTTTCTTGAGGTGGCAAGAACAAGAACAAAGTTTCTGTCCAGGACATTTCATACTTCACAAGAAACTCAAGTGCAGAACTTCTGGGAAATTCAAATTTCTGACGAGTCACACAATAGTTCTTTGCAGGAAAAAAGTTCTGCCTTGATGTGTCAAGAACCAGCTGCAAGAACTCCCAAACCAGGGCTGCAAGAACAAAATGATGTCATTTTGTTCTTGCAGCCCTGGGAGAGAGAACAAATTTCTCTGTTCTTGCGGAGTATGTATAGGCCTTCACACTGAACACCCCCAGGAGAAGCTCCACAAGTTGTAAAGCACAGTCTTCAAGCAGCCTCGGACAGACTCTTGCGCTCCCCTCTTACCTTATCTACTGTAAGGAGATTGGACTGAAGGGGAGTTAGAAAGGTGATGTGCTTTGAGGATATGAGGGTGTGAGAGGAAAGTAGCCACTGTGTGTCCTATATTACTTGGTTGCAAAGGTGACAGAAGGATGGCCTCAGTGGACCCAGGATCGCAGCGGTGTGGTGGAAGAGACGAAGCGGCAGATGAAAGGGCAGCGGGAGTGGTCAAAGTGGTGATGAAGCGCGTGGATTAGGTTGAATCTACAGAGTTAATTTGTTTCTATATGTACATGTATACATACACCTGTGTGTGGAAAATAATTTGTAACTGTAATCATAGAGTCAGTCAAACCATCAGTGAGGTGTTTCACAGTTTATTAGAAAAATTAATGACATTTATTGTTATTACAGTATCAGGTTTGACAGAAACACTCAACAGAAGGACATCATTGTGCTGTTGAATTAAATCTGCTCATCCAGTCATACTGAACTCAGTTTTTAATTTGAAAATGAGTAAAGCTAATATTGGACTGATGATGTCTCTGTTGGAAATATACACAAATATATAATATCTATGTCTGAGCTGCATTTCCAATCAATATTTAAAATAAATAGAGCAATATCAGTAGGTTATCGCTAGCTCCGAGATGTGTTCTTCAACTTCATACTTCCTGTCACATGAGCGATGAAACACCTGAGCACGTAGATGCCCCAAAAATACAGCGAGCTGGAGGAGAAACAAACAGTTATCAAAAATTACACTTTTATTGTTAATATTACTAGTGCATACCCATGCATGCCAGTAGAAACCAAGTATAAGCAAGTATTTCTGCATGCCCGTAGAAAGCAACTGTAATCAAGCATTTCTGCAAGCCTGCCTTTGAGCTTTGACATGGTTACCATGGCAACAGTAACCATGGTGAAACCTGCCTTTGATCTTTGACATCACCACTTGTTCAGTGATGCCTGCCTTTGATCCTTGATGATGTCATAGCGAGTCCTATGATGTCATAGCCATGTTGTAGCTATGAACGCCCATAGCTGCCCTGTGGACGCTCATTAAAGATTTCCCCTCCTAAACTTCTGCATATCCGGGGAGGCTGAAATTCGGGGATGCACACTCTTGTAACCTCAGCACAGCACGTACAAAATCTGAGGCCAGTTCGACAAACAGTTCGGGAGACACATGCAGAACACACACACAGATTTCTTAAATTATAATAAGATTATTCAAGTTTCTGTTGTCTTGCTTTTTTAAAAGCAGCAGGTGCCAGGTCCAATTCCCGTTCCTAGCTAATGAGAGATCAATCCAGAGGTTGCACTAGAATTTAGTGTCATCAGTTCAGTCATGACCTATTATAATCTGTCATAACTAGAGCTGTCGCGGTGAAGGAATTTTCCATTGCAATGATGATGGGTAATGTGGTAATATACGTGCCATAATTTAGACGTTCCTAGCTTCTGAGACAAAAACAGACAAAACTGTAAGACGGTCGCTGCAGTTCCACTCTGTGTGTGTCCGAAGCACTTAGCGCAGGTTTCTCCAGAGTCACGGCTGGCAAGGTGAGCTGCCATTTCTCTTTCAAAACAAATCCTTGATTATTTCCATAAAGCAGTATATCAAGGTTGATTTTGGCATGGCACAGTTTGGAGTGATAACTCCTGATCAGCTCATGGACCCAGATGACAAGACGGGACTTCAAGCCAGGTGTAGACAGGCTGTTCCGTTGAAAAACATGCAGTAAACAGAAACAGAATCTCCCTGCTATCAGCTCCCTGTCGGGCAAAAGGGAAGGTTGTCAGGGAAAGCCTCTGTGTCGATACAATCCAGAAACAGTCTTAACTCACTTGCAAAAACATTTTGCCCACTCATTTTTAGGCTCTAATCTATCAAGTAGAATATCATGGTCAATAGTATCAAGTAGAATATCATGGTCGATAGTATCAAAGGCTTTTTGTCAGGTCAGGCATTGGCTTGCTTGCTACCGGATAACCATGAAAACCGGTACAACCTGTCTCATGGGTCGGGCCATTGGCGACTCAACCGACATCCCTGCCCTTCTGAGGGCATGGAGGGTGAAACAGGGCATCCTGGCAGAACTAAAAACAATATTCAATTCAATTCAACTTTATTTATATAGCGCCATTTCACAACAACAGTCATCTAATAGCACTATCAACTGTAGGGGGAACCCCCACAGTTGCAGAAAGACCCCAGCAATCAGGCGATATCTGCCACAAGTCTGTGGTGGTCCACTCCCAGTTACACGGGGTGAGACTGGACATCCTGGCAGATAAGCACATCTGTCGCAAGGTCTGTGGTGGACTGTGCCAGTCGGTGCATCGTGACATGCACTACACAAAGAGCAGAGATAAACAAACCTATTATCTGGTCAGTCACTGCAACAGATACTGGAGTCAGTTTGTCTTGGCCTGTCCTTGCCACTGATAATACCTTTATCTGCCAAGAATGTGCTGCTAGTCCAGCAAACGCTAGCAGTACTCAAATACTGTGCAAGCAGTTTCATGAAATGGTCAATCAGAAAGCAACTCATACCGGCTTGGACGTCGCCCGGGCTTACAAGGTCCACGCTGATCTGTTCACACTCCGACAGGCAGCAAAAAGTAAGCTAGGAGCAGGAAGACAAACGTAGAGGAAAACAGCAGCCTTGTGTGTAGCAGAATGGAATGTATGCACTCTGTTGGACAGAACAACATCACAGCGCCCAGAAAGACAGACCGCGCTTGTGGCCCTGGAAATGAACAGGTACAATGTACACATAGCTGCACTTAGTGAAATAAGATTGCCTGGATATGACAGCTTGGAAGACCATGGGTACATCTTCTTTTGGAGTGGGAGATCAACTCAAGAAAGGAGAGAAGCAGGAGTGGGCTTTGCAGTTAGAAAGGAGATAGCAGCAATGCTTGATGAGGAACCAGTGCCAATCAACGACAGGATAATGACTATGAGACTCCCACTACAGCGGAAGATGTATGCCACACTCATCAGTGTATATGCCCCAACAATGACCAATACAGAGGAGGCGAAGGAAGCGTTCTACAGTGATTTACGTGAGACTATCAGGCGTGTACTGACTGATGACAGGCTGATACTCATTGGAGATTTTAATGCCAGAGTTGGTTCGGACACTGAGAAATGGAAAGGAGTGCTAGGCAGTCATGGAGTAGGCAAGTGCAATGCTAATGGGGAACTTCTACGTGCACTATGTTCAGAGTACAACCTTGTGATAACCAACACTCTATTTAAGCACAAGGACACACACAAGAAGACATGGATGCACCCAAGATCCAAGCACTGGCACTTATTAGACTATATCATAGTCAGGCAGAGAGACATAAGAGATGTATTGCACACAAGAGCAATGAGGGGTGCGGACTGTGGTACTGATCATGTTATGCTGAGATCTAGATTAAGGATTTGGAGACGAAAACAGCACTGCAGGACGGGTGTGAAGCCACCACGGAAGCTAAACACTAGTGCACTGAAAGACCAAAAGAAGCAGGAAGAACTTACACAGCAAATGGATGAGAACTTGAAAGACTGGGACAGCAACAACTCAGAGAATGACATAGAAGAGAAATGGGCAACACTGAAGGATACGGTGTATCAAACTGCGAGTGATGTATTAGGCCACCCTGAGAGGAAACTATCAAGATTGGTTTGATGAGCATGATGAACACCTGAAGAAACTACTAGAAGCAAGGAATACAGCTAGGCAGGAAAACCTACAGTGCAACACAAGTCTGGATGAACCACCAAATTTTGATGAACTAATGGCAGCTATCAGGACAACACAGGATGGTAAAGCTCCAGGAAGGGATGGAATTCCAGCAGAAGTGTGGAAATTTGGTGGTGTTCAGCTGACCAACTGCCTGCACAAGCTCATCCAAGAGATATGGGATAACCACAAAGTACCTCAAGACTGGAAGGATGCAAGTATTGTGTCTTTGTTCAAGAAAGGCGACAGGAAAGATTGTGGAAATTACTGAGGTATATCACTGCGAGCCACTGTTGGTAAGATTCTCTCAAGTGTACTACTGAACAGACTCAATGAACACATCTCGCAGAATGTACTACCGGAAACCCAGTGCGGCTTTAGAAGTGGAAGAAGCACAATGGACATGATTTTCTGCTTGAAACAGGTTCAACAAAAGTGTATCGAACAGAACATGCCGCTTTATGTAGTCTTCATAGACTTCAGAAAAGTCCTCTACACTGTTTTGCGACAAGGATTTTGGCAGGTACTCAAGAAATATGGCTGTACAGAGAAGTTTGTCAGCCTGATCGAGGCACTCCATACAGGTATGCAAGCAAACGTGGCAATGAGTGGTTCAGTATCTAAAGACTTTTCAGTAAGCAACGGGGTGAAACAAGGGTGTGTGCTGGCACCTACACTCTTCTCACTATATCTGGCAGCCATGCTTGAGGTGGCCTTCAAAGACACTTCAGAAGGAGTATACATTCAAACAAGGAAAGAAGCAGACTTGTTCAATGTGGCACAGTTTAAAGCCAAGAGTAAGACATCGATAAAGGTAGTAAGAGAAATGCTCTTTGCCGACGACAGTGCTCTAGTTGCACACAGTGCGGAAGATATGCAATCTTTAGTGGAGAAATTTGCAAGAGCAGCTAGTCAACTCAGCCTCCAAATCAACATCAAGAAGACAGAGTGCCTTTATCAACCACCAAAGTTCCAATTATCAACATCACTACCAGAAGAGATCAGCATTGGTACAGAGCCACTAGTCAAATGCAAGACTTTCAAGCATCCAGGGAGTACTGTTTCAGAGAATGCTAGGCTGGAGGATGAACTATCTCTCAGAATGGGAAGAGTGAGCACTGTGTTTGGAAACTTGAGGGCGAGACTGTGGAACAATCGACATGTGTCTATCTGTGTGAAATGAAAAGTGTACAGAGCGACAGTACTGGCCACTCTATTGTACGGTGCTGAAACTTGGACTGTCTACAGAGTGCAGGTAAAGAAACTCCACGCGTACATGATGAGACACCTTCGAGCCATAATGAACATCTCATGGAAAGACAAGATAACCAACATAAAAGTGTTGAAACGAGCTGGCCTACCATCAATGGAGGACATGCTAATACAGATGAACCTGAGATGGCTCGGACATGTTGAGAGGATGGACCACCAGCGTCTCCCTCGGCAGTTACTCTACTCACAGTTATGCGAGGGCAAATGCAATCAGGGTAGACCAAGGCTCAGAAGACACTGTAAAAAGAAACTTGAAGAAGTTGGATATAGACAGGAGTTCCTGGCAGCGGAAGGCTAAGGACAGAGCTGTGTGGAGGAATCTGATCAGACCTAAATGAAAACAGTCATTGTCTCCCACGACAGACTGCTATGATGATGGAAATACAGGCACCTTTGTCAGTAACCGCACCTTTCCCACAATTTTGACCGATCCTTGTCATTTCACCAGGCTAAAATGTCACAGGGTAGTGTCCCCAGCACTATGCTCTCACTTCCTGTTTACGTTCACGGAGATGCCGACATGTGTGATAACATCTCTCATTTAGAAAAAAAATCACAGCTAAAGACTGTACTCAACAATTTCCAAATATTCCTCATGACAGCGGAGGTAAACTATTTTGTACTTGTAGTGAATGACAAACTTAATGTTGGACTTCTAGCACACCTTCCATAGTGAGATTGAGGAGATCCTTGAAGTACTCCTTCCACCGCCCAACAATGGCCCCAATCAAATTCAGCAGCTCTCCAGCCGCACCATACCCAGTGTGGGACAGAGAGCTGCCTCCCCCTCCTGAGCCACCGGATAGTTTGCCAGAATCTGTTTGAAGCCGAATGAAAGTTTTGTTCCGTGGTCTCACTGAACTCCTCCCAGACCCGAGATTTAGCCTCAGCAACTGCCTGAGCTGTACTCCAACCCAGCCACAGGGGGTACACAAGCCACTGTACTCCTAGTGCTGGTCCCAAGTCTGGGTAAATGGGGAGGGTTGGTTCAGGAAGGGTATCAGACGTAAAAGCTTTGCCAAATCAAACATGCGGATCATGACAAATGAGACTTTCATACCGGATCAGTCGAGGTCTGGGTCGAGGCCAACAGGATGCCGTTGGAAATTGGGCTACTGTTGGTCAAAGATCGAGGAGGAGGAAAGGGGGATGGCGTGTTAGGAGGGAGAGAGAGAAAAGGAAAGGTAGAAGTGTGGAGGTGAGGGTAGGGATGTTAAATGTAGGAACTACGACTGGCAAAGGCAGAGAACTGGCTGACATGATGGAGAGAAGAAAGGTAGATATACTGTGTGTTCAAGAAACCACATTGAAGACAAGCAAGGCTAGGAGCATTGGAGGTGGTTTTAAACTGTTCTACCATGGTGCAGATAGGAAGAGAAATGGAGAAGGAGTAATCTTGAAGGAAGAGTATGTGAAGAGTGTTCAGGAGGTAAAGGGGGAGCCAAACACAACCATGAGTTTGAAGCTAGAAGTCAAAGGTGTGATGTTGAATGTTGTCAGTGTGTATGCCCCACAGGTTGGATGTCAGGTAGAAGAGAAAGAGGAAATCTGGAGTAAGTCGGATGAAGTGGTAGAGAGTGTGCTCCAATCACCACTCTCTTCCAGGGGGAAGAGAGTGGTGATTGGAGCAGACTTTAATGGACATGTAAGTGAAGGGAAAAGAGGTGATGAGGAGGTCCTGGGTAGGTATGGTCTTAAAGAGAGAAATGTGGAAGGACAGATGGTTGTGGATTTTGCCAAAAATGGGGGAAGTTACAGAAGGAAGAAGGTCGCACAGAGTTCAGGAAGGAGTTGATACATGCTCTCATGGTAGGGAAGAATTACCAGATCACTTGTAAAGTACAGCAAAAGTATTGAGGGAAACGGGTAGAAAGGGATGTGGTGCATCCAGTGGACAGAGGAAGGAAGACAAGGAGATGTGGTGGTGGAATGAGGAGGTACAGGAAAGTATTCAAAGGAAGAGGTTAGCAAAGAAAAAGTGGGATAGTCGGCGAGATGAAGAAAGCAGACAGAAGTATTTGGAATCTAGGCGCATGGCAAAGAGAGAGGTGGCAAACGCACATAGTGAGTTGTATGAAAGGCTAAACCAGGGGTCACCAACCTTTTTGAAATCAAGAGCTACTTCATGGGTATCGAGTCATGTGAAGGGCACCAGCTTGACACACCCCTCTAAAATAACAAATTGTATATATATATATACGTATATATATATACGTATATATATATACAAACACCCATATATATATATATAAATAATTATCAATAACTTAGTGGGTAACAGACAAGATCAATATTCAACACTTTATTTTTATTAATCTCAGCAATTGTTCAGATGATCACTTCTACATTTCATTAAAAAAATGTCCAGTTTTCACCAGTCCCTTTTAACCATAAAAAACTAAAACCCTTTTAGTTCATGAATTATGTTGAACCATGTTTGAAAAAGTTATGCAACATTTAAGAAAAATCAACTTTCATATTAAATAAATCTTATCACATTTTTAACTGAACAAATCTGCGGCAATTCTGCTCAAAATCTGTTACATTTAATAAACACACTTTTGTGTGTTCTTCTTCACTGGAATTATATCCATACAGTTCTTGCCAAGAATCATGCTGGAGTAATAACCAGCGCTGTCCTTCCATGAGAAGAAACTAAACAGCGCTGAGAGTGCTTATGTGCACGGTGGAGCAGTGGTTAGCACCGCGGCAGCAGTTTACCCTCGGCCGCGGGGATCGTGGGTTCAATCCCTGCCCCCAGCCAACAGTGATCTGTGTGGAGTTTGCATGTTCTGGTTTTTCATGCAAAAACATGCAGGTTAGGGAGTTAAGAGGCGCTTGCGCACGCAGCGGCTGGTGGTTTGTCACCGGACTGCAGAACAAATCCACCTATGGGTACAAGATAAGTCCAAAAAAAAAAAAAGAAAAAAGAGTGGGTAGTGAAGTGGCGCTCCACATAGTGGCGCTTCGCCGTCGCCGCGCAAATGAAACACACGCAGCTTCCTTTCACGGTAGTAAAAAAAGAACTCTTCCTCCCGCTCACTTTGAAAATGATAAAATTTTCTGTCTTTTTTTTTGCCATGTTTTTGGCCTAGGAAACTGCACTCCGATCACCATCTTCACTGCCCGCTAGCTTACGCCCCACAAGTGCGAAGGTTTTGTCATGCGCACAATAGTGACCTTTGAACTAGGTCAGATTCACCTTAACTTTACGTATAATAAACATATTTTCATTTTTTTATTTTTAAGACATTGTCATTTTAAAATCTATATAAATGCAAGTGTGATTTTAAAAAATAGCGGCAGAAAAAATTACATCTTAGACGCAGCTCACTTGCGAGTTGTGCTATTTTTAGAACAGGCCTGAGGGCGACTCATGTGGTCCTTGTGGGCGACATGGTGCCCGCGGGCACCGCGTTGGTGACCCCTGGGCTAAACACTAAGGAGGGCGAAAAGGAGTTGTATCAACTGGCTAGACAAAGATTGAGCTGGAAAGGATGTACAGCAGGTTAGGTTGATTAAGGACAGAAATGGTAATGTGCTAACAAACAACGAGAGTGTGTTGAGAAGGTGGACGGAGTACTTTGAAGAGCTGATGAATAAAGAAAATGAGAGAGAGAAGAGGATGGATGAAGGAAAGATGGTGAACAAGGAAGTCCCGAGGATTAGCGAGGCAGAAGTGAGAGCAGCTTTGAAGAGGATGAAGAATGGAAAGGCAGTTGGTCCAGATGACATACTTGTGGAGGTATGGAGATGTTTAGGAGAGATGGTAGTGGACTTTTTAACCAGATTGTTTAACACAATCTTGGAGAGTGAGGGGATGCCCAAGAAGTGGCGAAGTGTTTTGGTACCAATATTCAAGAACAAAGGTGATGCTCAGAGCTGTAGTAACTACAGAGGCCTAAAGTTGATCACCCACATTATGAAGATATGGGAAAGAGTTGTTGAAGCCAGGTTAAGAGGAGAGGTGACAATCAGTGAGCAGCAGTACGGTTTCATGCCAAGAAAGAGTACTACAGATGCAATGTTTGCTCTAAGAGTGCTGATGAAGAAGCACAGAGAAGGTCAGAAGCAGTTGCACTGTGTCTTTGTGGCTCTAGAGAAAGCATATGATAAGGTGCCAAGAGAGGAAGTGTGGTACTGTATGAGGAAGTCAGGCGTGGCAGAGAAGTATGTGGGGGTGGTGCAGGACATGTATGAGGACGGCGAGACAGTTGGTGAAGTGCGCTGTAGGAGTGACAAATGGGTTCAAGTTGGGGATGGGATTACATCAGGGATCGGCTCTGAGCCCCTTCTTGTTTGCCATGGTGATGGACAGGCTGACAGATGAGGTCAGGCAGGAGTCTCTGTGGACTATGATGTTTGCAGATGACATTTTGATCTGCAGTGAGAGTAGGGAGCAGGTGGAAGAGAACCCGAAGAGGTGAAGGTATGCTCTGGAGAGAAGAGGAATGAAAGTCAGTAGAAGCAAGACAGAATACTTGAGTGTGAATGACAGGGAGGCAGGTGCAACGGTGAAGATGGAAGGAGTAGAGATAGTAAAAGCAGATGAGTTTAAATACCTGGGGTCAGCTATGCAAAGCAATGGAAAATGCACAAGAGAGGTGAAGAAGAGAGTGCAGGCAGGGTGGAGTGGGTGGAGACGAGTGTCAGGAGTGATTTGTGACAAGGGTAGCAGCAAGAGTGAAAGGGAAGATTTAAAAGACGGTAGTGAGACCTGCTATGATGTATGGTTTGGAGACAGTGACGCTGACAAAAGAACAGGAGGTGGAGCTGGAGGAGGCATTGCTGAAGATGTTAACATTTTTATTGGGAGTGACTAGGAGGGTCAAATTAGAAATAGTTTGTTGAAGATGGATCTGCCAGGCAGGAGGAAAAAAGGAAGACCACAGAGAAGATTCATGGATGTAGTGAAGGAGGACATGGAGAGGGTTGGTGTTACAGAGGAAGATGTGAGGGATAGGGTGAGATGGAGGCAGATGATCTGCTGTGGAGACCCCTAAAGGGAGCAGACGAAAGAAGAACTGCCCGAGCTGTACTCCGCTTGGCCAAAGTCAAAAAGTTTGTGATGTTCCTAGTTAAAATACACTTGATGCTCCTAGTTAACAAGTGCTTCATGTTCCTAGTAAAAAAGTTCTTGATGCTCCTTGTTAGCAAATGACTTAAGTACTGCAGCAGGCCTCCACCTAAAGCTGAAGAAGAACAGGAATTTGCTACTATGCTGAATCTTTTTCCAATAAATTCATCACCAGTCCTGCTACTGCCACCTCAGACAACGAGTCTGAGGAGACAGTTGAGGTGGTTTAGGCATCTGATCAGATGGACGCCTTCCACTTGAGATGTATCAGGTACATCCCACTGGGAGGAGACCACGCGGCATACCCAGGATGCGGTGGAAAGACTATGTCTCCAAGCTGGCTTGGGAAGGCCTTGGTGTCCCCTCTGAATAGCTGGAGGAGGTGGCTGGGAAGAGGGAGGTTTGGGTATCTCTAATTGGACTGCTGCCTCCGCGACCCGGATCCCAGGGAAAAGTGGTAGAAAATGTCATGGAATTTAACTGTGATTAAGTGACAGTAAAATGACTCTGTATTTAAACATGATTTAACGACAGTAAAATGACTCCGTATAAGTGATGTGGTTCCTGACCTGATGAGAAACGGCTGAGGGAAGCAGCTGCTCGTCTGAGTCTGGATCACATCCTTAACATTCAGTAAATTCATCAGCAGGGTTCCAGTCCCACATTTATCCACCTTTGTCAACACAATCTAGAAAACAAAACACATCAACTCATGTTTGTCTCGCACCTTCGAGGTTAAACAGCTGTTTTTATACACACTTCTAACAAACGGAAAAACAGCAACAGCAACAGTGTCTGAAGTTGAACTTAATTAATTCTCTTCCACAGTATGTGGGACACCATGTGGTGTATAGGGGCAGCACCTATCTCCATTCCTCTGACCTGAGGCCACACAGCTACTGTAAGTAGTGAAAGCTTCCTCTGGTAGCTGTGTGAAACTTTCCTTTCCTCGTTCTATTACACTGAGCACCAAGCTAGAAGGCGGAAAGTACCATTTTTACATAGTCTTTGGTATGACATGAAGTTGAACTGAAACACTGTAAATGTCTGAAGAGTTAATCCACCCCTGCCGAGACTATCAATTTTTAATGTAAAATTTTGAATTATTATGTGTTAGAAGCAGCATCGTTCAGGGGTCGTTGTGACTTTACCACAATAAAGAAAAAAAAAACCTTGACAAAAAAAAAGTCATGAATTTAGGTTAAAAAGCCTCAAATCTACATAAAAACAAGTCTTACATTTTCCAGAAAATTCACCAAATGCACAAAAAATGTCTCAGATTTATGAGGAAAATACTAGTGCCTCTCAAAAAATTACAATATCATGACTGCATAATAATCATCAACATTTAAAACAACACAATGATATTAACCAGGGATGGCAACAGGAAATTCTGATTTCAGCTGAAATCTAATTTGGTCGATTGACTTACGGGGGGGCCGGGGGGGGGCACAGCCCCCCTGAAGCTGGGAGGTTTTCAGTAAAACAGAAGTAATTTAGACTGAAAAAAATGATTAAAAAAATGAAATACTAGACTTAGATAAATCATTAAATTTAATGAAAAGTTAACTTACTTTTTCTTCAATGTTGTCTCACTGTCTTTAGTCCAACATATTTAACAGTTCTATTAGAGTTTTTTACACTATTTACACTGGTCACCAAGTCACTTCTAATGTGAAACTTTCTTCCTTTTGGCAGCAAGCTGTGTCAGTCTCTGAACTTTGAACTTCATCTCCTTTTCTGGTTTCTTCAGAAACTGTCCGAGTGTTTCTGTTACCTCATTGAACTTTGAGCCAATTTTCACCTTTACTGTCACTTCGCTCCCCGAAGCTCCTGGGTTTTTATGATTTTTAAGTACCAGAACTGTGCTTACATGACATAAAACAAACAGCTGAATGCCACTTATTACTGTATAATATTGACTTATGTTCCAAGAAGATAGCATTCCTAAACTAGAAAAGCACTCAGAGCGCATCCCTCCGCCAAGGCTCCTTCCGTTTGTCATGGATCAACTCCAAAATGTAAAGGGTTTGTGTGTAGGCCTATAGCCACTTGTGGTGAAAATTGCATCAAAGTCTGTCCATCAGTTTTGGAGTATTGTTGCTAACACACTGTGAGAAGATAACAGCCTTGGCTGAGGTATGCATTCTCAGATCATCACCAAAATATAATGGGTTCCTCTCTAGCCCAAGAACCACCTCTGGTGAAAATTTTATCCAAATCCATCCAGTAGTTTTTGTGTAATCCTGCTGCACAAATACAAAAAAGCCCTTGGTGGAGGTATGCACTCTCAGATCATCACCAAAATCTAATCATCTGTTTCCCGTGCCATTGCACACCTTTCCTGAAAATTTCATGACAATCCGTCCATCACTTTTCCTTGCTAACAAACAGACAGACAGACAAACCAACGCCGATGAAAACATAACCTCCTTGGCGGAGGTAAATCTTCCAACAAGCATTATCCATCACATGCTTTAACACTTGATCAAATCAAAATCAGTTAATTTTATCTATTCCATCCATCCATCCATCCATCTTCTACCGCTTTTCCGGAGGTCCGGGTCGCGGAGGCAGCAGTTCAAGCAGAGAAGCCCAGACTTCCCTCTCCCCAGCCACCTGCTCCAGCTCTTCAGAGGGGATACCAAGGCGTTCCCAGACTAGCTGGGAGACATAGTCTCTCCACCGAGTCCTGGGTCTGCCCCGGGGTCTCCTCCCAGTGGGACGTGCCTGAAACACCTCAAGTGGGAGACGTCCAGGAGGCATCCTAATCAGATGCCCATACCACCTCAACTGACTCCTTTCAATGTGGAGGAGCAGCGGTTCTACTCTGAGCCTCTCCCGGATGACTGAGCTCCTCACCCTATCTCTGAGGGTGAGTCCAGCAATCCTACGGAGAAAGCTCATTTCAGCCGCTTGTATCCGCGATCTCGTTCTTTCGGTCATTACCCAAAGCTCGTGACCATAGGTGAGAGTAGGAACGTAGATTGACTGGTAAATCGACAGCTTTGCCTTAGAACTAAGCTCCCTCTTCACCACAACAGACCGGTACAACGTCCGCATCACTGCAGATGCTGCTCCAATCCGTCTGTCGATCTCTCGCTCCATTTTCCCCTCACTCGTGAACAAGACCCCAAGATACTTAAACTCCTCCACTTGGGGCAGGAGCCTGTCCCCAACCCGGAGAGGACAATCCACCTTTTTCCGGCTGAGGACCATGGACTCGGACTTGGAGGTGCTGATTCTCATCCCAGCCGCTTCACACTCAGCGGCAAACCGTCCCAGCAAGAGCTGTAGGTCTTGCTGGGACCTACAGCTCTTAGACCTACTTTAGACCTACTTTCTTCTCTCAGCGAGATACGGCTCCACCATGTCCACGAAGTCTCTTGGCGCTCGGTGTCCGTAACCCGGCATGTCAACCAGAGTGAAGGCTTGGCCCACCCTGAAGAAGTTCATCTTCTTAGTGTGACCCTGAGACATTTGGGGGAGATGACAGATTAAAGGACTGAAAAAACTACAACTTCTTCTTTCGGCTGCTCCCTTCAGGGGTCTCCACAGCGGATCATTTGTCTCCATCTCACCCTATCCCTCACATCTTCCTCTGTAACACCAACCCTCTCCATGTCCTCCTTCACTACAGCCATGAACCTTCTCTGTGGTCTTCCTCTTTTCCTCCTGCCTGGCAGCTCCATCTTCAACATCCCTTGTCCAATATATCCACTCTCCCTCCTCTGCACATGTCCAAAGCATCTCAGCCTTGCCTCTCTTACTTCGTCTCCAAACTGTTCAACCTGGGCTGTCCTCTGATGTACTCATTTTTAATGTTTTCCCTCCTAGTCACTCCCAATGAAAATCTTAGCATCTTCAACTCTGCCACCACCAGCTCCACCTCCTGTCTTTTCGTCAGTGCCACCGTCTCCAAACCACACTGTAGTGTAGTTATTTATAATATAAATTCAGGCACGGAGTGGTGGCTCCGCCTCACGGTCACACCACCGCCCGTGACTATAAAAGGGCTGCAGGCAGGAGGGGCAGCCTCTTTGCCATCCTCTACCTGGCGGCTGTGTGTTGCACCTGTGACTTTATCTATTCCATAATAGAAATAAAATTCCAACATACCATTACTTTTTATAATTTCAGCATTCATTTCAGATCACCAGTTTCAATCTCCACTGAGTCTTGAGCAGCTCATTTTCCTCCCTTGCGCAGCCCAGCTCATACAGCCGCTGTACGCTGCACTCAAACGGAAACCGGCGGACAGAGTCGACTGGACTCCTGAACGGGAGCAGGCGTTCTGAGGTTAAAACAGCGCTCATTATCGACGCCTCGGACATGGGCATAGCGGCCGTCGTGGAGCAATGCGTTGCCGGTTCTTGGCAGCCGCTCACCTTTTTTTTTAAGCAGGTCTTTGCACGACAGTGAGCGTAAATACAGCGTGTTCGACAAAGAGTTAATGGCTCTCTACCTGGCATACGCCACTTCCGGTTCTGGCTGAAAGGGCACACTTTAAGTGCGTTCATGGACCACAAGCCGCTAACGTACTTAACGTACATATAATATAAAAATAAAGCGGAATTCGGTGAATTACCGGAAAAATCACATCCCTGAGAACAAGCCGAAATGAATTTTTGACAAAGCATACGAGCCATTTGATTGGTCCAATCGTTTGCAACTATCCAATCGCAGGGCTGTTTACAATACAGCAGTAGCTTGAGTACATCCGGGTTATCGCGAGACTTCGGGGAAGCGCCAAGCGCGTATGCGTTTTTTTTTTCCAAACTTTATTGAGAACAAGGTAAAGGTACAAAATTATGACATAGATGATAAAATCGGCGGAAATCCGCGGATCGGTGGAAAATTGCCATCCCTGTATTAACCCCTTGCACTCCAGTCAATTTCCCTAAAAACGCCAAAAAATAACGTGCCCAAAGTAAATCCAAAGCTGTTCTTCACCCTTTGCAGCATCTTCATGGGGTTGGTCTCATTTAAAAGAAAACACTTTGAATTTTTTGGCAAAACAGTCATAATCTCTCTAAGTACTCCGGCCACCGAGTTACAGTCATCTAAACATACTGAACTTGAAGAAAATAAATTTGGCCTGGGTGTTTTTTTGGATACAAATGCTTGCAAATAACACACAGCTTCAGATCCGGGCTGGAAAATACAACAGAAATGTAGAACCAAGTGTTATCCAGCTGAGGTCAAAATTTTGTAACAATACCACAAAAAATGAATATATTACACAGCTTTTTCCTCAGGTAGTTCCCAGGCGTTTTTGAACTGTGCCAAATTGTGCCAAATGGCACAGTTTGGAAAAACGTCTGTAACTTTTGAATGATTCAATATAGAAGCTTCATCTTGGGCTCTAATGAAAGGTGACACTCAGGGCTGTGTGTGTGCGTGTGTGTGTGTGTGGGGGGGTTTGCCCCCCCCCTCGCTACAGAGGACGGACATCGGCCATCGCTACATGACGGATTAGACTCATGTGGCGATGTGGCGACCGCGGCGCAGTCACCGTGGCTCCCCCCCCCCTTGCTGCAGAAGAATAGCGGGGGGGGGGGGCGTTCACGGTCCAGACGCGGTGAACGAACCGTGTACCGCGGCGCACGCACTTCGGACTTCGTGCGCCGCACAGTTGTAATTTACCGATCGGTCAAAAGTCATTTTTTTCAGTGATAAAGAACAATTTAGCTTATAACACCTTACCTCTTCACAGCAGCAGTGTCCTGGCGAACTTCTCTTCCTCATTGTCAGACGAACACGACGCTGGTCCGCTCGTGGTTCTGGTCTCGCGACCCGATCAAAACATAATTCCATGATTGCGGTTTCGGCCTCCGTCGGTCTATGATGACCATGGAAGAGAATCCTAAACGTCTATTCTGCTCGAATAAAAAAAAAAAAAAAAGCACCGCCTGTGACTGAAGAGGCCGATGTGCGAATGGCTGTCCCTGTCACACAGGTAGCACTTGTGGATGGTCTCCGTGCTGCTGGGTCTGTGACGGTTCTTCCTGCGGGTCCATTTTTTATCTGCTGCAGCAGTCTGTCTTTACCCAGCCTTACAAAAAACAGCTCGCGAAATTCTCTGCTTCAATTGGCTCACTGCATTCACAGCTTTGGTAGGCGGGTCCTTCTTGCTAGGTTTTCAGTCATTGGTTCTTCAAGGTTTCAGAAACCCAATTCAAGGCTCTTATTAGTCGAATGAAAGGTCAATCAGATGAACTAATCTGTTCGCGGCTGTGTCTGCAGTGGAAGAACGGAAATGCCCCTTTTATTTTCAGTGCGCGCTTGGACGCAGCTCCATCATGCGTCCTAGAGCGCACGAGAGCGCCCTCGTGCGCTCCGGGACACAGAGACTTGCCCGCCCGCGGTACAGCGGAGTGCAAGAGGTTAACAGCTCCCTTTCTTTGATGAATATAGAATAAATGAAAGTTTAGCTTTTTCTAATTTAATTAGTAAATTTATGGAAAAATGTACAAATTCACATAAAAAGTGTCCCCAAAAACAAAATTACACACATTGTTAGGGCATGTCTTTGTGTTTTAACATACCACGTACGGACATCTCATCTCCTCGCACATTTCTATGGCAACGAGATCGGCCTTCTGCAGGCCAACGCTGCCATCGACCAATAAGAACATCCGCACCAGACTGAGAGGAAAACGAAAAAAAAAAATAAAAAATCAGACTGTCACAGTGATAAATGAGTTAATATACTTTTTTTAGACCTACTTTCTTCTCTCAGCGAGATACGGCTCCACCATGTCCACGAAGTCTCTTGGCGCTCGGTGTCCGTAACCCGGCATGTCAACCAGAGTGAAGGCTTGGCCCACCCTGAAGAAGTTCATCTTCTTAGTGTGACCCTGAGACATTTGGGGGAGATGACAGATTAAAGGACTGAAAAAACTACAACTTCTTCTTTCGGCTGCTCCCTTCAGGGGTCTCCACAGCGGATCATTTGTCTCCATCTCACCCTATCCCTCACATCTTCCTCTGTAACACCAACCCTCTCCATGTCCTCCTTCACTACAGCCATGAACCTTCTCTGTGGTCTTCCTCTTTTCCTCCTGCCTGGCAGCTCCATCTTCAACATCCCTTGTCCAATATATCCACTCTCCCTCCTCTGCACATGTCCAAAGCATCTCAGCCTTGCCTCTCTTACTTCGTCTCCAAACTGTTCAACCTGGGCTGTCCTCTGATGTACTCATTTTTAATGTTTTCCCTCCTAGTCACTCCCAATGAAAATCTTAGCATCTTCAACTCTGCCACCACCAGCTCCACCTCCTGTCTTTTCGTCAGTGCCACCGTCTCCAAACCACACTGTAGTGTAGTTATTTATAATATAAATTCAGGCACGGAGTGGTGGCTCCGCCTCACGGTCACACCACCGCCCGTGACTATAAAAGGGCTGCAGGCAGGAGGGGCAGCCTCTTTGCCATCCTCTACCTGGCGGCTGTGTGTTGCACCTGTGACTTTTCAATAAACATGTGTTTGGTTCTACACCTGGCCTCGTCCTTGGCTTCATATCAGATATAATATTTTGGCAATGAGGAGAAAAAAAATGATTAAGAAGGTATGGAAACATGGTGTGGGTTTGGAGTTCGGCTGTTTCTGGAGCTCCCGGGCAGGCCACCTGTTTCCTGGCCGAGACAGGGCGCTATCTTCCTGGCTTACATGGTGGCGCTGAACCCAGGAAGAATGGACAGGCTGAGGTTAAGCACGTTGTTGGTGCACAATTCGGGAAATGGAGGCCAGCGGATACTGAGTACGCTTGCCGGCTCGGACAGCTTCAAGGACGTGGCTGAGCTGATGGTGCGCCATTTTCGCGCCCTGGAAGATGTCACCGTCCGGAGGAGCGGGTTTCGACAGTGCTGCCAACAGGTGGGTGAGCATATTCGGCGGATCGTAGCCAACTTGAAACTACTGGTTAGTGTGTGTCTGTTCAGATCGTTGGAGGAGAAGTTGGTTTGCAACCTGCAGAGTGAGCGTTTGCCACGTCGACAGCTGCAGTTTCCCATTACAACACGAGTAGCGGACCCAGACAGTGATGGGAGCGTGAAAGAAGACACAGGAGATGCCAACGCTATAGATTTGAGGTCTACCCCGGGGGGGAAGCCCATGCGTATGGGCTGCGGGTCTGTGAAGTGCCGTTTCAGAGCCAGAGAGTGTTCAGCAAGAGTGAAGCGCTGCGGCAAGCGTGGCCACTTGCATCATTTTGCCAGGATATGCCACAGATCCAAGCGAGGAAGTCTGTGGCACAAAGAGGACTCTCCCACCCCCATGGTTGTCCACGCTGTGTCCCCGAGCGCCACCGGACACAAGTACTGTATGGTGGAGTTGGACGGGGTGGAGGTGCCTTTATTGAGCGACATGGGAGCAGTGGGCTCAGTGTTGGGTCGGACGACTGTGGGATGTTTTTCCCCGCACTACAGGATTGGGGGTGACCCGGCGCTGCTTTGTGGTTGAGGAGCAGGACGGCTGGCCATGGCGGGAACGCTGAGACTGACGGCTCAGTACAAATCGGCCGAGATGTGTGACCTGGAATTCACCGTGACAGTGTGTAGAGAAAACATAATGGACTGCGACCTGCTCTATGGTCTGGGCTTCGCCATTAAAACCGGTGCTGGGGAGGAATGGTCGGGCTGTGGACTGTGGGACTGGCTGATCCCGAGAG
This sequence comes from Pholidichthys leucotaenia, assembly GCA_020510985.1. Classification (NCBI taxonomy): domain Eukaryota; kingdom Metazoa; phylum Chordata; class Actinopteri; order Cichliformes; family Pholidichthyidae; genus Pholidichthys; species Pholidichthys leucotaenia. The sequence goes on along the minus strand of CM035841.1, from coordinate 102,685,884 downwards.
TGGTAGACGGCGCAGTGTGGGATGAAGAACTGCCTGGCACTCTGGAGAGTGTACAAGACCAATATCGCCCAGGGTCATCACAGCCCTGTGCCAGAGCCCAAGTCACCCTGGACAAGGGTACTGGATGGCACGGCGGGACACCTGTGATGACGGGTGACGTCGAGAGGCTGGTTTCACTTGTTCCCAGATCTCGGCTGAAGTGGGCCGGTGAACAGGGGACCACAATGGCGATGGCGAATTTAGAAGAGGTTGGGGCCGGACCATCAGGCACAGCAGAACAATGTGCCAAGAAGAGACCTTGCAAGCTGACGGTTGGAGGAGCACAAGGGACGCTCACGCGTCGTGGCCAGATGGGAGGAAGCTCGTCTTCAGCTGCCAAACGGTTCGTGAGGGCACCCAAACGAGCTGTGGCGTGCCCGAGAGGGGATTGAGAGACGTGGGCCTGTACGAGCGGAGAAGCGGGTGGTAATGAAGAGGAGGTGCACTGGTGCTGAGGCGACCTGCTGTGGCCTGGGAGGCTGGCTGCCTCCAGGAGCGGACTGATGACAGGGTGATCCAGGGGTACCACGGACTTGTTTTCTCCAGCTGTATGGATATACAGTAGGTTAACTGTTGTGCATGTGTTTGAATCAGTTATGTGTGTGTCATAAACCGACTGCTATGTATAAGTGCGTTGTGATGCATGTGTTTAGACTGTTTTGCTGTTTCTATGTATTTACAGTGGTGTGAAAAAGTGTTTTCCCCCTTCCTGATTTCTCAGTTTTTTGTGTGTCACACTTAAATGTTTCAGATCATCAAACAAATTTAAATATTAGACAAAGATAACACAAGTAAAGACAAAATGTAGTTTTTAAATGAAGGTGTTATTATTAAGGGTAAATAAAAAATCCAAACCTACATGGCCCTGTGTGAAAAAGTGATTGTCTTCCCCTGTAAAAACATAAATTAACTGTGGTTTATCACATCTTTGGAAAGCTGAGTTCAATTTCTCTAGCCACACCTAGCCTTGATTACTGTCACACCTGTTCTCAATCAAGAAATCACATAAATAGGACCTGCCTGACAAAGTGAAGTAGACCAAAAGATCCTCAAAAGCTAGACATCATGCTGCGATCCAAAGAAATTCAGGAACAAATGAGAAGCAAAGTAATTGAGCGCCATCAGTCTGGAAAAGGTTATAAAGCCATTTCTCAAGCTTTGGGACTCCAGCAAACCACAGTGAGAGCCATTATCCACAAATGACAAAAACATGGAACAGTGGTGAACCTTCCCAGGAGTGGTTGGCCGACAAAAATTACTCCCAGAGCGCAGCGACGACTCATCCAAGAGGTCACAAAAGACCCCACAACAACACCCAAAGAACTGCAGGCCTCACTTGCCTCAGTTAAGGTCAGTGTTCATGACTCCACCATAAGAAAGAGACTGGGCAAAAATGGCCTGCATGGCAGAGTTCCACCACGAAAACCATTGATGAGCAAAAAGAACATAAAGGCTCGTCTCAGTTTTGTCAGAAAACATCTTGATGATCCCCAAGACTTTTGGGGAAATACTCTGTGGACTCACAAGACAAAAGTTGAACTTTTTGGAAAATGTGTGTCCCATTACATCTGGGATAAAAGTAACAGCATTTCAGAAAAGGAACATCTTAACAACAGTAAAATATGGTGGTGGTAGTGTGATGGTCTGGGGCTGTTTTGCTGCTTCAGGACCTGGAAGACTTGCTGTGGTAAATGGAACCATGAATTCTACTTTCTACCAAAAAATCCTGAAGAAGAATGTCCAGCCATCTGTTCGTTACCTCAAGCTGAAGCGCACTTGGGTTCTGCAGCAGGACAATGATCCAAAACACACCAGCAAGTCCACCTCTGAATGGCTTCAGAAAAACAAAATGAAGACTTTGGAGTGGCCTAGTCAAAGTCCTGACCTGAATCTGACTGAGATGCTGTGGCATTACCTTAAAAAGGCGGTTCATGCTCGAAAACCCTCCAGTGTGGCTGAATTACAACAATTCTGCAAAGATGAGTGGGCCAGAATTCCTTCACAGTGCTGTAAAAGACTCACTGCCAGTTACCACAAATGCTTGATTGCAATTGTTGCTAAGGGTGGCCCAATCAGTTATTAGATTTAGGGGGCAATCACTTTTTCCACACAGGGCCATTGGATATTTTTCCCTTAATAATAAACACCTTCACTTAAAAACTGCATCTTGTGTTTTCTTTTATTTTTGACACGATAACAAAATCGATTGACCTGCGACCTAGGGTGTCCTGGTGCCAGGTGCACATCTGGACACCCTTATGCTTGAACATGGTGTTTATTATGGACAAACTGTGGTTAGCACAGAAGTCCAATAACTGAACACCACTCGGGTTCAGATCAGGCAGGCCGTTCCTCCCAATCACCCCCCTCCAGGTTTCACTGTCGTTGCCCACGTGCGCTTTGAAGTCCCCCAGTAGGACAATGGAATGTCCAACAGGAGCACTCTCCAGCACCCCAGTCAGAGACTCCAAAAAGGGTGTGTACTCTGAACCATCATTTGGTGCATAGGCACAAATGATGGTCAGAACCCATTTCCCAACCCGAAGGCGCAGGGAAATAACCCTTTTGTCCACTGGGGAAAACTCCAATATGGAGACAGCAAGGTGGGGGGGATACAAGAATACCTACCACCTACTCGTCACCTCTCGCCCGGGGCAATGCCAGAGTAGGCCAAGCTCCAGCCCCTCTCCTGGAGACTGGTTCTGGAATCGGAGCTGTGTGTTGAGGTGAGGCCGACTATATTTAGCCGGTATCTCTCAACCTCATGTTCCAGCTCAGGCTCCTTCCTCGCCAGAGAGGTGACAATCCATGTCCCAAAAGCTAGTTTAGGAAGCTTGGGATCAGCTCGCCAAGGTCTCCGCCTTTGACCAACACCTAATCCACATAGCACCGGACCCCCATGATCCCTCCTACAGGTGGTGAGCCCACTGGAGGGCGGACCCATGTAACTCCTTCGGGCTGAGCCTGGTCGGGTCCCATGGGCGGAAACCTGGCCACCAGATGCTAGCCATCGAGCCCCATGTCATCAGACCTGCGACCGTATGTCTTGGACACTCGGGTAAAGAGAGGTGCAGAGCTGTCAACTGATCACCACCTGGTGGTGAGTTGGATCCAATGGCAGGGGAGGATGCCATTTAGACCTGGTAGACCCAAACGTATAGTGAGAGTGTGCTGGGAGCGTCTGACTGAGGCCCCTGTCCGGGAGGTTTTCAACTCCCACTTCCGGAAGAACTTCAACCACATTCTAAGGGAGCCTGGAGACATGCAGTTTTAATGGGCCATGTTCTCCAACTCCATTGTTGAAGCAGCTGCCCAGAGCTGCGGCTGCACAGTCGTCGGTGCATCTCGTGGAGGCAACCCCCGAACCAAGTGGTGGACACCAGTGGTGAGGGGGGCCATTAAGCTGAAGGAGTCCTATCAAACTTGGTTGGTTGTGGGACTCCCAAAGCAGCTGAGGTGTACCGGCAGGCCAAGCGGAGTGCAGCTCGGGTGGTTGCTGAAGCAAAAACTCGGGTATGGGAGGAGTTCAGTGAGGCCATGGAGCAAGACTTTTGGTCGGCCTTGAAGAGATCCTGGCAAACTGTCCGGCAGCTCAGGAGGGGGAAGCAGCTCCATGTCCACACCGTGTATGGTGCGGATGGGGCACTGCTGACTTTGACTGGGGATATCGTCGGGCAGTGGAAGGAATACTTCAAAGATCTCCTCAATCCTACTGACATGCCTTCCACAGAGGAAGCAGAGCTTGTGGACGAGGGGGACGACTTGCCTGTCACAGGGGCTGAGGTCGCCAAGGTGGTTAAAAATCTCTTTGGTGGTCGGGCCCTGGGGGTGGACGAGATTTGCCCTGAGTACCTCAAGGCCCTGGATGTTGTAGGGCTGTCATGGTTGACACGCCTCTGCAGCATTGCGTAGAAGTTGGGGGCAGTGCCTTTGGCATGGCAAACTGGGGTGGTGGTTCCTTTCTTCAAAAAAGGGGACCAGAGGGTGTGCTCCAACTTTAGAGGGATCACACTACTCAGCCTCCCTGGGAAGGTCTATGCCAAGGTACTGGAGAGGAGAGTCCGGCCGTTGGTCCTCGGATTCAGGAGGTGCAATGTGGTTTCCGTCCTGGCCGTGCCACATCGGACCAGCTCTTTACCCTCTCGAGAATCCTTGAGGCTTCGTGGGAGTTTCCCCAACCAGTTTACATGTGTTTTGTAGACTTGGAGAAGGCATTCAACCGCTTCCCTCGTGTTTTTTTTGGTGGGGGTGCTTCGGGAGTATGGGGAGTAACACTCGGTCGGACTCATTCCCAGTGACAGTTGGTTTCTGCCAGGGCTGCCCTTTGTCACCGATCCTGTTCACAGTTTTTATGGACAGGATTTCTAGGCACAGCCAGGGAATGGAGGGTGTCATGCTTGGTGACCACAGGATCTCATCTCTGTTGTTTGCAGATGATGTTGTCCTGCCGGCTTCATCCAGCAATGACCTACAGGTCTTACTGGGACAGTTTGCCGCTGAGTGTGAAGCTGCTGGGATGACAATCATCACCTCCAAGTCCGAGTCCAGGGTCCTCAGCCGAAAAAAGTTGGATTGTCCTCTCCGGGTTGGGGACAAGCTCCTGCCCCAAGTGGAGGAGTTTAAGTTTCTTGGGGTCTTATTCACGAGTGAGGGGAGAATGGAGCGAGACATTGACAGACGGATTGGAGCAGCATCTGCAGCGATGCGGACGTTGTACTGGCTTGTTGTGGTGAAGAGGGAGCTAAGCTTCAAGGCAAAGCTGTCGATTTACCAGTCAATCTACGTTCTTACCCTCACCTATTGTCATGAGCTTTGGGTAATGACCGAAAGAACGAGATTGCTGATACAAGCGGCTGAAATGAGCTTTCTTCGTAGGATTACTGGACTCACCCTCAGAGATTGGGTGAGGAGCTCAGTCATCCGGGAAAGGCTCAGAGTGGAACCGCTGCTCCTCCACATTGAAAGAAGCAAGTTGAGGTGGTATGGGCATCTGATCAGGATGCCTCTTGGACGCCTCCCACTTGAGGTGTTTCGGGCACGTCCCTCTGGAAGGAGACCCCAGGGCAGACCCAGGACTCGCTGAAGAGACTATGTCTCCCAGCTGGTCTGGGAGCACCTTGGTATCCTCTCTGAAAAGCTGGAGGAGGTGGCTGGGGAGAGGGAAGTCTGGGCTTCTCTGCTTGAATTGCTGCGTCCGCGACCCAGACCTCCAGAAAAGCAGTTGAAGATGGAAGATGTATTATCTTTGTCTAATATTTAAATCTGTTTGATGATCTGAAACATTTAAGTGTGACAAACATACAAAAAAAATGAGAAATCTGGAAGGGGGCAAACACTTTTTCACACCACTGTAGTTTTGGGGATTAATCTGGGTGTTTTATTTTAGTTTAGGAGACACAGCGGTATTTTGGTTTTATATGGACTGTCATTTCGTTTAAGCGACAGAATAATCCGCTTCGCCGTGTGGGGTGGGACAGCAGTCCACCTGTCCCACCTAGCTTTAGTTGTTTTGGTGTGAATGTGTTCGGCCATTTATGTTATTTCGCTTTGTCATTTTAGTGCATGACTTGGGTCCTAAATTGGAGTGGGTCGGAATTGCGTGTATGTGTGTTGTGGACTTCTGTGGGGGGGTGGGGGGGGGTAGTGTAGTTATTTATAATATAATGTGAGGCACGGGGCGGTGGCTCCGCCTCCCGGTCGCGCCACCACCCGTGACTATAAAAGGGCTGCAGGCAGGAAGGACGGCCTCTTTGCCATCCTCTGCCTGGCAGCTGTGTGTTGCACCTGTGCCTCTTCAATAAAAGTGTGTTCGGTTCTACACCTGGCCTCATCCTTGGCTCCATATCAGACATAACACATACATCATAGCAGGTCTCACTACCGTCTTGTTAATCTTCCCTTTCACTCTTGCTGCTATCCTTCTGTCACAAATCACCCCGACACTCGTCTCCACCCACTCCACCCTGCCTGTACTCTCTTCTTCACCTCTCTTGTGCATTTTCCATTGCTTTGGATGGTTGACCCCAGGTATTTAAACTCATCTACTTTCACTACTGCTACTCCTTCCATCTCCACCATTGTATCTGCCTCCCTCTCATTCACTCATGTATTCTGTCTTGCTTCTACTGACTTTCATTCCTCTTCTCTCCAGAGCATACCGCCACCTCTCCAGGTTCTCTTCCACCTGCTCCCTATTCTCACTACACATCACAATGTCGTCTGCAAACATCATGGTCCACGGAAACTCCTGCCTGACTTCATCTGTCAGCCTGTCCATCACCATGGCAAACAAGAAGGAGCTCAGAGCCAATCTCTGATGCAAATCCCACTCCCACCTTGAACCCATTTGTCATTCCTACAGCGCACTTTACCAACTGTCTCGCTGTCCTCATACATGTCCTGCACCACCCTCACATACTCGTCTGACACTCCTGACTTCCTCATACAGTACCACACTTCCTCTGTTGGCACCCTATCATATGCTTTCTCTAGATCCACAAAGACACAGTGCAACTCCTGACTTTTTCTATACTTCTCCATCAACACTCTTAGAGCAAACATTGCATCTGTAGTACTCTTTCTTGGCATGAAACCGTACTGCTGCTCACTGATTGTCACCTCTCCTCTTAACCTGGCTTCAACAACTCTTTCCCACATCTTCATAATGTGGGTGATCAACTTTAGGCCTCTGTAGTTACTACAGCTCTGAGCATCACCTTTTGTTCTTGAAAATTGGTACCAAAATTTCACCACCAAACTGTCATCTCTGCTGGAGTCCGAGTTCCACCCTATGCAGGACATACTGAATGCACTGAGGAGCTCATTTAGCAGCAGACTACATCATCCTAGGTGCACAACCGAGAGGTTTTGCAGGTCCTTCCTACCTACAGCTGTCAGACTATATAACCTAAGCAGGGCTGCTCGCAGAGATAGCAAAAAGACGTGACAACCTAATAGGTTTTTTTTTTTTTTTATTACTTATTTTGTACCCGTAGGTAGATTTGTTTTGCAGTCTGGTGACAAGCCACCAGCTGCCAGTTGCTGCGTGCGCAAGCACCCCTTATCCTTAACCTGCATGTTTTTGGCATGTGGGAGGAAACCGGAGAAATCCCGGAGTAAATCCACGCAAACATGGGGAGAACATGAAAACTCCACACAGATCACTGTTGGCCGGGGGCAGGGATCGAACCCACGATCTCACGATCCCCACAATCCCCCGGCCGAGGGTAAACTGTGCTGCCACAGTGCTAACCACTGCGCCACCGTGCAGCCCATTTTGAATGCAAAAGACGCAATAGATTTACACAATGGTCCCCTCCAGTATACAACTAGGAAAATACCGGTCGCTATGGAGGGTGAGAATATGTATGGGTACATAATCATACCATGTAGGATAACTAAGTAGACAGTTGTGCTGTTTCATTCCATCTAGCTGCAATGCTCCGCACTGTGTGTGTTTATATATTTACATATTTATTCCATCTAGCTACAATGCTCCGCACTGTGTTTATATATTTATATATCTATCCCATCTAGCTACAATGCTCCGCACTGTGTGTTTATATATTTACATATTTATTCCATCTAGCTACAATGCTCCGCACTGTGTTTATATATTTATATATCTATCCCATCTAGCTGCAATGCTCCGCACTGTGTGTTTATATATTTACATATTTATTCCATCTAGCTACAATGCTCCGCACTGTGTTTATATATTTATATATCTATCCCATCTAGCTACAATGCTCCGCACTGTGTGTCTATTTATATATATATATATTTATATTTATATGTACATAAGTATACTTGCTGCTCTTGTTTTTTCTCTTGCCTTCTGATTGTTGCTCTGAGTGTTGCTATCCCTGTGCTGTTGCAATCCTGGAATTTCCCCATTGTGGGACTAATAAAAGCTTATCTTATCTTATCTTAAAACACTTCTCCACTCCTTGGGCATCCTCTCACTCTCCAAGATTGTGTTAAACAATCTGGTTAAAAAGTCCACAGCCATCTCTCCTAAACATCCCCATACCTCCACAGGTATGTCATCTTGACAAACCGCCTTTTCACTCTTCATCCTCTTCAAAGCTGCTCTCACTTGCTAATCCTTGGGACTTCCTTGTTCACCATCTTTCCTTCATCCATGCTCCTCGCTCTCATTCTCTTTATTTATCAGCTCTTCAAAGTACTCCTTCCACCTTCTCAACACACACTCGTCATTTGTTAGCTCATTACCATTTCTGTCCTTAATCAACCTAACTTGCTGCACATCTTTTCCAGCTCGAGCTCTCTGTCTAGCCAATTGATACAAGTTTTTTTCTCCTTCCTTAGTGTTTAGCCTCTCATACAACTCACTATATGCCTTTTCCTTTGCCTCTGCTACCTCTCTCTTTGCCATGCGCCTAGATTCCAAATACTTCTGTCTACTCTCTTCATCTCCCTGACTATCCCACTTTTTCTTTGCTAACCTCTTCCTTTGAATACTTTCCTGTACCTCCTCATTTCACCACCAAGTCTCCTTGTCTTACTTCCTCTGTCCACTGGATACACCACATACCTTTCTACCTGTTTCCCTCAATACTTTTGCTATACTTTCCCAGTCATCTGCAGCCTGTATCAATTCCTTCCTGAACTCTGTATGACTTTCTTCTTTCTGTAACGTCCCCCACTTAATCTCTGCTCTGCCTTCACTCTCTTCCTCTTCTTGCTCTCTAAAGTCATCCTACAGACTACCATCCGATGCTGTCCAGCTACATTCTCCCCTGCCACCACCTTGCAGTCTCCTATCTCTTTCAGACTTCTCCCTCTGCATAGGATGTAGTCCACCTGTGTGCACCTCCCTCCACTCTTGTAAGTCACCATATGTTCCTCTCTCTTCTTAAATTATGTGTTCACCACAGCCATTTCCATCCTTTTAGCAAAATCCACAACCATCTGTCCTTCCACATTTCTCTCCTTAAAGGTGAAATTCACAAGACTTTTATGAAAAAGATTTAAAAAAAAAACCCACAATACATCAAAAAAGCATTTAGAAACTTGCACAATGTTAGTCTTAATGTTCTTCAGTTCAATTCAACTTTATTTACACTACCATTCAAAAGTTTGGGGTCACTTACAAATTTCCTTATTTTTGAAAGAAAAGCACTTTTTTTCAATGAAGATAACTTTAAACTAATCAGAAATACACTCTATACATTGCTAATGTGGTAAATGACTATTCTAGCTGCAAATGTCTGGTTTTTGGTGCAATATCTACATAGGTGTATAGAGGCCCATTTCCAGCAACTATCACTCCAGTGTTCTAATGGTACAATGTGTTTGCTCATTGCGTCAGAAGGCTAATGGATGATTAGAAAACCCTTGTGCAATCATGTTAGGTCTGCAATGCTGTAATTGCTGCAAATGAAGGATTCTTTGACGAAAGCAAAGTTTGAAGGAAAAAATTATTATTTCAAATACAAATCATTATTTCTAACCTTGTCAATGTCTTGACTATGTTTTCTATTCATTTTACAACTCATGGTGGTAAATAAGTGTGACTTTTCATGGAAAACACAAAATAATTATCTGGGTGACCTCAAACTTTTGAACGGTAGTGTATATAGTGCCATTTCACAACAACAGTCATCTCATAGCACTTTCAACTGTAGGGGAAACCCCCACAATTGCAGAAAGACCCCAGCAATCAGTATCTTCTAAAAATTAGTATACTGATGAAATAAAATATTTTGTTATTTTTTCCGGACCAATATTAATGTAAATATTTATATTCCAGAAGCTTTTTTTTAGACAGAAAATTGTTCCATCCGGATTCCAGATCCAATACAATGAATCTGTTGATGTCAAGTGCTATTGCATTTGCATAAAACCAGGGGTTGCCAGAGATAGTTATGGCCGCTTGTGAAAGTGATGGCCCATCCCGTTATCCTTAAGTAAGACGTAATAAACGAAGGGGCAAGACCAGAATAAGTATTGACTTAGCTTTTGATTGCTGGTGTGAACTGAAGAATCATAGGTTTTAAAATCCATACTAGGTCGCCTATTTGCTACTCGGCCCATAAGCTAAGCTAAGCTAACTGGTGTTTGCATAGCTATCTGTAACCTACATTTTGTCTATGAGATGTTCCTGTTATTAATATAACTGTGTGATGATATCAACTGGTGTATGGCGGTGAGACAAACCACAGGAATTGCTCCGTAATTCTTTCCAAACAGTAATTTTTCCACTCTGGTCTAGTGTAGCTACAGTTAGCATTAGCTTCCGTGAAGGAAGGAACTCAATTTTTCTCTAACGAACATTATGAGTTTTTAAAAATACATTAGTTTTACATTGTGTTCGATGATCTCCCACACACTTGTGGCCATTTATCTAAATAAGCACTTTTTGCCCATAATTTTAATGTTGTCTAATTTCGCCAGAATCAAAATTTGATAGTTAGCATTAGTTTGATATGTCGAACAATAGATCTGTTGTTTATGTGATCAAACGTTTTTGACATTTAGAAAATAAATTGTTGATGTTTAGAAAATTAATTGCTTTTACATTGTTTTAGATGATCTTACCTCAATGTATCCCCATTTACTGAAAGAAGCACTCTGCCCAAAATGTCGCTGTGTCAATGTATGTAACTGTACATAGACTGGACATAGACTGCTGCTGTCGCTGTTTGTTCTTGTTTTGTTTTGTTTTTTATCCAGCCTAATTCCTTTCTTTTTATAAAATGCACACCAATGTAGAGAGAGAAGCGCCATTTCAGTTGTCCTGTATGCCCTGCACTTATAGTAGTACTGACAATACAATCTTTGAATCTTTAGCTAATGATCTTGCAGGGGGACAGGTCAAGTGGACCCCTGACCATGTGAGCACCCCATGTGGACCCCGGTGTCCAATCTATACATGTACAAGTACATTTTCAATCCAGTGATTTAAAAACTGATACAGAGCTTTTGATACAGAGCTTTTTAAAGCCTCATTCAGAGCATTCTAGTCCCACATACCTATTCTGTGAAATTCATCTGGGGGCAGCCAGCGGTGATGAGCATCATCATCATCATAGCAGTCTGTCGGGGGCAACAATGACCGTTTCATTTAGGTCTGATCAGATTCCTCCACGCAGCTCTGTCCTTCACCTTCCACTGCCAGGAACTCCTGAACTTGTTAACCCGGGCGACGTCCGAGCCGGTATGAGTTGCTTTCTGACTGAGTGGTGGAGAATAAAAGTCTTTTGAAAGCAGAAACAGAGCCAAAACCTTCTCCAGGTCAGCTTAATTCTCATCTTACATCTATATATAATTTTCTAAACTTCTTGGTGTCTGTGAAAAGTATTCCCAACAGTTGTTCTCCTTCTTCACTTTCATAAATCACAGGATTAAGAATGTACTTGTACATGTACAGATAGGATCCCCTGGTCCACTTAGGGTGCTCCCTTGACCTGTATCTATCGTTCAGTCTTTCTGGTTTGTTTTCAATGCGTGTTATCAGCCTAGCAGCACAGATTGCTTCTGTAGCTGCGTGGCATCGTTAATCATTTTTGGTGGTGCAGTAACAAAGCTGCAACGCATGACGACTTCATGGTAGGTGCAACATTTCTTGCATTACTGCAACAACACAAATAATTGATCTACCAGTGCCACTGTGCCCATCAGTGAGTTTGTTAAGAAAGTATCACCCTTGATGTACAATTTTTCTTTGTTGGAGACTAAATGGGTTATACAGTTGTTATTGTTATCAATAAGCCCGTCGTCGGCCTCCGTCGGTCTATGATGACCATGAAAGAGAATCCTAAACGTCTACTCTGCTGCAACAGCACCGCCTATGGCTGAACAGGCCGATGCGCGAATGGCAGTCCCTGCCACACAGGTCGCACTTGTGGGTGGTCTCCGTGCTGCTGGGTCTGTGGCGGTTCTTCCTGCGGGTCCTTTTTTCATCTGCTGCAGCAGTCAGTCTCTCTTCACCTGCCTTGAGCTGTCTGGTCAGGGTGCCTCTCCATTTGGAGCGGTCCGTTGCAAGGTCCTCCCAGCGCTCTGTGTTGATCTCCAGGGCCTTCATGTCTCTCTTGCAGACGTCTCTAAAGCGCAGCTGTGGGCGGCCAACGTCTCTCCTGCCAGTCGCCAGTTCTCCGTAGAGGACGTCTTTGGGGATTCTGCCATCCTCCATACGGTGAACGTGGCCTAGCCAGCGGAGCCTGCGCTGCCTGAGTAGAGTGAACATGGAGGGAAGGCTGGCGCGGGACAGAACTTCTGTGTTGGGCACTTTGTCCTGCCAGGATATGTCCAGGATGTGGCGAATGCAGCGCAAATGGAAGGAGTTCAGTCTCTTTTCCTGCCGGGCGTATGTTGTCCACGTCTCACTCCCATAGAGCAGTGTGCTGATGACGCAGGCGTTGTACACTGCCATCTTCGTCTTGACAGAGAGTTTGGGAGAATCCCAAATGCCATCCCATTGGATGGCATTTCCAATCCTCTTGTTGATCTCTGTATCAAGGGAGGGGTTGTTGCTGATCGTGGACCCCAGGTACGTGAACTGATTCACGACCTCCAGCTCGTAGTCGTTGATGGTGATGATTGGTGGTGCTTCCGTGCCTTGCGCCAAGACGTTAGTCTTCTTCAGGCTGATGGTAAGCCCGAAGTCCTTGCATGCCTGGGAGAAGCGGTCCATCAGGGTCTGAAGCTCCTGCTGTGTGTGGGTTACGACTGCAGCGTCGTCTGCAAACAGCATGTCTCTGATTAGAGCCTCGCGTACTTTGGTTCTGGCTTTCAGGCGGGCGAGGTTGAAAAGCCTGCCGTCAGATCTTGTGTGCAGGTAGATTCCCTCTGTTGCTGTGCTGAAGGCATGCCTCAGGAGCATAGCAAACAAAATCCCAAAGAGGGTTGGCGCAAGTACACAGCCCTGTTTCACTCCGGTGCGTATGTTGAATGGCTTTGAGACGTTGCCATCGTGCTGCACTATCCCCTGCATGTTGGTGTGAAACGATTCGATGAGGCTTTGCAACTTTGGTGGGCATCCTATCTTTGGCAGGATCTTGAAAAGGCCCTTTCTGCTGACCAGATCGAACACTTTGGTGAGGTCGATGGAGGCGATGTACAGGGGCACATATTACAATAAAGGTATCACAATTTATTCCTAAGTAAATTTAATTTGTGGAGCTGAAATTTGTGGTACTGAAAATCTTTTTCCTGTTTTTGAATCGGGTCCAATGCTGCAGCAGGAGTGAACACGGCACACGGCGCACAGGTAAAATCCAATTCCATTTCTCTACCCACTCTTTCTGTCACCAACAGTATATTTTGCAATCAAACCAAGCACACTCATTGTAGCATATTTGGAATGTTTAAAAAAAATGTCTACAAGTTCAGATTGTCATATTTTCATGCAATTTTTGTTTCTTTAAACTATTTATTTTGATTTTTTTAAATTTGGACATTCCACGTACCAAAAGAAAACATGGAATCTCTGTACGACCGTTGTGAGAGTTTGGTTCGTATTGCCAACACTCGGTCGGACTCATTCCCAGTGAGAGTTGGAGTCCGCCAGGGCTGCCCTTTGTCACCGATCCTGTTCATAATTTTTATGGACAGGATTTCTAGGTGCAGCCAGGGAATGGAGGGTGTCATGCTTGGTGACCACAGGATCTCATCTCTGTTGTTTGCAGATGATGTTGTCCTGTTGGCTTCATCCAGCAATGACCTACAGTTCTTGCTGGGACGGTTTGCCGCGGAGTGTGAGGCGGCTGGGATGAGAATCAGCACCCCCAAGTCCGAGTCCATGGTCCTCAGCCGGAAAAAGGTGGATTGTCCTCTCTGGGTTGGGGACAGGCTCCTGCCCCAGGTGGAGGAGTTTAAGTATCTTGGGGTCTTGTTCACGAGTGAGGGGAAAATGGAGCGAGAGATTGACAGACGGATTGAAGCAGCATCTGCAGTGATGCGGACATTGTACTGGTCTGTTGTGGTGAAGAGGGAGCTTAGTTCTAAGGCAAAGCTGTTGATTTACCAGTCAATCTACGTTCCTACCCTCACCTGTGGTCATGAGCTTTGGGTAATGACCGAAAGAACAAGATCGCGGATACAAGCGGCTGAAATGAGCCTGTTTCATGAGTTTGTTTTTTAAAATAATTCTGTTGAACCACAATTCAAAAGCATTGTCTGATTTTCATTGGTTAATTTTCATAGAATTTTTATTTATTACCACTTTTGTCAGATTCAAGTTATTTCTGTGACCATTGTGGGCTTTTCTTTCATTAACAGAGGGGTACCAACAATTTTGTCCACGGCTGTATATGCCCATTAAAGTCCGCTCCAATCATCCAACTTACTCCAGAATTCCTCTTTCTCTTCTACCTGAGATCCAACTTGTGGGGCATACACACTGAACATTTAACATCACACCTTTGACTTCTTGCTTCAAACTCATGATTCTGTCTGACTCCCTCTTCACCTCCTGAACACTCTTCACATACTCTTCCTTCAAGATTACTCCTACTCTATTTCTTTTCCTGTCTACACCATGGCAGAACAGCTTAAATCCACCTCCAATGCTCCTAGCCTTGCTTCCCTGCCATCTGGTTTCTTGAACACACAGTATATCTACCTTTATTCTCTCCATCATGTCAGCCAACTCTCTGCCTTTATCAGTCATAGTCCCTACATTTAACGTCCCTACTCTCACCTCCACGCTTCTACCTTCCTTTTCTCTCTCTCCCTCCTAACACGCCTTCCCCCTCTCCTCCTCCTCGATCTTCGACCAACAGTAGCCCAATTTCCACTGGCACCATTGGTCAACAGCACCGGTGGCGGCTGTTGTTAACCTGGGCCTCGATTGATCCGGTATGACAGTCTCTTTCATTATGATCCGTGTGTTTGATATGCAAAGGTTGTACGTCTGATGCCCTTCCTGGCACAACCCTCCCCATTTACCCGGGCTTGGGACCGGCACTAGGAGTAGACTAACTTGTGCACCCCCTGTGGCTGGGTTGACTAAAAAAATTACAACAATAACAGCAAAAAACCATCCAAATTTCAATCAGGTTATCAATGTATGGACTGTTTCCCTCCGCAACCCAGACCCTGGATAAGCTTTACAAGATGGATGGATCAATTTATATCTGAAACTATGCAAATTTATGCTTTTTTTTAAATTTACAAGGCAAAGTTACAAAGTTAAAACAAAAAAGTTGCTGATTTCTTGATTTAAAAAAAATTCATGAGGCAATTTTTGAGAAAAGTTAAATACTTACAAGAAAAATGCAATGTTATTCGGCAAAAATATGTCAGTTATAAACAAAACCACAAATTTAATTTTTACTTTATGGGAAAATGCTGCAAATTTACCTTTTTTATTTTAGATGAAGCAAACAAGAATTTAGATAAAAAAATACTGAAACCTGTTGAGGGAAGCTATCAATTAAACGTCTCCAGTCAAAACCATTTTATTGGTCATGTTTCTGAGGGTCTCAGCAAATCTGATTTAGTGGCTTTTAATGTCAGTTTTAAGCATATTTTTATTTTATTTTGAATGAATGAACTGTATTATGAATAAACTTTATTATGTATTTATTTTATTAATATATTTATTCTTATTGTATTTAATTTTTGATTTTTTGTATTATTTATTTATATTTTATTGTTTCATTTTGTTATTTTATTTATTATGAATTTTATTTTATTCATATTTCAAGCATTTTTTTCCACAAAAAAAAGCAAATGACTCAAAAACAGACCCCCCCCCCCCCCACACACACACACACTAGACCCATTGTGAAGCACGGCAGTGGCAGCATTAGGCTTTTTGGCTGCTTTTCTTTAGCTGGAACTAGGGCTGAGTCATTAGTCAAGATGGAGGAATAAAAAAAAAAAATTCTATCCTGTATATTTGTAACATTTTTCGTGGAAATTTGAGTTTTGTTTTTCTTTGGTAAATTTGTGAGTTTCCTCATTAAGTAAAAAAAAAAAAAAATCCTTTCAAATTCATTTAAGTTTTTTCCTCACAAATGTGTGACTTTTGTCTCTGTACTCACTGGCTTTTTGGAGACTCGGACTTCCACCTCGGGACTCAGAGAGAACACGGCTTTGATGAGGGACGACTTTCCCACGTTGCTTCTGCCAATGAAACACACCTGGCACGCACGCGCGCGCGCACACACACACACACACACACACACACACAGAGGCTGTTGGTCTGCAGGGTTTTGGCTGACATACACACATTTAAGACTTTTTAAGACATTTTTACAAACCCCTCCACCTTATCATGGTGGAGGGGTTTGAGTGCCCACATGATCCCAGGAGCTATGTTGTCAGGGGCAACTTGCCCCTGGTAAGGTTTCCCAAGGCAAACTGGTCCTGGGTGAAGGGCCAGACTAAGAGCGGTCCAGAGTGGATCTCCATGAAAAGTGTTACATCAAGGACCCAGTGTACATGGTAGTGGCTGGCAGATCCACCCAAATATCGATAGTATCGAGACCAACGTGGGTACTGATACTGATCAGTACTCATGTAATGGGATTGATACTCTGTGTCTGTCCCGTCACAGTACGGAGCAGGCACACTTTGCTCCTCTTCTTCTTCTTGTGGTTTTATGGCAGCTGGCAACCAGTGTTTAGGTGCATTGCCGCCACTCACATACTCCTTACTTCCTTCTCCTCCCTCTTGTTTTACCATCAGCAAGCTAAGCTAGCAAGCAGCAGCCAGCAGTAAAATGCACAGTCTGCACACGCACACGCCCACACACACAGAGCAGAAGAATGGCAGAGAGGAAGCGGAGCTTTGTGTGGCTCTTTTTTTCAGGCCGAAAATGAGACAACTGCAAGCTGTATAATATGTGAAAAGGCTGTGAAACACAGTGGTAACATGACTAATTTATCCAAACACATGAAAAGTCACCCAAAAGAAAACAATAAGCTACAGAAATGGAGAGAGGAGAGAAAGCCCCACTCCCTGGACCTGACACCGACGGACCCAGAGATCACTGGCAGAGGCCTTTCAGTATGGCAGAGAATATCCAGGTAGATATTAGTGGTCAAGGTAATATTTTAGTCATCTTCGGCATTAGTTAATATTAATTTTCAAAGTGCATCTGGTCATTTGTTACTTTAGCCAACTCAAAAAGTATAAATTATGCTAAGGCCTTGGTTTAATACATGTTATTTAAATGAATACATTTACTGGAACTGAAACAAATATACTGAATATGGCTCAGATTCGACTGAATATAATTACCCTTTTGTGTTCACTGTGAAAGTGATACTGTATGATTACTATACAGTATTTAAACTACAGGCAGATGTGCTACAGATTAATTATTATTTCACTTAACCAATTCCCCAAGAGCAGTGGCGATTACGAGGAGCCTGGCAGAAATGACTGTGAAGGATCTGCAACCTCTTTCCGTGGTGGAACATGACGGCTTTATTAATTCTGTGAGGACACTTGACCCACGGTACCAAATTCCAAGCAGAAAATCTTTAATGGAGGGGAAACGACCAGCTCTTTGTAAAGACTGCTGCTCTAAGGTCAGAAAGGCATTGAGTGGTGTGGACAATGTTGTGCTTACAGCTGACGTGGACATCAAGAGCCACAGAGGCGTATTTAACCGTTTCATGCCACATCATAGATCAAAACTGGCAAATGCTGGCATACGTGCTAGAAACATGCTCTGTTCCTGGACAAAACACTGCAGACAATATCTGTTCGCAGTTAACCAGAGTTGTGGAAGAATGTGGCATAACGGACAAGACTCCGGCTGTAATAACTGATCATGGGGCCAACATGGTTGCTGCTGTGCGCAGAGCAGGTTGGGCACACTACCCAAAAACATGGGTGAAAGAATCTTTCAAGGCTCACCCTGAATTGCTTGAGATCCAGCAGAAAAGCAGTGCTACTGTTGCCTTCTTTCACCGCAGTACTAAAGCTGCAGACAGGCTCAAAGAAATTCAGAAGCAGCAGAAGTTCCCTGGGAAAAAAAAAAAAAACCTCATTTAAGCAGTTCAGACAAGGTGGAACTCTGCATTCTACATGTGGGAGAGATTGTCTGGGCAAAAGGAGGCAGTCACCACAGTCCTCTCTCCTTGGAAAGAGCTCACTTTGCATATGTGAGGAAGAATGGTCTGTCATCAGTCTCTCGGTCAATGCACTGAGACCATTTGAGGAAGCAACCAGGGAGATACCGACTGAAAAACATGTTTCACTTTCAAAGGCGATTCCCTTGGCATCGATGCTTCTCAGAACCATTTCAGCTTCTGAGCGCCAAGGTAACAAGCTGGCTGCTGAGCTGTCAGTGCAATGGCACCATCGTTTCAGGGCTATTGAAACATTTTATGGTCTTGCCGTCAGCACCTACCTGGACATTAGATTTAAACACCTCGGATTCCATGACTCTGCAAATGCTGAGCCTGTAAAAGCTCGACTTCTCACTGAAATGCAGTCACCACCATATTCCTAGCCCCCATGATGTCTTGTGTGAATTATTCCGGTACTAGTTTAGAATGTGGGGTTGTCATGGAAACAGGACACTTTTCCTTGTTAAAAAACAATGACTTTGGCATCAAAAATGCAGGAACGTGGCCTTTTGCACATCAGAAACAGTAATACAGTATAATCACACCACTTCCCATGACTATGGAGGGATGAGAAGATGACCTTAAAAAGTGTCCTGGCAGACAGAAGCTCCGTTAGTTAGCTCCACTGCTAAGATACTAACGCGCTAAACAAATAAAAGCTCTGAGATATACAGTTAGGCCCAAAAATATTTGGACAGTGACACAAGTTGTTATTTTAGCTGTTTATGAAAACATATTCAGGATATGATTATATAATCAATATGGCTTGCTGTAATTTGAGAGTATTCACATCCAAATTGGAGCAAGGGTTTAGGAATTACAGCTCTTTAATACGTAGCCGCCTCTTTTTCAAGGGACCAAAAGTAATTGGACAATTGACTCAGAAGGCTGCAAAAAAAAATAACAAGGCTGCATGGGCTCTTCCCTCATTAACCTGTCATCAATTAAGCAGTTAAAAGGTCTGGAGTTGATTCCAGGTGTGGCGTTTGCATTTGGAAGCTGTTGCTGTGAACACACAACATGCGGTCAAAGGAGCTCTCAATGGAGGTGAAACAGACCATCCTGAGGCTGAAAAAAAAGAAGAAATCCATCAGAGAGATAGTAGAAATGTTAGGAGTGGCCAAATCAATAGTTTGGTACATTCTGAGATAAAAAGAGTGCACTGGTGAGCTTGGGAACTCAAAAAGGCCTGGACGTCCAGGGAAGACAACAGTGGTGGATGATCACAGAATCCTTTCCATGGAGAAGAACAACCCCTTCACAACATCCACTCAAGTGAGGAACACTCTCCAGGAAGTAGGTGTATCAGCATCTAAGTCTACCATAAAGAGAAGACTTCATGAGAGTAAATACAAAGGATTCACCACAAGGTGCAAACCATTAATCAGCCTCAAAAATAGAAAGGCCAGAATTGACTTTGCCAAAAAACACCTGAAGAAGCCAGCCCAGTTCTGGAACAGCATTCTTTGGACAGATGAGACTAAGATCAACCTGTACCAGAATGATGGGAAGAAGAAAGTTTGGAAAAGAATTGGAACAGCTCATGATCCAGAGCACACCACATCTTCTGTAAAACATGGTGGAGGCAGTGTGATGGCATGGGCATGCATGGCTTCCAATGGCACTGGGTCACTTGTGTTTATTGATGATGTGACAAAAGACAGAAGCAGCCGGATGAATTCTGAAGTGTATAGGGATATACTTTCTGCTCAGATTCAGCCAAATGTTGTGTGGTACCTGTACCAAAAACTTCCCACCCCAAAGACCTGAACAGCTACAGACCGGTGGCCTTGACGTCCCACTTGATGAAGACCCTGGAGAGACTGCTCCTTGCTCATCTCCGCCCCCTGGTGGAACCAGCGATGGATCCACTCCAGTTCGCCTACCAGCATGGCATTGGGGTGGAGGATGCGGTGATCTTCCTCCTTCACCGTTCTCTGTCCCACCTGGAGAAGCCCGGGAATATGGTGAGGATCATGTTCTTTGACTTCTCCAGTGCTTTCAACACCATCCAACCGATGATCCTGAAGGACAAGCTGCTGCGCGCAGGGGTGGACCAGCACCTGTCATCATGGATCCTGGACTACCTCACGAACCGGCCTCAGTTTGTGAGAACCCGGGACTGTGTTTCCGACACGATCATCAGTAGCACGGGGGCCCCCCAGGGAACGGTGCTGGCTCCCTTCCTGTTCACTCTTTATACTGCGGACTTCTCACACAACACAACACATTGCCATCTACAGAAGTTCTCTGATGACTCTGCGATCGTTGGTCTCATCTCCAACGGAGATGAAGCTGAGTACAGAGGGCTTATCCAGGACTTTGTGGACTGGTGCCATCGGAACTGCCTCCAGATCAACGCGAGGAAAACTAAGGAGCTGGTGGTGGACTGCCGCAGGCATGGGCAGCCCCTCACAGCACCAGTAAATATACAGGGAACAGACATCGAGATGGTGACATCCTATAAGTACCTGGGTATTCATCTGAACAATAAACTAGACTGGTCACACAATACTGACGCACTCTACAAGAAGGGACAGCGCAGGCTGTTCCTGCTGAGGAGACTCAGGTCTTTTGGTGTACAAGGGGCGCTGCTGAAGTCATTCTATGACACGGTGGTGGCATCAGCCATCACTTTTGGAGTGGTCTGCTGGGGCAGTGGCATTACTGCAGCCGATAGGAAGAGACTGAACAAACTGATTAAGAAAGCTAGCTCTGTCCTGGGGCAGCGCCTTGATCCGATGGAGGAGATAGGAGAGAGAAGGACGGTGGCTAAACTGTCATCTCTGCTGGAGTCCGAGTTCCACCCTATGCAGGACATACTGGATGCACTGAGGAGCTCATTTAGCAGCAGACTACATCATCCCAGGTGCACAACCGAGAGGTTTCGTAGGTCCTTCCTACCAACGGCTGTCAGACTGTACAACCTAAGCAGGGCTGCTCGCAGAGATAGCAAAAAGACGTAACAAACTAATAGTTTTTTTGAATGCAAAAGATGCAATAGACTTACACAATGGTCCTCTCCGGCATACAACTAGGAACATACCGGTCGCTATGGAGGGTGAGAATATGTATGGGCACATAATCATACCATGTAGGATAACTAAATAGACGGTTATGCTGTTTCATCCCACCTAGCAACAATGCTCTGCACTGTGTGTGTTTATATATTTACATATTTATTCCATCTAGCTACAATGCTCCGCACTGTGTTTTTATATATCTACATATTATTCCATCTAGCTAGATTGCTCCGCACTGTGTGTGTTTATATACTTGCATATTTATTCCACCTAGCTGCAATGCTCCGTACTGTGGGTGTTTATATATTTACATATTTATTCCATCTAGCTACAATGCTCTGCACTGTGTGTTCATATATTCATATATTTATTCCATCCAGCTACAATGCTCTGCACTGTGTGTCTGTGTGTGTGTGTGTATATATATATTTTATAGTAATATGTACATATGTATATTAGTTGCTCTTGCTTGCTTGTTTTTTTTCTTGCCTTCTGATTGTTGCTCTGAGTGTTGCTATCCCTGTGCTGTTGCAATCCTGGAATTTCCCCGTTGTGGGACTAATAAAGGCTTATCTTATCTATCTTAAATGCAGCAAAGTTGATTGGACGGCGCTTCACAGTACAGATGGACAATGATCCAAAACATACTGCAAAAGCAACCCAGGAGTTTTTTAAAGCAAAGAAGTGGAATATTCTGCAATGGCCGAGTCAATCACCAGATCTCAACCCAATCGAGCATGCATTTCACCTGCTCAAGACAAAACGTAAGGCAGAAAGACCCACAAACAAGCAACAACTGAAGACAGCTGCAGTAAAGGCCTGGCAAAGCATCACAAAGAAGGAAACCCAACGTTTGGTGATGTCCATGGGTTCCAGACTTCAGGCAGTCATTGCCTGCAAAGAATTCTCAACAAAATATTGAAAAGTAACATTTTGCTTAGGGTTATGTTTATTTGTCCAATTACTTTTGAGCCCCTGACATGAGGAGCGTTTGTATAAAAATAGCTACAATTCCTACATGTTTAATCATATATTTTTGTTCAACCCCTTGAATTAAACCTTAAAGTCTGCACTTCAGTTCCGTTGTAGTTGTTTCATTAAAAATCCAATGTGGGGGCATGCAGAGCCCAAATCATGAAGATTGTGTCACTGTCCAAATATTTCTGGGCCTAACTGTATCAATGTCTCCACTGCAATAAAGTTGGCTGCATTTTGTTAAAATATGTTGGACATAATCAAATTTATCTTACAGCAGCCATAGGGTCTAGTCAGAGCCACAGAGAACCACAGCAACTTGGATGTTTTAATGTCGGGGTAAATACAGACAGCTGCAGCTGTTCGTTTTACCCCGACATTAACATGCTCCTGCTGCTGTCATGCTGTGAATGCTTGTTATTTAACTTAACACATTCAGACCTTTTCTGACAATTGTTCAAAATTTTATTGATCGATATTTTGTGATAATTTAAAAATTAATGTGTGCCAAAGCTGCTGTCAATATCGTTCCAGTGCAGAGCAATGAATGCAAAAAAAACCCCAAAAAACATCTATTTGATATCTTTCTTAAATCGTTAAGCCTTAGGAAGCAAACTGTTACTATTTTTTATTTATTATTTTACTTCATGCAGCCTTGCATCTGGTGACACATATAAACGTCAGATCTGTGACATTCATACAAGTGAAAACATACCTGCTGCTGCTGCGTCTGTACCACCGATCACACCAACAATCCTTTAGTTTTCGGTACATTATCTACGCATTGCTGTTGAAGCCACAGATTTAGCTGTGCTTGTGAAGAGTCTCACACCACGAACAGCAGCAAGCACCACAACTACTTAAAACCATTCAAAAATACAAAAACTACAAGTGCTGAAATTATCTGCCCCTTGACTGCAAAACAGGTATGTGGACTATATATTAAAACGAATTAGAAACACTTACAAACGCTATTTTAAAAGCCCCACTACTCCACTCTTGCTGACTGATTTAACGCTACTTCAGCTGAAACTGGAAGTTGCGGCCATAATCGTTTCTACAGCAGCGCCCTCAGGAATAAGGTGGACTGTTTCTGAAGAAAAAGTTTTATTATAATAAAGTGTTTTCTGTTTACCTCTAAACTTTGGCCAAATTCTGTCCTGGGTTTTAACTAATTAATAATCCAAAGGAAAAATCACAAAACACTTAAAAGGTCATGAAAATTCATTCAGATGTAGTAATTTGATGATGCATCAACCGTAATTATTAAAAAGTATCAGTATAAGATAAGATAAGATAAGCCTTTATTAGTCCCACGATCGGTATCGGCGATACTGGCCTTGAATTTACTTGGTATCGGATCAATACCAAATCTTGGAGTATTGCACACCACTAGTACATGGATCCGCCCTCCAGTGGGTTCACCACCTGCAGGAGGAGTCATGGGGATCATGGTGCTCTGTGAATCGGGCAGAAGTCTGGGCTGCTCTGCCTGGTCTGACACCCCCTCCCGATCCCTGGATAAGCGGTAAGGGATGGATGGATGGATAAGACATTTTTATGAAGAGAAAAATGTTCCCCTACCACTATGAAAATGATGCTCTACCACTCACAAATTTATCTGAAAAAGTCATAAATTTACAAGTGGAAAGGTCACAAATTCATACGAAAAAGTCACATTTACAAGGGAAAAAGTCACAAATTTAAAAGTGGAAAAGTCACTAATTGTAATTTCCCAGTTTAGGATCAATAAAGTACATCTATCTATCTAAATTCACAAGTGAAAAAGTGACGAATTTACAAGCAAAAACCTCACAAATTTCATAGAAGTGTAAAATTTATAAGGAAAATGAATTGTAAAAAAGTCACGTTTACCAGAAAAACATTACAAATTCACAAGCAAAATATATTGCAAATTTATGAAAAAAAGGTTGCAAATTTCCATGAGAAAATTTGACAATTTACAGGAAAGAAGTCACAAAATTACTCGAAAAAAGTCAAGTTAATTATAAAAAAGTCACAAGACAAAAAAAAACTAGAAAAGATCAAATTAATGAGAAAAAAAATTTGCAAATTTACAAGAAAAACTTATGAGAAAAAGCTGCAATTTTGCTGCCCTCATTTATTTTTATAATCAAATAAAAAAATTCTAAAAATTCACTGAATTTCAGAGGATTTCAAGTTTTTAACAATTTCACCGCGTCAGAAAGCAACTATAGCCCCGTTTCCACTCCAGGAACCAGGCCTGCAGGAACTTGAGCGTGGTGTGCGCCTCCTTGTGGCGAAAACCAGACCCTGGTCAGGGGTCGGTACTTCAGAGCCAACTCCACAACTGCTGGGCGGGCTTTAGGACTGACTCGATGCCGACTGGATAACAGACTTAATGACTGACCCACCTGGTGGAGCCGAGGCCACGTGACTCGGGTCCCCCGGCCCGCCGCCGACTCACCTCGGGCTGTTTCAGCTGCGGGGCGTGGTCCATCCTCTCTGCAGATGTGTGATAGTCAATCTTGTGTCGGGCTGAGGAGCGGAACAGTTTCTCCGCCTCCGTCAGGTCCTCCATGCAGGGATGGAACAGCTGGAACGGAGTCCGGTCCACAGACCTGGATCAGGGCAACATCTGGATTCATCACTACGACACTGGACTGTCTGGGCAGGCAGGAAGCTGGTTTTCTACTCGTCTGTCTGAGACGGCTCAGTGTGTGTTTCAGTTAATTTTGTCAAGAATTTCATGTAAATTTGGGACTTTTTAAATTCTTACTTCACCTTTTTAAACCTTCATTAATGAGCAAATTTTTTTTTTTTTTGCTTCTCTTGTAAATTTTCAGCTTTATTTTTATAAATGTGGGATATTTGACTCATTAAAACAAAAAGTTGCAAATTTCAAGCAAAAGTCACATTTTTTTTAAACAGAAGAGCCATGTTTCCTTTCAGAGTCTCGCTGTAGCGTACCTGTCCAGGTGAGGCTCCAGCCCACTGAAGGGGTAAATCAAACGCTTCCTCTTCTGCTCCGGCAGCGCCGAGGCGTCGTTCACCGAGGCCAGTCTGTGAGCGCCGACTCTGGCAACTGTGTCAAGAGGAGATCTGGGCCGGGGGTGTGGGAGCAGCCGGAGGAACAACATCCTCCAGAGGTGACTTCAGAGCAGCTGAAGAAAGTAAAGGAAATGTGGTCACCAGATCCTTTATTGGCTACGCTACGGCAACTGCCCATTAACACAAACATCTAATCAGCCAATCACACAGCGGCATACATGCACGGTGAAGACGATCTGCTGTTGTTGGATGTTGGCCTGAGGGTTTCATAAACTGCTGATCTACTGGGATTTTCACCACTAGGGTTTGCAGAGAATGGTCTGAAAAAGAGAAAATATCCCGTTTTAGGGGGAAAAAAAGGTTGCAGTTCTATGAGGAAAATGCCATAAAAAATTAGCAAGAAATGCTCACAAAATATCTTTAAAAACCCCTACACATTTACTGGAGAAGTAGCATTTTTAAAAAAGAATATTGATACAAATTTATGTGAAAAGTCCTACAAATTTACCTGAGAAAAAGATAGCAAATTTACAAGGAAGAGGAGAACAAATTTAAATTTATTAGAAAAGCAAAGAAATATGACAGAAATATGACAAAGTTAGAATGAAAAAGTTACAATCTTATGAGGGAAAAACCTGTGCAATTATGCAGGAAAAAATCACTAAATTTCTGGGGGAAAAAAATCAAACTTATTGGAAACACTGCAATTTTTACTGGGAAAAAAGTCACAAATTTATGTATGTGTAAAAAGGCTGCAATTTCACCTGAAAAGTTAACAAATTTATCATGTCTTTTTCTGCAGAATGGACAACACATCTTAACCTGAAAAACACAAGCTGTCTGGTTTTAGCAGTTTCTTTCATCTGCAAACGTGATGCGCCAACTACAGGCTTTGCGTTTCAATGCATGATGGAGCTGCAGGATGAGCGCAAACGCCAGGCGCGCACCAACACCGTGAGCAGAATAAACCGTAGAAAACTGTTCTTTACAATAACTAGGGTTTCAATGAACAACAAACGGGACGCAACCCCCCCCCCCTCCCCCAAATAACAGATTACACGATTTAATTGGTAATGCGACTGTTTTTAAACGCTGCCCTGTGTTGCCAAGTCTTCATTTTCCACTCAAACACACTAACCAGGGGCCTCACGTCTAAAGATTGCGCAGCATTCACACTGAAAGATGGCGCACTTACAACATTTTCAGATTTATAAAACTGCACATCACCGATTCTCCACTGTTTTTCTCTATACATCCCACTGTGTACGTGGCAACCGGCGTGCACCGTGTTTTTATGCGTGCAGTGCACGCCGTTTACACATGAGGCCCGTGGAGAGTTTGGCTTAAACGTCCACTGTACCATGTCGCCCCCCGGAGGCGCTGCTCTAAAACTGCACCCACACCGAGGCTTAAAAAACATGACAATAGTCAAGTGTTTCAAATAATTATTGATTCCCATTCCCCAAAGTGCACGATACAACACTATTATGAATATAAGTCCTTTTTTCACACAAACGGGAGACTTCAGGAAATATTTTATGTAACTTTACTTCTGAATTGTGTAGTCTGTGTAATATTTTAAACTGAATTAAATGGTGACATGCATTTATAGAACACTTATGAATATAATCTAGACTCTCAGCCCAGCTGTCATCTGTATCTCAGCTAATATCTTGAAATGTCTCATAAATCGGCCACATTGTTTGTCCTGGCTGTGCACACTCTTTACTCTTTCAGACAACCATCCAGCCTGTCCGTTACATACTGACGAAGACGGACTTTCACATACGTACACACGTAGACAAAGTTGTTGGCACCCCTCTGTTAATGAAAGAAAAACCCACAATGGTCACAGAAATATCTTGAATCTGACAAAAGTGGTAATAAAAAAAAAATTCTATGAAAATTAACCAATGAAAATCAGACAATGCTTTTGAATTGCGGTTCAACAGAATTATTTTAAAAAACAAACTCATGAAACGGGCCTGGACAAAAATGATGGTACCCTTAACTTAATATTTTGTTGCACAACCTTTTGAAGCAATCACTGCAATCAAACGACTTCTGTAACTGTCAATGAGACTTCTGCACGTCTCAGCAGGTATTTTGGCCCACTCCTCATGAGCAAACTGCTCCAGTTGTCTCAGGTTTGAAGGATGCCTTCTCCAGACGGCATGTTTCAGCTCCTTCCACAGATGTTCAATAGGATTTAGATCAGGGCTCATAGAAGGCCACTTTAGAATAGTCCAATGTTTGGCTTTTAGTCATTCTTGGGTGTTTTTAGCTGTGTGTTTTGGGTCATTATCCTGTTGCGAGACCCATGACCTGCGACTGAGACCAAGCTGTCTGACACTGGGCAGCACATTTCTCTCTAGAATACCTTGATAGTCTTGAGATTTCATTGTACCCTGCACAGATTCAAGACACCCTGTGCCAGATGCAGCAAAGCAGCCCCAGAACATAACAGAACCTCCTCCATGTTTCACAGTAGGGACAGTGTTCTTTTCTTGGTATGCTTCATTTTTGCGTCTGTGAACATAGAGTTGATGTGCCTTGCCAAAAAATTCCAGTTTTGTCTCGTCTGTCCATAGGACATTCTCCCAGAAGCTTTGTGGCTTGTCAACATGCAGTTTGGCAAATTCCAGTCTGGCTTTTTTATGATTTGTTTTCAACAGTGGTGTCCTCCTTGGTTGTCTCCTATAAAGTCCACTTCGGCTCAAACAACGACGGACGGTGCGATCTGACACTGATTAAATTAAAAATTAAATTAATTAAATCACCCTTTATTGTCATTCAACTGTACAACCAATCATGTACAGTAGAACAAGATTGTGTTTTACCTATCTACAGTGTTAATCACACACACCCCAAGTGTAGAATCAGAGGGCCGCTGCCATGCAAGGCGCCGCCACAAATTTCCCTCCTCCATTCCATTATTGCTGAGCACCAAGCTGGACGGCAGGAAGTTCCACTTTTTATATGGTCTTCGGCATGACCCGGCCGGGATTTGAACCCCTGCCTCCCGGGTGTGGGGCGGATGCTCTACCAACTGAGCCACCACTCCGGTGGTGGATGTACCTTGACCTTGGAGTTCACCATGAATGTGTTTAGAGGTTGTTCTGGGCTCTTTTGTTACCATTTGTATTATCCGTCTCTTCCATTTTTCATCAAGTTTCCTCCTGTGGCCACGTCCAGGGAGGTTGGCTACAGTCCCATGGATCTTAAATTTCTGCGGTGGACTGGCGATCTGTCCGGGGTGTACCCTGCCTCTTGCCCAAAGATGCTGGGATAGGCTCCAGCCCCCCCACGACCCAAAAAGGATTAAGCAGAAGGAAATGAATGAATGAATGTGCAACTGTAGTCACAGGAACATCAAGCTGCTTGGAGATGGTCTTATAGCCTTTACCTTTAACATGCTTGTCTATAATTTTCTCTCTAATCTCCTGAGACAACTCTCTGCTTTGCTTCCTCTGGTCCATGTTTAGTGTGGTAAACACCATGTCACCAAACAGCACAGTGACTACTTGTCACCCTTTAAATAGGCCAACTGACTGATTACAAGTTTGTAGACACATGTGATATTAATTAGAGGACACATCTTGGTTGAACATGTCCCTATGGTCACATTATTTTCAATCTTTTCTAGGGGTACCATCATTTTTGTCCAGGCCTGTTTCACGAGTTTGTTTTTTAAAATAATTCTGTTGAACCACAATTCAAAAGCATTGTCTGATTTTCATTGGTTAATTTTCATAGAATTTTTATTTATTACCACTTTTGTCAGATTCAAGTTATTTCTGTGACCATTGTGGGTTTTTCTTTCATTAACAGAGGGGTACCAACAATTTTGTCCATGGCTATAATTCCTAATTTGAAGGAATCTGAAGGACTGATTTTGAGGTAGCCCATACTTCTGCTGCAACTCAAGAAAGGAAGTCAATGTTCCGTCTATGTAAAGGCCCCCCTCTGTCATGTACGCCCATTTATTTCCACATGTCAAAAGCCCCATCTCGGAGGAACAGAAGGGTTTGCTGATACTGGCAATAAAAATGAGAATGTTCTGTTTATAATGTTTCACTAATTGCATTCTTATTCTTATCAAACTATTAATTATGGGATTACGACTGCAGCAGGATTTGCTGAGAGGTAGAGGAGAAAGAATAATTGCTCTGATCGAATATGGTAGGCAATCTTCACGTTCAATCTCTAGCCCACTTGGGAGCAAGGCGGTGTCATCTAGGATCGAGGCAATGGAGTGAACAGCTAGAGCCCAGTAATTATTTATAAAATTAGACAATGCCAATCCTCCATGTGTTTTATATCTACAAAGATGTCCTTTCTTTACCCTGGGAGACTTGTAATCCCATACAAATGAGAGAATGTTTAATCTAGCTTCTTGAAAACCGATGAAGAAGTTGTGGGAGGAATATCAGTTTGACTGGCAGTGTCCTCCAAAACAAAATATTGTCCAGTAGGGGGAGGAAATCTGCTCCAAATAATGAGCTGTACCTTCTTGTAATTGCTATCCCGACTATGTAAATACATCTTATCCAATTTTAAAGGGAAGTGTGCTAAGCCACCCATTGTCTTTCAGCCTTATAAGCATAATTTCACTCTTAGCCCAATCAACTCTATATCCAGAAAAGGTACCAAGTAAATCAATTACAGATAAAATCAACGGAATAGTAGTTTGAGGCTGAGACACAGAGAAAAATATCATCCGTGTAAAGGGATATTTTATTAGCTGTGTACTGTGTATTGTACCCATGTATATTGGGGTGACGTCCAATAGTTTCAGCTAGTAGCTCCACAGCTAGGGCAAACAACAACGGGCTCAGCACACAACCCTGTCTGGTGCTTTGGCATAAACGGAACTGCGCAGACAGCTGTGGATTTGTGAGTATCCTAGCGGTAGGATTACTAGACAGTAGTTTAATCCAGGAAATGAACTCATCACCCAGTTGAAACTTTTTCAAGATGGCATAGAGGTACGGCCACTCAACCTGGTTGAATGTTTTTTCTACGTCCAAACTGAATATTACGAAGTCTTCCTGTAGTTTAGGAGCGTACGTAATATTAAAATGACGTCTGAGGTTATGAAAGGAGTTCCTTCCAGGGATAAAACCCGTCTGGTCACTGTGTACGAGTTTGTCCCATAGGGGGCTAAGCCGTCTTGCCAATAAGAGCCAACATCTTCCATATCTTTCCCTTTTTTGGGGAATTACAGTAATAATTGCTTCACATAGTGTTTGTGGTAGGCTCCCATTCATATGTGCCTGATGATACATTTTAAATAAGTAGGGGCTGAGTAAAGTATTAAACTTTTTGTAAAACTCATTACTTAACCCATCTGGACCTGGACTTTTGCCAGTTTTGAACAGTTCAACTTTAGTAAACTTTAGTAAAACTTTAGGAAACTTTAGTTTCCTCACATGCAATACTGGCATTTGAAATTGAACGGTCACTCTGGGACAATGTTGGGAGTTCACATTTCTGTAGGAACTCCTCCATATCTGTGGGGGCTTCAGATCGATGGGCGTACAACTCCACATGACA
The DNA here is from genome assembly GCA_020510985.1 of Pholidichthys leucotaenia. Taxonomy (NCBI): domain Eukaryota; kingdom Metazoa; phylum Chordata; class Actinopteri; order Cichliformes; family Pholidichthyidae; genus Pholidichthys; species Pholidichthys leucotaenia. The sequence continues at coordinate 102,655,205 of CM035841.1, read as the reverse complement.
CTGTCAGAATCGATCACCAATTTGTGAGCAGGATGTGCTCAAACAGTTCTCCAGACTGAACCCGCGCAAGGCCCCCGGCCCAGACGGCGTGTCTCCCTCCACCCTGAGACTCTGTGCGAAACAGCTGGCTCCTGTATTCACAGACATTTTTAACACCTCCCTTAAGTTATGCCACGTGCCGTCCTGCCTCAAATCCTCCACCATCATCCCTGTCCCCAAGAAGCCACGGATCACTGGACTTAATGACTACAGACCTGTAGCGCTCACCTCTGTAGTCATGAAGTCCTTTGAGCGCCTGGTCCTGTCCCACCTCAAGTCCATCACCACCCCTCTCCTGGACCCGCTGCAGTTTGCCTACCGAGCCAACAGGTCTGTAGACGATGCAGTCAACCTGGCCCTCCACTCCATCCTGCAGCACCTGGACTCCCCGGGAACCTACGCCAGGATCCTGTTTGTGGACTTCAGCTCCGCATTCAACACCATCCGCCCCGCTCTGCTCCGGGACAAGCTGTCCCTGCTCAACGTGCCTGACTCCCTCTGCAGGTGGATCATCGACTTCCTGACGGACCGGAGGCAGCATGTGCGGCTGGGAAAGACTGTCTCAGACTATACTAGCATCAGCATCGGATCACCCCAGGGCTGTGTACTTTCCCCCCTACTCTTCTCCCTTTACACCAACTCCTGCACCTCCAGCCACCAGTCTGTCAAGTTGATCAAGTTTGCGGACGACACCACCCTCATCGGGCTCATCTCCAACGGCGACGAGTCCGCCTACAGGAGAGAGGTGGCCCAGCTGGCGTCCTGGTGCAGCAATAACAACCTGCAGCTGAACGCTCTGAAGACAGTGGAGATGATTGTAGACTTCAGGAAAGTCACTACTCCTCTGCCCCCCCTCACCCTCTCAGGCTCTCCCATCACCACTGCTGATTCCTTCCACTTCCTAGGCACTACCATCACCAGGGACCTCAAATGGGAGCTGACCATCAGCTCACTCATCAAAAAAGCCCAGCAGAGGATGTTCTTCCTGCGGCAGCTGAGGAAGCTCAAGCTACCCACCAAGATGTTAGTGCAGTTCTACACAGCCATCATCGAGTCCATCCTCACCACCTCCATAACCGTGTGGTACGCAGGAGCCACTGCCAGGGACAGACTAAGGCTGCAGCGCGTCGTGCGCACTGCTGAGAAGGTGATCAGAATCAGAATCAGAATCAGAATCAGGTTTATTGCCATTGTTCATGTAGTACACAAACTAGGAATTTGTCTCGGTGCAATGCTGCAACATTAAACATGATAAGATAAGAGAAATAAACTATACATGTAATAAAGTGTAGGATAAGATTAAGTGATACTGGTCAACAGTTAAAATATATATTAGCCAGCAGCAGATACTGTGGAGAACTATATAGTGCAGTCGGTAATGCAGGAAGAAAACAGTGATGATTGACATGAGTCTGGTTGAGCTGCTGTACATGGTGCACGAGAGTCAATAAGTCACTTAGTGTTCAGCAGTCTAATGGCAGAGGGGAAGAAGCTGTTCATGTGACGGGAGGTTTTAGTCTGGATGGACCGAAGTCTTCTACCTGAGGGGAGGGGGGCAAACAGTACGTGACCAGGGTGTGAGGGATCGGCTATGATCCGGCCAGCACGCCTCCGGGTCCTGGAGATGTACAGATCCTGGAGAGATGGGAGCTTGCAGCCGATCACCTTCTCAGCAGTGCGCACGACGCGCTGCAGCCTTAGTCTGTCCCTGGCAGTGGCTCCTGCGTACCACACGGTTATGGAGGTGGTGAGGATGGACTCGATGATGGCTGTGTAGAACTGCACTAACATCTTGGTGGGTAGCTTGAGCTTCCTCAGCTGCCGCAGGAAGAACATCCTCTGCTGGGCTTTTTTGATGAGTGAGCTGATGGTCAGCTCCCATTTGAGGTCCCTGGTGATGGTAGTGCCTAGGAAGCGGAAGGAATCAGCAGTGGTGATGGGAGAGCCTGAGAGGGTGAGGGGGGGCAGAGGAGTAGTGACTTTCCTGAAGTCTACAATCATCTCCACTGTCTTCAGAGCGTTCAGCTGCAGGTTGTTATTGCTGCACCAGGACGCCAGCTGGGCCACCTCTCTCCTGTAGGCGGACTCGTCGCCGTTGGAGATGAGCCCGATGAGGGTGGTGTCGTCCGCAAACTTGATCAACTTGACAGACTGGTGGCTGGAGGTGCAGGAGTTGGTGTAAAGGGAGAAGAGTAGGGGGGAAAGTACACAGCCCTGGGGTGATCCGGTGCTGATGCTAGTATAGTCTGAGACAGTCTTCCCAGCCGCACATGCTGCCTCCGGTCCGTCAGGAAGTCGATGATCCACCTGCAGAGGGAGTCAGGCACGTTGAGCAGGGACAGCTTGTCCCGGAGCAGAGCGGGGCGGATGGTGTTGAATGCGGAGCTGAAGTCCACAAACAGGATCCTGGCGTAGGTTCCCGGGGAGTCCAGGTGCTGCAGGATGGAGTGGAGGGCCAGGTTGACTGCATCGTCTACAGACCTGTTGGCTCGATAGGCAAACTGCAGCGGGTCCAGGAGAGGGGTGGTGATGGACTTGAGGTGGGACAGGACCAGGCGCTCAAAGGACTTCATGACTACAGAGGTGAGCGCTACAGGTCTGTAGTCATTAAGTCCAGTGATCCGTGGCTTCTTGGGGACAGGGATGATGGTGGAGGATTTGAGGCAGGACGGCACGTGGCATAACTTAAGGGAGGTGTTAAAAATGTCTGTGAATACAGGAGCCAGCTGTTTCGCACAGAGTCTCAGGGTGGAGGGAGACACGCCGTCTGGGCCGGGGGCCTTGCGCGGGTTCAGTCTGGAGAACTGTTTGAGCACATCCTGCTCACTGATGATAAGGGGAGGGGGGGAGGAGGGGGGGTGCTTTAAATGAAGTAGGGAATGTGGAGGCTGTGGAGCTGGAGGGAGGGGGGGAGTTGGACACAGATGACGAGGTGTCAAAACGGGCATAGTGTTGGGACAGTCTTTGACAAAGGGCTTTGTCATCCTGACCTTTAGGAGCCTTAGGTCGATAGTTGGTGATTTGCCTCAGTCCTCTCCACACGGAAGCCGAATCATTAGCAGTGAACTGCTGCTGGAGTCTCTCTGAGTATAGAGATTTAGCCCTCTTCAGCTCTCTGTTAAACCGGTATTTAACCTCCCTGTAGCAGTCCCTGTCTCCACTTTTCAGCGCTGCTTCCTTCTCCTTCCTGATCTGTCTGAGCTTAGCTGTGAACCAGGGTTTGTCATTAGAGTAACTCACCCTGGTGCGTGATGGAAGAATGTTCTCTTCACAAAAGTGGATATATGAGTTCACAGTGTCCGTGTACTCATCCAGATCATGCGTGGCTCCTTTAAGCATGCCCCAGTCAGATATTTCCATGCACGTTTCCAGCTTCTCCTCAGCATCACTGGTCCGTATCTTCGTAGTGCTCACAACAGGTTTAGTGAGCTTCAATCTCTGTCTGTATGTGGGAATGAGGTGAACCATCACGTGATCAGATAATCCCAGCGCAGCTCGAGGGACAGCGCGATATGCGTCTTTCACTGTGGTGTAACAGTGATCCAGTGTGTTTAATCCTCTGGTGGGGCATTTAATAAACTGTTTGTAGCGGGGGAGATCGTGGCTCAGATTGCACTGATTAAAGTCGCCAGCCACAATAATCAGCGAGTCTGGGAAACTCTGCTCTGTGTGTTGAATGTGATCGGCTGCAAGCTCCCATCTCTCCAGGATCTGTACATCTCCAGGACCCGGAGGCGTGCTGGCCGGATCATAGCCGATCCCTCACACCCTGGTCACGTACTGTTTGCCCCCCTCCCCTCTGGTAGAAGACTTCGGTCCATCCAGACTAAAACCTCCCGTCACATGAACAGCTTCTTCCCCTCTGCCATTAGACTGCTGAACACTAAGTGACTTATTGACTCTCGTGCACCATGTACAGCAGCTCAACCAGACTCATGTCAATCATCACTGTTTTCTTCCTGCATTACCGACTGCACTATATAGTTCTCCACAGTATCTGCTGCTGGCTAATATATATTTTAACTGTTGACCAGTATCACTTAATCTTATCCTACACTTTATTACATGTATAGTTTATTTCTCTTATCTTATCATGTTTAATGTTGCAGCATTGTACCGAGACAAATTCCTAGTTTGTGTACTACATGAACAATGGCAATAAACCTGATTCTGATTCTGATTCTGATTTCTTTATGTAAGGTGTGCACTTTACCATTTCGTGATTTTATTCCATAAATATTATTATAAATTATAATTATAATTATAATTATAATTTATAATTATAATTATAATATAATAATATTATATTATTATAAATATTCTTTTCCGGTTCCGGCTCTGCCGGACCGGCGGCGCCACACGAGTGGGCTGCCTGTTGCAACAGCCTTTTTTTTATCTTCCTTCTTCTTTCTACACCTTTCACTCTGTATTATATATCACGGACGCACGGATCGCCCCGGGGGTCTCCCGGGTCGGCGGACGGAGCCACGGTTTGCAGCGGGAGACGTTACTGCGGGGAGGAGCTAGTGCTAGCTAGCACTTGGCCGCCGCCCGGTGCTAATGGGAAACTCGACATACCGGGAGCTGTAGCGAAAACGAAGCGGGTGCCGGGCTGGAGTTTAGGCGGCGTGAAAGAAATATAAGACAGAATAATAAAGAGCGATGGCAAGAACCAAGCAGACCGCCCGTAAAATCTACTGGAGGAAGAAGCCCCCCATGAGACAGCTAGCCACCAGGGCTGCTCGGAGAGGCGCTCTGGCCACCGGCAGAGTGAAGAGGCCTCGCCGTCACAGGTCCGTGGCTCTGAGAGAGATCCGTCGCTACCAGAAATCCACGGAGCTGCTCATCCGTAAGCTGCCCGTCCAGCGCCTGGTGAGGGAGATCGCTCAGGACTTCAAGACCGTCCTGCGTTTCCTGAGTTTCGCCGTCATGGCTCTGCAGGAGACCAGCGAGACCCACCTGGTGGTCTCTTCTTCGCTAAGGGGGTCACCATCATGCCCAAAGACTTCCAGCTGGCCCGCTGCATCCGCGGAGAGAGAACTTAGACTTTCTGCTGCACATTCACCAGCCATAATGCTCTGCACTGTGTGTCTATATATATATACATTTATAGTAATATGGACATATGTTTACTAGATGTTGTTTTTTCTTGCCTTCTGATTGTTGCTCTGAGTGTTGCTATCCCTGTGCTGTTGCAATCCTGGAATTTCCCCATTGTGGGACTAATAAAGGCTTATCTTATCTTATCTTAAATAGTTTGGCCACCTTCCATCTTACGCATTTGCCTTACCAATAGTTTGTGTGGCTCATCATCCCTGTCCCCAAGAAGCCACGGATTACTGGACTTAACGACTACAGACCTGTAGCGCTCACCTCTGTAGTCATGAAGTCCTTTGAGCGCCTGGTCCTGTCCCACCTCAAGTCCATCACCACTCCCCTCCTGGACCCGCTGCAGTTTGCCTACCGTGCCAACAGGTCTGTGGACGACGCAGTCAACCTGACCCTCCACTCCATCCTGCAGCACCTGGACTCCCCGGGAACCTACGCCAGGATCCTGTTTGTGGACTTCAGCTCTGCATTCAACACCATCTGCCCCGCTCTGCTCCAGGACAAGTTGTCCCTGCTCGGCGTGCTTGACTCCCTCTGCAGGTGGATCACCGACTTCCTGACGGACCGGAGGCAGCATGTGCGGCTGGGGAAGTCTGTCTCAGACTCTGTTAGCATCAGCATCGGATCACCCCAGGGCTGTGTACTTTCCCCCCTACTCTTCTCCCTTTATACCAACTCCTGCACCTCCACCCACCAGTCTGTTAAGCTGATCAAGTTTGCGGACGACACCACCCTCATCGGGCTCATCTCCAATGGCGATGAGTCCGTCTACAGGAGAGAGGTGGCCCAGCTGGTGTCCTGGTGCAGCCACAACAACCTGCAGCTGAACGCTCTGAAGACAGCGGAGATGATTGTGGACTTCAGGAAAGTCACAACCCCCCTGCCCCCCCTCACCATCACAGGCTCTCCCATCACCATTGCAGATTCCTTCCGCTTCTTGGGCACCACCATCACCCGGGACCTCAAGTGAGAGCCAACCATCATCTCCCTCATCAAAAAGGTCCAGCAGAGGATGTTCTTTCTGCGGCAGCTGAGGAAGCTCAAGCTACCCACCAAGATGTTAGTGCAGTTCTACACGGCCATCATTGAGTCCATCCTCACCTCCTCCATAACCGTGTGGTACGCAGGAGCTACTGCCAGGGACAGACTAAGGCTGCAGCGCGTCGTGCGCACTGCTGAGAAGGTGATCGGCTGCAAGCTCCCATCTCTCCAGGATCTGTACATCTCCAGGACCCGGAGGCGTGCAGGCCGGATCATGGCCGATCCTTCACACCCTGGTCACGTACTGTTTGCCCCCCTCCCCTCAGGTAGAAGACTTCGGTCCATTCAGACTAAAACCTCCCAGCACATGAACAGCTTTTTCCCCTCTGCCATCAGACTGCTGAACATTAAGTGACTTATTGACTCTCGTGCACTATATACAGCAGCTCAACCAGACTCATGTCATTCATCACTGTTTTTCTGTTGCATTATCGACTGCACATCATCTGCTACTTGCTAATTTATTTAAAACTGCTGTGACTAGTATTACTCATTATTATTATTATTACTTATTATTCTACACTTATTGCATGGTTTTAGTCTTTAAGTTTTTTTGTTTTTTTTAGTTTATCTCTTTATCTTATCATGTTTTAATGTTGCAGCATTGCACCGAGACAAATTCCTAGTTTGTGTACTACATGAACAATGGCAATAAATCTGATTCTGATTCGTCTCCAAATTAAAAATATTTCTGCTTCGCATACATACATGCCCTGCAAATATTATTACAAAGTATTTGGTTAAGTTTAGCTATAATTTGTGTGCAACATTAGTTACTACAAGAATGGCCATTTGTCGTTAAGTATTAAAATACAAATGATTTAACTGATTTCTTGGGCGCTTGGAGTCCAATAAAAATGATTTCAGTCATTTGGACGTTTTCTGGGGGGGGGGGGGGGGGGGGGGGTGGCGTCTCCTCCGGTACAGGTCGTTCTTCAGTGAAATCGCAATAATCATAATATCGTCAATATCGTGATTGTGAACATCCACAGAAAATACCGTGGTATCATTTCTGGACCAAACTGATGTTGTATGGCAGATGAACAACAGCCACATTTACAGCAGCTGTGGGACGTTGTCGTGTCAGTATGCACCGACAGCACTGAATCCATTAAAAACAAATAAATAAATACAAATATTAAAGCAGTTCTAAAGCGAAAATGGGTCCAAATCGGTACTAGAAATGTGTACCTAATGAAGTGGCCGATCAGAATTGTAACAGGGAAAAAAAAAAAACTGGCAAATTTCTTAAGAAAATCCCAGATTTAGGTGGATAAAAACGTAAAAAAAATAAATAAATTATAAAGCAGCACGATGACCTACCTGAACTAAAACTCTTCTATGTCCTTATACGGACAAAATGACCAGAGTTTATTCAAACAACAGTGTTACTTTTTAATAGTTTCTCGTCTCCGAGTCCCGCAGTCTCGCTTCATTGTCCGCCATGTTGCGCAGCTCTTTAATGTGTCCGACTGAAACAGTTTAACGTTGCCGGGTTCCCGGTTAACATCAAGTTTGAGAAAACGTCTTGTTTTGTTGTCATTACACTTTAAAGTTTTAAAGACTACATTTTTTAAAGTTTGATTTTATTTATTTTTACTTTTATCTGTTTTTTTTATTTTGTTAATATTACCCTTCTTCTTCTTTGAAAAATGTTTTATTGTCTTTTTCTTGTCTTTGACTTACTCTAATTATTCTTGGGCATTTTTCTATTTTTGTTTTTTGGTCAACCTTTTTATTTATTCATTATTTTTAAATTTAGAATATTACATTTGATTTTAGTTTTTTGGGGTTTTTTAGGTAAAGCATCCTGCTACGTCCATAACCAATGCTCCAATGATGAGGCCGAAGGTGCAGTATAACATAGTTTTATTGTAGTGACTCACAGAACACAAAGGCGCTCCCATCAAAGAAGAGGCGTTGGTCGTTAAGAGACTGGTGTAGAGACTTGGGTGAGTCATCTCAGACAGTGTCTCAGCCAGGATGCAGAGGGTAAACAGAGGAGGACAATAGTCAGGGAGATCATGAGGAGATGGCAGGAAGAAGGAGTCGGGGGGTTTAAGGGTGAATGTATTGTGATGTTAAATGTCATGCAATGTGATGTGAAATGTCATACAGATGTGAGATGAGCGGTTGGGATAAAAGGAGAAACCGTGCTTGGTTGTATCATGCTTTTTCTGTGTATGACTGATGAGAGAGTGTTATAAAAGTTGTCTGTTCGTAAACCTGCCTCATTATTCACACTCTCCACACTGGTAACCCCGGACGAATTATGGAACACGAGGCAAGAACCCCGGAGTCGGCCCGGACAGGAAGCCCCAGCGACGCGGCAAGTGTCCCACAGACGGCCGCCAGCAACGCGTGCGCTGTTTCAGTCAAACTACTAAACTTTTGACAGCACAACCCGCGCTCTTGGTTCCACCACACCGAGGCTCAGTTCACCCTCCGTGGAATAACGGCAGACGACACCAAGTATTACTTTGTGGTTGCAGCGCTGGACGCTCGCACAGCTCAGCAGGTAGCGAGCCTGCTCGATCAGCCCCCAGCCCACAACAGATACGAGGCTCTCAAGGCTGCGCTGACCCAGCGCTACATGCTCTCGGACTGTGAGAGAGCAGAGAGTCTCCTGAGGCATTCTGAGTTAGGAGATGGTTCGGCCATCGATCTGATGGAGAAGATGTTGGCGTTAATGGGCATGGACAACGGGCGTTTTCTGTTTGCCCACCTTTTCCTCTGGAACCTCCCAACAGAGGCGAGAGTGGTTCTTGCCAATTCGCCGTTGCTGGCCACGCGTGACTACCGTGCGCTAGCCCAGGAGGCAGATCGAATCATCCTCACCACCAGAGCTCTCACAGTCAACGCGGCGGCGTCGGAACCCAGCGAGACGACCAGCGGAGGTGAGGAGCCACCGACGGTAGTGGCAGCAGGGGCCAGGGAGTGCCAGAGAGACATGCTCTGCTTCTACCACTGCCGCTTCGGAGAGAACGCACACAGATGTGTGCCACCGTGCCAATTCAAGCGCTCGGGAAACGCCAAGGCCGGCAGTCGGTGGCAGTTGCGACCGCCGGTGAAGAGAACAAGCTGCTCTAGGTGACGGACTCGCGCTCAGGGAGGCGTTTCCTCGTAGACACCGGAGCCCAGAAGAGCATCATCCTGCCGACCTACGCCGACCGGCTGGCAGGACCTAGCGGCCCCGGGCTGGTGGCAGTAAACGGCTCAGACATTAAAACCTTTGGTGAGAGAACACTGGCTTTATCTCAACACGGCCGCACATACAGTGGGGCAAAAAAGTATTTAGTCAGCCACCAATTGTGCAAGTTCTTCCACTTAAAAGATGAGAGAGGTCTCCAATTTTCATCATAGGTATACCTCAACTATGAGAGGCAAAATGAGAAAAAAAAATGCAGAAAATCACATTGAAGGATTTTTAATGAATTAATTGGTAAATTCCTCAGTAAAATAAGTATTTGGTCACCTACAAACAAGTAAGATTTCTGGCTCTTACAGACCTGTAACTTCTTTAAGAGGCTCCTCTGTCCTCCACTTGTTACCTGTATTAATGGCACATGTTTGAACTCGTTATCAGTATAAAAGACATCTGTCCACAACCTCAAACAGTCAGACTCCAAACTCCACTATGGCCAAGACCAAAGAGCCGTCAAAGGACACCAGAAACAAAATTGTAGACCTGCCCCAGGCTGGGAAGACTGAATCTGCAATAGGTAAGCAGCTTGGTGTGAAGAAATCAACTGTGGGAGCAATTATTAGAAAATGGAAGACATACAAGACCACTGATAATCTCCCTCGATTTGGGGCTCCATGCAAGATCTCACCCTGTGGGGTCAAAATTATCACGAGAACGGTGAGCAAAAATCCCAGAACCACATGGGGGGACCTAGTGAATGACCTGCAGAGAGCTGGGGCCAAAGTAACAAAGGCTACATCAGAAACACACTACGCCACCAGGGACTCAAATCCTGCAGTGCCAGACGTGTCCCCCTGCTTAAGCCAGTACATGTCCAGGCCCGTCTGAAGTTTGCTAGAGAGCATTTGGATGATCCAGAAGAGGATTGGGAGAATGTCATATGGTCAGATGAAATCAAAATAGAACTTTTTGGTAAAAACTCAACTTGTCGTGTTTGGAGGAGAAAGAACACCATAACTACTGTGAAGCATGGGAGTAGAAACATCATACTTTGGGGCTGTTTTTCTGCAAAGGGACCAGGACGACTGATCCGTGTAAAGGAAAGAATGAATGGGGCCATGTATCGTGAGATTTTGAGTGAAAACCTCCTTCCACCAGCAAGGGCACTGAAGATGAAACGTGGCTGGATCTTTCAGCATGACAATGATCCCAAACACACCGCCCGGGCAATGAAGGAGTGGCTTCCTAAGAAGCATTTCAAGGTCCTGGAGTGGCCTAGCCAGTCTCCAGATCTCAACCCCATAGAAAATCTTTGGAGGGAGTTGAAAGTCCGTGTTGCCCAGCGACAGCCCCAAAACATCACTGCCCTAGAGGAGATCTGCATGGAGGAATGGGCCAAAATACCAGCAACAGTGTGTGAAAACCTTGTGAAGACTTACAGAAAACATTTGACCTCTGTCATTGCCAACAAAGGGTATATAACAAAGTATTGAGATGAACTTTTTTTATTGACCAAATACTTATTTTACCGAGGAATTTACCAATTAATTCATTAAAAATCCTTCAATGTGATTTTCTGGATTTTTTTTTCTTATTTTGTCTCTCATAGTTGAGGTATACCTATGATGAAAATTGGAGACCTCTCTCATCTTTTAAGTGGGAGAACTTGCACAATTGGTGGCTGACTAAATACTTTTTTACCCCACTGTACGAGTGGACTTTTGTCATAGCAACACTGAGTTTCCCAATCCTGGGAGCTGATTTTCTGTGTGCGCATGGTTTACTAGTTGATGTTGCTAACAGGCGCCTGGTTAAAGCACTGTCCTTTGACTCTCTCTCCTGTACAGCTCGAGGGGCCGGGCCAGTAACACAAGCCAACGTCACAGCTCCAGGCGGTAAGTCCCACACACTGCTCACTCAGTTCCCAGCACCCACGGTCCCGACGTTTTCGGCGGCCATCGCTAAACACGGGGTGGAGCACTTTATAACCACCACCGGGCCGCCTGTTTTTGCACGACCTTGGTGCTTGGATGCAGCTAAACTGGCCATAGTGCGCCAGGAGTTTGCCAACCTGGAAAGGTTGGGCATCATCAGGCGATTGAACAGCCCATGGGCATCCCCGCTACACATGGTCCCTAAGGCTGAGGGGTCGTGGTGACCGTGTGGTGATTTCCGCAGATTGAATAATGCCACAGCACACGACCGCTACCCGATTCCCCACATTCAGGATTTTTCCGTTCACCTCGCCGGAGCACGCATTTTTTCTAAAATAGACCTGGTCCACGGTTACCACCAGGTCCCAGTGCACGTGGAGGACATACCCAAAACAGCGGTAATAACTCCGTTCGGCTTGTTCGAGTTTCTGCACATGCCATTCGGATTAAAAGGAGCGGCACAGACGTTCCAGCGCATGATGGATGCGGTGTTGCGCGATCTCCCGTTTGTGTTCGTCTATCTGGATGATATCCTGGTAGCCAGTGCGTCCGAGGACGAACACGTAATCCACCTCAGGACGGTTTTCCGGAGATTGGAGGAGCATGGGTTAATAATCAACCCGGCGAAGTGTCAGTTCAGCATGACGGGGATTGAATTTTTGGGGCACCACGTCTCACCGGAGGGAGCGATACCCTTGCCAGACAAAGTGCGTGCCGTGGCAAATTTTCCCCGGCCTCAGACGGTCAGGGCACTGCAAGAATTTTTGAGGATGGTTAACTTTTATAACCGGTTCCTCCCCCATGCAGCTCAACTCATGCAGCCGCTGTACGCCGCGCTCAAGAGACGGAAACCCGCGGATAGAGTCGAATGAACTCCGGAGCGAGAGCAGGCGTTCTCTGAGGTTAAAGCAGCCCTGGCAAACGCCGCACTGTTGGTGCACCCAGACCCGGCAGCCCGGATAGCGCTCACTACCGACGCCTCGGATGTGGCCATAGGGGCCGTCGTGGAGCAACGTGTCGCCGGTTCTTGGCAGCCGCTTGCTTTTTTCAGCAGGGTTTCGCGCGACAGTGAGCGTAAATACAGCGTGTTCGACAGGGAGTTGCTGGCTCTCCACCTGGCCATACGCCACTTCAAGTTCTGGCTGGAAGGGCGCAGCTTCACCGCGTTCGTGGACCGCAAGCCGCTGACGTTCATGATGGCCAAGGTTTCGGAACCATGGTCGGGCCGGCAGCAGAGACAGCTGGCCACGATCTCGGAGTTTACGACCGATATTCAGCATGTGTCGGGTAAACTGAATGTGGTGGCGGACTGCCTCTCGCGCGCGGTTGTGGCCCCGGTCTGCGTAGGGATAGATTATACAGCCATGGCCGCAGAGCAGATTGGCGATACGGACGTGCACGTGCTCCAGTCTGGACCAACAGGGTTAAGGCTGGAGAGCAGAGTACTGAAAGACGGCAAGCCCCCCCCCCCCCCCCAATCTGCGACGTCTCCACGGGATGCCCGCGCCCGGTGGTCCACGTCACGTGGCGCCACCGCGTGTTTGAGTCAGTTCACGCTCTAGCACACCCAGGAGTGCGCGCATCAGTCAAAATGATGGGAGCAAAGTTCGTGTGGCCAGGCCTGCGCAAACAAGTGAAAGAGTGGGCTGCAGCCTGCATAGCGTGCCAACGAGCCAAAGTGCACAGACACACGAAGGCTCCTTTGGAGCCGTTTAGTATACCAGCTAAAAGATTCGACCACGTTCATGTGGACCTCGTGGGCCCCCTCCCGCCATCGCAGGGGTGCACGCATCTTCTGACAGTGGTGGACCGCACCACACGCTGGCCAGAAACAGTCCCACTGGCTGCAACCATGTCCGCGGACGTGGTGCGCGTTTTTTTGACAACATGGGTGGCACGTTTTGGAATCCCGTCGGACATCACGTCCGATAGGGGCCCTCAGTTTGTTTCTGACCTTTGGTCTGCGATGGCCCGCAACCTGGGTGTTGCAATTCATCGCACAACCACGTACAACCCACAGGCCAATGGGTTATGCGAGCGTTTTCACAGGTCACTGAAAGCAGCACTCAGGGCTTTGTTGACGGATGCAAATTGGGTAGACCGGTTGCTGTGGGTTTTATTGGGGTTGCGTTCCGCATCAAGAGAGGATTTGGAGGCTTCCCCGGCAGAGCTGTTTTTTTCTCAGCCACTGCGGCTGCCCGGGGAATTTTTGCCAGATAATCCCGCGCCCGACAACTGCCCGTCTCAGCGTTTGCAGCATAGGGCAGACACAGGCATGCTGCCGGGCCCGGCCCACCACTGTTTTCCACGTGCTTTTGTGCCAAAAACTTTGAAGAACGTGGAGTTCGTGTTCGTCAGGCACAATGCCCACCGCCCTCCATTGCGCTTACCCTATGATGGCCCGTTCAGAGTGCTGGAAACAGGGGACAAGCATTTTTTGTTAGACTTGGGGGGTTATCGTGAGAAAATATGCATAGACAGACTTAAGCCCGCCTTTGTAGTGGCAGACGAGCAAGTGCTGCTGGCTCGGGCCCCTCGGCGTGGAAGACCCCCACTGAGAACTCCCCAGGCAAACGATTCACCACGACAGCCACATGGGCAAAGTGGAGTTTCCCCCTGCTTGGCCATGGCCCACCCGCAGTCAGACACATTCCCAGCAGCCCCCCGCCGGCACAGAAACCCCCGTTACAGCAGATATGGGAGGAGACTGAAGCCCAAAAGGCGTGAGGACTGAAACTCTGTCTGGGGGGGGGGGGGGGTGTAGAGACTTGGGTGAGTCATCTCAGACAGTGTCTCAGTCAGGATGCAGAGGGTAAACAGAGGAGGACAATAGTCAGGGAGATCATGGGGAGTTGGCAGGAAGAAGGAGTCGGGGGGGGGGGGGGGGGGTTTAAGGGTGAATGTATTGTGATGTTAAATGTCATGCAATGTGATGTGAAATGTCGTGTAGATGTGAGATGAGCGGTTGGGATAAAAGGAGAAACCGTGCTTGGTTGTATCATGCTTTTTCTGTGTATGACTGATGAGAGAGTGTAATAAAAGTCGTCTGTTCGTAAACATGCCTCATTATTCACACTCTCCACACCGTGCCGCTTCCAGGTAGGCCTTTTATACCCTGGGTGGCGGCGGAACCGGAAAGGTGTAGCCGTCACCCATAACACACAATAATAATAATCATAATTAATATATAACATCCCTCCCCCCTAGAAAAGTCCAAGACACACACACCATTAGGCCCACCCAAATTTCAACCCGAATCACACACTAACAGTAAATACAAGAACGGGGCCTATCCATGCACACAAATTGTGGTAGACTGCAAGTCTAACTTAAAACATTACCGGCACATGCCTCTAGGGGGAACTACCTTTATTGTTCAGCACTGCTATTAAGGGGACACATTAGAGCAAGAGTGTGAAAACCCCGCGCAGAATCCATGTTCAGTCTTATATGTGTGTTGCAGAATAAATGGCAGAGTTAGCCAAAGAAATAACTCAAGTGTGATCATTGCTACACGGTAGGATATCACACAATTGGCGACGAGGATTAAAAGAAAAAAATCAGCGGCGAGAAACAGAGAACATTGCAAGTGTGGCGAACTCAAGTGACTCCAGTAGTTCGAGTGCAAGTTCAGAGGAGGAAAAACGAGTTTTCCCCACCACGACGAGCAATGGCGGCTGTAATCGGAACGGTAACCCCTTTTGATAACTCGACTCAGTCATGGGAAGAATATAGTGAAATGTTGGACTTTTTCTTCCAAGCTAATGACATTGAGGAGCCAGACAAAAGGAAGGCTGTACTGTTGAGTGGAGTTGGTGCAACTACTTACAGCTTGTTGAGAAATTTAATAAGCCCTGCATTACCGAAAGATAAAACATACGACCAGCTTACTGCTGAGCTTCAGAAGCACTTCAGCCCCAAACCGAGTGAAATCGTGCAACGATTCAAATTTAATTCACGCATAAGGAGGAACACTGAGTCCATAGCAGAGTATGTGGCAGAATTGAGGAAATTAACACTGCACTGTGATTACAAAGACTCATTGGAAGAAATGTTAAGAGACAGACTTGTGTGTGGAGTGAATGATGACCGTATGCAACGGCGACTTTTATCTGAAACAAAACTCACTTTTGCGAAGGCTTTGGAATTATGCCAAGCGATGGAAACAGCAGCTAAAGATGTGAGAGAGATGCAAGGGAAGCTAACAGAGGACACAGCAACGCATGTTCGTGTGCCTAAGACCCAAGTAGGTGTCCACAAAGTGTCAACTGATAAAAATCATCACAAATTCCCCAGTTGTTATCGCTGCAAAGGCCAGCACAATGCCGCCGAGTGCAAATTTGCCACTGAGCTGTGTCATAATTGTGGCAAGCGAGGGCACATTAAGAAAGCATGTAGAATAAAGGTGGACAGCGCACAGGTGCTGAAAGCGACAGTTAATGGGCAAAAGTATGAAAACAAGGGCCCAGGAAAGGAACAGCAAGCGAATCAACTGAGAGGGGAGGGAGAAAGTGATACAGAAGACATGGGTTTTCACACAATTTACAACACGTCAGAGGAGCTGACCAAGGTAGCGCCCATCACGCGTACCATGAATGTTAATGGAATGAAAGTAACATTTGAAGTTGATACAGGCTGTGGAGTAACCATATTAAGTAAACAGCAATATACACAACTGTGGAAGAAAACAGACACAGCAGAATTAAATCCCTGTTCATTAAAATTAAAAACATACACAGGAGAGAAGCTAGACGTGCTAGGCATGGCACAAGTGAAGGTGCAGCACGAAAACAAAGAAAAGGACTTACCTGTAGTAGTAGTTGGGAGCGAAGGACCAAATCTACTAGGGCGAAGTTGGCTACAAGAACTGGCCATGATTGATCAGTTGGTGAATAAAGTGGAATCTCAGCCCAAATTGCAGCTGGAGGAGATCCTCGAAAGACACGCTGAGGTGTTCAAAGAAGGCTTAGGACAGCTAAAAGGTGTCACTGCAAAGATTAATGTGGACAAGGAGGCCCAACCACGATTCTGCAAACCCCGACCGGTACCCTATGCAGTCAAGCCACTGGTCGAAAGCGAGCTACAGAGGTTGCTGGATGACAAGATCATTGAGCCAGTGCAGGTTGCAGAATGGGCGGCGCCCATAGTCCCAGTGAGAAAGCCGGATGGCTCCATTAGAATATGTGGAGATTACAAACTCACTGTCAATCGAGCATCACGGGTGGATCAGTATCCAATTCCTAAAGTGGAGGACCTCTTCGCACAGCTGAACGGCGGCCGACACTTCACGAAATTAGACATGAGTCACGCCTACCAACAAGTAGTCCTGGAAGAAGAATCAAGAAAGTATGTAACCATCAATACACACAAAGGCTTATATACCTACACACGCTTACCATTTGGAGTAGCTTCCAGTCCTGCTATATTCCAGAGAACTATGGAGGGCATCCTAGGTGGAATTCCGAATGTTGCCATTTATTTGGATGACATCCTTTGTACAGGACCAAATGAACAAGAACATCTGAAAACGCTGGAGGAAGTGCTTCAACGGTTGGAGAAAAGCGGTCTGAGGTTGAAAAGAAGCAAGTGTGAGTTCATGGGAAAAGAGGTGGTGTTCCTAGGCCACAAGATCAACGCCAGTGGTCTACACCCTCTAACAGACAAAGTGGAAGCCATTGCGGAGGCGCCTGAGCCACAAAATGTTACTGAGTTAAAAGCCTACCTGGGCTTGTTGAACTATTACCATAGGTTCCTCCCAAAGCTCTCCACGCTGCTGGCACCACTACATACCTTACTTAAGAAGGAAGAAAAATGGTCATGGGGGGTCAAGCAGCAGAAGGCGTTTGAAGAGTCCAAAGCGCTACTTCAGTCCTGTAGTGTGTTAGTGCACTATGATTCAAACAAACCACTCATCCTGGCGTGTGACGCATCACCCTACGGTGTGGGTGCTGTACTCTCTCATCGTATGGAGGATGGCTCAGAGAGACCCATAGGGTTCGTCTCAAGAACTCTTAGTGCAGCTGAGAAAAACTACTCCCAGCTAGACAAGGAGGGCCTTGCAGTAGTATTTGGTGTAAAAAAGTTCCACAAATACCTGTATGGGAGACAGTTCGCTATAGTGACTGACCACAAGCCACTAATTTCACTGTTCAGTGAAATGAGAGCCATACCCCAGATGACATCTCAGAGAATTCAGAGATGGGCCGTTACATTAGCAGCGTATGAGTACACCATCGTTTACAAAGCCGGACGGGACCATACGAATGCTGACGCGATGAGTAGGCTACCCTTGGATGGAGGAAGAGACAGCACGCCTGAGGAGGAGGAGAGAGTGCTATTGTTTGAAGATATCGGCGTGCCCCTGGTGAACGCATAACAAATAAAGAAGTGGACAGACAAAGACCCTGTTCTAGCAAGAGTGCGAGAATACATCTTGCGAGGATGGCCGAAGATGAACAGTCCTGAGTTCATTCCCTATGCCCGACGACAGGATGAGCTCAGCACCCAGGAAGGTTGTATCCTGTGGGGAGGACGCGTGGTTGTTCCACCACCTGGTAGGAATGCCTTACTGCAACAACTACACCAAGCACACCCTGGCATCACTCGCATGAAAGCGTTGGCGAGGAGTTACATGTGGTGGCCCAACATGGATGCAGAGGTGGAGGCGCTTGTGAAGTCATGTGCGGCATGCCAGGAGAACAGGAACAGTCCTCCAGCAGCCCCACTACATCCCTGGGAAGTTCCAGATAAACCATGGAGAAGAATTCACATTGACTACGCAGGTCCATGGATGGGAAGGAAGTTGAGGTCAACATTTGACTTAATACATCCAGACTTCAGAAACAAAGTGCATGATAAACAAGAGAAACAAAAAGGTTATCATGACATGCATGCTAGAGAGAGAATACTGAGAGAAGGAGACGTGGTCTACACCCGCAACTTTGGCTCAGGACCAGCCTGGGTACCAGGAGAAATAACAGAAAAGACAGGCCCTGTGTCATTCAAGGTGACATTAGGTCATGGACAAGTGGTGAGGCGACACATCGACCAAGTTCGTGGTAGGAGCTCCATTCCCCTGCCGATGGCACCAGAGGGGTTGTCTGACACCCATCCTGAGGAGAGCATCAACGAACCACCAATTCAGGTGAAACCTGAGGTAACCGTCTCTGCAGATTCTACGGGCAGCACTGCAGCAGCCGAAACAGTGGAGCAGTCTGAGTCTTCACCTGCAGTTGGCTCACCCGCCGTGAGAAGATCTCAGCGAGCTAGGAAAGCTCCAGACTACTTGAAGGACTATACTTAGTCAGTAGTGAGTTCCCCAGCCACAGGACAAGAATGCGTCCTGGAACCTCACTGGGATGCGGTAGTCAAACCAATTCCCCAGTTAGACTGTTATGTGTGTTATACATATAAAAAAAAAAAAAAAAAAAAAAAAAAGAGAAAGACATTATGTGTATGGCACATGTGTTTAAGAATAGTTTAATCTAGAGGGGAGGGATGTGGTAGACTGCAAGTCTAACTTAAAACATTACCGGCACATGCCTCTAGGGGGAACTACCTTTATTGTTCAGCACTGCTATTAAGGGGACACATTAGAGCAAGAGTGTGAAAACCCCGCGCAGAATCCATGTTCAGTCTTATATGTGTGTTGCAGAATAAATGGCAGAGTTAGCCAAAGAAATAACTCAAGTGTGATCATTGCTACACGGTAGGATATCACACAAATAACTAAAACTAGAGGGGGTCAGGTGGACTGCTGGCCCACCTCCACACAGCCAGATGGGTTATTCTGCCATCTCTAATATAAAACAGTCCGCAGGACAAAATAAGCTGCTGTGTTCCAAGTATAACATGCAAAATAACCCCAAAACATATGTACAATCAAAGCCATTTCAAAACACTTAACAAACAGACAATATGTGCATCCACACCCCGCTGTGCCAGCCCCCCACCCAACACCATCATCCCACAACTCGGGCAAATCACATATCACACATGCAAATTAATGCAACAATACGAACAGTTATGGGCCTTTTTTGTGTTTACACACACACACACACACACAGGACAATCCCACAGCGAGTAAGTGTGAAACATATCACCTCCATGGCTCGGGCAATACACACCTATTAACAAATTCTGTACAAACCTCCTGATAAAAGTAGCCCGCACTCTCTCTCTTTTTTTTTTTTGAAATGAGCACTCAAACCAGCCACTTTTATGCGTATACCACGTCAACACAACAATAACGCAGCCCTGGCAGTGCACACATTAACATTTCACACATTAGCATGATTACACTGGCCAATACCAAATTTATTGTCTAAGTTTTTTTTTAGCTGATTTAGGACAATTTTGATGTGCTGAATCAAAAAATCACATTGGTTTTGCTCAATCAGGTCAACTTTTTGAACTATGGCCACATGTTTTTTACGTTTTTGTTTACATGTACGGGTATTTTTGCTTTATATGATGCAAAATTCTTTTTTTATTTCAAAAAATAGAAAAAAATTCTATATTTATCAGTGTCTACTATTCAATTTACAGTACACCTGTACAACTGCTTACAACTTAGCATAAAAACCTGACCTGATCGAGAAAAACGGATGTCATTTTCGGATTCAGCGGCGCAAAATTGTCTTAAATCAGTTGAAAAAACACAGACAACTTACAAAAAAATGATTTTTATGTTGTGTAATAGGTCAACCCCAAAACACATTGCCCCCTTGCCACCATACAGTCTCGATGGGGAGATCACCCCCCGGAGACCCGTCCAGCGAGTCCCGACCAGAGCTTCTTCTACGCTTCACCACCGGAGGTGAACCACGTCGGCACCCCGACACCTCCTTCTCCTCACCGGCACCTCTCAGTTCGTTGGGGTGTCTCCACGACCCATCGGGTATCTGAAGATAACTGTCCTCCCGGACGGCCACCACCTTCAGCCGTCCCTGGTCCTCTCGTTGTTTCCTCTTGCCATGAACCTCCCTTAGCCAAGCCTCCTCCCTGGGTTGAACCATGCCAACAACCTACAGGGGAGCTCGACTTGGCTTCAGCCGTCCATGGCGTCTAGACTGGGCTTCCTCTCTGGATCAAACCGCTCCATCGACCCATGCCAAGCCCGACTCAGCCTCCAGTGTTGCCATTTGGCACGTCTGTCCACCGTGCCAGCCGGTCCTGCCCCGCTGTCTTTCATTTTAAACGCCGGTGAAGCCGTTGCAGCCCCATGCTTCTTGGTATCTCCAGGCCGAACTCTGGAAGCAGAAGGAGCCATCCTCACAGCTCCATCTGCCATCGTGGGCGTCCCACCGTGCCGCCCAATTCTCACATCCAGGGTAACTTGGGCCCTGGCACCGGAACCCCCACGTGATAGCCCTGGGTGGTATTGGTCTTGCCCATCTCCCAGAATACCAGGCCAATCTTCGTCCCATACCACATTGTCCACCACGCACGGGACCGGTTGGTCCCACAAACTATGGCCTGACCACTCCTCTCCGATACCGCTGGTGGTCGTAAAGCCCAGTCCGTAAAACAGGTCACAACCCATCACGTCTGACCCCTCATAATCACCACAAACTGGATGTTTGAGCCCACAGCCGACTTGTACCTCGCTGTCAGCTCCAGTGAACCCACGATGGCCAGTCTGTTACCTCTATAGCCACAATACGGCGTCAACAGTCCTCTTACACAGTAATACGGGAGCAAACTCCTCACAGTAGGCCAGTTCAATGTGGACACTGCCACGCCCGTGTCCACCAACAACGGCACCTCCACGCCGTCCAGTATCACATCACAATAAATCTGCCTATCTGTGCTCGGGGAGACTGTGTGAATAACCGTAGGAGTCGTGGCGGGGGAATCCTTTCTGTCTTGCTGTTCCCCTCGCTCAAACTTTTTGCAGGCCCTGGTGAAATGATGTAGGAGTCCACACTTGCCACAGCGTTTGCCCCTTGTCGGACACTCTCTCGCCTTGTATCGGTGCTTGGTGGACCCGCAGCCCAGACACTTGGGTGATCCCGGGGCGGACCTAATCCTAATAGAGGTAGTGTAGTCTTCTTTATCTTCTGCGCTGTCATCACTACCCGGGTCCACAGCCTGCACAGCTGATTGTGAGTCAGACTGCCTCAACGTTGTTCTCTCACCAAGGTCCTTAGATAGTTTATCTGCTGCTTTGTACTGATGAGCTATCTCCACAGATGCAGCCAACATCAGTCCACCAGAGTGCCTGAGGAGTTTGGACCGTGCTGCAGAACATAGCGTGTGCTCCGCCAACTGATTGTGGACCATTTCTTCCTCCAAAGCCTCGAATTGGCACTCCCCAGCCAGCTGGTCCAGGTCCACAACATACCGTTGCACCGACTCTCCCGGCCGCTGGTGTCGCTGTCAGAACTGGATCCGCCAGACGATGACATTCTCAGGAGCGCAAAAGTAGTGCGCCATTAGCTCAACCCCGTCCTCAAAACTATCACTCTCTCTCAGTGTGCAGAGAATACGTTGCCCTTCCATGCTGAGATTATGGACCAATATCGCTCGTGCACGTAGTTTCTCCAATTCGCTGAGGTTCAATGCCACCAAATAATTTTGGAACACTGCAAACCACCTCGCCCAGGGAACTGGCGGCTCACCTGGGAGCTCCAAAAATGGCAGAGTACTAGAAACTCCTCTCTCCATAACTTTATCCTCGTCGCCAAATATTATGTCCATAACCAATGATCCAATGATGAGGCCGAAGGTGCAGTATAACGTAGCTTTATTGTAGCAACTCACAGAACACGAAAGCGCTCCCGTCAAGGAAGAGGCGCTGGTCGTAAAGAGACCATGCCTCTTCTGGGTAGGCCTTTTATACCTTTGGTGGTGGTGGAACCAGAAAGGTGTAGCCGTCAACCACAACATACAATAATAACAATCATAATTAGTATATAACATTCCCCCCACAACCAGACGGCTGGGGTTCATATCCCGGCCGAGTCATGCCTGCTGTCCAGCTTGGTGCTCAGCAAAATGGAACAGAGGATGGAAATGTTAAGCCTGTTTTCCACTAGCCCAGCACACCTCGGTACGGCTCGATTCACTTCAGTACGGCTCGGAATGCTTCTGTCTCCATTAGCACGGTGTTGTGCTTGTGCTGTGATGGTTTGTTTTAGGAGGTTTTAGAAGCGAGGCGGGGCCACACTCCCGTGACGTTACGCACCCGACTGAGTCCTTATTTACACGAGACAAAAAATGGAGGATCCAAGGATTATTGCCTTGCTCGCTCTGTGGTTTTATCTCACAATTAAGTCCAGAGAGTTTAACCAGAGAAGACATTTACATATACTTGTACCTACTTTGACTTGTAAGCTTCATCAGTCTCTCCTGCTGCATTTTAAAGTCCAACTGTGCAACTTCTTATAAGTTAACATAAAAAATTTACCCAAAGTTTATAAATTGATCATGTGGTGCTAATTTTTTATGATATTTCAATAAAAAGAACAGAAAGCTTACAAAAACATTTGTTTTTTGGTCTAGTTAACAATTACATTACCTTTACAATGGTTGACCCCTGACAGGATGATCAGCATCATTTTCATCAGACTAGGCAATGGAATTTCTATGTAATTATACTGTTTTATAATTCAGTGTTATAACAGACAAACCACACTTTCCAAAACAATTCCATTTTATTATATACAAAATATTAAAATAAAAAAAAAACTTTGCAACACAACATGAAGGTTAATCGACATTTTATACACGCCGACCACTGAGTGCCTCTACACCAGCTTCCCAAACTGGGTCAGGAAGGCTCGGTTGAATGAATCCGGGCGGGCTGGCACGGCGGACGCGTGGGATGATTCTACAAGGAAAATGCACACAATAAAATACAGCACGAAAGTGCAAGATATACAGAAAAGACAATAGTTTTTAACAAGATTACATAAGCTTATTTCAGCGTATTGTTCACATGAATAATTATTGTGAATATTGTGAATATTATTATGAATAATAATAATTGGGCAGCACGGTGGTGCAGTGGTTAGCACTGTTGCCTTACAGCTAGAAGGTTCCTGGTTCGAATCCCCAGGTTGGCAAGGGTTGGAACCTTTCTGTATGGAGTTTGCATGTTCTCCCTGTGCTGCGTGGGTTTACTCCGGGGGCTCCGGTTTCCTCCCACAATCCAAAGACATGCATATTAGGTTAATTGGCTGTTCTAAATTGTCCCTAGATATCTGTTTCCTATAGGCCCTTAGAATAGAGGGTTAGTATTAGTGAAAGCGCTTTGAGTGGTCTTTGTGACTAGAAAAGCGCTATATAAGTGCAGGTTAGTTAGTTAGTTAGTTAGTAATAATTAAAATAAAAGCTTTAGTCCGCAGTGTGCTGCAATAAAGCAGCGATCATCATCCACAAATGAACAGCTTTTTTATTGCATAAATAAACTGAGCGTCTTACCGAATATATTTGCGAAAAAACGCACAATAAAAAAAATTAAAACTCACCGTTAAAGGACTCCGATGTCGAGACCTCCCGGTATATTTTTTCATTCCGGGTGGCTCCGTGTAACTCGCGCTGGATACATTCATCTGACAATGCAGTGAGCAGACACTGCACCTCCTTATTGGTCCATGGAACACCCTTATTACGTGAAGCCATTTTTGATAGAGAATAAATGAAAATAGCACAGCAATACACTGAAAAGAAACCGCCAACAGTGGTTGCGTGCTGAGTAATGGCGGTCGTGAAGATTCTTTTTTTTTTTTTTTTTTCAAAAACTTTATTGAGAAGGTCGTGAAGATTCGGTAGAAGAGGAGGAGGAGAGGGGCAGTTACAACCTGACCAATCAGCGCCGGTTACGACCTGACCAATCAGCGGCGACCAGTCTGTTAATGTCACAACACGGCACAGCTCAGCACTGCTGTACCCTGCCCTGGAGTGGGGCTGAGAATCGCGGCTGTTAAACCGTGTTGGGGCATGTGGAAAAGTGTACAAAGCGTGCTGAGCCATCCCGTGTCGCGCTAAAGCGTGCTAGTGGAAAAGGGCCTTTAGTTACCCAGCCACAGGGGGTGCACAAGCCAGTGTACTTGTAGTGTTGTTCTTAGGACTTATTATTGTGTGACACGGGTGGTGGCTCACCTTCCAGTTCCGCTGCCAGCCAGGGTATAAGAGGGCTGTGAGGAAGGGGGGGCGGTCTCTTTGACCACCTCTCAGCCTAGCGGGAGCGTTTCTGTATAGCCAGTGAGCCTATAATAAAGTCTTGTTCAGTTCCACCTTAAGTCTCGTCATTCACCCTCAGTTACAGACATAACATTTGGCGACGAGGGGTAAAAAACATGGAAGCGGGAGTTACTATCATTTGACCATTTCTGGAGCTTCCTGACGAGCCACCGGTCCCTTGGGTGAGATGGTTTGCCGCATTTCAAAATTACTTGGTGGCTCTGAACCTTGGTGAACTGAAGGAGATGCGGGCTCGGGCAACATTGGTTCATAATTTGGGTATGGAAGGACACTGTAGCCTTGCTACCTTGGGTGCTAGCGATAGCTTTGAGGACGTTGTTGAGCTAATGGTGTAACATTTTTGTGCCCTGGAAAACGGCATCGTCTGGAGGATCCAGTTTCGACAGCGCCACCAGTGGACTGGCGAGTCAGTGCAGCAGTTTGTAACAGACCTATGCCGGCTGGCCAGAGACTGTCAGTTTGGAGCACTGGAGGAAGAGATGGTCCGTGACCAGTTGGCGGAACATGCTGTTTGCCCGACTACGAGGTCGAAGCTCCTTACATACTTGGGCGGGCTGATGTTATCCAAGTCCATCGAGATAGCTCAGCAGTGTGATGCAGCGGACATACTATCATGCGACCTTGGTGAGAGAGCCTCACTGCACTGCTCTGAATCACAATCAATGGCGCAGGCTGTGGACCCGGACAGTGATGATAGCAAGCAGGAGAAGGAGGAATGCGCTATGGCTGTGAAGATAAGGTCCGCCCCGGGATTGCCCAGGTGTTCAGGTTGTGGGTCCACTAAGCACCGCTATAAGGCTAGAGACTGTCTGGCAAGAGGAAAATGCTGCGGCAAGTGCAGACTTCTGCATCATTTTGCCAGGGCCTGTAATAGGTTTGAGTGAGGGGAATGGCGATACAAAGCAGACACCCCTGCTCCAACTCCTACAGTTATCCACACCGTCTCTCCCAACAGAAATGGCTGTACATACTGTGTGGTGAAGCTGGAAGGAGTGAAGGTGCTGCTGCTGACTGACACAGGCACAGTGAGGTCTGTGTTGAATTGGCCTACCGTGAGGAGTTTCTTCCCATACTACTGAGTGAGAGGTCATTCAGTGCCATTGTGCTGGTATGGAGGAAAAAGGCTAGCCATTATGGATTCGGTGGAACTGATGGCTAGGTACAAATTGGTGGAGGTGTTCAACCTGCAGCTTGTGGTGACAGCTGATGGTGAGAATATTATGGGCTGTGACCTTTTTTACGGACTGGGCTTTTCGATCACCAGGGGTGTTGGAGAAGAGTGGTTGGGCTGTGGCTTGTGGGACTGGCCGGTTCCGCGAGTGGTGGACGATACTGTATGGGACAAACCTTGGCCTAGTATTCTGGCAGAACCAACCCCACCCAGGGTTTCCCGGTGTCAGTGCCCCAGTAACCCTAGCTGAGGGAGCTGGGCAACACAGTGGGACGCTCGTGATGGCGGATGGAGCCGAGTGGCTGACCCACATCTGCTTCCGGAGTTCGGCTGGGAGGTACCAAGAAGAAAGGGGTCACAATGGCTTTGTCAGCGTCTGAAATGAAAGTGAGTGGGGCAGGACCGGCTGGCACGGTAAAACGATGTGCCACTCAGGGAAACTGGAAGCCGAATCGGGAGGGTCTCGATTTTATGTGTGTTTTGGACCTTTTTTGAAGGGGGGGTGGTGTAGAGTCGTTCTTAGGACGTATTATTGTGTGACACGGGTGGTGGCTTCACCTTCCGGTTCTGCCGACACCCAGGATATAAGAGGGCTGTGAGGAAGGGGGGCGGTCTCTTTGACCGCCTCCCAGCCTAGTGGGAACGCTTCTGTATAACCCGTGAGTCTATAACAAAGTCATGTTCAGTTCTACCCTAAGTCTCGTCATTCACCCTCAATTACAGACATAAAAGTACTCCCTGTGCCGGTCCCAAGCCCAGAGAAAAATGGGCAGGGTTGTGTCAGGAAGGGCATCCAGCTTAAAACTCAGCTCCAACCTATGGATATGGCAGATATATCAACGTCTGCTGCAGTGACCCCACCAGAACATGGGAATAAAACTAGAAGAAGAAAACGTTTGATTTTAGTTTTTGGATGGTTGACCCCAGGTATTTAAACTCTTCTACCTTTACTACTACTACTTATTGCATCTTCACCGTTTGCCCCTGCCTCCCTCTCATTCACTAGACACGCATTCCATCTTGCTTCTACCAACTTTCATTCCTCTTGTCTCCAGTGCACACCGCCACCTCTCCAGGCTCTCTTGCACCTGCTCCCTACATTCAGTACAGTTCACAATGTTGTCTGCAAAGACTATGGTCCACAAATTTACAGGACAACTTTAAGAAAAAAGCTGCAAATTTATGAGAAAAAAGTTTAAAATTTGCCAGAAAAAAGGTGCAAATTTACAAGAAAAAAATTGCAAATTTAACATGTCCCTTCAGCTGCAAGGGCTGCTGGCAAATGGGAAGCTGAATGGGCCCTGCCTGTCCGGGCACCCATTTACCATTCAGTGCAACAGTTTTTACCTTTGAAGAGAGAGCGGGACTGCAACAGGCTAATTTTGGGCACACTACGCCCCCACTCCCAGTGCACTGGCCCAAGACTCTCACCTGCCTTATTCATCTCGAATAATATCACGCTAAAAATAGACCGCTGCCAAGTTATAGCTTATCGGGGCATGCAGGATTTTAACAAAAGGAAAATAGTCCACTTTTTTTTTGATTGCAGAATTAATCCTTCAAACTAATGCATTTTCTTTTTAAACACACACCTGCAGTTATTCGGCAGACAACTGGCTTGTCCTCAGCTCATCTCTGTATCCATTCACAGGTGTGTGTGTTTGCCGAAAACTCTGCTGTCTCAGATCTTCCCACAGCAGAGAGTGTGAATAAGGCTACAGTCACAAAGATTCTTATGAACAATGAATTAGTAAGAATCTCCCAGTTCCAATGAATTCTGGAGTTTGCAGATGCAGATGTGATGGTATCTGCTTTGACAGGCAGATAAGATAAGATAAGATAAGCCTTTATTAGTCCCACAATGGGGAAATTCCAGGATTGCAACAGCACAGGGATAGCAACACTCAGAGCAATAATTTAGAAGATAAGAAAATAAGAGCAGTGAATATACATATGTACACATAAATATATAAATATATATACACAGTGTGGAGCATTGTAGCTAGATGGAATAAACAGCATAACCGTCTATTTAATTACCCCACATAGTATGAATATGTACCCATACATATTGTCACCCTCCTTAGCGACTGATATTGTCCTAGTTGTATACTGGAGGGGACCATTTGTTTAAGTCTATTGTGTCTTTTGGATTCAATACTGTTATTACTAGCACTATTACGTTTTTTGCTATCTCTGCGAGCAGCCCTGCTTAGGTTATACAGTCTGACAGCCGTAACTAGGAAGGACCTGCGAAACCTCTTGGTCGCGCACCTAGGATGATGTAGCCTACTGCTAAATGAGCTCCTCAGTGCGTTCAGTATGTCCTGCATAGGGCTGGACTCAGACTCCAGCAGAGATGACAGCTTAGCCACCATCCTTCTCTCTCCTATCTCCTCCACTGGGTCAAGGCGTTTCCCCAGGACAGAGCTAGCTTTCTTGATCAGTTTGTTCAGTCTCTTCCTATTGGCTGCTGTGATGCCACTGCCCCAACAGACCACTCCAAAAGTGATGGCTGATGCCACCACCGTGTTGTAGAATGTCTTCAGCAGCGCCCCTTGTACACCAAAAGACCTGAGCCTCCTCAGTAGGAACAGCCTGCGCTGCCCCTTCTTGTAGAGTGCATCGGTATTGTGTGACCAGTCTAGTTTACTATTCAAATGAACACCCAGGTACTTGTAGGATGTCACCATCTCAATGTCTGTCCCCTTGATGTTTACTGGTGCTGTGAGGGGTTGTCCTTCCCTGCGGCAGTCCACCACCAGCTCCTTAGTTTTCCTCGCGTTGATAAGATAAGATAAGATAAGATATGCCTTTATTAGTCCCACAATGGGGAAATTCCAGGATTGCAACAGCACAGGGATAGCAACACTCAGAGCAACAATCAGAAGGCAAGAAAAAACAAGAACAGCTAGTAAACATATGTACATATTACTATAAATATATATATATATATATATATATATATATATATATATATATATATATAGACACACAGTGAGGAGCATTGTGGTTGGTGAATGTGCAGCAGAAAGTCTAAGCTCTCTCTCCGCGGATGCGGCGGGCCAGCTGGAAGTCTTTGGGCATGATGGTGACCCTCTTAGCGAAGAAGAGACCCACCAGGTAGGCCTCGCTGGCCTCCTGCCGAGCCATGACGGTGAAGCTCAGGAAGCGCAGGTCGGTCTTGAAGTCCTGAGCGATCTCCCTCACCAGGCGCTGGATGGGCAGCTTACGGATGAGCAGCTCCATGGATTTCTGGTAGCGACGGATCTCTCTCAGAGCCACGGGCCTGTAACGGTGAGGCTTCTTCACTCCACCGGTGGCCGGAGCGCTTTTCCGAGCAGCCTTGGTGGCTAGCTGCTTCCTGGGGGGCTTTTCCTCCAGTAGATTTTAAGGGCGGTCTGCTTGGTTCTTGCCATTGCTCTTATTATTCTGTCTTATATTTCTTGCACGCCGCCTAAACTCCAGCCCGGCACCCGCGTCGTTTTCGCTACAGTTCCCGGCATGTCGAGTTTCTCCGTTAGCCCAGGTGGTGGTTGAGTGCTAGCTAGCTCTTCCTGCTGTAATGTCTCCTGCTGTAAACAGTGGCTCCGTCCGCCGACTCGGGAGACCTTTGGGGTGATCTGTGTGTCCATGATATATATATATATAGAGTGAAAGGTGTAGAAAGAAGAAGGAAGATAAAAAAAAGGCTATTGCAACGGGCAGCCAACTTGTGTGGCACCGCTGGTCTGGCGGAACTGGAACCGGTCCCCCAGGATCATCGGTTGGATGGTGATGAGGGTTGAAGCAGGACCCAAGAGTGCAGGCAGGATCTTGGTGCAACAACAGTAGTTGTTAAACAAACACAAAGAAACAAAAACACAGCACGAGGGCTGGAAAAACTCAGGTGTAGCTGTTAACAAAATCTCACAGAGAAATCTCTGGAAACATATGGGGAGCACAGCTGGAGAAAGTGACAGCAGAGGTAAAACATGTTAATGACCCAACAATCACTGAAAGGAAGGAGCCAACAAAAATAGGGAGGAAACTAATCAGCGGAACAGGCGATAGCTGGGATGACAATCAAGGGCTGACCAGAGCACACATGAGGGAGAATGGCTATGGGTATGGAAACAAGAAGAGCTGGAGCAATAGGTAAACAGAAAACACACACAGACCCATGACCAAACAGGGGATGCACAGGAGATAAGGACAAAGGACTCAGGGGAACACAGAGGGCAAACAATGCAGTTGATAATCATAAAATAACCCAGAAAAGCAATGAAAAATGTGGGAGAGGAAAGAAGGGCAAACCCCACATCATGACACTAGAGTTCTTCCATTCTTTGGGTGCCTTGGGATATTCCTACGGGATACTTACAGCCATCTTACGAAATGTTTTGTTGTAAGGTGGCTGCAAACCCCTAAGTGCAACTCACAGCACTCCTCACGTTGTTAGGAAGATGTGCTTTCTGCACGTTGTCAAGGTATAAAAAATACATTTAAAAATGTTTATATATATACAGTATATATTTTGTATGCCTATATTTTTTAAAAAGTCCTTTCCTAACTAGCAAAATAAAAAGAATGTTGTATTTAAATAATTATTTTTGTGTATTTTTAAAAGAAAACATGCATTAAATCACCATATATCATGGGGGGACATGTTTGCAAACATGCCCCACTCTTTAACTTATGTTTTGGCCAGTTGTCAGTATGGTTAGTTTGTCCTCAGCTTTAGTTTTTGATTCATTCTGTGTATCATGTTCACCCTTATGATGGTATCTTGTGTTTACTCCTTGTGACAGCACTCTGTTTATTCTGCACATCATTTTTGGTTCTGTTAATGTCTCATGGCTGCTCCTGATTGTGTCTCTCTCACTCCCACCATCTCCTCCCCTCTTAGTTAACCTCAACCGTTTGTCATCAGTGTCTGTGTATACATGTTCCACTCAGTTTTCAGTTTGCTGTCGTGTCTTAAAACACCTGTTGTGTTCCTCACCCACACTTATCCAGTTGGTTTCCATGTTATATTATCTGTCAGTTATTATCCAGCCGAGAGCAGCGCCTTTTGTCATTAAACTCTGCTGAACATCATCTCTGCATTTTGGCCCATCCTTGCTGCCTTCCTGGCAGCAGAACCTGACAGAAAGACGTGACCAGAAAAAGACCCAGCGAGATGAGAAAGGAGCCAGTAATGGTCCCAGAGAGTGAGTCTTGTAGGAGCAGGATGCGAGCAAACACGGACTCCGCAGGCATGGACTCTGTGGCGTTTGCGCTGGATGAGGAGGAACGTTTGGGGTTGAACTGATCATAGAATGCTGGTCGGACACCCTTTCCTCCCACACACTGGCGGAAGCTCAGGAGTACCTGAAAATAGTAGAGGAGACACTCAGGAGATTCCAAGCCTGCACCATAGACCGGAGATATACGGTCTCCTTGCCATGGTGTTTCAGTTCCAATGCTCTCTCCCGTAATGGGGTGGGGGGGGGGGGGGGGCGTGAGCCTGCGCTGGCAAAAAAATGTTTCCTGGCTCTGTCTTCCACACCATCAACGCCGAAACCTGTGCCAAAGAATAAACATCCCCTGGTTCTTGAGCTTTTCGCTCCTGCTCCAGTGTGCCTCTCCCCATCTCCACAGCCTTTTCACATGTTAGAGGAGAGCACTCCGGATGAGACAGAGTCTGTGCCAACAAGACAGCCTCCCCTGACTCCAACATCATCCTCATCTCTGTTCCACTTGCAAGTTCCGCCATCATGTCTTGGGCGAGAGGAGGGATTGCTATTAATGACAAGACCTGCGCCGACGACAGAGCGTCCCCTGGTTTCGGCATTACAGAACCCGGTGCCATCTGTGAGACGTTCTTTGGCTCTTTTACACATGTCTCCATGCTCTGCTCCTGTTCCAGCTCTCTCCATGGCGCACACACCAGCTTCACCTGTTGCTAAGCCTGCTGCTCAGCCTGAGAATAAGTATGGAGCTTCACCTGAGGTTTCCACCGCAGCTGCTTCGCTTGCCATCGCGCCTGCAGTGCCGGCTGCACCACCTTCAACAATGGTTCCCCCACCCACAACTGCTTCCTCACCAGGCTCGCCAAGGGTGGTCTCTGAAGCGGCAGAGCAGACAAGGCAAGTACCTTTTCCTTCGATAACACCTACTGGGGGGGGGGTTGCCTGCTACTAGACGGGGGTTCACAGTGGCACTCACAAATTACTGCTGAGCCTCCGCCACCTTTTTCTGCTGCCATTTTTTCTGATATTGGTATGCCACCCACCTGTGTTTTTCATTCTTCGTCCGAGGTGCACGCCACAGCTCCAGCTGACCCCGAGGTGCACGCTCCAGCAGTGACTGTTTTGCCTCACTTGCACACTCCAGCAGAGGCTGTTTCTCCTCACATGCACTCCCCTGCAGAGACTGTCTCACTTGCTGTTTTTTCAGCATCTCCTGTGGTGGTCATCGCCTCTCCAGCTGCAATCATCTGGTTCCTCACCAGCGGAAGAACAGAAGTTAAGGCAAGTCATCTTTTTTGTTTTCTTAATATCAGTATTAAAGAGGTCTTGTCTTTCTCTTGGTGAGGAGACCCAGTTGCAGTCTCTATCAGCTTCTGAGCTCTCCTCACTGAGCTCTTCTGCTGACTGTTTGGGTATGGTTCCTGCTTCAAACTGTACCTCTTCTAACCTGTATGAGATGATTGTGTTGGAGGAGGACTCCTGGCCACCTGGACCGGACGCGCTCCTGCCAAATCAGCCTGAGGTCAGGGTGCCCCAACCATTTCATTTGGGAATCAGTGAGCCCAAACCATCAGCACATGAGGTTGGCACGCTTCAGCCATCTGACCCAGAGGTCAGCACTCCCCAGCTGTCTCACCCTGAGGTCGATGCTCCCCAGTCGTTTCACCACGAGGTTGGTGCTCCCCATTCGTCTCATCCCGAGGTCAGCACTCCCTAGCCATCTCATGCTGAGGTCAGCGCGCCTCAGTCATTTATTTTTAAGCTAGAGACTCCGGTATCGTTGTCCTCTGAACTAGAGTGTGTTTTTGATCCATGAGCGGAAAGCTTCTACACTGGTTTACTTATGGCCCTTTTCCACTAGTACCAGTTTGGCCTTGTTCGACTCAACTCAACTCGCTTTCTAGCCTTTTCCACTGTACCCAGCACCGGTTAACAGGCGCTAACAGGCACTATTTTCGTACCTATTCAAGGCCAGGGTACAGCCGCACTGAGTCGAGCCGAGATGTGACGTCAACAGACTGCGAACCACTGATTGGTAAGGGAGTAACGTCACGAAAGCGTCCGTCTTCTGTGGAATCGACACGACCGCCATTTGCAATATTTCACGGACTAACTCGGTCACCGAGTAAATACGATATTAATACAGATGGCGTTGTAGGTTCTGCGGAGATCTACACCGTGGTCCAACGAAGAGGTGCGGAGTTTTCTGTGCTTGGTGGCAGATCCACAGTGAGAGGAGCGACCCGCCCTGATACAGATGCAGCTCAGCATAGAACCGGGCTACGGACAAGCTGAAGACGAATGTGAGAGAACCATCGATGGTGAGTGATTTGTAATATTGCGCATCTGTTCGCTTATTTATCCTGTTGGTGGTAAGCTCACTTTTTTTGAGCGATACAGTGCTGTCCGGTGTTGGCTAACGAGTGTTAGCTAGTAGCTTCCTAGCTAGTAGCCAACTCTGCTGATTCGCGCTTGTTTTCTCCTAAGTATTCGCTTGTGAGAGCAAAACGATGCAATATGTTAATCCTGGTTAAAGTCCTGGTTTGTGTACGTGTTGCACTTTGGTGCTGCGCAATAAGCTGTATATGTAATTTCTTCCTAGAATCTGTTTCCACATGTCAGGGCTTAGCCTCCCTCAGTGTTTATATTGTGGATACGGTCAAGTGGACCCCAGGATCCGAAATCTCAGCATTTTCAAACCAGTGATTTATGAAGTGATTCATATAATTTTCTAAAGCGTCAGAATAGACCCATACACCTATTCTGTGGATTTTCCAAAAAAAGAAGCGTTGGAACAGTGTTGTCGTGCTGTTTCTGTTCCACCATAAATCCCTGGATTGATAATGTACTTGTACCTGTACAGAGATCATCCTGGGGTTCTCACTGGTCAGGGAAACGAAGCATTTTTGTCACATCCCACCACTGACCTTCACAAATCTGTTTTCCTAACACAGGTACATCTCCAAAAATTAGAATATCATGAAAAAGTTCAATATTTTTTGTCACTCATTTCAAAAAGTGAAATCCGTATATTATATCTGGGTCTAAGTATTATATCTGGGTCTAAGACCTAAGTTGGTAAACTGTCAATAATACACTTCAATAGCAGAAGTCTTAACAAAAACTTCTCACAGATTCAGGACTATTTAAAACAGCTAAACAGAAAATTCACAGCTATAGCAGTCTCTGAAACCTGGCTTAATGCAGACCAGGCTCCCCTGATGGCAATAGAGGGATATCAGATGTTTAACATTAACAGATCTCAAAAAAAGGGTGGTGGTGTTGCACTGTATATTGATGACCTATATAGATGTAAGCTTGTAAATGAAATGTCCTCAGCACTACCAGGGATTCTGGAATGTGTTACTGTTGAGATTGACCTAGACAAAACAAAAAATCTAATCATAAGCTGCATATACAGAACGCCGGGAACTTGCATTGAGACATTCAGAGATAAATTAGTCGAGCTGTACAATAATATTACTAGTAAGAAAATGGTAGCAATTTGTGGAGATTTCAATATTGATCTACTTAATCCACATCAACAAAATGTAGTTACAGAGTTCATGAACTCTATGTACAGCATGAGTCTATATCCCACAATAACACATCCCAGTAGAATCACAGCTCACTCTGCTACACTTATTGACAACCTGTTTGTCAATGTTCTCGACAAGAAAATAGAAAGTGGATTATTGATAAATGATATAAGCGACCACTTGCCAATCTTTGCACTTATCCATGGCCACACGGGGCCCAACCCAGAAAAAATCTCAAAATCGTTCAGACACAAATCACCAAACGCAATCAGTTCTTTTAAAGAGGACTTGCTGAAGCAAGACTGGACAGAAGTCTATGTATCAGATGTAAATGAAGCCTATGACACATTTACAAACATTGTAACCACTCTTTATGAAAAAAAATGCCCATTAGTTAAAAAAAAGCTTAAACACAAATTTACTGACAAACCATGGCTAACCAAAGGACTACAAAAGGCGTGTAAAAAGAAAAATTTATTATATAAAGCTTTCATAAAGAAAAGGACAAAAGAAGCAGAGCAGCGGTATAAAACATACAAAAATAAGTTAACATATATAATAAGATGTAGTAAAAGAGACTATTACAGTAAAGAACTGGAAAAAAACAAAGACAATATTAAAAATACATGGACAATAATCAACAGTATCCTTGGAAATAAAAGCAGAAATACCAGCTACCCAACTAACACTCCAAAAAATAATAAATCGACTCCGAATGTGAATATAGCTTCACCTGCAGATGAATTTAATAATTTTTTTGTTAACATTGGACCTAAACTGGCCCGAGAAATACCCACTATGGTGCCAACAGGTGATTCAATATGCAATAACACTGCTGTAAAAGACACCATCTTCATAAAGAACACAGACGAAAGAGGTCATTGAAATTGTTAAATCGTTCAAAAGTAAAACATCTACTGACTGCGATGGTATTGATATGCTACTAGTCAAAACTGTTATCGAATGCATAGTGAAACCACTGACGTATATCTGTAACCTGTCTCTCCAATCAGGTATATTTCCCAATGCAATGAAAATAGCTAAAGTAATTCCGATTTACAAGACAGGCGACAGAGGGGAACTCTCCAACTACAGACCAATTTCACTATTACCGCAATTTTCCAAGATACTTGAAAAAATATTCTATGAGAGAATTGACAACTTCATACTGAAGAATGATTTATTGTGTGAGCAGCAATATGGGTTCAGACACAAAAGGACAACAGCATATGCCTTAATGGAACTTACAGAAAAAATATCAACAGCCATTGAAAATAAAGAGTATTCAGTTGGAGTATTCCTGGATCTTAAAAAAGCATTTGATACAGTAGATCACAATCTATTATTAAAGAAACTACAAAATTGTGGTATCAGAGGGGTAGCACTGTCCTGGTTAAGAAGTTACTTAAAGAATAGATATCAGTTTGTATGTGTTAACAACAAAAACTCAGAGCTACTGAAGGTCACCTGTGGAGTCCCACAGGGTTCAGTTTTGGGACCATTATTATTCAATATGTATATAAATGATATATGTAAAGTTTCAGAAAAAATGGACTTAATATTGTTTGCTGATGACACTAACCTGCTATGCAGTGGAAACAACTTGGAACAACTTCTGGATACACTCGGAAAGGAATTAGGAAAGCTGAAACTGTGGTTTGATTCAAACAAATTAACGCTCAATTTAAGCAAGACAAAATTTATAGTCTTTAACAACCATCACAACTACCCAGTACCCAAACTCAGTGTAAATGGTGTAGAGATTGAAAGGGTATCCGAAACTAAATTCCTTGGAGTAATAATTGATAACAAACTGTGTTGGAAGCCACATATTAATTATATAAAAGGTAAAGTATCGAAATCAATTGCAATATTACACAGAGTGAAAAATTTGCTGAATCAACCCACACTATACACCTTGTATCATTCATTAATACTCCCATACATGACATATTGTAATGAAGTATGGGGAAATACATATAAAACAAACATATATCCACTCTTTATGCTTCAAAAGAGAGCTATTAGAATAATCAACAAAGCGGCTTACAGGGAACCAACAAACCCACTTTTTCTTAAACAAAAAACTCTCAAGTTGAAAGATCTGATCGACTTTAAAACCGCAATAATAATGTTCAAAGTGAAGAATCTATCACTGCCCGCAAATATCCAAAAGTTGTTCCAAACAAGGGAGAAACGATATCACTTCAGAGGAACATGTATATTTCAAAAGCCTACAGTGAGAACAACTACCAAGCAACACTGTATTTCAGTGCAAGGTGTCAGATTATGGAACGATTTTGGACCTGAATTAAAATCATGTACAAAGCTTGGACAATTTAAACAAAAACTAAAGGAAGAAATACTCCAAACATATTTACAAGACGACATGTAAACTCACATAAGGATTGACATTTCCAGCCTGTGTTGTGTTATAGCTTAGTTTTTCTTTTTTCTCTGTGACACTATGTCTTAGATTTGTTTTTGAATAGTAACCGCTTAACTTAGACTAGCTCAGTTTTCTTTTTCTCTCAGTCATATTTTGTCTTAGCCTTGTTTTAAATTGTAATCGCTCTTGTCTTGTTTTCTCTTTTTTCTCCTTTGAATTCTTGGATGGAATATGGGTGGGCAATATAAGCTGCGGCTTCAGCCATCACCCCTTTCGGATAACTCACGTGGAATTGTATAGTAGAAGGAGTCTTTGTCTAATTTGACCTTGTTGTTATATTATACAGTTTCTTTTAACCTGTAATGTACTATCCGAAATAAATAAATTCATTCATTCATTCATTCATATATAGATTCATTACACAGACAGTGATATATTTCAAGCATTTATTTATTTTAATTTGGATGATTATGGCTTACAGCCCCTGAAAACCCCAAATTCAATTTGGCAAAAAATTAGAATATTACATAAAATTAATTTAAAAAAATACTTTTTAAATAGAAATGTTGGTCGCTGAAGTGTTGGTTAATATGGGCTGTAGCCATAATCATCTAAATTAAAATAAACACTTGCAATATATCACTGTCCGTGTAATGAATCTATATATGGGTTTCACTTTCTGAAATGAGTGACAAAAATATTGGACTTTTTCATGATATTCTAATTTTTTGAGATGTTCCTGTATAAGTGTTGAACTTGCTTGAACTGACCACCATCCATTTCTGTCATTTGTCTAGGCAAGAGGAAAGGAGCCGCCCCACAACGGACCTTGCCACTGTGGAAAGTACTGAAATCCTTTGCTTTTATAGGTAAAGTGTTAAAACCAAAGTAGCACAATTTCCACTTAATATAAAAGGGACTTAACTGAGATTTATTTGATTGTGTGAATATTAATTACAGAATAATTGAAAATGACTGGCGCATCAACTGTAAAATAAATCGCTTGTTAATGTATTTATTTTTTTGTCAGATCACTTGTGTGATCCTTTGTGAGTTATGTTCATAACTATATCTTTTGGGGAATGGGAGTTGTTCAGTCATCAATATAATTTAGTTTATATGTGTAGTTTATAGTCTATCATCAATAAACTCATGCAGTAACAGGATACATTACAAATATTTGAGACCCATTGTAGTGCTTCCTTTTATATTTTAGCAATAAAAGTACAAAACACTGCCCACACTTGAAGCCAGGGCAAGAAGAGACACAGCAGTGACAGAGCGGTGGCTAAACTTTTATTGATAAAAACTCCATATTTTGACTGAGCGACTCCATACTCGGTGATGCACACCCTCAGTTAAAGTACTAGATTCCATTCAAGTGAATGTATTAATTCATTCTGATTGTTGAGGCCACAGTAAAAACAGATGATTTTAAATGTAACCCAGCCCTTGTAAAATCTACTTTACTGAAACTTTAACTTACTGCTA
Source organism: Pholidichthys leucotaenia (assembly GCA_020510985.1). Classification (NCBI taxonomy): domain Eukaryota; kingdom Metazoa; phylum Chordata; class Actinopteri; order Cichliformes; family Pholidichthyidae; genus Pholidichthys; species Pholidichthys leucotaenia. The sequence continues at coordinate 102,616,925 of CM035841.1, read as the reverse complement.
CATGAAAATTGTGGTTAAATACAACAACGAAGTACTTTATTGTCACATTCAAATTGTAATCGCTCCTGTTTTGTTTTTCTTTTGAATTCTTGGATGGAATATGGGTGGGCAATATAAGCTGCAGCTTCAGCCATCACCCATTTCAGATAACCTATGTTGAACTGTATAATCCGAGGAGTTATTGTTTAATTTGACATTGTTAGATTTTTTCCCCTTTGTTATATTATTCTATTTTCTTTTAATCTTTACTTTTAATCTATCCAAAATAAAGATTTGGCTTTTAGCAACAAGTGTATTTCCCAAATATGTTTTAAACTTGCTTTAATTAACCACCACCCATTTCTGTCTTTTGTCTAGGCAAGAGGGAAACGATCCACCCAAACCGGACCTTGCCTCACTATTTACAGAGATGCAGGCTGAAGGTCTGCTGAACTGGGTCCAGCTTGAGCTGCACATCCCAGCTGTTTTTCAGTGAGGCAGCGTGGCCGGCGTGTGTGACCCATTCTAAGTTTGTTTTTTTTTTTACAGTTTGAATTTTGCACATTCTGAATAATCTTGAATTTGCTGCTGATTGTAATAAACAATTTAGTAACTTATGTGTTTGCATCATGATTTTCTATTTTGTCTGTTAAGACACTGGTGGGATAAGAGTCAACAGTACAAACCATTTATCGGTGACTTTGAAAATAATGGCTCATTTTTAAGAAAAAAGTAACCAAAACAATTATTTTATTAACTGAAGACTGTATTGTTGGATGTGCCACCTCAGAAGACCCTGCACACTTTAGTGACAGCACCAGTATATGGAGGAATTCTGGGCCATATTAGCATCTGTACTTTATCATAATGGGTTAGGGTGGGGGTGTCCAATCATGTGCCATGGAGGGCCAAGACCCTGCAGGCTTTACCTCCAACCAGTGTCTTCAACAGCAGATTCCACTGAACTTCTTCCACTGACTGCAGATCAGTGAAAACACCTGCTGAAGAGACTGGGTAGAAGAGAGAACCTGCAGGGTCTTGACCCCCCATGACACATGATTGGAAACCCCCGGATTAGGGTTTAATGGGATTTAACATTTTAACACAAACTGCTTTATGGTTCATAATTCTGTTGACAGACTTACACCAAACCAAAAGTGATTTCTCAAACTGCTGGATTGTTCTTTAGACAGCTTTTCCAATCTTTTAGTATTTAATTTGTGCCACATGGTGGTAACCTTTTTTTTTTTTTTTTTTTTTTTCTCTCGGCGCCACACGAGTAGGCTGCCTTTTGCAACAGCGGCTCGATTCCGAGTCTTTTTCCCTTCCTCTCTCTTTTGATCCGTCTTTTTTTTTTCACCCCACTTATATCACGGACACACAGATCGTCCTAAATGTCTCCTGAGCCGGTGGACGGAGCCACTGTTTATAGCAGGATACGATACAGCAGAGAACAGCTGCTAGCATTCAACCGCCACCCGGTCCCATTGGAAAAACTCGACATACCGAGAGAACTGAGGCGAAAACGCCGCGGCTGCCGGGCTGGAGTAAGGCGGAGGACAAAAAATATAAGGTACAGACCCTCCCTTCCATCTGTTGTCATGGGAAATGTACGGTCGATACTGGGAAAGTTAGATGAGCTAGCGGCTATCTCCCGTTATGATAGCACATACCGGGAGTGCTCTCTCCTTTTGTTTACTGAGACGTGGCTAACTGAACTAGCAGCAGATGCTAACATTGAGCTGGAGGGTTTTCACATGATACGAGCTGACCGAACACCAGACAGTGGCAAGGCTAGGGGCGGTGGAGTGATAATGTATGTTAACAACAACTGGTGCAGACCGGGACATATCACTGTTAAACAACGACACTGCAGCAAAGACATTGAGTTGCTAGCTGTTAGCATGAGGCCTACATATCTCCCGAGAGAACACTCACACGTGATCTGCATTGTTGTTTATGCAAATCCGACGGCGAACGCTGGGACAGCACGTGACGTCATCCATTCAGTAACCAGCAGGCTGCAGACAGAACACCCAGATGCTCTTCTCCTCATCTCAGGCGATTTCAACCATGTTTCACTGTCTCCCATTCTACCCACGTTCACCCAGTATGTCACATGCCACACTAGAGACAATAAAACACTGGATTTATTCTACGCAAACACTAAGGAGGCGTACACCTCATCACAACTCCCCCCACTCGGGAGATCGGATCACAACTTGGTTCATCTCCGGCCGGTGTACAAACCCCTAGTGCACAGACAACCTCCGGCCATGCACACTGTGGAGTTATGGTCTGAGGAGACAATGGACACCCTAAAGGGCTGTTTTGAAGCCACCGCCTGGAAGCAGCTCTGCGATCCACATGGTGAGGACATCGATGGCCTCATTCACACCTTCACGGGCTACCTCAGCTTCTGTGTGGACAAATCCGTTCCCACCAAGACCATACGGCGTCACTCAAACAACAAACCCTGGATCAACCCTGAGATAAAAACACTTCTGAGAGAGAAGATGAGGATCTTCAGGTCAGGGAACAGGGAGATGCTGAAGTCCGTACAGAGGGAGCTGAGGAGAAAGATCAGAGAAGGCAAGGACAGCTTCAGGAAGAAGATGGAGGACAAGCTGCAACAGAGCGACATCAGCGGGGTCTGGAGAAACCTCAAAACCATCTCGGGGCTCCAGAATACCTCCCCCCAGGCCACAGGGGGCAGGGAGTGGGCGAACAACCTGAATCTGTTTTTCAATAGATTTGACCAACCGCCCTCCCCCCTGACTGCACAACAACCACTGCTGCCTCTAAAGAAATCAAGTCCTGCTGCCCACTCCCCACTCCACCAACACCCCCCCACTCCCAACACACAGCCCCCCATCCTGACCCTGACCAGGACCCAGGTGAGGACGGAGCTGAGGAAGATCAAGGCGAGGAAGGCGCCGGGACCGGACGGCATCAGCGCAAAGCTCCTCAAGTCCTGTGCAGACCAGCTGTGTGGGATTGTGACGTATATCTTCAACATGAGCCTGAAACTGGGGAGGGTACCACAGCTGTGGAAAACATCTTGTGTGGTACCTGTACCAAAAACTTCCCACCCCAAAGACCTGAACAGCTACAGACCGGTGGCCTTGACGTCCCACTTGATGAAGACCCTGGAGAGACTGCTCCTTGCTCACCTCCGCCCCCTGGTGGAACCAGCGATGGATCCACTCCAGTTCGCCTACCAGCATGGCATTGGGGTGGAGGATGCGGTGATCTTCCTCCTTCACCGTTCTCTGTCCCACCTGGAGAAGCCCGGGAATATGGTGAGGATCATGTTCTTTGACTTCTCCAGTGCTTTCAACACCATCCAACCGATGATCCTGAAGGACAAGCTGCTGCGCGCAGGGGTGGACCAGCACCTGTCATCATGGATCCTGGACTACCTCACGAACCGGCCTCAGTTTGTGAGAACCCGGGACTGTGTGTCCGACACGATCATCAGTAGCACGGGGGCCCCCCAGGGAACGGTGCTGGCTCCCTTCCTGTTCACTCTTTATACTGCGGACTTCTCACACAACACAACACACTGCCATCTACAGAAGTTCTCTGATGACTCTGCGATCGTTGGCCTCATCTCCAATGGAGATGAAGCTGAGTACAGAGGGCTTATCCAGGACTTCGTGGACTGGTGCCATCGGAACTGCCTCCAGATCAACGCGAGGAAAACTAAGGAGCTGGTGGTGGACTGCCGCAGGCATGGGCAGCCCCTCACAGTACCAGTAAATATACAGGGAACAGACATCGAGATGGTGACATCCTATAAGTACCTGGGTATTCATCTGAACAATAAACTAGACTGGTCACACAATACTGATGCACTCTACAAGAAGGGACAGCGCAGGCTGTTCCTGCTGAGGAGACTCAGGTCTTTTGGTGTACAAGGGGCGCTGCTGAAGTCATTCTATGACACGGTGGTGGCATCAGCCATCACTTTTGGAGTGGTCTGCTGGGGCAGTGGCATTACTGCAGCCGATAGGAAGAGACTGAACAAACTGATTAAGAAAGCTAGCTCTGTCCTGGGGCAGCGCCTTGATCCGATGGAGGAGATAGGAGAGAGAAGGACGGTGGCTAAACTGTCATCTCTGCTGGAGTCCGAGTTCCACCCTATGCAGGACATACTGAATGCACTGAGGAGCTCATTTAGCAGCAGACTACATCATCCCAGGTGCACAACCGAGAGGTTTCGTAGGTCCTTCCTACCAACGGCTGTCAGACTGTACAACCTAAGCAGGGCTGCTCGCAGAGATAGCAAAAAGACGTAACAAACTAATAGTTTTTTGAATGCAAAAGATGCAATAGACTTACACAATGGTCCCCTCCGGCATACAACTAGGAACATACCGGTCGCTATGGAGGGTGAGAATATGTATGGGCACATAATCATACCATGTAGGATAACTAAGTAGACGGTTATGCTGTTTCATTCCATCTAGCAACAATGCTCTGCACTGTGTGTGTTTATATATTTACATATTTATTCCATCTAGCTACAATGCTCAGCACTGGGTGTGTTTATATATTTATATATCTACATATTATTCCATCTAGCTACATTGCTCCGCACTGTGTGTGTTTATATACTTGCATATTTATTCCACCTAGCTGCAATGCTCCGTACTGTGGGTGTTTATATATTTACATATTTATTCCATCTAGCTACAATGCTCTGCACTGTGTGTTCATATATTCATATATTTATTCCATCCAGCTACAATGCTCTGCACTGTGTGTCTGTGTGTGTGTGTATATATATATATATTTTATAGTAATACGTACATATGTATATTAGCTGCTCTTGCTTGCTTGTTTTTTTCTTGCCTTCTGATTGTTGCTCTGAGTGTTGCTATCCCTGTGCTGTTGCAATCCTGGAATTTCCCCGTTGTGGGACTAATAAAGGCTTATCTTATATAAAAAAGAGACATCTGCAAAAACTTCAGAGGTTTATTGTCAGTGCAATTCCCAGTTCAATATTACATGAATGCATGTATAGTACATTGTTCATGCAGAGAATATATATTTCTACAGTACATGTATCTAGTAAATCAAGTATTTTCCATGTAACCTTGTGACTAAATTATTTTAATTGCTTTTAATCCTAGATCAAGTTTGTTTTGACCTAAAATGCATCATAACTGTCAAATATATCTTATTATACCTAACTCAGTACTGTTTACTTTTTGAATATATATTTTGTGGCTAATATAGTTATTAACCTGGCGATCAAGTTGTGTCAGCTGATCATTTTTTGCCATGACAACACCTCAGACTCAGTGCTGCTGGAGCAGGTACATCCATGACGTCTCAACAGTCTCTCCATGATTTTCATGCAGATCAGAGCAATTTGTTGCACAGGAAATAAACGTTTCTACAGACATTCTTAAGCTCTATAACCACTGATCGTTTGTGACGCTGGGGTGACATCAGTGACAGGCTGTGTTGAACGCCCAGACCGACCGTTTGAAGCGGTAATTTTCCCACAACAGAGCCATCTGAAACACACACACAGCATACATATTTCAGTACCTAACAGCGATAACTTGCAGACGTTACAGTGTAGTAAGACGTACTTATAGCAAACTAGCATTAGCAACCATTAGCTTACCGTCATATATGACCTAGTTTGTATCCTCACGTCTTCGGCTCTCCCAGAAGCTGCAGTACTATTCCAGAGTGTTTCGTCTCACTGCCTGTACCCTTGTCTGGCGGTCCTTTTTGGCATTTACGGTGACAAAAAGCCACAGACCGAGGAGTCGCCTTGTACAGCCGCCATGTTATGTTTTGCTTGGGTTGCGTGTTTTACATCACGGGAGTGTGGCGCTGCCTTGCTGTAAAAAAAAATCCCGCCCACCCCAGCTTAACCCAGCTTTACCCGGCTGCAATAGAAAGACAACCGAGGCCGAAACAAGTAATGGTGAGTAATGGCGAGTCGAGTCGAGTTAGGCCGACTGGGGCTAGAGGAAAAGGGCCATTAGAGCTAAGAGTTCCTATATTGGGGTCTCTGGTGGTAGGAGATCTTGTGTTGGTCTCCCCAAAGCTAAAGACTCCTATGTTGTTGTCCCCACAGCACAAAGCTCCTTTGTGGTCTCCAAAGCAAAGAGCCCCAATGTTACCTTCTGAGTTCAAAACCGCCATGTTAATTTTTTTTTTCTTCAAACAAGGGGCTCCAATGTTATCTCCTAAGTTTAAGGGTGCTATATTTTCACTCCCTGAGTTTAAGGGTTTTGTGTTGCCACCCCCTGAAGATACAGGTTTCATGTCATCATCACCCCCTGAGAGTAAAGTTTCTAGGTGATCATTTCCTGAGTCTGAAGGTTCCAGGTTGCAATCTCCAGAGTTTGGGATTTCCATGTTGCCATCTGAGTTTAATGCTGCCGAGTTGTCCCCAGGTTGTAAATGTTCTTTGTTACCATCTCTAGAGTATAAAAGTTCTTTGTTGCCATCTCCTGAGGGTGAAATTGTGATGACTCGCTCTGTGCCATTATCTCCTACAGCTGCGTGCACACCTGCTCCCCATCAATCACGGGCTATATAACCTGCTCTGCCTGTAGACCGGCACAGAGCTGTCTGTCTCCCTGGCAGCAGAAGCCTGACTCTCGTCTTCAAAGCCTACGTCCTGGTTTCTTCGTTCCTGTCAAAGACGTCCTTACCCTGGCTTCATCCTCTGGAGGGATTCAGCCCCACCAAACCAAGTAAGCGCTATTGCTACTCACCCTCTCCAGCTTTTTCCCCTGTGCACAGGAGGACTCCCCTGGCGGCGGAGTTATTCCTCCTTGGCGGCGGAACGAGCCTTCCTCGCTCCAGCAGTCCACCTGTCCGTCAACGGTGTTGTGACAGCAAACGCTGTCTTCCTGGCTGTAGCCTCCGGGCCGACCTGAGCGTTCCTCTCCCATCTGTGAAGGTTGCCAGGCTGAACGGCGCTCTGCTCACCCCCAGCTACAACGTCACTGCTGACGATCCCAGCCATCTCCTCATACACCACACATACATGCACTCACGCACTTACACGTTATCAATAAAGATAATTAAATCCACTTGAGCCTGTGTCTGTTCCCTGGATCTGGTAAACATGGCAGAAATTTCCAAGAGGTCATCTCCAAAGGTTGTAGTGTCTATGTCAGTATCTCCTGCGGTCAAAGTTCCTGTGTTGTCATCATCTCTTGGTTCTAGAGGCTCCAGGTTGTAATCTCCAGAGTGTGGGATTTCCATGTGGCCATCTGTGTTTAATGCTCCTGCATAATCTCTAGAGTGTAAAATTTTTTTGTTGCCATCTCCTGAGGGTGAAATTTCCATGAGGTCACTTCAAGGAGTTATAGTGTCTATGTCATTATCTCCTGGAGTCAAAGTTCCTATGTCATCATCATTTCCTGAGTACAGAAAAACTCTGAGGAAAAACTCAAAACTCTGTTTCTTCTGAGTTAACAACCCCCATGTTTTCTTTTGAGCAAGAGGTTTCAGTGTTATCTTCTGGGGTTAGAACCTCTACGTTATTTTCTTCTGAGCAAAGAAATCCTGTATTGTTTTTCCAAGAGTTAAAGGCTCATGCGTTTTGTCCTCTCTGGTGGACCATGGTCTTTGCCAGGCCACCTGCCACCCTGGTTTGCCCTTCCTGTGGCCATTGGACCTTGGAAGGCCACCAGACCCATTATGAACTCCAGTTTGGGGTCCCACGGGGTTTGATAGGCCCCCTGACCTGCCATGTTCTCTGGTCCAGCGGTCCCAGGACTTTGGGAGACCACCCAATGACCTTATTTTGTTTTTGGGTCTTGGACTTTGGGTTGCTCCCACAAACTGTGATTTTGTGTTGGACTTTGCTTGGGGGTGGGGGGTTGTTTCAGCCGCCCAGCCTTTTTCCCCACCACCCTAACCTTGGAGGATCGTGTGTTTTGTTTGGGATCATCTGGATTCTGCAATTAAAGGGGTAGGGGGGCACTATCATGGGGGGCATGTTTGCAAACATGTCCTACTCTTTAAGTTATGTTTTCTCCAGTTGTCAGAATTGTTAGTTTGCCCTCTCCTTTAGTTTTTGGTTCATTCTGTGTATCATGTTCACTCTTATTATGGTATCTTGTGTTTGCTCCTTGCAGCAGTGCTCTGTTATTCTGCCCATCATTCATGGGTCTGTAAATTCCTCATGGCTGCTCCTGATTGTGTCTCTCTCACTCCCACCATCTCCTCCCCCCTTAATTACCCTCAGCTGTTTATCATTAGTGTCTATGTATACGTAGTATATGTTCTACTCAGTTTTCAGTTCACTGTTGCATCTTAAAACACCTGTTGTGTTCCTCACCTGCACATATACGGTTTGTTTCCATGTGGTATTGTCTGTCAGTGATTATCCAGCCTAGAGCCACGCCTTTTGTTATTAAACTCTACTGAACATCATCTCCATGTTTGGGCCCGTCCTTGCTGCCTTCCCGGCAGCGGAACTAGACACCATAGGAGCAGCGTCAGCATTGAATTACAACTACCTCCAGCTATTTAATTAATAAAACAATAATATCTGATACAAACAAAATAATTCACTTATAATTTCAATTTAATTTATTTTTTAATGAAAAGGTATGTTCGCTAAGGAAAGAAATACTTAGGAACACCAAAAAATGAAAGCACCAAGGGGCTGATGCCTCGGTGCCTGTAGCATGGTGGCATGGGGAGGTGTAAAAAAGTCACACTGCCACTTCTAGTGGGTGGTCATAGTTATTACAGTACCTTTTTTCGCAGCTGCATTGATGGTAAATTTGAATTAAATTTGTGTTTATTTTTGAAAAAAAGCCTTATCTGGAAATCATGGAAAATTAAAAGTTGAGAAAATATGGCAATACAATGATACAAGGCTTTAATTTTAGTTGATGTTAAGTGGGTGAACTGGAAAGCTGGTAACAGACAGACAGACACAGACACATGGAGTGATTACCGTATGCCTACGTTGCGCCGAGGCATAAAAATGCAGAAGGACAAAAATAAAGTTTGGAACACAAAGAAAAATGCTGGAGTAAAAGATTTTATTAATTGAATGCATGTATAGTTACATGATGGCATGGGATAGCAGGAAAAGGTATCAAAATTACCAGAAGGAAAAGCATAATTATGAATATTAAATCAAAACAGTTTGGAATGTTTCACACTTATGCGTAATGAATATTGAGAGTTTCTTAAATAATCTAGCAAAAAAGTAAGTTTTTCCAAACATTAACTTGTTGAAATACAGTAGCAGTTTCTGGTTTAAACAGCATACGGCCCTCTTCGGCTCCTCTTGGGGTGGGTTTTTTTTGTTGGAAAGAAGGACGTATCTCTGTGTCCATGCATTGATTACTGAAAATTAAATGCGATTACAGTGAAAGATAAATATCCTCTGCCTCTGATTAACTCCGCGTTTGAGCTCCTTCAGTGCAGGCGGGTGTTTTCTAAACTTGATTTGTGTAACGCATATCATTTAATCCATATTCACAAAGGAGATGAATGGAAGACGACCTTTAAAACTCATCTCGGGCAGATTGAGAATTTAGTTAAGCCCTTTGGGCTCGCCAACGCTCCCGCCATCTTCCAGCGTCTCATTAATGACGTCCTTTGCGACATGGTGAATCAATTTGTTTTTGTCTACCTCGACGATATTCTCATTTTTTCCCGCTTGCTGGAGGAACACAGAATCCATGTTAGAGCTGTGTTACAACGGCTCTTGGAGAACCAACTTTATGTGAAAGCAGAAAAGTGTGAGTTCTCCACCAGCTCCACCTCTTTCCTGGGGTTTATTGTGGAGGAGGGAGAGCTGAGAGGCGACCCGGCCAAGGTGAAGGCTGTGCTAGATTGGCCTACACCCCATTCCTTCAAGGAGCTTCAGCGCTTCTTGGGGTTTGCAAACTTCTATTGCAGGTTCATCAGGACCTATAGTGGGGTAGCACAGCCTCTTACACAGCTGATCTCCATTAAGGAACCATTTCACTGGTCCGAGGCAGCAGAACAGGCCTTTTCCAAATTAAAGGGCCTGTTCTAAAAAACTCCAATCCTTGCTCAGGTCGACCCTCAGCTCCAGTTTACTGCGGAGGTGGACACTTCTGACTCGGGGGAAAGCACTGTCCTCTCGCAGCGCTCAACCTCCAACCAGAAGCTCCAACCAGAAGCTCCACCCATGCGCGTTTTTCTCTCTGCAGCTCACGCCAGCCGAGAGGAACTACGACATAGGGGATCGAGAGGTCCTCGCTATTAAATTGGCTCTGGAGGAGTGGAGACATTGGCTGGAGGGAGCAGTTCATCCCATAGTCTTGTGGACCGACCATAAGAATCTCGAGTACCTCCAGTCGGCCCGTCGACTAAATGCCAGGCAGGCCTGCTGGGCTCTATTTTTTCTCAGATTTAATTTCACCATCACCTACCAGCCTGGCTCATGTAACACCAAACCGGACGCTCTCTCCCGCCAATTTTGCTCTGACCATACAGCCCCCCCGTCCCTCTCCCAGCCTATTATTTCACCCTCTTGTATCCTTGGAGCCCTTACCCGGGATATCGAGCGGAGGGTCCAACAGGTCCAGTCACTGGAGCCCGAACCAGCAGGGTGCCACCCTTCTCCGCTCTTCGGAGCGCAACCGCCAGTACGGTGACCGCAAGCGGACCCCAGCTCCGAAGTACGTGGTCAGGCAGCGCATGTGGCTGTTGGCAGACCAAATACCGCTCAAGACGGACTCCAGGAAACGTTCTCCCTGCTTTTTGGGTCCGTATACCATCAGCAGGATCATCAACGACGCTACAGTCCGCCTTCAGCTTCCACGGACCCTCCGAGTGCACCCGACTTTCCATGTCTCCAGCATCAAACCCCTCTCCGCCAGTCCTCTATGCCCCCCCCTTCCCCGAAGCCGCTTCCTCCCACTTGGACCTTTGATGGCCAGACCATCTACACCATCTGAAGGAGTCTGGACGTCCACCGTTGGGGCTGGGGCCTGCAGTATCTTGTCCACTGGGAGGGCTACGGCCCAGAAGAAAGGTTGTGGATTACAAAGTCATATTTCCAGGACAAAGGAATGGTCCGGGCCTACCATCAAGCCCATCTGGACAAGCCCAGTGGAGCGCCAGGAGGCGCTCCTTTAGGTGGGGGCACTGTCATATTCAGGTGAGTGCTAACCCCCTCCTTCTGGATCCTCCTGCTCCTCAGGCAATCAGCACACCTGGGAGATTAGACGCACCTGCTACCTCTGCTTTGCCAGCACTTATAAGGACCTGATCTTCAGTGTCTCAGTGCTGGCTAGTTGGGTAAACTGCCTAAGAAAACGACTAAGCAAAGTAAGTAAGCTTGTTTTTGAAGGTGAATTCTCGCCATTCACCTACTCGTTATCGCCTTCCCTTTCACGTTGCCGCCATCTGTGCGGTGCATCTCCGAGGATTGTTGTGCACTCACCTGCCCCATCATCCTCATCCCTCTGCAGCTGCTAACCTCCACCCGGTCAGGCACTCCTCAGCTCATCCCCTCTCTATTTCCCACCAGCGTCATCCTGCTGGTTTGTCTCTTCATGCTGGGGTTTTTCTGTCAGGCCATCTGCTCGGCTCACGTAAGTGACCAATTTGTATTTTTCACTTCCCTATCTCCCTTCTCCTATTTACAGGTCTCGTCTCTCTCCCCACAGGCTGCCTTCCTCTGGCGAATGACGTTTTCCCTAGCTGCGCTCCTCCTCTTTAAATTTAATCAACTGTTAAATGTGCTTCCAGTGTCATGAATGATTCTCTCTGGTGTTGCATTCTGTTTGTGGGCTGATCTTACATTGAACATGAGAGTTTTAGGCATAAAAATGGGAATCATTTGAAATATATATAAAAATCTAGGCAAAATGTTCATTTCTACTATATTTATGTGGCCTACTATTGAAATGGGTAAATTTGACCATTTTTTACTGTCTTGAATCCATTCAAATAATTTTCTAAAATTATGATTATACAGTCCACCCACTGAGCTAGTGATCTTAATGCCTAGGTATATGAACGTATTCCTCTCAAGTTTAAACTGAAACCCAGAGTAGTCACCATCTTCATCGTTGATGGGAAATAGTAAGCTCTTAGAGTAATTAATTTTATAGCCTGAGAAACCAAAATTATCTAAAATGTACAATAATTTTGGTATGGTTTCCTCTGGGTTGGATAAATACAATAGCAGGTCATCCGCATACAGCGATAACTTATGGAGTTTTCCGTTCCGTGAAATGCCCCTCACTTCATCTTCCTTTGTAATAGCTATGGGAAGCGGTTCAATTGCTAAGTTGAATAGGTAGGAGGAAAGGCTGCAGCCTTGTCTGCAGCCCCTATGGAGCTTGAAATAGTAAAAGAATGTAGTGTTCGTCCGTACTGCTGCCATAGGAGAACCATATAATGTTCTAATCCAAGCTAGGAATGATGGGCAAAAACCAAATCTTTCTAAAACAGCAAATAAGTATTGCCACTCGATGCGGTCAAATGCCTTTTCAGCATCTAGTGAAATCACTACTTCTGACTCTACAGTCAGGTGTGGTGTATACAGTATATTCAAAAGATGGTGTATGTTGTAAAAAGATTGCCAACCGGGTATAAAACTAGTCTGGTCATTATTCACAATCGGTGCTATAACTCTCAATGTGAGTGGCAAAATTTTTTGTGAGGATTTTGTAATCACAATTTAGCAAGCTTATCGGGCGATATGAGCCACATAGTGAAGGATCTTATCAAAACCGATATAATTTCCTGTATCATGGTCTGAGGTAGTTTCTGTTGAAGGAAGATGTCTTTGTATAATTGCTTAAGAATTGGGGCCAATTTAAGTGCAAATTCTTTATTAAATTCGACAGAGAAACTGTCAGGGCCTGGGGCTTTATTGCTCTGCATAGATCTTATTGCTTGTAATATTTCTCCTGTCGATATTTCTCTATCCATTTGTGCACACATTTGTGTCGTCCTGGTGTAGTTTTTGGAATAGTCAGGCTGTCTAAAAATTTGGAAACGTGAGAAATCACTGGGAGGTTCAGAAGAGTAAAGACCACTATAAAATTGTTTGAATTGGTCAATTATGTCATCCGGGTTGGTGGTTTCTACTCCTAATGATGTACGGATTTTAGGAATGGTATTGGAAGCTGCAGATTGTCTGATCTGATGAGCCAAAAATTTCCCACTTTCTCTCCATGTTCGTAAAACATCTGTTTAGATTTGGAAAAAAAGTCGCTCCATATGCTTAATAGAAATATCATTGAATTCTGTTTTTAAAAGTAACTTTTTTTTGATATAATTCAGGGGTAGGGGAGACAGTATATAAGCGATCTGTTTCCGCTATATTCTGAGAAAAGAAAAAAAAGTGTGTACTTATGTATTTATATTCTTCTGTGCAGATACACACATATATGTAAAAGCACGCGCATACTTGCACAAATAGGTGTATGCGCACACCTGCATATACATACACTACTGCGCATACACACAAAATAAAAGTACTGACATGTTTCAGGACCCAGGAGACAGACGCTGACACGAGCAGATATGGACAATTATTCTTTATTGAATAGTGAGTGAGTGTAGTGCGTGTGTGAGTGCAAGTATGGATGTCTGGTCACTGGAGCTGAGCAGTTCTGGTGGCGACCTGGCAACCCTGGAACACACAAGCAGAAACAATTACAGCTGTTCAGCGATAGCGGGTAATTGCAGATGGTAAAGCTTACTTGAATGTGCCACAGGTTGTGTTCTGCTGGCTCCGAGTGCCCGTGCGACGTGGTAGTAATGGTGCCCGTAGTTGCGGGGGAGAGGAGGAACTCCGTGATGGAGGAGGCGATGCCCCGTTAGCTGGGGAGGCTGGTCCGCTGCCAGGGAGGTCCACCTGTGCACAGGGGAAAAGGCTAGGAGATGATGAATGCAGAGATCTCTTACTTGATCGATCCTGACGTGATGTTCTTGGCTTAGCTTGAGAACGTGGTCTTGGCTCATAACCAGGCAGAGTAGACAGACGACTCCGTGCCGAGCCGTCAGTGACACCGGCTTTTAAAGGCCGCTGATTGACACCTGCCGGTGTGTGTGCAGCTGGGGATGATGAGGCAGATGACGGCCCAGCGGCCGCCATGACAGTACTCCCCCCTCTAGCAGTGCCTCCAGGCACCTGCCCAATTCTACCTGGATTCACCCAATGAAAGTCGCGGATCAACTGCTTATCCAGGATCAACGCTGGGCGAATCCAAGAACGATCCTCCGGTCCAAAACCCTCCCAGTCCACCAAATACTGAAGACCTCGGCCCCGCTGGCGAACGTCCAGGATGGCAGTCACCCCCCAAGCTGGATGGCCATCGATCATCCTCGGGGGGGCAGGAGCCGCGGGGGGCGGGCACAAAGGGTCGGAGATGTAAGGCTTGACCTGGGAGACATGAAAGGTGGGGCAGATGCGCATGGAAGGGGGGAGAGACAAACGCACAGACACAGGATTGACAATACAAGAGATGGTGTAGGGACGATGAAGCGCTTAGTGAGCTTGCGCTTCTCAGCCGGCACACCGATGTTCCGGGTAGATAACCGAACCTTCTGACCCACCTTGTAGTCCGGGGCGGGCCTCCTGTGACAGTTGGCCACCTGGATGTTGCGCTCAGTGGTCTTCAGAAGGGCCCTGCAAGCAATGGACCAGACCCGCCGACAGCGCCTGACGTTGGTCTGCACGGAAGGGACCGCTACCTCCCTCTCCTCCTCCGGGAACAGTGGTGGATCAAACCCAAACGACGCCTTGAAGGGAGAAAAACCCGTGGCCGTAGAGACTGTGGTGTTATGGGCGTATTCAATCCAAGGTAGATACTTGCTCCAAGAAGAAGAACAGGAGGAGATGACACAACGCAGCGCAGCCTCAAGGTCCTGGTTAGCCCGTTCACACTGGCCATTGCTCTGTGGATGATACCCAGAGGAGAGGCTGGCTGTGGCTCCCAGTGCTGCGCAGAACGCCTTCCAGACCTGGGAGATGAACTGTGGTCCCCGAGTCTGACACTATGTCAGCGGGGATGCCGTGAAGACGGACCACATGCTGGACAAGGAGGTCTGCCGTTTCCTGAGCCGAAGGCAACCCCCGAAGGGGCACAAAATGGGCTGCCTTAGAAAAACGGTCCACAATAGTCAAAACAGTAGTAAACATCAAGCTCCTCTCCTGTGGAATCAGCTGCCAATCTGGATTCGGGAGTCAGACTCGATCTCTGTTTTTAAGAATAGGGCTAAAACCTACCTTTTTGATATAGCCTACAATTAGGGAGGGATCATGTGTTTCTGAACCCTCCCTTAGTTATGCTGCTAATAGGTCTAGTCAGCCGGGGGACCTCCAGTAATGCACTGGGCCTCACTCCTTTCCTCACTCTCTATGAAATATTTTTTTTGCTGGTCATTAACATTTGTTTGTTCTCTCCCATAGATTGAGTCCCCATCGTGCTGTTTGCTCTCTACATGTCTGTTCTTTTCTTCTTCTCTATCCCCTCACCCCCCAGCCAGTCGCAGCAGATGACTGCCCCTCCCTGAGCCTGGTTCTGCTGGAGGTTTCTTCCTGTTAAAAGGGAGTTTTTCCTCTCCACCGTCGCCAAGTGCTTGCTCACAGGGGATCGCCTGATTGCTGGGGTCTTTCTGCAACTGTGGGGGTTCCCCCCTACAGTTGATAGTGCTATGAGATGACTGTTGTTGTGAAATGGCGCTATATAAATAAAGTTGAATTGAATTGAATTGAATTAAAGTTATCTGAGGGGGGCAAGCCAGTCACAAAGTCCATGGCAACATGGGACCAGGGGCGAGAAGGAACGGGCAGAGGATGTAACAGGCCCGCCGGGGGGGATGATGTCGTCTTCCCAGTGGCGCATTGAGCGCAAGCCCGGATATAACTCACAACATCCTTCCGCAGCCCTGGCCACCAGAAGGTCCTCTGAAGAAGTTCCACAGTCGGCCCACTCCCAGATGGCACGCCAACTTGGAAGCATGACCCCACTCAATCACTTGACCCCGAATGGCGCGTGGAACAAACAAGCGACCCGGGGGACCCCCCCCCCCCCCCGGATCTGGCCCTGTCTTCAGCGCTCTTCGGACTTTCTTACAAATACCCCAGGACAGGGCGCCCACTACACAGGAGGGCGGCAGGATGGATGCTTCCTGATCTTCGGTGGATGGTGCATCGAACTGCCACGAGAGGGCGTCCGGCTTACCGTTCTTGCTCCCCGGCTGATAGGTGATGGAAAAATTGAATCGGCCGAAGAAGAGGGACCAGCGAGCCTGGCGTGCGTTCAGACGCTTAGCCGTCCTGAGGTACTCCAGGTTGCGGTGGTCAGTCCATACGATGAACGGCTGGGCAGCCCCCTCCAGCCAGTGTCTTCATTCCTCCAAGGCGAGCTTAACTGCCAACAGCTCCCTGTCTCCTATGCTGTAATTCCTCTCCACTGGAGACAGGCAATGAGAGAAGTAGGCACATGGCCGGATCTTGCCATCCTCCGGGGAACGTTGAGAGAGCACCGCCCCCACCCCCGAATCTGAAGCGTCCACCTCCACCAAGCACTGTAGATTAGGGTCCACCTGGGTTAGTACACGGGCCGAGGCAAACTCCTCCTTGATTCTTCCAAACGCCTTGGCCGCCTCCTCACTCCAGCAAAAAGGGGTCTTTGGGGAGGTGACAGCAGTCAAGGGACGAGCAATATTCCTGAAATTGGGCACAAACCGACGATAGAAGTTAGCGAAGCCCAGGAACCCCTGTAGCTGTTTCCTGGAGGTCGGTGTGGGCCAGTCTACCACCGCCTTGACCTTGGCCGGGTTGGGGAGCACCTGATTCCGAGCAATAATAAACCCAAGGAAGGAGGTCTGGTCAGTGTGAAACTCACATTTTTCTGCCTTGACGAACAATTGGTTCTCCAGGAGGCGCTGTAACACTCTTCGAACGTGCACCTGGTGCTCTTCCAATGTGCGGGAGAAGATCAGTATATCGCCTAGATCAGGGGTGCTCACACTTTTTCAGCATGCGAGCTACTTATAAAACAACCAAGTCAAAATGATCTACCCACTACAAAAATGCAAAACATATAATTATTTATATATAATGTATTATACGTATATACGTATATATAAATGTATACATTTCAAATGTATTAAGGATTCTTTGTATGTACAATGTATGTTGATGTACCTTGCATAACTGAATAAGCCAATATTGCACAACACACATAATAAATAACTATTAACATTTTTTGTAATTACCTGAGTTTACTTTGATGACTTGCACTGAATTGAATCAGCCAGGGATGCATAGTCCAGACAGTAGCTGCTGACAGCCAGCCTCAAGCACATTTCCAAATGTTCATCAGTCATGGTGGAACGGTATTTGGACTTAATGATCTTCATGTAGGAAAAGGCTGACTCACATAAATAAGTGGTAATTCAAGAAGTCTGGGAACGCATCGTCCTGCCTGCACTTGGCAATAAATCCATTCACACGCCCAACCATTGCAGGTGCTCCATCTGTGGTGATAGACACCAATTTGTACACTGGGAGCAGAGTTTTCTCGATAAAGTTTTTAAAAGTCTGAAGTATGTCCTCTCCTCGTGTTTGTTCTTTCATGGGAAGTGCTGTCAATTCGCCCTTTTCACATTCCCCACAATACAATGCGCAACCGGCAACAAACGGTAGTTTGTTTACACTGGCTCACATGCATACACGTCGAAATAAAGCCACAAATCAGGGTTCCAGATGCGTAGTACCTTTCTGTAGTAATCGCCAGGGTACAGACAAGGAACAGGGCATAAGAAGATCATACTATAGGTTTCCCAGCGGTGAAAAAAACGCAGATCTTCGGCGAATTTGGGAGAGCAAAATCTGGCAATTACTACAGAAAGGTACTAGTACTATTACTACTAGTACTAGTACTAGTACTATTACTACAGAAAGGTACTACGCATCTGGAAGCCTGATTTGTGGCTTTATTTCGACGTATCTTGAACTCTGTCTCTGTGTATGCATGTGAGCCAGTGTAAACAAACTACCGGATGTTGCCGGATGCGCATTGCATTGTGGGGAATGTGAAAAGGGCGATATTCGCTCCTCTTTTGCAGTGAGATCACTAAACACCATACGAATGAAAATGCACATCTGGGCTGTGTCACTCATATCTGTAGATTCGTCCAACTGCAGTGAGAAACACTCACAATCTCCGATGTCCTTCCACATTTGCTGGGTTAAATCCTCAAGCAAGGGTTTAAAATCTGAGGTAATTCGCTGACTAGCTTGTAAGTTTTGCTGTGCTTAGCGCTGTTGTTTACGCATGAGCGGTGACCTAAAGGTCAAAATTCAGTTGTCATCTGAATGGTTGCCCTGTATGTCAATCAAGTGACGGGATGTTTGATAGGCTGACAAATATTTTTTTTAATGTCACGCTGCGATCGACCAGTACATAGGCTGACAAATATTTTTTTTTTAATGTCACGCTGCGATCGACCAGTACTACCTCCGCGATCGACCAGTAGATCGCGATCGACGTAATGAGCACCCCTGGTCTAGATATATGAACACGAACGAGTTAAGGAAGTCCCGAAGAACGTCATTAATTAGCTGTTGGAAGATGGCTGGAGCGTTGGTCAACCCAAACGGCATCACCAAGTACTCGAAATGTCCGCTTGGGGTCCGGAAAGCCGTCTTCCACTCGTCACCTTCTCTGATGCGCACCAGGTGATAGGCATTCCTAAGATCCAGCTTGGTAAACCAGGATGCCCCCTGGAGGGAGTCAAAAGCAGTGCTCATCAAAGGCAGAGTATACTTGTCCTTGACCGTGATCTCGTTGAGACCCCGGAAGTCGATGCAGGGGCGTAACGAGCCATCCTTCTTCCCAACGAAGAAGAAACCGGCACCCACGGCCGAGGACGATGGGCGGATGATACCAGAGGCCAAGGATTCCTTGATGTAAGTGTCCATGGCCTCGCGCTCCGGGGCTGATAGGCTGTACAGGCGGCTGGCAGGAAGAGGGGCCCCAGCCTTCAGATTTATAGCGCAGTCATATGGTCGATGGGGGGGTAGAGACAACGCCCGTGACTTGCTGAATACTAACCCCAGGTCATGGTAAACCTCCGGTATCTTGGACAGATCCAGGGGGGACATCGAGGGTGGAGGCACTTTGACTGATGGGGCACACGCCGCAGATTGGAGACAGGCACTCAGGCAGAATGTACTCCATGCTGTAATGCTCCCGGCTTGCCAGTCAATGGTGGGGTTATGAAGCCGAAGCCAAGGGTACCCCAGGATGACGGGTGAGGATGAGACGAGCAGGATCAGAAACCTTATTTCCTCCCTGTGATTGCCCGAGACGATCACGGATACAGGGGCCGTCTGATGAGAAACGGTGGTCAGTGATGCCTTGGACAGGGTGATGAGATTGACAGGGGGATCCAGAGGCTGACAGCTGAGGCCCATCTGGGTTGCCAGGTCTCTGGAAACAAAGTTTTGCTCAGCTCCTGAATCAACTAAAGCCAGCGTGGAGTGTTCTGTATGTCTGTGAATTAGCCTGATGGGTATGCGGAAACTTGTGAGGGGTTTTTCTAAATTTTTGTCCGTGAATCCCCCTACTGCGATCCACGGACCTGTCCTTTTAACCGACTAGGACATTCAAACACCCCATGAGACCCCTTCCCACAATAGAAGCAAAGGCCCAGGTCCCTGCGGCGCTGTCTCTCAGCCGCTGACACTTTAGATTGCCCTATTACCATAGCCTCTTGATCCGGAAGTTCCTCTGATGCGGGTAGAGCGAGCAGAGGAGAGTTAGTGGAGCGAGGGCGGGGCTTAATCGAACGGGAAGTAGACCGCCGTTCGGCCGCTCTCTCCCTTAACCTGCTATCTAGACTAATAGTGAGGGCAATTAATTCTCCCAAACTATCCGGTTTGTCCCATGCCGCTAACTCATCCTTCAAGTCGGCATTGAGGCTGCGGAGGAAAATACCGCAAAGCGACGGCTCCCCCCATCCAATCTCAGCGGCCAGGACCCGGAAATCAATGGCGTAGTCAGCAGCTGATCTATTACCCTGCTGCAGGCTCAACAGCCGTTCTGTCAACACCGTACCCCTATCTGAATGATCAAACACTGCCATGAACTCCGCCAAAAACTGCTGGTAAGTTAACACAGGATAACTTGGTTTAGCCATAACTGTATATGCCCAGTCTAAGGCTCTACCCCCCAACAAGTTGATGATATATCCAATCTTACTTGAGTCAATGGCGAAGTCCCCCGGAATGCGGAGGAAAACTGATTCACATTGCAGAATAAATCTGCGTGCTTCCCCGAGTTTTCCACTAAATCGGGCAGGAGTTGGCACAGGGGTGAGGCGAGGTGTAGGTAATATATTAGCTTGACCCGGCGATAAGCCTGCAGGGGTTGAGGCTCTAGCGGCCGGGGGAAACGTCTGGTGTCCTTCCAGACGATCCAGCTGGCTATTAATGTGAGTCAATTGATTAAGAATAACTGTCTGTTGGTGTGAAATCATATCTACCCGAGCACTAAGAGTGTTAAGTCTGCGCGACAGCGCACTGTCCGCTGGGTCAACTTGACGGAGTCATACTGACATGTTTCAGGACCCAGGAGACAGACGCTGACACGAGCAGATATGGACAATTATTCTTTATAGAATAGTGAATGAGTGTAGTGCGTGTGTGAGTGCAAGTATGGATGTCTGGTCACTGGAGCTGAGCAGTTCTGGTGGTGACCTGGCAACCTTGGAACACACAAGCAGAAACAATTACAGCTGTTCAGCGATAGCGGGTAATTGCAGATGGTAAAGCTTACTTGAATGTGCCACAGGTTGTGCTCTGCTGGCTCCGAGTGCCCATGCAATGTGGTAGTGATGGTTCCCGTAGTTGTGGGGGTGAGGAGGAACTCCGTGATGGAGGAGGCGATGCCCCGTTAGCTGGGGAGGCTGGTCCGCCGCCAGGGAGGTCCACCTGTGCACAGGGGAAAAGGCTAGGAGATGATGAATGCAGAGATCTCTTACTTGATTGATCCTGACGTGATGTTCTTGGCTTAGCTTGAGAACGTGGTCTTGGCTCATAACCAGGCAGAGTAGACAGACGAATCCGTGCCGAGCCGTCAGTGACACCGGCTTTTAAAGGCCGCTGATTGACACCTGCCGGTGTGTGCGCAGCTGGGGATGATGAGGCAGATGACGGCCCAGCGGCCGCCATGACAAGTACCACATTTAAAACCACATATAAAAAGACAGAAATAAAAGAGGAAAAGAAAAAATGAAAGAAAAAATATTGGGGCAGCTTTATCCGTGAAAGATACACTCAAAGGATTAACTCCCTTGGCCGAAAAGATATGACAGTTTTTCGGATGTAAACAGTTTGAGCAGCATTACCAGTAAAAAAGGCACATTATAAAAATTAAGAAAGACAACTAGATGAAACCACCGTCTGCTTGTTAGTCACCGTCCCATCTGGAGGACCATGCTACTCACTAGCTTTTAGCTGTCTGCGTCCATTAGCTGCTAATATCCATTAGCCACTGCCATCGCTTCTTTAATATTCTGTGATGCATTGTTTTATGGCTGTAGGTTTTTCCAGATATAGTCCATTGCTACAGATGGGTCTTCAAAATGTTTATCCTGCCCAGATGGTGAAGTAATGCGAAGAACGGCTGGGAAGAGGATCCCATACTTGACGCCCTGGCAGCCCCGGAGGAGCTGTTTATCTTCAGAGAAAGCTGCTCTCTTCTTAGCCACGGCAGCGGTATAATCCGAGACAATGCTCACTTTCCTACCATGGAGGGAAAGTGAGGCCAGACATGTTTCTTTACGGAGAACCTCCTCTCTCTCCTGAAAGTAATGAAAATTTACCATAATGACCCTTGGGCCTAGGGGGTTCTCCCTCATTAGGTGTAGGACGTAGACTACAATGCGCCCAGTCTAGCATCGGGGTGAAGTCGAGGTTCAATAGCTACTGTAGAATCTTGGTGATGGCTACCATGGGTTGTTGACCTCCCCTGTTTTCTAGCCCTTCCTTTATGCCAATGATTTGTGCATTACAGCAACATTGCCGTCCCTCCAGGTCCTCCAGCTTCAGGTGCAACTAGACAACTTCTGACTTTAGCTGGTGGACGTCTCCTTCCATGCTAACCGTCTTGTCTGAGTATGTATCTCAGATCTCGCAGGACCTGACCTGGAGCAAGAATTCCTTGGGGATCAGGAAACGGGCCCAACAGAGACTGCACTTCTTGAGGAAACTCAAACAGGCCTCTCTCCCCATCTGCATCCTCAGGACCTTCTACAGAGGTGTGGTGGAGATGTGTTCTGACATACTGCATTGCAACATGGTACTCCAGTTGCAGTATGTCAGACAAAAAAGCTCTGCAGAGGATAGTTAAGGGAACTGAGAAGGTAATTGGAGTTTTCCTCCCCTCTGTTCAAGAACTTTTTCAGAGCCATTGTAGGAGCAGGGCACTGAACATTGTTAAGGACCGTTCTCACCCTCTGCACAAACACTTTGAACTGCTGCCATTTGGCAAACGATTCCGGAGCATCGGAGGCAGAACCACCAGACTGATCAACAGCTTCCTTCCACAAGCTGTTAGGATGCTGAACAGCTGATCTGGAATCCTTTACACATATTACTGCACTTTATGGACATTATGTATATTATATGTATATTATAGTTTTAGTCAGTTTTAAGTATTTATTTCTCTTAGCTACTTAGATTCACTTAGCCATTTTTAATTGTTTTATATTTACATAGGCAGTTATTATCATTTTAACTGCAACTGTAATAAGTTAACATTACTGTAATATCCAAATGTGTCTCAGGGATGTGTGAATGGCTGTCGGGGTGGAGGGTGTGAGTGTATTTTTAAATTATGTTCTTTTTACAATATGGATGCCTAGAGAAACGCAATTTCATCTTGCTTGCACTACAGTTGTATGCATAGCATCATGACAATAAAGGCTGATTGACTGATTGATTGAGTGATTGATTGATTGATTGATTGATTGGTATTCAGGCCATCTTCCAGGTCTCCCAGGCGGGTCTCTTGTTTTGCCATATCCTCTACAATGGAATCAATTTTTGTGTCTAGATCTTTCATCTTTAGATCTATGTGGGCCAATATCCTGTTTTGACTATTCACAATAGCGGCCATCACGTCGGATAGATCAGTCGGTTCCCCCTCAGAGGCCTTAGTTCTGCCGGAGGCTTTAACGGCCTGCTCTTTGCTGGGCTTGTTTCTGCTTATGCTGCATTATAATGACACAGCAGTGTTATAAGAAGAGTCAGAGCAGTGACTGATCATGTGTTTGTGTCACCCTTAGTGAGACGGAGGTCTGTGTAAATGACCTCCCCTCCTGTCTGTGTTGAGGGAGTGTGTTTAAATAAAGCCTGTTTCATCACAGTCATCTCTCCTTTCTTGTGTGAACCCCCACTACGTCACACTGGTGTCAGGAGTTGGGATATGGAGCAGATGGAAGCCAGGATCAGAGCGGAGATCCAGCAGCTGGAACGATTCATCGCTCAGCTGGGAATGGACGACAGAGCTGATACACCAACCCCCGGAGTTGCTCGCCGGGATGAAGGGAGCAGCAGACCCGACGGGACCAGCGTACCCCGCCTTCTGCCTTTCTCATGGCAAGGTGGGCTGAGCAGAGTAGATCAGCCCCGCTCCCCGCCCTTTTCAAGGCAGGACGGGCCGGCAATTCCACTGCGACCAGGGGCGGCGATCGACCAAGAGGCAACCGTCCCACCCATCCGGCAGCGGGCCAGGGTTCCCCGCTTTAACGGTGAAACCCTGCTGGATGACTATCTGGTCAAGATCGAGCTGGCTGCTGCGTTGAACAGCTGGCCACCCGGAGAGACCGCCGTGCAGGTTGCGCTGGCCCTGGAGGGAAGGACTTTCAGCACGCTGTCCGATCTCCGGCCCGAGGAGCGCCGCAGCTGGCCAGTGCTACAAGGAGCGCTCCGGAGGCGGTTTGGGAGAGCGGCCAATGCTGAGCATGCAGAGAAACAGCTGGCCAACCGCCGGCGAGGCAGCTGGGAGAGCCTGGGGGCCTACGCAGTGGACATACGGTTGCTGCCACGGCACAACTACCCGGATTTCGAGCCAGAAGTAGTAGAGAAGCTCGCCCTCCGGAACTTCATCCGGGGTCTCCGCCCGGCCCAACTCCAGAGCCACATCTGGATTAATGCTGTGAGCAGCTGGGAGACAGCTGTGGCAGAAGTGGAGCGGGTGGAACCGCTAATGGACTGTACAGCTGATGCATCGGCACCGAGACCGAGAGCCTTCAAGGCCACGGCTGACAGCAAAGAGGAGGAGGAGGAGCTGCGGCAGACTACAGCAGCGCGCCCACGGAGAAGATGGCCTCAGCGGCGTGAGGAAGGGTGCTTCCGCTGCGGGGAGCCAGGACACATCGCACGGTACTGCTTGGCACCCACCCCAATGACAAACCGGCCCCTCGCCAGTGTTAAACTAGAACAAAGTGGCATGGACGGGGACAGGCTGCCTCCCACAGATGTTTTCCCCGATGAGCTGTCACTGCGTGTGGGCCTAATTGGACACTCGCCAGGGATGTACCTACAGTGCAGCCTGGACTACACGCCGATCCGGGCCCTGATCAACACCGGTTCTCCCTGGTCTGACCTGGTGTGCTGCCAGGCACAGAGGAGACAGAACTGCAGGGGTGGGAACCCACCAGGCGCTGCGTCACCACAGCTACCAGTGAGTGCACCAGATTGCAAGGGTGAAGAGTTCTTGTGGTGAGGGTGGCCGGCCAGAACACAAACCACCCGTTCTGGCTGGCTGACTTCCAAGACCCCTGCATTATTGGACTCGATCTGCTCGCAGCATGGAGCGCAAAAATTGACACCGCCAGATCGTCCCTCCTGCTGGGAACTTAGACCATCACGCTGTGCAGCGGGACCCAGAGGAGGAACCCGGAGGCCTACGTGATTGAGGGACCGCCAGGATGGACCGAACTGGGCGGGTCACCGCAAGAACTGAACACAACGGCACCCGCAGCATGAGCAGAGGGAGCACGATCACAGATAGAGACAGCAAGGGGGAGGGCCACAGCGGAGCGGGTCAATGTGTCAGCAGAAACGCAGCAGGCAGTCGAGGAATTGTTCCTGCAGAGCTGCAGCGGACTGGAATCGGGACAGAGACGTCAGCTACGGGAGCTGTTGGACTACTACATGGATGTCTTCGCTGCGAAGGATGAGGAGTGCACCCGAACCAGCTTGGTGCAGCATGGGATTGACACCGGTGAGACCAGGCCAATCCGGTTCCTCCCCCGCCATCTGCCTTTTTCAAGGCGGGCGGCAGCAGAACAAAAAGTACGAGAAATGCTGGAGGCGGACATTATTGAGCCCTCCAGCAGCCCCTGGGCGGCGCCGGTGGTGCTGGTTAGGAAGAAGGACGGTTCGTGGCGGTTCTGTGTGGATTACCGGCGCCTGAACAACATCACCCGAAAGGATTCCTACCCCCTGCCCCGCATTGATGACGTGCTGGACTACATCGCCAGCTCCAGCTGGTTCAGCTCGCTGGACCTCTGCAGTGGCTATTGGCAGGTAGAGCTGTTACCTGAGGCCCGCCAGAAAACAGCCTTCTCCATCGGGCAGGGACTGTATCAGTTCAAGGTGATGCCGTTTGGACTTTGCAACGCCCTGCCCACCTTTGAACGTCTGATGGAGCGAGTGTTGGCTCACGTGCCCCGGAGCCGCTGCATTGTTTATCTGGATGACCTGCTGGTTCGCGCAGCTGATTTTGACAGCGCCCTGTCCAACCTCCTGGAAGTATTGGACACCATCTGACAGGCCGGGCTGCGGCTACAGCCGCGGAAATGCCACCTATTTCGGCGGGAGACCACCTTCCTGGGCCACGTCATCAGCGCAGCGGGAGTCACCACCGATCCAGAGAAAGTGGTAGCGGTGAAAAACTGGCCAGTGCCGCGGGATGTGGGAGAGCTACGGAGTTTTCTCAGGCTGGCCTCCTATTATAGGAGATTTGTGTAAGACTTCGCCACCATTGCCAGCCCGCTGCATCAGCTGACACAGAAAGGACGTGCATTTCAGTGGAGTGAGAACTGTGCTGCTGCTTTTTCCCAGCTTCGCTCAGCGCTCATCGGAGCCCCCATCCTGCAGTATCCCGACCCGAACCGCCCTTTCATCGTGGACACGGATGCCAGCAACCAGGGCATCGGGGTGGTGTTATCCCAGGAGGGAGAACACGGAGAGCAGGCAGTTGCTTTTTTCAGCCGCACTCTCAGCAGAGCCGAAAGAAATTATTGCATTACTCGCAGAGAGCTGTTGGCTGTCATCCAGGGGCGTCGCCATTTTCGCCTGTATGTGTACGGGGGGAGGTTCCAGCTCAGGACGGATCATGCTTCCCTGACCTGGCTGCTGAACTTTAAAGAGCCGGATGGACAGTTGGCGAGATGGCTGGAGGGACTGCAGGATTATGATTTTCAGATTGTGCATCGGGCAGGCTGCCTCCATGCCAACGCTGATGCGCTGTCTCAGCGTCCCTCTGCAGCGGAGGACTGTCGTCACTGCCAGCGGGCAGAGGATTGAGACCAAGCCATCCCACAGGCTGCTGGTCTCCGGACCGCTGTGAGCAGGAATAACACAGCGGCGCACAGCTCCTCCTCGGATAATCAGGCACTCTCCCCAGCGATGACGTGACAGAGGCCCTTGGCGCGGAGCAGCTGCAGAGCGAACAGGACAGAGATCCGGTCATTTCCCGCGTTTGGCAGTGGCTAGACACGGGCCAGCGGCCCGCCTGGGAGGCTGTGTCTACGCTGGACCCAGAGACCAAGGCCCTACACTCCCAATAGGCCAATCTCCGCTGTCACTAGGGTGTTGTGTATCGGCAGTGGCAGACTCCAGCTGGGCAGTGTCACGTCTGGCAGCTGCTGGTTCCCCAGTGGCTCCAGCCCAACGTACTCCAGCTGGTCCACGGGGAGGTGGGGGTGGGCCACTTCGGGGTGACAAAGACTCTGCAGCGTCTTCGAGCCCGGTTCTACTGGCCCGGATGTCACCAGGATGTGGAGCTCCACGTCCATCGCTGCGACACCTGCATGGCTCAGAAGGGGCCGACTCAGCAATCCCACGCTCCCTTGCAGCAGTACCGGGTGGGAGCACCGATGGAGCGGGTAGGGGTGGACATTCTGGGTCCTTTCCCGACCACGGACCGGGGGAACCGCTACATGCTGGTCGCAATGGATTATTTCACCAAGTGGCCAGAGGCGTACGCGGTCCCTGATCAGAGCGCCGCCACCACGGCATCAAAGCTGGTGGACAAGATGTTCTGTCGGTTTGGCACACCGGAGAAGCTGCACAGCGATCAGGGTGGGAATTTTGAGGCAGAGGTGTTCGGGGAGGTCTGCAAGCAGCTGGGCATCTGGAAGACCCGGAGCACCCCGTTGCATCCACAGAGCGACGGCCTGGTCGAACGGTTCAACCGGACCCTTACCACCCAGCTCGCTGTCCTAGTGGACCAGCGACAGCGAGACTGGGTCCTGCGTCTGCCCTTTGTTCTGTGGGCATACTGGACGGCAGCACAGGAATCCACCCGGTGTACCTCTGCAGCGCTGATGTTTGGACGCAAACTGCGCACACTGGTGGATTTGGTATCCCCCCCCCCCCCCGAGCCGGAGGTGGAGGGCAAACTGGGGTTGGATTATTTATTTTGCTTGAAGGAACGTCTCCACATGGCGCACGGACTGGCTCGGGAGGCCCTGGCAGCGGCGGGGAGCCGGCAGAAGTGGGCATATGACTCCCGCTGCCAGGGGAGGGACCTTGCACCAGAAGATCGAGTCTGGGTTTTCTGCCCGAAGCGAAAAAGGGACTGTCACCAAAACTGGCGAGCCATTTGTTGGGAACGTGCGTGGTCCTACAGAGACTGTCGGATGTGGTGTACAGGATGAGGCTGAAAAAAAGGGACTGGATCGTGGTACTCCACCGTGACCGTCTTGCCCCGTACCAGCCATCCACCCCGCGGGTGGTCGAGCCGGAGCCTTCACCCCGACCAGATACTCCGACTGAGGCACAGATGAACACTAGCGGGCCTGTGCGTGCTGGTCGTCAACAATGGAGGCCGCCCCGACACCTGGACGGATTCGTGTTGGACTTTTGAGTTGGGCTTTTATTATTCTGGGGACAGAAACCAGTCCAGTGGGGGACAGTGTAACGTTGGGGCTGTGTTAAAGGGGCGGGGATTCTCCGGGCATGCTTTGGCAGCGAAGGATTCAAAGGGTGTTATCATTCGTGTGTTCTAAAGTGTTATTGCCGTGTCATTATAACACAGTTATAAGTGTTATAAGAAGAGTCAG
Source organism: Pholidichthys leucotaenia (assembly GCA_020510985.1). Classification (NCBI taxonomy): domain Eukaryota; kingdom Metazoa; phylum Chordata; class Actinopteri; order Cichliformes; family Pholidichthyidae; genus Pholidichthys; species Pholidichthys leucotaenia. Next base: position 102,588,632 of record CM035841.1, on the reverse strand, counting down.
AGCAGTGACTGATCATGCGTTTGTGTCACCCTTAGTGAGACGGAGGTCTGTGTGAATGACCTCTCCTCCTGTCTGTGTTGAGGGAGTGTGTTTAAATAAAGCCTGTTTCGTCACAGTCATCTCTCCTTTCTTGTGTGAACCCCCACTACGTCACAGTATATTCAACCCAGTTTGCCCAAGATTGGTCAGAGGAGTTGAAATATTTGTTAAAAGTTCGCCTGGGTAAGGAGCCCAGCAAAAACATGTCTTCACATGATACTGCTCACCAGCGCCCCTGCTAAATTTCTTTTCAAGCGTCAGCTAATAAACGACACGTCACAGCGACACGTCACAGCGATCAGCTGACACTTCTGGAGATGTCTGCAGATGCCAGTTGAAACACGTCAAGGTAAAAAACAAACATCTTTTACCTTTCTGTCTGAAAGAAAGAAAGAGTTCATTAATTTTTGGAAAAGAAGACCAAATGAACGTACTTGAGTATGACTTCTTTTGTTTTTGGCGTGATGCTTTCTCAAGTGACAGCTCAAACCCTTGCTGAAGTTTTTATACTGTGTATCAATTGGAAGATAACCCTCAGTTTTAACTTGATTTTACAAGCTTTGAGCAATAAAACAAAGCAATAAAGAGCGTCATTGCAAAGCAGTGGTTTGTGTTATGACTCAATAAAAACGTCAGTTATTCAGGAGGCTCAACATTTGTTGATCAGGTTCAGGTTCAGGTTACTTTATTTGTACCCGTAGGTAGATTTGTTTTGCAGTCAGGTGACATCCATATTTACAAACCACAATTACATTCAACATGAACACAAACACAGGCACACATGAAGCTGACTATAAGCATGATAAAAGTGCTCCAGGCTCCACCACTCAGGACATAGGACAAAGAGATAAGAGAAAAAACAAAGAGATAAGAAAGAAGGGTCATAGTAAAAAGTTAAAGACTAGTCAAAGAGGTTAAAAACTCAAAAGTCTAAAACCCAATAAAAGATTTAGAACCCAAATAAAAAAACCTACAAAAATAAGTAAATATAAAATAAAATTAATAAACAGGTAACTAAATTATGTGCAATATATTGTTACATCTTGTTCAATTCTTTAACAGCAGCAGGAACAAAGCTTCTTTTGTAACGTTGGGTTTTACTTTTTGGGACCGCAAACCTCCGTCTGGAGGGAAGAAGCTGAAAGTTGCAGTGCAAAGGGTGGGAGTCATCATTTAAAATGGAGGTAGCAATCCTCTGTACCTGTCTGGTGTACAAGGATGTCAGGCTCAGCTGTGACTCACAAAGCAAATGACTGGACCATCTAACTACCTGATCCAAGGATTTCCTCTGTTTCAGTTTTATCTGACCAAACCACGACACTAAAGCAAAGGATAAAACAGATTCAATAAAAGCCCGACAAAACATTGTCATTATGGTTCAGTCAATTTGGAAGCGTGCAAGTTTCCTTAAACAATGCAAATGTTGCTGACCCTTTTTGCACACCCTTTCACAGTTCTCTTCAAAGTTTAAATTACTATCAGTAATCGTCTCAAGATATTTGTAGGATTGTACACATTCAGTGGTCTGGCCTTTTAGTACAGTAACTTCGTGCCTGTGAGTTTTCCTCCTAAAATCAATAATCATATCTTTAGTTTTTGTCGTATTCAGCTGCAGGTAGGAATCCTCACACCAGTGAACAAAATCATCAACTACTGGGCTGTGGCCACTCTCACCATCCTGGAGGAGACTGACAACAACTGAATCATCAGCATACTTTATAATGTGTCTGTTGTCATGTCTGCTCCGACACATGTTTGTGTACAGGATGAAGAGTAGTGGTGACAACACACACCCCTGCGGAGAGCCAGTAGAAGAGCACTTTTGGTCGGACAATGTACCATTGACCCTTACTCTCTGTGTCCTGTTGGTTAAGAAATCCAGAATCCAACCCACCAGATTATTACTCAAATCAAATTGTTGCAGGAGCCTTTCAACTAAAATATGAGGTTGGATTGTATTAAAGGCGGAAGAAAAGTCCACAAATAAAAGCCTGGCGTGTGTCCCATTAAAATCCAGATGTTTAAAAAGCATGTTAAACAGAGTGACAGTGACAGATCCTGCAAGTCTTTGTTTTTTGTGGAATAATTTTGATTCTGTGTGCAAAGAAAAATAATTTATTCTTTTTTAAAAAAAAACTAGGATGTTTGGAATGGCTGAGTCTAACAGTACTTATTGTTAAATAACACATACAATTCTGTCCTCAACTGTACCTTGTGACATCAATTACTAAAGGATACAGAGTTTTGAAAAAAGTAAGAAAGTATCTACTAAGTTGCATAAAAAAACAGTCTAATCACATACAAACTAATTTTAAATGGTTTTCTCCTGAATAGAAAAGGCTTTTATTGTCATTGTACTGTTGTAAAGTACAACAAAATTGTGGGTGCTCCATCAGACTACTGCACAGTAAGTTAGTATGAAAAAAAAAAAGAATCTAAATAAAGCACAGAGTTACAAAACACACATTTGGATAAAAAACAACCTAAGGATTATTAAAATGTAGACAGATTAGGTAGTGGTTTCACAGATGGGTCAATATACATGAAAGTGCGGAGTGTAAAGACAGATGAGAGTTTTTTTATGATAATTAAAAGGTCCTCTGTTCTGTGCATGTAAGCATTCTGGAGGAGGGGGTTAGGGCATCTGTTTGCAGTCTGGATGTCCCAGGGGAAGATACTGTTTGTCAGTCTAGAGGTGTGGGACCTGATTGATCTGAACCATCGTCCAGAGGGCAGCAGGTCAAACAGGTGGTGGGTGGGATGTGAGGGGTCTCCGGTGATGGCCTTGACCTTTCTGAGACAGGAGGATCTGGAGATGCCCACCAGGGAGGGCAGAAGACTGCCAATGATTTTTTTGGGCTGTGTTGATGACCCTCTGCACACCCTTCCTGATCTCAGCTGTGGATCCGGCGTAACACACACCCAGACAGTAGGTGAGCACGCTCTCAACTGAGCAGCCGTAGAAGGCCGGCAGCAGCTTCTGGTCCAGGTTGTTCTTCCTCAGGACATAGAGAAAGTGCAACCGCTGCTGGGCTTTCTTCACCAGGGCCTTGGTGCTGACAGTCCAGGAGAGGTCAGAGGTGATGTGGGTGCCCAGGAACCTGAATGTTTGTTTGTTTATAAGGATCCCTATTAGCTGCAGCTAATAGCTGCTGCTATTCTTCATAGGGTCCAAAATTCAGGTCATAATTAATACATATCATATAACATATATTACATAAAGCAACAGTTGTCCCAGTAAACATTCAAGATGCAACTGTTACCTGAAAGTAACAGAACAGAAAATAAGAAGAGCAGATGCAAGATAGACATCTGGGGAGCAAAGCAGGCATGTATATGATGCAATGTAATACTCTTTACACATACGAATCTAACATGGTACATTATTATATAACAGGTGGGGATGGTTTCCTCCAGGTCACCATTTATGATTAAGGGGGGTGGGTCCTGTCTGTTCTTTCTGAAGTCCAGTATGAGTTCTTTGGTTTTTGGACATTTAGTTGGAGGTTGTTTGCTTGGCACCTCAGCAGCAGATTCTCTACCTCTGCCCCTATATGCCTTCTCATCGTCATGAGGGATGAGCCCAACCAAGGTGGTATCATCCACGTACTTCACGATGATGGTGGGTTGGAATTCAGTCAAAGGTGTACAGGGAGTACAGTAGTGGCCTTAGCACACAGCCCCGGGGGGAGCCAGTGCTGAGAGACAGTGTGGAGGAGTGGTGGGGGCCAATTTGTACTGTTTGTGGGTGGTTGGTAAGAAAGTTTTTTTTTTTTTTATCAAGGAGCAGGTGGGGGGATCTGGAGGAGGTGCAGTTTATTGATCAGGATGTCTGGGATGATGGTGTTGAAAGCTGAGCTGTAGTCCACAAAGAGCTTCCTCATGTAGCTGCTTGGGTTCTCCAGGTGGCTCAGTGCTCTGTGGAGTGTGGTATCGATGACAACTTCCGTAGACCGGTTCTCCATGTAGGTGAACTGGTGGGGGTCGAATGAGGAGGGGAGACAGTCCCTAATGTGCTGGGACACCAATCGCTCAAAACACTTCATAAGTACAGACGTGAGTGCTATGGGTCTGTTGTCATTCAGGCTGTCAATTGCGGACTTTTTGGGGATGGGGATGATGGTGGAGGCCTTGAGGCAGGAGGGGACGGTGTCATGCGTCAGAGGGAGATTGAACAGCTTAGTGAGGATCACTGCCAGCTGGTCTGCACATGCCTTGACCACCGCTCCTGGGATGCTGTCAGGACCAGCAGCTCTGTGGGGTATTCACTGCTCTCAGTTGCCTTCTCATCTCATGCACCTGTAGAGAGGGCGGAGGGGCAGAGAGAGAGGGGGGAGGAGGGAGAGACGGGTTGGAGGGGTGTGTGCTCAAACCAGGCAAATTTGGTCACATTATGCAAATTGCTGAATAAAATTTCTGAAATCATAATCGTTGGGTCATTTGCAATATTCTTCCAGTTTACAGTGTGCCTGTATCTGTTACCATTTCCGAGCTACAGAGCTGTCGTTTGAAATTTTGATGGACAAAATATGCAAATTATGTCACATTATGCAAATTACATGGATGAAATGTTCAAATCAGAAACTTTGGGTAATTTGTAATATTTTTCTAATTTACTGTTTTCCTCTGTTTGCACTCCCAAGCTAGTCATTTAAAAATTTTGAGGTCAAAATTTACATTACCTGCCATAAATTCTTCGCCACTATAGGGTTGGTGGAATTTATGGAGTACAGTCTTCAAGTACGCTTTGCTAAAATCCCTTGCAATTCTGTGGATTGTGTCAGGGTGATCTCTCTGCTTCTTGCTAACAATGAGCAGGAAGTGGCTAAGTGCTCAGCTAACGCTAGCGTTTGAAGGAACGTAAACAGCTGTTACAAAGACTGCTGTTAGCTCGCAAGGAACGTCAAAGGACCTACACAAAAAGGACATGGCTTTTAAGTCTGGTGAACAGTGGCTATGAGTGATTCTGCTGTTGTTTCATGTTACAATCTGTGAGTCTCTTCATAAATAGACAGAGCCTTTTATTGTCATTGCATATAAACACAACAAAACTGCACATGCCCCCTCCCACATAAAAACTACAAACAACACTCAGTCCATGCGCATCATCAACAACCATAACAAAGCACACAAAACATAACATATCAGCATTAAAGGAGCTAAAAATATATAATGCAGTCATCTTTGTGTCTAATTAACAAAAGGCATTAGAAAGACACATTTAAGAATAAAAAATCCTTTCCTAACAGATGTAATGTGCTAGTAACTATAGTGTGTGTACACACACACACACACACACACACACACACACACTATAGATACAAATACAAATATTCATCAAATATACAAATTCAAATTCATCAAATTCACAAATACACAATATTCATCAAGTTCGGACCAGTTTCTCATGAATCCATGTACAATTTTCTCTCGTATATTCAAAATTTTTCCCACAATTTGCATTTTTATGACTGCCATTTGTAACTTTATGGGTAATTTTCAACTTCTGCTCATAAAATATCTTTTTTCCTCATAAATTTGTCATTTTTTATACCCATGTGGCAGTTTCTGTTTTAAAATTGTCATGAATTGCCGAGCGGCAGGGAGGAGAGACCCAGACCCTGAAAGGCAGTTTGTGGTATTTATTGAAAACGAAAACACAAAGTCCAAATTGTGCACTAAAGCCCCATTTCCACCAGTATCACCTGGGCTTTACTTTTTTTTACTTGTTTCGGTTTTTCGCCATTTCCACCCAAGTCCTCACGGTTTAACCGTTATGATTTTCGTGCCTGTTCAGAGGCAGGGTACAGGCGAGCGAAAAGCGAGGTGTGAATTGACGTCAATCGACTGCTAAACGCTGATTGGTCAGGGCGTAACGTCACCAAACGCGTCCGTTTTGTTTTCTGTTGAAGCTACACGTCCGCCATTTGTAATTTCAGCGAGTAACCGCGGTGACTGGATTCACAATTGTGTTCTCATATAACGATGTCCACGCGCAAGTTTATTCCATGAACAAACGAGGAGGTGCGGACTTTTCTGTCCCTCGTAGCCGATGACTACATCCAGAGCGAGTTGGTGGGGCAACTTGCAATGAAAAAATATACCAGGAAGGGTCCGGCCTGCTATTATTGGCAGAGAATTTGGACTCGACACGGCCACGGAATTGGAAAACGGTGACGGTGAGTGTTGTTTTGTTATTGTCCGTCTTCTTGCCTTTCGGTCAAAAGTGCACTTTATTTTAGCAATAAAGAAAGTTGTTTGATTGTGGGCAATTGTGGTGATGGCTAGCCCGCTAATAGCTAGCTACCTCTGTACCTTGCTGCTACCTGGCATCAAGCTGCTGAATCGCGCTTTTATTTCAGTATTCACGTGAACAAAACGCTGACGTAAGCTTATTGTATTCTGGTTAAAAAGTTTTGTGTTTGCGGTACATGTTGCACTTTGTTTGTGAGCTTTATTGTGTGTTTTTTCCTTCTATACACAGTTTTCAAATCCCTTGGGGTCCGCCTCACTGGACTGCCCTGGCATCTCCCGGTCAAGTGCTGGTAAGGCACAACAAACTGAAAATTACCACCCGGTTGTTTTTATATGTGATTGTTTTCTATAGACGCATAACAAGGAATTTAAAATGTCTTTCTACATTTATAAAAATACTAGATTCAGGGGTGTTCATAGCCACAGTGGCCCAGTGTTATAGGTGTGTTGGTGGTGGAAATACTGTTGTATTTTCACAAAAAAAAAGGAGCACATGTACCGACTTCAAATCAAAATGCTTGATTGAAATTCTTCAAGTCAGCTAACACTATTAACCCATTCTGATTTATGAGGCCACAGTACAAAGAAATTCTTTTAAAAATAACCCATTAAATCAAAATACTTTTTACAATTAATCCTTTTTGAAATGAAGGGGGGCCTAACCACATCACCACAGAAGTTGCTTATAGTCCACTCTACTGAGGGGCAACGACATGACAGTTGAGCTTAAATACAGCAACGAAGCATCCCACCACAGGCTTTCAACAGTTTAATTCCATAATATTTTTTCTGACATGTTTTGATCCGGTGTTATCTAAATACAATGACTTCTGTCTTTCATATAGGCAAGCTGAAGAGGTCCAGCAACATTGCAGACCTTGCATCACTGATGGCCCAGAATCATGCTGAGGAGATGCAGATCCATGAAAGGATGCTCGAACAGCGCGAAAGACACCTGCAGTTAGCCGCATTAAGAAGGGATGAGCTGACAGAGACGGCTTCCTTCCACGGAGCCTTCCGAAACCATTTTGGCAGTCTGGTCGAAGTACTGAAAGCTCCCCATTTGTTAACATGTTTTGGGAATATTTGTAATGTAATAAAATGTTAGTCTTTTGGATAAAAGTGTGGTTTGTATATTATAACACTGGATGATAAAGGCGAATAATTACATACACATTCCATTGCCTCATATGACCCTAATCCTGCTGTTCAGCCATAAAGGTGTCAAGATTTTTAATGGTAATGTAATTATTGTTAAATTTAATAAATATTACCACTGCTGTATCCATTGCTCTACATTGGGTACAGTTTTTAAGTAAAATTGTAAGCAGTTGCACAGGTGTAATTTACATTCAGCAGTAGACACTGATAAAGGTGAAAGTCGAATTGGGTAAAAGGTAAGTACATGTGAATTGAATGTTATATCGGCATTCCAAATTCTGAGAATTCCAATAAATTATAAGCAGTCTAGTATAATATAAAGCGAAAATACCCATACATGTAAACCCAAATATAACATTTTCGATGTTGTAAACGTTGACATGTATATGATAAACCTATGCTATTGTGATTCAATAGATCCATAGTGATCTTTGGTTTGAAAAAGAAAATTATAATTTGGTGTTGGGCAGTGTGACAATGTCAGTGTATTTAGTAGGATTAAAAAAAATTTCATCATAAAATTTCTAGGTTCATTGGCAATTCCATCAAACCAAAAGTGAGTTGTCTAGCTGCAGCATATTTTTTTTTTTTGAGTCATTTCTACGTTGTTTTAGTGTGTAATTAGCCACCACTGAACAGATAACCCTTATAAATAACAATAGATTGGAAAAATGATACACAATGGGCCTAGATTTGGATTGGCTTTTTTATAATATCAATTATTTGGTAAGTTAAAGTTAACTGGAAGTATAACAAGTTTCCACATATAATTCCAAGGTCAATTGGCAATTCCATCAAATCAAAAGTGACTTGGCTAGCTGCAGCATTTTCTTTGCAGTCATTTTCTACGTTGTTTTAGAGTGTAATTAGCCACCACTGAACAGATAACCCTTATAAATAACAATAGATTGTACAATGATACTCAAATGATACACAATACAAAAAATGGGCCTAGATTTGGATTGGCTTTTTTATAATATTTTTAATTATTTTGTAAGTTAAAGTTAACTGGAAGTATAACAAGTTTCCACATATAATTCCAAGGTCAATTGGCAGTTCCATCAAACCAAAAGTGCGTTGTATAGCTGCTGCTTTTTTTGGGAAGTCAGTTTATCATCAGTGTATCATTATTACACAATATACAAAATGGGTCTAGATTTGGATTGGCTTTTTTTTATAATATTATAAATTATTTGCTAAGTTAAAGGGGTTTAGGATTAAGCTTCTGCATAATTTTAAATTACCCCGGTGTTTCAGCATTTAATTAACCGTCTGTTAACATTTAACCGTTTTGAACAACAGAGGCGACGTAGTTTAAAAGTGCACAACATTTTATTTAAAAAACACGTTTGACATATGTATGCACATGAACACTGAACAAATGAAATGATCTCTGCTTCATATGCAGCTGCTTCAGATTCCTCCTGGGCAACCGCTATTCTCCTCTCCTGCTCCAACGTGTGTTGTCTCAATCCACGTCGTCTTCTCCTGTAAAATTCTCTTGTCTCGTTAAAGACATTCATTGTGTTAAAAACCGTGGAAATCCTCCGCTCGTAATCCGCTATTTTTTTCTGTGTTGTTGAGGAGTCAGTCTCGTCCTTTATACGTCAGCAGTGTAGCGCCACCTCGATCCCGCCCACCCCAGCAATTCTCGGCTTTCCGCGGTTGTGATGGAGGCGCAGCCGCGGGAGAAACAAGTAGTAAAGAAAAGAAAAGAGTAGCGCAGAACTATATAGTGGAAATGTGGCTTAAGAGAAAAAAAAAAAACTAGCTGATCACAAAAGCAAACTTACAACTTGAGCTCACCAGAACAGGAGCAGGGTTCTGATGGAAACAATAAGGAGAGACTCCGACAATGTGAGAGGAAAATCACTGTCCTTAAAAAAGGCCAAAAATAAATGATAACAAATGACGGCAGGTGTGGATCACATGAGCGTGCCAGAGGAGACAATGATTATAATAGAGATCAGCTGGGAGTAGTGAGAGGGAGAAGACAGGACTGGTAGCTGACAGGAGCGCCGCCCATAACATGCCACTGACAGCTGCAGCCTGAAGAGGGAGGGAGAGAGAGAGAGAGAGAGAGAGAGAGAGAGAGAGAGAGAGAGAGAGAGAGAGAGAGAGAGAGAGAGTTTTTAAAAACCAACTTTATTTACAATCTTATATAATCACAGACAGACCGGTGTGAACAAGTAACAAAAAAAAAAAAAAAACCCACAAACAAAACAAAATAACAAAAACCCCTGTTAAATCAGAGACTTACCCCCACCACCCCAAAAAAGGACTAAAGTTGATCTCATTTTCTGACACAGAACAGATTATATTCTTATAACACCACTTGGAGTTGAAATCCTCTAAATTGTCCATAGCTTTGTAAAATTAAAACTCCATCTGAATTCGGGCTCTAACCATAGAAGTGAACAGCATTGTAACCTCTTGACCCTGCTCCCTATCCCTGCTCATGTAAATGGCAAACTTTGCTTGACCAGATAAAAAATTTAAGAGCTGCCATTTCATTGCATTGACCCATTTGTATTCAGCACCAAATATAAAAATCATGCTGGACCACATTACATCAAAAATCATAAAAATGTTGTTCAAAAGCATGAACAGTGGTTTCAGTCTAGGGCACTCAACGAAACAATGAAAAATGGTTTCAGTTAACCCACAGAAAGAGCAGTCTTTACATGTTCTAGGATTGATGCGGGAAATAAAAGAGTTGACGGCCACAGCTCCATGCAGAATCCTCCATTGGAGATCACCTGCTCTTTTATGTAGAGTGGATTTGTAAAGGACCCTCCACACGGGCCTGACATTGTCTGTGACCTTCAGTCTCTTCCTCCACACCGTGTCCACTCTGTCGTTTAACTGCCTTCTATTAAAAACCTTCACATAATAGTAATAAAACAGTTTAGTCTTTGCTGAGTAAAGACTTGTGCATTTATTACGCAACATGGGCCCCTCTGCACCCTCCGATCTCACAGCAAAGCCCAACTCAGGAAACGGGTCACCTTCATCAGGCTCTTCTCTCTTGTAGCAATAGTCCCTCACCATCTTCCTCTCCTCAGCTGTCAATTGGAGCCACCACAACTCCAAAACTTTGCTCACAAGGCGTGCAGACTTAATGCCAAGAGCTTCAGAAGTTGCCAGAACATTGTCCAGCTCTGGTCCTGCTACATCTATTATCTTACTCAGTGTAATACTGCCAGAGGAAACCAAGATGGGTGTCAGGGCAGGTAGGGACCTGACATGGAGTTCCAATCTAGCTCTGAAGATCAGGGGTTCCTCCAATAGCCAGTGCAGTGAGAGAGCAGGTTCCAGTCTCTTCCATGCAAACAAACTCCATGTTTTAAAAATGTTCTGATAAAAGGTAGGCAGGGTGGACAGGTTAAAACAGCCAGGATCCATTAAAAAGAGTGGTGAATCAAGACCTAGTCCAGTGACCTGTCTTAAAATACTGCTGGCCACAGGTTTCCAAACCACATCTTGAGAGCCAGTGAGAAGCTTCTGAATAAACTGAAGTCTGTAGGATGCCACTCGGTTGACCAGGTGAGCCAGTCCTTGCCCCCCCACCCCACACTTCTCTTTTGGCAGAAACAAAACACATTGTGGAACCCAGTGCAGCCTGTCCCAGAAAAAATCAATCATGCAGTTCTGTATTTGCTTCAGTAGCTTATTGTGGGGGGGGGGGGGGGGTGTCCACACAGGCAAATTTATGCCACAGTCCACTGGAAACCAAGCTGTTAATTATTAATACCCTTCCCCTATAAGACATCTGTGGCAACAGCCATTTCCATTTTTCCAACTTTCCTTTAACTTTTTCCATCAGACTCTCCCAGTTTTTATTTACAGTAGCCTCATCCCCTAAAAACACCCCAAGATATTTAAGACCATCTTTTTTCCAGTATAGGCCTCCTGGCAGTGTAGGCAACTGCTTTGATTTAAAATGGACTGCAAGGGCTTCACTCTTGGACCAATTCACCTTCGCTGAAGATGCTGTACCAAAATTTCTGACTACTTTCTGTAAACAGCTTACTTCTGTCTGGTTTTTTACCATCACAATGATATCATCTGCGTAAGCTGAAAGTACCAGTTTTTTAACAGAGTCAGATAAAATCAGCCCCTCCATGGTGGACCGCATCGTACACAGCATGGGTTCAATGGAAATGGCATACAACATGCCTGACAGAACACAGCCTTGCCTTATTCCTCTCATTACTTTAAAAGGGGCACTCAGTCCTCCATTAATTTTCAACACACTCTCAATGTCCTGGTACAAAACATTGATCATAGCAATAAGCCCAGGGTTAAGGCCAAACCACTCCAAAATTTTCCAGAGGTAAGGGAGCTCAACCCGGTCAAATGCTTTTTCTTGGTCCAGTGAAATCAAACCAAGGTCCATGTCCAATGAACTAGAGATGGCCAAAATATCCCGAATTAAAGATACGTTGTCAAGAATGGACCTACCGGGCACACAGTAGGTCTGGTCGTGGTGAATGATCTGGTCCATAATGTCTCTCAGCCTGTTGGCCAGGGTTTTGGAGAAAATTTTATAGTCTGTACAGAGCAGGGAAACAGGGCGCCAGTTCTTAATCTCCATTAGATCACCTTTTTTGGGAGTAAAGTGATTACAGCCCTCCTGCAACTGATAGGTAGGAATTCTCTAGTCAGACTTTCATTCAAAACTTCCAGCAGGTCTCCACCCATATCGTGCCAGAAGGCCTTGAAGAAATCAACAGGAAGTCCATCAAATCCCAGGAGCTTTCCCATTCCCCATACTCTGCAAAGCGGTGGACAGCTCTTCAAGGTGCAGGGGCTCCCCCAGTAGCAGACTGAAGTCTTCAGGAACTTGGGGAAGCCCATCACAAAAGGAAGCTAACAATTGTTCATTTTCAACATATTCAGACTTATACAAGTCTGAATAAAACTCCACAGCAGATTTCCTGATGTCACCAGGCTTTCTTAGCTCCTGTCCGGATGCTGACCGTAGAGCGTGAATGCACCTGCTCTGCCCATTTTTCTTCTCCAGTGAAAAAAAAAAACTTTGAGGGGGCATCCATCTGGTTTACACTCTGAAACCTGGATCTGACGAGGGCTCCCTGAGCCGTTGGTCCCCAGCAAGTCCATAAGAACTTTCTTTTTCGCTTTGAGGACTTCAAAATATCCTCGATTTCCTGTAGAGTCTAACAAAAACTAAAGCTCTACAATATCACTCTCCAGGTCTTTTATTAATCTGGTTATGTCCCGAGTGACATTGAGAGTGTATTGTTGACAAAAATTTCTTATTTCCACCTTCCCACAGTCCCACCATTGCTGTAAAGAGCCAAACTCAAGATGTCGCTCTCTAAAATTCCTCCATAAGAACTTAAAACTTTTTTTAAAATTATTGTCCAGAAGCAAGGAACTGTTAAAATGCCAAAAGGCACTTCAATACTTAAAATTACTAATAAAAACTTGGCATAATACCAAAGAATGATCAGTAAAACCAGCAGGTACAATAGAACAGTTTGTAAAAATATTCCTTTGATGTTTAAAACAATAAAAACGATCCAATCTTGCAAGAGAAATGAGACCATCTCTAATGTGGGACCATGTGTACTGTCTGTCCATATTATGGAAAGACCTCCAAACAGCTACCAGATCATGAATCTTAGTAACTTCCATCAAAAGGTGTTAAGAGGCTGGGTGAGGTTCTATATGGTTCCTGTCTATTGAATCATCTGCAGTGCAGTTAAAATCACCAGCTAAGAACACAAAGTCATCTGGTTGCAGTTGTTAAAAAGGTGTTTATCTCACTAAGAAAACCCAACCTGTCCGACCCTAATGTTGGGGCATACACATTGATGAGAGTAAGTGTACACCGACCAAAAACAGCCTGAATCACCAGTAGTCTCCCTTGTACAACTTCAGTGACACAATATGAAACAGGGGAACATCTTGGGGGAAAAAAGGACAGCCACTCCCCCACTACTACTGCTACTGTGGCTCAGTACAACCTGCCCTCCCCACTCCCTCTGCCAGTCTATCTCATTAGATTTATCACTGTGTGTTTCTTGGACAAGCATAATATCAACATTATTCAGATCATGAAATCAAACAGCATAGCTCTTTTCCTTGCTTCTCTCGCTCCATTCAGGTTCAAAGTCCCTACTTTAAAATTGCTCATGGAGGGAGAGGCAAAAAAAGTTAACAGAACAGTTAAAAGGAACACTAAGGCAGAGAATTTACAAAGCCCCGCCATCATCGTCATCATCATTCTCAGCATTATTATTAAACAATTCTTGCTTAAGTCTAAAAACTACTTTTTTCAGACGATAATATTCTTGGTGGGTGAAGCTCCCCCCTTTCATTAAGAGCCTCATTGAATCAAGGAAGCCCTTTTTATCTGGGAAGTATTTTTTAATTTTACTCCTTTCATGTTCTTGTTTTTTTGTAAGAACATTTTTATTTTTGCTGCGCTGTACTCCTTCTGGACCTGGTGATGTTGGGAGGACCTACAGTCAGACAGCTCACTGTCAGTCATCAGAGGGGGTGAATCTTCACCTTCACTAACCTCTGAAGCTAAGTCTGCTCCCTCATGTTCATCTGCCACTTTGCATTTTACCCTTTTAGATGATCTTGCCTTCTCCTGTAAAACCTGCCAACCATTTTTAGTTTTTCTCTTAAGCTGAGAAGCATTAAGAGGGGTCTCTCCTTCCTCATTATTCTCCTCTGCAGCTCCAGCACCGATCACAACTGATTCACAGTCCACATCACCACACACTGTCGTCTCCATTTCCCCCTGATCACCTGTTTGACCGCCATCTCCACTATGTCCTGCATCTGTCTGGCCATCGGCCCCATCCTCTTGCGTGCTCCCCTGTCCGTTTGTCCTGTTTTTCTGAATGCTTGTCAGATCATCAGTACTACCACTTTTCCTTTCACCTACATTTTCCTCCTTGGTGCCCAGTTGTCCACTCACTTCCTCCCCCTGCACACCTGTTGCCCATTAACTCCACCCCCCTGTGCATCTACACCTGCCTGCTCACCTTCTGGTCTGTCCCCCTCACCCTGCTTGTCAGACTGTTCACCAGTCCCCCAACTTTGTGCCTGTCTCCCTGCAGCTGAAGTTGAGGCCCTGTGTGGACAGGCCCTGATGAGGTGTCCTTCTTCCCCACATGCAAAACATTTCATGTTTCCTGATGTAACAAAAATAATGTAGTAAAAGTCCTCCACCCTTAGTTTAACCACTTGCGCTCCGTTGTTCCGCGGGCGGGCAAGTCTCTGCGTCCTATGACGCACGAGGGCGCGCGAGAGCGCGCTCATGCGCCCTCGTGCGCATGATGCATGAGGGTGGTGATGGTGATGTAGTAGCGTCCAAGCGCCACTCAAAAAAAAACTGCAGAGACAGCCGCAAACAGATTAGTTCATCTGATTGACCTCTCATTCGACTAATAAGAGCCTTGAATTGGGTTTCTGAAACCTTGAACAACCAATGAATGAAAATCTAGGAAGGAGGACCCGCCTACTGTGAACGCAGGAGCCAATTGAAGCACAGAAATTCTGGCTGGGTGAAGCGATATTTACTGCTGCAGAAGGACTCTGTACGAATCTCCTACAGACCCAGGCTCACCCAGCAGCATGGAGAACACCCACAAGTGGGACCTGCACTCATTCCAGCAGAATAGACGGAGGCCGACGACAAAAGTCGTAAATCATTCGCCAAAACGGCAATAATGGAATTATGTTGATCGGGATCCACGAGCGGAGCAGCGTCGCGTTCGTCTGACGCGTGGGAAGAGCTGTTCGCCACGACTCTGCTGCTTTGAAGAGGTAAGGTGTTATAAGCTAAATTATTATTTATCCCTGAAAACTGTAATCCAAAAATGACTTTTGACCGATCGGTAAATTACAACTGTACTGCGCACGAAATACGAAGTACGTGCGCCGCGATAAACGGTTCATTTGCCGTGTTCGGACCGTGAACGCCCCCCCCCCCCCGCTGCATTAGAGGAGCGGGGGGGGGGCACGGTCCGAACGCGGGGGGAAGCATATCAGTCTATTCCATCATGTAGCGATGGCCCTCTTCTGTAGCGAGTGGGGGGGGGCGTTCACGGTCCGTTCACAGTTCCCCCCCCCCCCACACACACACACAGTAGCGAGGGGGGGGGGGAGCCGCTGTGAAAACATGCAAGGAAAAAAAAAAAAAGAGTGTATTCCGTCATGTAGCGAGGGCCAAATTTGGTCCTTGGTAGCGGGGGGCGGGGACGACCCCCCGCCCACACACACACACACAGACACAGCCCTGAGTGTGACCTTTCATTAGAGCCTAAAATGAAGATTCTACATTGAATTATTCAAAAGTTACAGACGTTTTTCCAAACTGTGCCATTTGGCACAATTTGGCACAGTTCCAAAACGCCTGGGAACAGCCTGAGAACAAAGCTGTGTAAAATATTCATTTTTGGTGGTATTGTTACCAAATTTGGATCTCAGCTGGATAACACTTGGTTCTACATTTCTGTTGCATTTTCCAGCCGGATCGGACAGCTGTGTGTTATTTACAAGCATTTGTATCCAAAAAAACACTGTGTCCAATTTTTTTTTCTTCAAGTTCAGTATGTTTAGATGACTGTAACTCAGTGGCCGGAGCACGTAGAGAGATTATGTTTTTTTTGCCAAAAAATTCAAAGTGTTTTCTTTTAAATGAGACCAACCCCATGAAGATGCTGCAAAGGGTTGAATAACAGCTTTCGATTTACTTTGGGAATGTTATTTTTGGGCATTTTTAGGAAAATTGCCCGGAGTGCAAGTGGTTAAAAACCAAATTAAGCTCGTCATTTCTGTTATTTAGGATCATAAACAGCTGTCTTCTGTGAGACATGATATGACTGAGCTCAGGAGACTTGCAACCGGAAGGCAACTTTTTAATAGGAGATACTATCTTGCCGGTTCCAAGGTTGTCATAGCCAGGAGCGGAACTGGGGCTAAGCTCCCAGTGCTCATAAAATGCTCCTTATGGCGTGTGTCTCGAAAAGCCTCTGACAACTAAGTCCAACTCCTAGCCTGCCCGTGTGGTTTAGTCTCTAAGCCCGGTGGCACTGCTTTTACTAATAGGAGAAGGGGCGAGGGCGGATCTCTGGCGCCTTAAAACCAGATGCTTCGGGTAGATGGTAGCTCGTCAACCTGGGAAGGTAGCCCATCTAGGGGAAGGTAAACCCTGATTTCAAACCTCCGCTGCCTTGCAGCACACCCCGTCACGGGAAAGGCTTCAGGAGTCAACCCTGAGGAAAAATCCGGAGTCGGAGTCCCTAAGGCAGTTCTCTGTTGTGCTCAACATCGTTCTGGCAGGTCCTGCGATGGCGCTGGCGCCAAACTGTAGCAGCCCTGCTGTTCCTTTGGATTCATCAGTGACGTGGAGAGGGGGGGACATACTGCATGGGCAACATCTTGTCCTCCATATCTTCCTGCCCAGGCTTGAATCCTACCAATGCCCAACGCTGGAAGGTAGAACACCGGGTCACTGGAGAGGACACTCCAGCTTCGCCTTTGGCGTAGACAAAACACGGGGAATGACAGTTACCGGTTATAAGCCACCGCTCAATTGGCGTAGAGCGCGGCGCCAGGAGTTGTTCCCAACGGTGGGAGGGATCATCGGATCTCACTGGACAGCTACCGCTCGCCTCAAGCTGGGCAGCCCCCAGCCAATAAGGTGTTGTCCCGCCACAGCTTGCTTTCCTCATTGGGTGCATGGGGATGAGGAGAAGTCCGAACAGCAGGCTGAGAACCTTCGCACCAGGCAAGACAAAAAAACAAAAGAGACCAACTCTAAAACTGGGAACTTGGAACGTCCGCACTATGATGACAGGATTCGCTGCTAACCTCAAGGACATCAATGACACCAGGAAGACTGCCATCATCAATAATGAGCTGAAGAGACTGGAAGTGGATATCTCCACTCTCCAGGAAACACGGTTGGCTGATGCAGGCACACTGAGAGAGAAGGACTACACATTCTACTGGCAGGGAAAGGGCAGCGACGAACACAGGGAACACGGAGTGGGCTTCGCAGTGAAGAACACCTTGCTGAAGATGGTGGAACCAGGCAGCAATGGCTCTACACGACTCCTCACCCTCCACCTCAACACCACTCAAGGCCCAGTCACCCTCGTCAGTGTGTATGCCCCAACACTGACAGCCACACCAGAGGCAAAAGACGAGTTCTACGAGAATCTCGCAACAACTGTCAGGATCATCCCCAACTCTAAACAACTCATTCTCCTTGGAGACTTCAATGCCAGAGTGGGTGCTGACCACGACTCCTGGCCCTCCTCTCTTGGACCATTTGGCATGGGCAGAATGAACGACAACGGACAGCGGCTGCTCGAGTTCTGCACATATCACAATCTGTGCATCACAAACTCGTTCTTCAAGACCAAGCCCCAACACAAGGTTTCCTGGTGACATCCATGCTCAAAGCACTGGCACCAGCTGGACTTGATCCTGACCAGGCGCACCTCACTGAAGAACGTGCTAATCACCCGTTCGTTCCAGAGTGCAGATTGCGACACAGACCATTCATTGGTGTGTTGCAAGGTCAAGCTGCAGCTGAAGAAATTCCATCATGCTAGACAGCCTGGAAAGGCATGGATTGACACCAGCAAGATGGCCCAACCAGAACTTGTTGAGCAGTTTGCCTTTACCTTTGAGAAGGAGCTTGGTGTACCACAAGAAGGAGAATCTGCAAAACAGAAGTGGGAAGAGCTGCGAAACACCATCCACCGCACATCCTTGGCTACCTTTGGGAGGAAGACCTCGAAGTCACAGGACTGGTTTGATGCCAAGTTTACCGAGATGACCCCCGTCATTGAAGCCAAGCGCTCAGCACTTGCTGAGTACGAGAAGTACCCAAACGAAAAGAATCTCCAGATTCTCAGGTCTGCGAGAAGCAAAGTTCAGCAGAATGCTTGGCGCTGTGCCAATGAATACTGGACTCAGCTCAGCCAAGACATTCAAACTGCTGCCATAACAGGGAACATCCATGGTATGTACGATGGCATCAAGAAAGCACTTGGTCCAGCTCAGAGCAAGACGGCCCCCCTCAAATCCTCCACTGGGGAGATGATCACAGAAAAGAACAAGCAGATGGAGAGATGGGTGGAACACTACTCCGACCTCTACTCCAGACAGAACACCGTGACACTGTCAGCCCTTGATGCCATCGACTGCCTGCCATTCATGGACGAACTTGATGCCGAGCCAACCATCGACGAACTCAGCAAGGCCATTGATAGCTTGGCCGCTGGCCAGGCACCCGGCAACGACGGCATACCCCCCGACCTGATCAAGCACTGCAAGACCGCCCTACTGCTGCCATTGCATGACGTCCTCTGTCAGTGCTGGAAGGAAGGTGCCGTACCACAGGACATGAGGGATGCCAAGATCATCACCCTCTACAAAAACAAAGGGGAGAGAAGCGACTGCAACAACGATAGGGGCATCTCCCTCCTCAGCATTGTTGGCAAAGTCTACACACGAGTTGTTCTCGTTCGTCTACAGAAGCTTGCCGAACGTGTCTACCCCGAGTCTCAGTGTGGCTTCCGTGCTGAGCGATCAACGGTGGACATGATATTCTCCATCCGCCAACTCCAGGAGAAATGCAGAGAACAGAACATGCCCCTGTACGTCGCCTTCATCGACCTCACCAAAGCGTTCGATCTGGTCAGCAGAGAGGGCCTTTTCAAGATCCTGCCAAAGATAGGATGCCCACCAAAGTTGCAAAGCCTTATCGAATCGTTTCACACCAACATGCAGGGGATAGTGCAGCACGACGGCAACATCTCAGAGCCATTCAACATACGCAACGGAGTGAAACAGGGCTGTGTACTTGCGCCAACCCTCTTTGGGATTTTCTTTGCTATGCTCCTGAGGCATGCCTTCAGCACAGCAACAGAGGGAATCTACCTGCACACAAGATCTGACGGCAGGCTTTTCACCCTCGCCCACCTGAAAGCCAGAACCAAAGTACGCGAGGCTCTAATCATTGACATGCTGTTCGCAGACGACGCTGCAGTCACAACCCACACACAGCAGGAGCTTCAGACCCTGATGGATCGCTTCTCCCAGGCATGCAAGGACTTCGGGCTTACCATCAGCCTGAAGAAGACTAACGTCTTGGCACAAGGCACGGAAGCACCACCAACCATCACCATCGACGACTACGACCTGGAGGTCGTGAATCAGTTCACGTACCTGGGGTCCACGATCAGCAACAACCTCTCCCTTGATACAGAGATCGACAAGAGGATTGGAAAATCAGCCTTCACACTCGCTCGCCTCACCACACGAGTGTGGGAGAATCCCAAACTCTCTGTCAAGACGAAGATGGCAGTGTACAACGCCTGCGTCATCAGCACACTGCTCTATGGGAGTGAGACGTGGAAAACATACGCCCGGCAGGAAAAGAGACTGAACTCCTTCCACTTGCGCTGCATTCGCCACATCCTGGACATATCCTGGTAGGACAAAGTGCCCAACACAGAAGTTCTGTCCTGTGCCGGCTTTCCCTCCATGTTCACTCTACTCAGGCAGCGCAGGCTCCGCTGGCTAGGCCACGTTCACTGTATGGAGGATGGCAGAATCCCCAAAGACGTCCTCTACGGAGAACTGGCGACTGGCAGGAGAGAAGTTGGCTGCCCACAGCTGCGCTTTAGAGACGTCTGCAAGAGAGACATGAAGGCCCTAGAGATCAATACAGAGTGCTGGGAGGACCTTGCAACGGACTGCTCCAAATGGAGAGGCACCCTGACCAGACAGCTCAAGGCGGGTGAAGAGAGACTGACTGCTGCAGCAGATGAAAAAAGGACCTGCAGGAAGAACAGCCACAGACCCAGCAGCACGGAGACCACCCACAAGTGCGACCTGTGTGACAGGGACTGCCATTCGTGCATCGGCCTGTTCAGCCACAGGCAGTGCTGTTCCAGCACAGTAGACGTTTAGGATTCTCTTCCATGGTCATCATAGACCGACGGAGGCCGACGACGACTATCTTGCCATATCTCAGCAATTCCTTCTGCAAAACCTCGTCACTAATAAAAAGTGGGACATTTGATAACGTGATCTTTTTAGATGGAAGAGAGAGAGGAGACACACTAACAAAAGTATCACTGATGACAACGTCATTTTCCACAACTGAGTTCACTTTTTCCACTGAGTCTAGAAACAAGACTAGTGCCCCATTCATCCGGGCCGCGGATTTTATGCTCTGTGGTCCGACAACTTCAGCAACAGCCAGAGCGCACTCATTCACAGAGAACTGCGCTGCACCAGCAATCTTAATGCCATGTTTTCTGGTTAACTTGGTGAATTCCATAGCAAACAAACGTTACTTCCCACCCTGTGTACGCTGCACACACTGAGCTGACTAGCAAATGCTGGCCAGCAAAAGAAACCAAACAAAAAAGCCTGCACCGATCTACACACACAACACAATAAACTTTGCAAAGAAACACCCTAAGAAAACATATAAAAGGATACAAAAGTCAGAAAAATGTCACTCACTCAGAGGTCCACTCACTCCAACGCCAATTCTCGCTCGCCACACCCACTCAGAGAGAGACAGACAGAAAACACAACAGGAAATGAATATAATATGATGGCATATAAAGACATGAAAATTCAAATATATTAATAACAAAACTACAATGAATGTACACTACCGTTCAAAAGTTTGGGGTCACTTAGAAATTTCCTTATTTTTGAAAGAAAGGCGCTCTTTTTTCAATGAAGATAACTTTAAACTAATCAGAAAAACACTCTAATATCTAATGTACATTGCTAATGTGGTAAATGACTATTCTAGCTGCAAATGTCTGGTTTTTGGTGCAATATCTACATAGGTGTATAGAGGCCCATTTCCAGCAACTATCACTCTAGTGTTCTTATGGTACAATGTGTTTGCTCATTGCGTCAGAAGGCTAATGGATGATTAGAAAACCCTTGTGCAATTATGTTAGCACAGCTGAAAATAGTTTAGCTGGTTAGAGAAGCTATAAAACTGACCTTCCTTTGAGCAGGTTGAGTATCTGGAAAAAATTATTATTTCAAATACAAATCATTATTTCTAACCTTGTCAATGTCTTGACTATATTTTCTATTCATTTTACAACTCATAGTGGTAAATAAGTGTGACTTTTCATGGAAAACACAAAATAATTGTCTGGGTGACCCCAAACTTTTGAACGGTAGTGTAAATGGGGAAATAAATCATACTAAGAAACTGAAAGAATAATTCCATGTTTGTCTTACATTGTCTTATATTGTTTTACATTGGCCTCTGTTTGTCTCAGAGTCTGTGTAAAAGCATTAAAGATGCTGATGCAGCTGTACTGTGTTATCACCTTGTTTTAGTTCACTCATACCGTTTCTGTGTGACTGATGCTGAGTGTGTGTGTTGGTTCCTGAGAAAAAGATAATCTGTATACCAGGTTTTGACCAGATGTACTGAATCAATCACTATGGACATTTTCTCCTCCACCTCTCAGATAAGAAGAAAGCTTAAAAGACTGAGAGATGTGTGTCTGAGTCAGAATGACATGCGAATAGGCTCTGAGATGGTTTATGTATTGGTCTCCACTGGCCAGTGTGATTAAATTTGCTGAAACTCTGATCCTGCCTGGATTTTTGATTGAAGGTCTTCAAAGATTTCTCTAACATACTTGGTGCACCGAACAGGGACCCCATATAGCTCTTCTTTGCTTCCGGCGCCTTTGGGCCAGGGA
Source organism: Pholidichthys leucotaenia (assembly GCA_020510985.1). NCBI lineage: Eukaryota > Metazoa > Chordata > Actinopteri > Cichliformes > Pholidichthyidae > Pholidichthys > Pholidichthys leucotaenia. The sequence goes on along the minus strand of CM035841.1, from coordinate 102,566,421 downwards.
CAGCTGTGCACGGCTGTGGGAGAAGCCCTCCCCCGACCGGGAACAACAACCCAGTTTTTGCGGAAGTGGAGGCATGGTCCAGGGACGCTGGGAGTTGGTGAGTGACGGGGTTACCCCCCCCCCCCCCAAGCAGATCACAGTGAGTAAATTTAATGGTATAGACACCGGGTTCGAGTCCGCAGTGGTTTTGAGAATACATGTAAAAAGTAAACCAGGCGTTTGATATCGCAAAGTCCAAATAGGTTCGGACGAGATAGAGGCTTGGTGGTGCCAGTTTGAGGCCGCAACGGGAATGTACATTTTCACTGCGTAAGTGGACCTGATAAACACGCGAAAAATCAATGTAAGATCGTATCAACACCACAAGTGAGCACTGATTGAGTAAATACCGTGTGAGATCTCATCAACATCACAAGTGAGCATTGGTACAGTAAGGGTTAACCTTAAAAATACAGGTAAATAGCGCTGATATTATAAGGATCAAAATACCTTTAGACATAATTCAAAACAGGCTTAAAATAAGATAAAAATAATTCCTTCAAATACATACATGGCGAAATAACCCCAAATTATCCATCCATCTATCTTCTTCCGCTTAATCCTTTTCTTACGCTTAATCCTTTTCAGGTCGTGGGGGGGCTGGAGCCTATCCCAGCATCTTAGGGCAAGAGGTAGGGTACACCCTGGACAGATCGCCAGTCCATTGCAGGGCCAACACAGAGAGACAGACAACCATTCACTCTCACAGTCATACCTAAGGACAATTTAGAATCTCCAGTTTTGATGCCAATTAACCTAACCTGCATGTTTTTGGCATGTGGGAGGAAACCGGAGAAATCCCGGAGTAAACCCACGCAGACACGGGGAGAACATGCAAACTCCACACAGATCACTGTTGGTCGGAGGCTGGGATCGAACCCAGGATCCCCTGGCCAAGGGTGAGTTGCTGTGCTGCCGCAGTGCTCACCACTTCGCCACCACGCTGCCCACCCCAAATTATAATAAAGTAAAATAAATACATCATGTAAATAACTGCAGTTTGTTTGTCCGGTTGTTCACTTGCTTGTTTGTGTGTGTTTACTGTTTCAAAGCTTGTTTTGGTGAAGAAAAAAAAAGGGCAATTGTTGTAGTACAAAGGCAGACCTCGTGGATGCGGAAGTCATAAAGCGAGGCAGAAAACAGGGTCACTTGTCTGGTTGTTGTATAGTACAAGAGGATGAGAATGAGATTTTTGTGTTGCCAGGCGATGGTAAATTTATGCATAGGAAGGATAGAAATACCATGATGTATTTGGCCAAATGGAGAAAGAAGCTTAAGTTTTCTGTAAGCTCAAAGTGGCTGATTGTGAGGCGCTGGTGAATAAAGCAGGCAGCAGATGGCAGTAGAAGGAAGCAAGAAATAAATGGGCTGACAGAAGCACAGCAGTGGCTTGAGACAGCGAGGAAGTGACAGACTGACTTAGACCTTGTGACGGTAAAACACAAAATTCAGGACTCTCAATATTCTGGCAATGGGAAAAAAGGGACTTGTCTAACCTGTGTCCTATCTCCTCCACTCTCTGAGGGGAAGATAATGATGGTGTGGCACGGGGGTGTGTGACTCCTCCTCCCCCTACCCCGCTGTATCGTGACCTCACTGAAATGGCGGCGGCCACGTCCTCAATCAAAGAGTCTCCTTCTCCTCCCCCTGCTCCTCAAGCTGATGTCAGACCAAAAGTCAAGAAGGACAAAGACTGGGGCACTAGAGAACAGCCACACAGGGGCGCCAAAGAGTTAACCCATTGATATCCTCGATTGCATGAACAGATAGCACCCCCACTGCCTATGGTGCAGTGCTGCGCCTGTCATGTGATGTCATGTGACATGGCCAAAAACTCCCCAGTTGTACTTAGAATTCCTCCTCACAAGGTGGCAGACACGTATAACTTACTGCTCTTGCCTTGGAGGACTGATGGCGGGCATAGAACCATCCTAAAAGCTCACTTCTGGACACCACAGAAGCAGTTTGTAAACAAATGTTGATGTTTGCCATTGCCATTGCCATTGCAACACGGAGGAGGCAATTGCTCCCAAATTTACCAACTATAATTCTAAAAAGAGATTATTTAGCTTATGAAGGTAAATATACATATTTTGTTATAACAGAGAGTGGACAAAGCTGGTTGATGTTCACCTGCCATTGCCCCCAGCACCATGTGACTGGAGAGAACAATTGTGCTGGTTCCATGTCGTCATATAAGATAAATAGCAGCGGGATAAAAGTGAAATTGAGGTGGAATAATCATAACAGTTTCTGGATGTGAGGAGGGGGGAAATAAAATGACTGACAGAAGAGAAAATAACGACCAGGATGCTGCAACAGGATAAAGTGAGCGAGCCGCCCGGCCAGCAGTAAGTGACGAATTTGTTTGTTTGTTGACATTGTACTGATTTTCTGGTTTATATACTTTGAAGATAAAATGCCCAAAACAAGAAAGGGTGACAAAAAAAGCAAAACCATTCTTTGTGTAAATATGCCCAAAGTCCACTTTTTACTGAAAGTTATGTAATTCGATATGGCTGTTGTGGTATTATGCAAATTAGGTCCATAAATTTACTCCTATCTCAAACTTTGGATCATATTCTACATCTTTCTAATTGACAGTAAGCCATTTTCTCTTACCACTTTCAAATTATAGCTTTGGAAATCTCTGACATCTGAACTGAATATTTTCTTGAAAAAAACCTTGACCGCTAGGGGCTGACGGTGCAACGGAGCACCATAGACAGTCATAGGTTAAATAAATACATACCATCTCACCATACATTTCCACATTCTCCTACGGTTAGACCTATAAAACCTGAGAATTATGATATGTATATTGCCACTGAACAGTATCCTATGATTGAACTTTCAAATCCAGCTTATGCAGGGCCACCTGGGCATGACACTGACGCACAGGCCCCGCAGTTCCAACCCACAATTTTAGTCTATAGGCCATGGACTGATGCTGATTTTTCAGAGGCAGTTAAAGAGATCCCACATCCCAAGGATAAGCCCACACAGTTTTTTGAAGGGATGGCAAACCTCCTTGATAGCTTCAAATTAAATGGTCATGAGATGGAACGTGCCTACAGAAAGGTTTTAAAGGTTGATTGGTGTGCTGTGTCGGGTGATTGGAGCTCAAAATACACCACAGGTAATGTTTTGTCTCCAACAAATGCAGAGTTGCAATAACGGGTGAGACAGTTAAATGAATGCATTGGGAACAAATGGTGGTTGAAGCATGACTGGACCAGTATACAAAATACAACTCAAAATAAAGGTGAAGGTGTGGAAGTTTATAGGAGCAGATTGCAAGACATTTTTGATAACCATTCCGGTTTGTCACAACTCGCCACTCCCAGGCATCCACCTCAGCTGCGCGCACACCTGCGCCTTGTCAGTAACGGGCTATTTAGCCCACTCGTCCCAGAGCATCGGTCTGGAGCCGTCTGTGTTTCTACGCGCTCAAACCCTCAGCAGGATTGTCTCTTCCCGTCCTGCCGCTCTTCACTCCAACACGTAAGCTGTTTTTCCACTCACCTGTCTACCAGTCTCACCCCTGTGCACAGGTGGATTCCCTGGCGGTGGATTCTCCCGTCCTCGCCATCTCCTCTCCTCTCATCTCCACGCCTCGTCGTGTGCGCAGCAGGGCGCTGTCTCCCAGGCTGAAGAGCCTAGCCAACGCCAGCCACCTTCCCATCTGCAAATAAGCAATACTCAGTATTTCTCTCCCGTATGGTGAAGCCAGCTCATATTTCTGTCTTTGATCTTCCCATAGGGTTGCCTGGCTGCACGGCGTGCTGTTCTGTTCCCGACACTCATCGTTCACCCACACTCCATATACATATCACATACACGCACCCAAACAACCCTTGCTGTTGAATAAAGCTGTTGAATCTTACCCGAGCCTGCGTGTGTGTTTCCTGGGCCGATAATTATGTCACGGTTTAGTTAAGCCTGCCAATGATACAGGTGTAGAACCCTATTGGCAGCATTTGAAAAGTGTTTTCTTACAGAACATACACCCACATTTGGCACACTACATCCACAAACATCTGGTTACATATCACACTTGTGCATTTGGAGATGTGTTAACATATGCTAAGCTTGCAGAATGATTGGAAGAGGGGAAGGTGGAAAAGGAGGAAAAGAAATCAAAGTCATGACCAACCCCTGTTTACATGATTGCTGACCCCATGCGGGGAACTGAGGCTTCCCCCACCTCTGTCTTTTACCAGGGTCCACCACGTGGGGGAGGAGGAAGAGGGCAGAGGAGAGGGCGTGGTCGTAGGGCCGCCTACTCACGACCATGGGGGCGCAACGTTTGCCTCCAATGTGGACAGCGGGGGCACTGGCAGAGGGATTGCCCTGGGCACCCGCTGAGTTGGGGGGAGGAGGGAGGACCTCGCGCTGCTCACCTGCTGCCACAGCATCCACGAGACCACAACATGTGACTAGCCGACCCAAAGCTAAGTACAACAGATGACAGTGACACTGACACTGACAATGTCACAGCTGAAATTTTTCATTTACCTGATTTTGACTTGATGCTAACAATGCAGTGTTTACCTGAAGTGACATTGAAGGTTCAAGGCATCCCCATAAGGTTTCTCTGTGATGCAGGAGTGTGCAGATCAGTCATTGTAGGGACAGGTGTTGAATGTCTCACAAAATCAGATCAAACAGTAACTGTTAAATCGGAAAACGGTAAACTAAAACCAGACCACCTCTCCAAAATTGTAAAGGAAAAAGATCCTGTCACAGTGGACATTGCAGAAGGTTCATTCATATTATCACAGGCATGTCCTGTTAACCTTTTGGGCAGAGATTTGCTCACAGCTCTCAACATTGCCACAATTCCAACAGACAGGAGTAAATGTTTTGCAGGATTTTGCTATGCCAAGGTATTTTTACTCACTGCGTCTGGTTTCGGCCGGGCCAAGCGCGGTGACCGCAGACCTGGCCACAAAAGCTATGCAATATTTTAAATCAAACATCCCCACTATACAGCAGGCCACAGACCAATATCATTGCAGCATGTATGACAGACATCTGAGTGGCCCAGATCTAAACTATAAAAAAACATTCCTTTCAAATCCATCCTCAAGATTGGTGATAAAGAATCTCTATTGGTCGCCAAGGGGCTATGTGGAAGCATCTGCTGTGTCATGTGATGAAGGCAGCAGACAATTCAAACACTGGAAGGCACCCCATATTGCACTAATCAAACACAAACACATGCATTGGAAGGATGTAGGACGCTTTGTAACAGCAGCAGAGGAATGTGGTCAATCATGGAAACAAACTCCTGATCCAAAAGTTCAATATTCCCCCAAACTTGATACCTACTCACTGCCTTTGAACTGGTTGACCACAGTGCAGAAAGAAGTCCCTATTGACATTCCCAATTCAATTCAATTCAATACAATTCAATTCAATTCAACTTTATTTATATAGTGCCATTTCACAACAACAGTCATCTCATAGCACTATCAACTGTAGGGGGAACCCCCACAGTTGCAGAAAGACCCCAGCAATCAGGCAATCCTCTGTGAGCAAGCACTTGGCGATGGTGGAGAGGAAAAACTTCCTTTTAACAGGAAGAAACCTCCAGCAGAACCAGGCTCAGGGAGGGGCAGTCATCTGCTGCGACTGGCTGGGGGGTGAGGGGACAGAGAAGATGAAAAGAACAGACATGTAGAGAGCAAACAGCACGATGGGGACTCAATCTATGGGAGAGAACAAACAGATGTTAATGACCAGTAAAAAAAAATATTTCATTGAGAGTGAAGAAAGGAGTGAGGCCCAGTGCATTATTGGAGGTCCCCCGGCTGACTAAACCTTTTAGCAGCATAACTAAGGGAGGGTTCAGAAACACATGATCCCTCCCTAATTGTAGGCTATATCAAAAAGGTAGGTTTTAGCTCTATTCTTAAAAACAGAGATCGAGTCTGACTCCCGAATCCAGATTGGCAGCTGGTTCCACAGGAGAGGAGCTTGATAACTGAAGGCTCTGCCTCCCATTGTACTTTTGGAGATTCTAGGTATTACAAGTAATCCTGCATTTTGGGAGCGTAGTGCTCTGTTAGGATAATACGGTAGTATCAGATCTTTTAAATAAAAAGGAGCCTGATTGTTTAGAGCTTTGTAAGTAAGAAGAAGGATTTTAAACTTAATTCTAAACTCTATGGGAAGCCAATGAAAGGAGGCCAGAACCGGAGAGATATGATCTCTCTCTCTAGTACCTGTTAAAACTCTTGCTGCAGCATTTTGGATCAGCTGAAGACTTTTTAAAGATGTTTTAGGATAGCCTGATAATAAAGAATTACAATAATCTAATCTCGAGCTAACAAAAGCGTGGATCAGTTTCTCAGCATCACTCTGAGACAAGATGCTCCTAATCTTGGCAATATTACACAAATGATAGAAGGCAGTCTTAGAAACAAATTTAATATGTGAATTGAAGGACAGATCCTGATCAAACTCACCAACATGATCACTTTTTACATTAACAGAAGGAGAGGAACATGCACTCTCACAAATTCCAAATTCTCTGTGGTCAACAGGAAAGGCAGACGTAGGCTTGATTAAAAAAAAAGCAGAATTGGTTAAAATAAATGCTAAATCTCATTATAGGCCTTGCCAAAGACAGCATCCTCTATGTCTGGAGGCAAAAGAGGGCATTAAACCTGTAAGAGAGGATCTGAAGGCAGCAGGTGTCATTGTTCCATGCCCAAACTCTCCATGTAACATGCCTTTGTTTCCTGTGAGGAAGGCTGGACCATCCTCTGGATGGTGAATGGTCCAAGACCTTCAGGTGGTAAACAAAGCAATTATTCCAAGGGCTGTTTCAGTCCCAGACACACCTTGTTGAATTACCTACAACCACAAATGAAATATTTCACAGTGATAGACATCAGCAATGCTTTTTTTTCCAGCATCCCCATATATCCAGATCATCAGTTTTGGTTTGCATTTACATTTGAAAACAAGAGGAACACATTCACCAGACTACCACAAGGTTACTGTGAATCACCAACCATTTTTTCACAGGCAATGCCAGCAAACGTGGCACAGTTTATTCCTCCAAATGGGAGCCAGTTGCTCCTGTATGTTGATGACATTTTGCTGGCGTCACCTGATGAAGAAAAATGCAAAAAAAAGACACCATAGATAGATAGATAGATAGATAGATAGATAGATAGATAGTTAGATAGATAGATAGTGTTATGACTCGCCACTCATCAGCGGCGCCAGCCGCGCGCACACCTGCTCCTCGTCAGCGGCGAGGTATTTAATCCACTCTGCCCTGGGCTTCGGCCTGAAGCCGTCTCTCTACTTCGGTCCCTTTGCTACTACGGATCTCAAACCTACTAGCGAAGATATCCTGGGTAAGCTCCCCTTACCTCTCTCCTCTAGCTTTCCCCTGTGCACAGGTGGACATCCCTGGCGGCGGACTTCATCACCTCGCCGTTGGCTCTACGCTGCTGCCACAGGTACCGCAGGTCGCTGTCTCCCGGGCTCCGCCCTTGTCGACGCCAGCCACCTGTCACAACCAAGTAAGCCAGCTATCATCATCATTTCCCTGTATTGGTGTGGTGCCCGTTACCCTTCTCCCTCTACTCTCTCCCACAGGGTTGTCCAGCTGTACGGCCTCCTGCCCCCGTACCTGACGCAGACGCCACCACCAATACATTCTTATTCCACAGACACGCAGCCATACACTTCCCTGTTGCTAATAAAGCTGTTAAATCTATCCTGAGCCTGCGTGTGTGTCTCCTGGGCCGTGCGTTATGTCAGATAGATAGATAGATAGATCTTTAATTGTCATTGTCACAGGTACAACGAAATTCAAAGTGCTCTCCAGTCAGTGCCCCATTTATAAAAACATTGCCCCATTATAAAAAACATAAAAATCAGATAAAATAATAATTAAAAAGAATAAATAACAAGCCACATTCACACAGACATCAACACAGGACATCATGCACACACAGTCATTGCAAGGAGCATTCAACAACATACAATCATGTCCATTTAGCACATCACTTCCTCTTTTTATTCAGAATGGTTATTGCTGTTGGATAGAAGCTGTGTTTGAGTCTACAGTGATCCCTCGCTACTTCGCGCTTCACCTTTCGCGCCCTCAGTGCATCGCGGATTTTTCAAAAATATTCATCAAAAATTCAAAATTGAGAAATAATGGGCGGGCGCTAGCAGAAGGCAGGGAGACTACATTAGACCATCAGGTGTCAACACGGAGAGCCGCACAACTCTCTGTTCGCTGTTGTCGTGTTGGCTGGGCTCGGAAATCTCGCAAGCTGATTGGCCGAGACGTTTCACCCCGCAAGCTGATTGGCCGAGACGTCTCACCCACCTCCTCTCCCTGCCGAGCGCCCATGAAGGGAAGACCGCATTCATTGCTTTTTATCACTCGTGTTACTTAGTCTCGCCGCGTGGAACTTTTTGCTGTTCTCTTGTGCCATTTTGTGCGAAATAGTCTTCCCGTCGAGCCACTACGCCGCCTCCTGCAGCTTCAGCTCTATCGGAAGCTGCCCTCGATGATCCTGAGCCTCCAGCACCTCACGATGAGGCGTCACCTGAGGAGCAGTAAAGCTCTCATTAACCTGTGCAGTAAATCATTTTCATCTTGAGTTACGTATCTTGTTATAAGAATAAAAGAGTTCTAAAAACATATTTATGTACACTTTGTTTACATCTACGTATGTATGTACACGTACACACACACACACGTATCATATGAGAGTGAGAGAATGAACGTACGTATTGTTTATAGATGACGTCATTGGGGTGACACTACTTCGCGGTTTTTCACTTTTCGCGGTCGGTTCTGGAACCCATTAACCGCGATAAGTGAGGGATCACTGTATTTGTCCTTGTGTTCATTTGTCTATATCGTTTCCCAGATGGCAGTAATTCAAACAATGAGTGTCCAGGATGTGAAGTATCCTTTAAAATATTTTGAGCCTTCTTCTGGCAACGGGAGCGGTGTAGGTCTTCCAGCGTGAGGAGAGGGCAGCCAATGATCTTCTGGGCAGTGTCAATGACCCTCTAGAGTGCTTTCCTCTGAGCTACTGTACAACTACTGTACCAGATGCATATACAGTATATTAATATGCTTTCAATAGAAGCTCGATAAAAGGACACCAGCAGTCTCTGTATGATGTTCTCCTTCCTGAGAATCCTCAGGAAGTACAGTCTCTGCTGGGCCTTTTTCACCAGCTCAGAGGTGTTCACATTCCAGGACAGGTTCTCCTCTATGTGGACTCCCAGGAAGCGGAAGTTAGCTACCCTCTCTACACAGTCCCCGTTGATGATGAGAGGGGAAAATCTCTGTCTTCTTCCTCCTGTAGTCTATTATCAATTCTTTAGTCTTAGAGGTGTTCAGGAGAAGGTTATTCTCTTTACACCATGACGACAGCTGCACCACCTCATCTCTGTAGGCAGACTCCCCCCCCCCCCCGAAATGAAACCCACCACTGTAGTGTCGTCTGCAAACTTCACGATGGTGTTATTGTGATGGGCGGGGGTGCAGTCGTGTGTATACAGACAGTAGAGCAGGGGACTCAGCACACAGTCCTGGGGGATCCGGTACTGAGGCTTAGGGCCATAGATGTATGATGGCCCACCCTGACTCTCTGTCTGCGACCAGAGAGGAAGCTGCCGATCCACATACAAATTGCCTGAGGAAGCCCCAGGTCCCCCAGCTTGACCACCAGTTTGTGTGGAAGAATGGCGTTAAATGCAGAGCTGTAATCCACAAAGAGCATCCGCACATAGCTCCCCTGCCGCTCCAGGTGGGCTAGAGTGGCATGGAGTGCTGTGGCCACCACATCCTCTGTGGATCGATTCGCTCTGTAGGCAAACTGGTGGGAGTCCATACTGCGAGGCAGGGCTGCTATGATATGACTACGGACCAGCCTTTCAAAGCACTTCATCACCACCGGGGTGAGTGTGACTGGTCTGTAGTCATTGAGGCTAGAAATGTGAGGTTTCTTGGGTAAGGGGACTATGGTGGAGGACTTCAGGCAAGATGGGACAGTGGACTGTGCCAGGGATTGGTTGAAAATCTTAGTAAAGACTCCAGCCAGCTGATCTGCACAGTCCCTCAGCACACGTCCCGGGACACCGTCCAGACTCGCTGCTTTTCTTGGGTCGATGGACGGCAGGGTGCGCCTCACCTCATGTTCCTTCAAAGTGAGGAACGTACTGCTGTGGGCCTGGTGTAGGTTGGCCGAGACAGGTGCAGCGACCTCAAAGCGGGCAAAGAAGATATTCAGCTCCTCCACCAGTGTGAGGTCACCTACCACGGTTCCCGGATTCGTTCGATAGTTGGCCAAGTGCTGGATGCCCCGCCACAAATGCCGGCTATTATTGCTGTTCAGATGGTCCTCAATCCTCCTCCTATAGTCTGCCTTAGCCTCTCTGATACCCCTCTTCAGGTTGGCCCGGGCTGTGCTGTAAAGTTTGCTGTTACCAGACCTGAAGGCGATGTTTCTCTCCCTCAGCAGGTGTTGGACCTCCCGGTTCATCCAGGGCTTCTGGTTAGGGAAGATGCAGATCCGTTTGTTCACTGTGATAGTGTCTATGCAATTCTTAATATAGCACAGCACACTATCTGTGAACAGCTCCAGGTCCTGCTGTTCAAAGACTTCCCAATTTGTTCTATCGAAGCAATCCTGCAGCTGCTGGGAAGCATCCTCCAGCCATATGGCAACAGTCCTAGAGATGATGGGAGCAGTTTTCCTGAGGGGGGCGTATGCAGGAATTAATAGCATGGACAGATGGTCAGACTGGCCCAGATGTGGTAATGGTCTAGCCCTATAGCCCAGTTTGATGTTTGAATAGACCTTGTCCAGAGTGTTCACTCCCCTAGTAGCACACTTGACATGCTGATGGAATTTAGGGGGTGCTGCCTTTAAGTCTGCATGATTGAAATCCCTCGCTATAACTTGCACGGCGTCAGGGTAAATACTCTGTGTATGGCTAATGCTAGCATGTAGCAATCCGATAGCTAAGTTAGCATTAGCATCCAGTGGAATGTACACAGCCGTTGCCAAAACTACAGTAAACTCCCTCAGGAGATAAATAGGTCTGCACTTAACAGTCAGATACTCTATGTCCGGTGAGCAGTGACTTTCCATGATCACTGAGTTAGTACACCAGCTGTTATTAACATACACACAGAGCCCTCCTCCTCTGCTTTTACCGGAATCTGCTGTTCGGTCATAGCGCTGTGTAGAGTACCCCGCTAGCTCGATAGCCAAGTCTGGGATAGATGGTTGAAGCCAGGTCTCGGTGATAAGAAGAATGCATGCATCCCTGGCACAGTTGTTTACCTTAATCTGTAACCTTAGTTCCTCCGTCTTGTTCACGAGAGATCTGGCATTTGAGAGGAAAAGGCTGGGAAGCGGTGGTTTGAATGGCTGTTCCCGTAGCCTTACTAGCACGCCGGCCCTACAGCCCCGCTTCTGCTTCCTCTCCCTCCGCCGCCTGCGCCTACTCCCCACTGGGATGGTAATCCACGGAGAGCTGGGACTCCTCGCTATTTCCACCGGGATCTTGTGTAAGCGGAGAAACTCACTTGTTACTTTCCCCTCGTAGCATATTCCGATCTTCAGAATATCATGCCGGCTATAGGTGATATTCGCTCGGCAAAATGTGCACAAAACAAACACGTAAAACAAAAAAACACACATCCAAATACCGCTCCGACTGGTGAACCATTTAGCCGCTGCAACTATGTGCGCTGCCATTGCAATCTGCCCCTACTGGGCAATAGGGCTAACCATAGCCCTATTGAGATTTTTAGCAGAAGAAGGTCACAAAGTCAACAAGGAAAAATTACAGTTGTGGAAAGAAGAAGTTAAATATTTAGGCCACATTTTGTCAGCAGAGGGCAGACATGTTGACCCAGCTCGTAAACAAGCTATTTTGTCAGCACCAAAGCCCCTAACAAAAAGGGATATGATATCATTTTTGAGCCCCTTAAATTATTGTCGTTCTTGGATTGCAAATTATTCCTTTGAGGTGCAACCCTTGTCTGATCTCATCTACAAAAGGCCCATGGCTCAGGTGGACAAAATTGAGTGGACACCTGAGGCAGAAGAGGCATTTGTTAAAATGAAAAAAACTTTAGGTCAGCACTGATGTCCTGGCACTCCCCAGTTGCAAGAAGCCATTCGTACAAATGGCTGATTATAGAGAGGGGCACATGACGTCAGTGCTTCTCCAACCAAGTGACACAAAAATGCATCCAGTAGCATACTATTGCACAAGGCTTGACCCTGTCGTGAGAGCTCTGCCTCCATGTGTGCAGGCCGTAATAGCCACATCGATGGCAGTGCAGGCCTCAGCAGGGCTTGTTCTTTTTCACCCCTTGACCCTGAAGGCCACACATGCAATATCTGTCATTTTGCCACAAAGCAAAATATCAGTCCCCTCACCATCCAGACTCCTTGCATGCATAACAGTGCTATTATCACAGCCTCATTCAACCATTGAATGCTGCACAGTAACAAATCCAGTGAGCTTTTTGCCAATCTCAACAGAAGGTGAACCTCATGATTGCTTGGCAGAAATTGAGAGTGAAACGTTTCCGCATCCCGATTTGCAGGACACATCTTTGGAGAAGTGTGATCTCACACTGTTTGTTGACGGCTCCTCCAAACGTGACTGTACTGGTTCAAACTTATCTGGCGTTGCAGTTGTCACCCATGATACTGTTTTAAAAGCACAAAAACTCCCATCACATTACTCTGCACAGGCAGCAGAATTAGTTGTACTAACTGAAGCTTGCAAATTAGGCCAAGGGAAAGCACTCTTCCGGCGCCACACGAGTAGGCTGCCTTTTGCAACAGCGTCTTTTTATCTTCCTTCTTCTTTCTGATCCGGTGATAACTTTCTAATCCGGCACACCTTTCACTCTATATATATCACGGACACACAGATTGCCCTAAAGGTCTCCCGAGTCAGCAGACGAAGCCTCTGTTTACAGCAGGAGACGATACAGCAGGGAAGAGCTAGCTAGCACTCAACCACCACCCGGTGCTAACGGAGAAACTCGACATACCGGGGAACTGAAGCGAAAACGACGTGGGTGCCGGGCTGGAGTTTAGGCGGCGTGCAAGAAATATAAGACAGAATAATAAAGAGCGATGGCAAGAACCAAGCAGACCGCCCGTAAATCTACTGGAGGAAAAAGCCCCCAGGAAGCAGCTGGCCACCAAGGCTGCTTGGAAAAGTGCTCCGGCCACCGGCGGAGTGAAGAAGCCTCACCATTACAGGCCCGGTACCGTGGCTCTGAGAGAGATCCGTCGCTACCAGAAATCCACGGAGCTGCTCATCCGTAAGCTGCCCTTCCAGCGCCTGGTGAGGGAGATCGCTCAGGACTTCAAGACCGACCTGCGCTTCCAGAGCTCCACCGTCATGGCTCTGCAGGAGGCCAGCGAGGCCTACCTGGTGGGTCTCCTCGTGAACACCAACCTGTGCGCCATCCATGCCAAGAGGGTCACCATCATGCCCAAAGACATCCAGCTGGCCCGCCCCATCCGCGGAGAGAGAGCTTAGACTTTCTGCTGCACATCCACTAACCACAATGCTCCGCACTGTGTGTCTATATATATATATATATATATATATATATATATATATATATATATATATATATATATATATTTATATTAATATGTACATATGTATACTAGCTGCTCTTGTTTTTTCTTGCCTTCTGATTGTTGCTCTGAGTGTTGCTATCCCTATGCTGTTGCAATCCTGGAATTTCCCCATTGTGGGACTAATAAAGGCTAATCTTATCTTACTCACAGTGTATACTGATAGTCAGTATGCATTCTCTGCCATCGATCACTTTGCAAAACAGTGGATGAAAAGAGGCATGATTACATCAACGGGAAGCCAATCCAGCACAAAGACCTCACTTTGAAACTGCTAGACAGTGAATAACTTCCATCTAAATTAGCCATATGCAAATGTGCAGCACACACCAGTGGCACAGATCCAGTTTCTAAAGGTCATAACTTTGCAGATTAAACAGCTAAGACCGCTGCACTCAGGCTTACTGCAAAACACACACCACTAGGTTCCATTTTGACACTGACAGACAATTTATCGCATGAAATTCTCACTGAGGCCCAAAAAACAGCACCACAAGTTGAAATTTACAGATGAATCCAAAAGGGAGTGATTTTTGATAACACTTCCAATCTTTACAAATGCAGCAAAACAAACCAATTTTACCATGCAAACAGTTCCACCAGGCCTTCACTTTGATACATGGGGTCTCCCATGTATCAAAGGGGGTATGGTTTCTACGCTAAATAAATCTTTCACTGCTTATGGGTTTAGCCAGTTTGATACTCAGTTTAGTAAGAAATGCCTAATTTGTGCAGAAAACAATACTCAAGGGAACTTAAGACCTGAAAAAGGCACCTTTCCAGCATCTACTTATCAATTTCAAAACGATTTCATTGAGTTAAATAAGTGTGAAGGCAAAAAATATTTTTTGGTTATTTGTGACATGTTTTCCAAATGGACAGAAGCCTTCCCTTGCACTCACCCAAATGCTGCTACAGTGGCAAAGAAGCTGTTAGCAGAAATTGTGCCTAGATTTGGAATACCTGAAAAGGTCTATTCAGATAATGGAGCACAATTTGTAAATCAGATTATATCACACTTAGGTACAGCACTCAACAATAACCTAAAAAAAAAAACATTCAGTTTACCATCAGCAATCTGCAGGATTGGTGGAGTGCACAAACAGAACCTTTAAAAAAAAGGCTTAGAAAAACAATGGCAGAAACAGGACAAAATTGGATATACTGCCTCCCCCTAGTTTTGTTTTACATGAGGATAGTTCCCACCAAAGGGGATTATTCCCATTTGAAATAATGTATGGCAAACCCTACTCCTCCCACCATTAAGGCCATTTAATCCAGGAAATGAGGAGGTGTGCTTAGCTGATTACATGCGAAGAACGTTGACTGACAGCGATATTATCCAAGCTACTCTTCCCAGGAGGGACCACAGGGAAGCACCCATCTTGGCCAAGCCGGGGGATCTGGTCCTTATCAAATTCATCAAAAAGAAAAACTGGGCCAATGCTCCTTGGCAAGGACCGCACAAAGTCACCCTGGCAACACCAACAGCCATGAAAGTCGAAGGATGTGACTCTTGGGTGCATTTAACACATTGCAAACTTTACCCCGTACAAAACCCCCAGCAACAAACTAGTTAGTTCCCATTCCATCAGTGAGACTGTTTATCCCCATTCCCGCAGTGAGACTGTTTCTATTTTAATCCCCATTGCAAACTTTGAAAAAGAACTCTGAGACAAAAAAACGAAACAAAACAAAACAAGGGGATCCTCAAAAAGTGACTACTTAATTGTTTAACATTTTGTTTGTTTGTGTTTAACTTTTTGTTTGCTTGTTTGTTTATCATGGAGAGCCAAGATGCCAGAGAGAGAAGGCTGGCAACTGAAGGATGTGAATGGTACACTTGTTTTTTTATCATCATCATCATCATCATCCTTGTAACACTTTTATTTTGGTTATTTTTAGGCACACCATGACCTATCTGTTGTAGAGCTAGATGCATTACACACACACACACACACACACACACACGCACACACGCACACACACACACACACACACACACACACCATGACTGGTTGGAAGGTCCAGGTCATCAGGATCATGTTTATGCTGGTAATGTGTGGTGGAAGTATGCTAATTGCACAGCCAAATCAGCTAATCGTTCAAATTGTTATGTGTGCTCCTTACTCCCACTATCAGCTGGTCAAATATCTGTCACTGCTAAACTATGGAACAATCACAAGCTATTTGTTTCTTACAAGAGGCTATATACAGAAATAGCACAGCAAGCATTACTTTGAATCACAACTGTCACATTGCTTATCACTCCACTGACTGGAAACACAATGACACCCCTTACTCGGTGAAGGCAAGGTTAATCTCATCGGGGAATTTCTCCTATTGTCTAAAGGGGAATGGTAACGTCTCTTTGGGCAGCTTACCACTTTCTAAGTGTGAAACAGTGAATAGTGCATCTCGCCCCTGTACTGCTACCTGCTGGACCAACGAAGTGGGCAAACGTTGTCCTGAAGATCCTCTTTGTCAGTTTGGAACTGTCACTCTGCAAGAGCTCTGTAGTGCTGCCATTTGCAATTGCTACAAATATGGCACACACATAGTGACAGGGGGATGGTGGTTATGTGGCCATTGGCCGTACTCACACCTGCCCATGAAGTGGGGAGGGGTGTGTGCACCCGTAGTTGTGACTGACAATCCCATCATTTTGTCGGCAGGATAGGTGGGCAGGGTGAAGAGAGATGCCTCCTTTGCACATCTGGGGTACAGATGTGCCGGAGGAATTTAAGTTAGAAACCACAGGGCAGAAGGTCCTTCATTCACTGTTTCCTTGGGTGGGAGTGGCTAAGAACACCTTGTGGATTGAAACAACTAATTATAGACTACAATCATTTGTGAATTTTTCCTTATCTGCTTTTTTCTGGTATAAATGAGGAACTAACGGCTCTTAGATTTATGCTGACCCAAAAAATGGTTCTTGATCAATTAACTGACGCACGTGGGGGTGTGTGTGCAATTGTAGGTGATTATTGTTGTACTTTTATCCCTGAAAATGATGCAGATGGTCATGTGATTGCCTCAGCCATACGCAACCTCACTGCCTTACAGGTTCCTGCGGCCAAGGACAATGTTACTGACGGACAGACCTGGTTAAGTTGGTTATTCTCTTCATGGAGAAGTCTCATCATGAACCTGTTGGTGATTTTTGTAGTGATATTTGTGGCTTTTTCCTGTGTCATTCCCTGTATCCGTAGTATGATGATGAGACTTGTTCATGTTAATTTAGTGATGTACCATGATGCAACTACTGGGGATGGTGGGGATGATGAACAAACAGTGTGAGCTTAAGGCATCTCTCCATGACCCAAGTACAGAGTAAAAGTATGACTGACATGCAGAAAACCGAAAGGAGGTGAAGTTGAAATGTACTACTTGTAAATACATTTATGAAATTTGAAACACTACTTTTGTTACTTTTAATTTTATTTGGCTTTATTTTGTTTTTGTATTACTCTTTGTTTTTACATTGCATCATTACACTTTATTCTTATGATTATTGTTTTGTTTTCTATTGTTTTGTTTTATCTCTTAAGGTACCATATAAAATAGCAACGAGCCCAAAATGCATGAATGTCCAAATACAGTCACACTGGCAAAGGGAAAGACACCCGGCTACAAACTGAGTTGGTTCAACAGGAATGCCTAACGCGCTCCAGTTAAGCAGGAGTGGAGAAAAAGGCACAAGGAAAGACTTACTATGGTGTCGGAGCGGAAAGGCTCTGAGGGAACAACACGATTCAGTCCGAGGGAAAACCAACAGAAGCGAGTCTGGATGTCCAAGATTAACATTGCTAAACTGCCACACCAGCTGGTCACATTCTACCCTATAAATACACAAACCCAGAATGAGGGAAAATGGACACAGCTGTGTGGCCACTCGGTGTGTGACTGATTGAACAATGTGTGTGTGCGTGCGAGAGTGTGAATGAGAGTGTGTGTGTATGTGTGTGTGCATGCTTGAGTGTGTGTGCGTGTGTGAGTGTGTATGTGGTGAACCATACCGCTGGTGGATGCCTGGTGAGGAGGAGGCATGGCTGTGGGACTGATGGAGAGCAAGGCTCAATCCATCAGCTGGAATTAATAATCAATAATTAAACCCAACAGCCACAAGTCATGCTCGGGGTGATGACCCCGAACATGACAATGCCCCCTCATCAAGGGATGGAATCAGACACCCACCGTACCATCAAAGCAAAGAATGAACCCCCACCACCCCCACCCAAATGACCAACACACCAAACCAGGGCAGGAGGTGGGGGGAAACAGTTTAGGAGGGATCAGTCAAAGATGGTTAACACCACAAAGCAACACAATGGCAACACACTCCCCAACCCCAAAACTAAACTAACCCACCCCACCCCCAAAAGTCCCACAGTTCAGGGGGCCGAAAAGAGTCCAAGGCCCAGCAGGTTGCCATAAGTTCAGGGGGCCGGCCAAAATCCCAGGGCCAGCGGGCAGCCTGCAGAGCAGTGTCCGGCAGCCTGCCAAGGCACATGGGCCACCCGTCGAGGGAACCCTGTTTTTCGGGCAGCCTGCTCACACGAGTAGGCCACCAGGACCAGAAGGGCAAATGAGGCAGTGGCCTGCCCACTGGAAGACAAAGAGGTGGGTGGTCGGGCATGAGGAACCCCTGCGGTCGCTGGTGGCGGAAGGGAAAGGACCCCAACGGTGCCCAGCAGAAGGAGGAGGAACACCCACAGGGCCTCCAAAAGGGAACGGAAGACCCCGGCGTCCCCAGACTGTCCTGTGGCATCCCTGGTGGTCCCGACGAAGGACAGGGACTTAGTAGCACCCACGGTGGACCCGGGCTGGGCCACGGCTGCTTTCGCGGTGGTCCCAACCTGGGACAATGTTGCACCCACGGTGGACCCTGACCAAGCCATGGTTGCACCCTCGATGGAGTCCAGCTGGACCCCTGCTGCACCTGCAGTGGGACCCGGCTGGGCCAATGCTGACCCCAACGGCATCTTGGCCATGGGCCAGCCGACCCGTATGAGCACCCAAGCGAGGAGGTGGTTGATCACTGGCACCCTGGACTGGGACTGGGTGCCCCCAACAACCACTTTTTCGGGAACCTCGGTGGCCTCTGGTTGCAAACCTGGATCCACAGACTCATCCGACGATGGAAGACCCTCTCCGACGACTCTGGAAATGGACTCAGAAAGAGAGGGGGAAGGGTCAGAGTCATTGGCAGTGGCAGAGCCCGGCGAGGTGAGCTTAGGTGCAGCGTTTGGCTGCAGCTGGCTCTCCTCACCTAAAGCTAGACAACAATGCTCAATTATGGAAAGGAGAAAGACAAAAGAGAGCACTTGCCTTAGCTCAAGCTCTACCGCCGTCCAGGACTTCGTGGAGCTGGGCGATGTCTCCTCAGGGTCAGCCTCTAAGGGGTTCCGCTTCTTGGGCGCTGACTCTGCTATGGTGGCCTCCACAGCAGGTGTGATGGTCACTGCAGTCTTAACTCTCCCAGCTGTCATGATCCACGCTGGTGACTCCTCCAGCATGGCGGCTGGGACCTGGTTCACTGTGGCTGAGGGGGGACACCCCCACCGGACCTCTGGCTTCTCCTGATCCTGGCTGCTCGGCTCCAGCAGGCAGACAAAGGGGAGAGGAGAGAGGGCTGGTGAACAGTTTTTAACAGTAGCAGGTGGGGAGAACTCAGGGGACTGCTTTCCCTGAGCCTCCCTACAGGGGATCAGGCAGGACATTTCATTGTTAATACGAGTCAAATGAAAATGTACTTGCCTGTTCTCTCGGTTTATGGTGTAAATTGCAGCTGCTGCTGTTTGGGCGTCTTCACCCGTCCGTCCTGGAGGGGCGGTGTTTGGCTCTTTGGAAGAGGGTCTGGGAGCCGCCCCCCTAGCCACAGAAAAGGGAGACCCCAGTGAAGAAAGCAAGTGCCCCACTGCCGCCTGCGAACAACCCGAGGAAGAAGACCTCGCAGCGGATACAGAGGGAGATCCTGCAGACGGGACTGCTCGGGACTGATGATCCGCTGTGGAGGTGACTGAGCTTGGTGTGGAAGCAGTTGGCGGGGCTGGATTGTTCCTCCGGGATTCCGGGTGCCGCCGATGTTGCCAACCTGGTGGACGCCATCTTGGAACAAGCGATGGAGGAGAGGAGAAGATGTCCGCCGGCAGAGGAAAGCGTTTCTGTTGGGGCTTCTTCGGACATTTCCCTCCTTTGCCACCATTCTTGTGTTGAAGCGCAGCTGTCAGACAGAGCCTCTCCCGACCCTCAGCGTGCTCCTGGAGCTGAGGGCACCGACGAGCTGCAGCTTCAGCGAGTCCCAGAAGCCATGACACGTCTCTCGGGGTGGAATATAGGTGCGTCGTGGAGATCAGGCCGTCCACCTCCATGAGTGTGCGGCAGCATTCCCACCCGAGACGCATTGGATAGCCGCGTCCTCCAGCTGTATCCATCCTGGACTTCAAACCAGGTAAGGGCAATACACAAAAATGAGTAACACGTTACTTACTGCTTGGGCTCCTTTTTGGTGTCAACTTACTGTCATGTTCACTGCGCAAACTGCGCAGCAAACATATAAAATAGCAACGAGCCCAAAATGCAGCGTAAGTAACGTGTTTATTTACAATGGATGAATGGGTTGAATGTCCAAATACAATCACACTGGCAAAGGGGAAGACACCTGGCTACAAACTTAGTTGGTTCAACAGGAATGCCTAACGCGCTCCAGTTAAGCAGGAGCGGAGAAAAAGGTACAAGGAAAGACTTACTACGGTGTCGGAGCGGAAAGGCTCTGAGGGAACAACACGATTCAGTCTGAGGGAAAACCAACAGAAGGGAGTCTGGATGTCCAAGGCTAACATTGCTAAGTTGCCACACCAGCTGGTCACATTCTACCCTATAAATACACAAACCCAGAATGAGGGGAAAATGGACACAGCTGTGTGGCCACCCGGTGCGTGACTGATTGAACAATGTGTGTGTGCGTGCGAGAGTGTGAATGAGAGTGTGTGTGTCTGTGTGCGTGCGTGCGTGAGTGTGTGTGCGTGTATGAGTGTGTGAGTGTGTATGTGGTGAACCATACCGCTGGTGGATGCCTGGTGAGGAGGAGGCATGGCTGTGGGACTGATGGAGAACAAGGCTCAATCCATCAGCTGGAATTAATAATCAATAATTAAACCCAACAGCCACAAGTCATGCTCGGGGTGACGACCCCGAACATGACAACTTTTAAGTTTGCTTTTATAAGCTGCAAAGACACATACCTATAACACAGATATATCTTTATTATATCCTCTTAATATCTTTTTGTTATAATTTTGCTTTCACTGTTTGCTATCATTAATGCTTTTCTTTATTGATCAATGACTTTATTGTTTCATTGTTTCATTTTCCTCCTAAAGGACTGAAACATTTAGCTGGTGACTGGGGCAGAAAGGCCGATGGCGGACTTCCCCCGTCGTTAACTAATTAGGATCTGCTGCATACAAATGCATAGGAGCTTAGCCTAGCTGCTAGACGGGGTTTTAGATACCATAAACTGTTCTTTTCTGATGCCTTGCATGGCATCGGTGGGGGGGGGGGGGGGTGAAAGAATAATTCCATGTTTGTCTTACATTGTCTTATATTGTCTTACATTGGCCTCTGTTTGTCTCAAGAGTAAGTGTGAAAGTGCTAAACATGCTGATGCAGCTGTACTGTGTTATCACCTTGTTTTAGTGCACTTGCACTGTTCCTGTGTGACTGATGTTGAGTGTGTGTGTGTTGGTTCCTGAGAAAGAGATAATCTGTACACCAAGTTTTGACCAGATGTACTGGACCAATCACTATGGACATTTTCTCCTCCGCCTCCACCTCTCGGATAAAGGAAATCTTAAAAGACTGAGTGATGTGTGTTTGAGTCAGAATGATGCGCAAATAGGCTCTGAGATGCTTTATGTATTGTTCTCCACTAGCCAGTGTGATTAAATTTGCTGAAACTCTGAACCTGCCTGGTTTTTTGACTGAAAGTCTTCAAAGATTTCTCTAACAGAAACAATACAGGATGTGTTTAAATAAACCAAAGATAAAATAACAGGGATTTGGACTAAAAAAATACAGTGCCATACAAATATAGAAAAAGACAAAGTGAGAGAGCACAGCGGGGTGCCCCTGTGCTCAGATCGTGACAAAAAATTAGTTTAACCCCTTGCACTCTGGTCAATTTCCCTAAAAACAACAAAAAATAAAGTACCCAAAGTAAATCAAAAGCTGTTCTTCAACCCTTTGCAGCATCTTCATGGGGTTGGTCTCATTTAAAAGAAAACACTTTGAATTTTTTTGCAAAACAGTCATAATCTCTCTAAGTGCTCCTGCCACTGAGTAACAGTCATCTAAACATACTGAACTTGAAGAAAATAAATTTCGCCTGGGTGTTTTTTTGGATACAAATGCTTGCAAATAACACAGCTTCAGATACTGGCTGGAAAATGAAACAGAAATGTAGAACCAAGTGTTATCCAGCTGAGGTCAAAATTTTGTAACAATACTACAAAAAATGAATATATTGCAAAGCTTTTTTCTTAGGTTGTTCCCAGGCGTTTTTGAACTGTGCCAAATTGTGCCAAATGGCACAGTTTGGAAAAACGTCTGTAACTTTTGAATGATTCAATATAGAAGCTTCATCTTGGGCTCTAATGAAAGGTGAAGGGCTGTGGGTGTGTGTGTGTGTGTGGGGGGGGGGTTGTTTATTCATGAATGAATGAATGAATGAACAAACAAGCCCCCACACACAAAGAAACATGCCACGTAAAAAATATGTGGCTTTTTTTTACAAGAAAAAATAACCTACAGTGCACTAAAAATTATAATAAAATATCTGTAATGTAGAAGATAACAACTCCTCCCCCCCCCCCCCCCCGCTACAGAGGCCGGGCATCGCCCATCGCTACATGACGGAAAGCGGTGACGGTGCAATCCGCTACAGAAGAGTAGCGGGGGGGGGGGGGGCATTCACAACATGACGGGGGGGGGCCGTCATGTTAACGCACAGTTGTACGATAACGATAACACACAGTTGTAATTTACCGATCGGTCAAAAGTCATTTGGATTACAATTTTCAGGGATAAAGAATAATTTAGCTTATAACACTTAACCTGTCCACAACAGCAAAGTCGCTGGCGAACTTCTCTTCCTCATTGTCAGACGAACATGACGCTGGTCCGCTTGTTACGGACTCGTGGTTCTGGTCACACGACCCGGTCAAACCATAATTCCATTATTGCGGTTTTGCGCTTCCATGATTGCGGTTTTGGCGAACGATTTTTCAAAACAAATAAGATAAGCCTTTATTAGTCCCACAATGGGGAAATTCCAGGATTGCAACAGCACAGGGATAGCAACACTCAGAGCAACAATCAGAAGGCAAGAAAAAACAAGAACAGCTAGTATACATATGTATATATTACTATTAAAAAAATAAAAATAAAATATATACTGTATATATATATATGTGTGTGTGTGTGTGTGTGTGTGTGTGTGTGTGTGTATATATATATATATATATATATATATATATACTGTATATATATATATATAGACAGTGCGGAGCATTGTGGTTGGTGAATGTGCAGCAGAAAGTCTAAGCTCTCTCTCCGCGGATGCGGCGGGCCAGCTGGATGTCTTTGGGCATGATGGTGACCCTCTTGGCGTAGTAAGAAAAAAAGACTGGCAAATGCCTGTGTGTCACCCAGCCTTACACAAAACAGCTTTCGAACGTCTGTGCTTCAATTGGCTGGCTGTATTCGCAGCCGTTGGTAGGCGGGTCCTTCTTGCTAGGTTTTCAGTCATTGGTTCTTCAAGGTTTCAGAAACCCAATTCAAGGCTCTATTAGTCGAATGAGAGGTCAGTCACATCTAAACCAGTCAAAGCACTCCTTTGGCTTTCTGTTCGCGGCTGTGTCTGTAGTGGAAGAACGGAAATGCAGCTTTTTTTTTCAGTGCGCTCTAGGACGCAGTGCCCTCGTGCGCTCTAGGACGCAGAGACGTGTCCGCCTGCGGTACACCGGAGTGCAAGAGGTTAACATGGGACATTTTAGCATTAATAAGCTGTTTTCTTAAAAACATTTCTCACACAACATATGTCAAGTATTCAGGGACCACACAGTATGTTCATCAAAGATATAAACCAGGGCCCGTGTGCTCAAACATTCTGAAAATGCTCTCTGACAGCTCCTAGTTTAATTTACAAATTCCTATCAAAGGCACACATCCCACAAATGTGGTTGTTGGCAGTGTTATGAATGAAAATTGGACTAATTAACTCTTTAAAGTTTTAAAGGTCAAAATGTAAAACAAGAAACACTGACAGTGTGTAACAGATAGTGGCTCCAGTTTGTGACAGTAAAGGTCGGATTATCCTACGGCCACAAATCAGTCCACACCTACAAGCCTTCAAGTTTTCAGCTGGTCCCATAGAAACACGCAAATTCAAATGTTAAACGAAATGTGGGGCAACATTTGTATTTGAGGAAGTGTCTTAATCCTCCCAGGCCTCCTCTCCTAAATTCCACATTTGATTATTTAGATAAATACTCCATAAGCCATGTTGAGCTGTGTGATATGCGTTGGTCAAAATAAAAAAAAAAAAAGAATCCAGGGCCTGTATGCTCAAACATTGTGAACATCCTCTTGGAGAGCTTCTGTTTATGCTTGAAAATTCATATTAAGGAGTCCTAGCTTAAACATGATTTTGGAGCACTCTTAGAGCAACTCTAAACAAAGATCCAAAGCTTTTATCTTAGTGGGGAGGCATAGCTGCCCTGTTACTAGGTACAGTATAAGGCTGTCCTTTGAGAGCTTGGATTTGTCAATGGGAGGAGGGGCGGCAGAAGTTAAAGCTTATGCTGGACAAAAATTGCACAAATGTTATCTCAAACTCAAATATCACAGCAACCAAACCTTGGAAATACTGTATGTTCAACAGGAACACGGTAAACACACAGTCTAACTAAGGAGATAAGGCTTATTTTTCAGCATTTAACATGTCCTTTCAGCCGCAAGGGCTGCTGGGAAATGGGAAGCTGAATGAGCCCTGCCCTCACCGGACACCCATTTACCATTCACTGCAACAGTTTTTACCTTTGAAGAGAGAGTGGGACTGCGACAGGCTGATTTTGGGCACACTACGCCCCCACACCCTGTGCACAGGCCCGAGACTCTCACCTGCCTTTGTCATCTTGAACAATCTATTGCTAAAACTAGACCGTTGAGAAGTTATAGCTTATTGGGACATGCAGGATTTTAACAAAAAGAAAATAGTCCACTTTTTTTTTTGATTGCAGAATTAATCCTTCAAACTAATAAGTTTTCTTTTTAAACACACACCTGCTTTTATTCAGCAGACAATTGGCTTGTCCTCAGCTCATCTCTGGATCCATTCACAGGTGTGTATGTTTGCCAAAAACTCTGCTGTCTCGGATCTTCCTGCAGCAGAGAGTGTGAATAAGGCTACAGTCACATTCCAGCAGGACTTGGAACCTGCCCACACTGCCACAAGTACCAAAGCCTGGTTTAATGACCATGGTATCACTGTGCTCGACTGGCCAGCAAACCTAAATTTCACAGAGAATCTATGGAGTATTGTCAAGAGGAAGATAAGAGACACCAGACCCAACAATGCAGATGAACTGAAGGCCGCTATCAAAGCAACCTGGACCTCCATAACATCTCAGCAGTAGCACAGGCTTATCACCTCAATGACATGCTGCACTGATGCAGTAATTCAGGCAAAAGGAGCCGCAACCAAGTACAGTGTGTACATGGATATACTCTTCCACAGGCCAACATTTCTATTTAAATATATATATATATATATATATACTGTATATATATAATTTTTAAAAAAAAATAATTCTATGTAATATTCAATTTTTTTTAGAAAATGAATTTAGGATTTTCATGAGCTGTAAGCCATAATCATTAAATTAAAAGAAATTAACACCTGAAATATATCATTCTGTGTTTAATGAATCTATGAGTTTCATTTTTTTGAACTGAATTACTGAGACAAATCAACTTTTCAAAAACATTCTTATTTATTAAGATGGACCTGTATACAGTATATCCTCTGACATGTGAGCGCATAATGATGATTGACTAAATTGTGGCTATTTAATCAAAGTGTTTTGGTGAATAGACATGAGTAGGCCTGTAGCAATAACAGCTAAAATGATTAATCATACGATCAGAAAAAAAATGACTAAGATAAGTTTTCTGGCCATGATAAGTCACAATTTACGTATGTGTTCAACCTTTTTACATAATCCACCAACACTAAAGCTGGATTCATGCTGCACCTCTGTTGTTTGTGTACGTGTAACCAGACACCTCGTGTGACAAAATTTACATCATCGTCTCCACTCCGCTAGTGTCCGCAGTGCTCGACCATGGACGACCACGTGCAGTGCAAATTTTGTGACCACACCGCCTGCACACGACCTGAACGCGTTGAAAAGTGCATGCGCAAGACTGAACGTCCCATTCACGAGTTGGCGATATCGGCACAGCAAACCACGACAAAGAAGATGAAGAAGACAACGAGGAAGCGGAAGACGAGAATAAACATACATGAATCATACATAAATACTTCAGCAGCAGCAGCAGCAGCAGCAGCATCTTTGTGAAAAAGGAGTGAAAACCGGGAAGTCAAGCAGCAGAAAGCAAGCAACATTTCTTTGTTGGTGAAAATCCTGGCACGTCAGCACATTGGCGCTACCTATTGGGCGGGAGTGAAACTACAAATGATGGTTGTGCGTATATGTCAACCGCTTGGCCTGGGTAGATGAAAAAAGTGGGCATGAACAGTGCCACGTGGGTGCCGGGCTTGTCCAGAGTGCATGCAGACCAAAGCGGACTAGAGGGGAAATGCAGCATGAATAAGGCTTAAGGCACCAGCTCTGCTTCTGTCCGCACACTCTCCATTCGAGGTGGGGCATATGCTCACAAATTGGGGACGGCCAGAAAGGTTGAAAGAGAGAGCTGGGATCTGCTCACAATATAAAGTTTGTCCCGACTGAGAAAATGAATTATCAGCCATCAAAATTTGTTATTGTTACAGACCTAGACATGAGTACAAGTTCAAAACATACTCTGGATCTTTCAAGCCCCGGAAAAAATTGGGTTACTTTTTTTTTTTTTTCACTTTTTCACACAGGGCCATGTAGGTTTGAATTTTTTTCCCCTTAATAATAAACACCTTCATTTAAAAACTGCATTTTATATTTACTTGTGTTATCTTTGTCTAATATTTAAATTTGTTTGATGATCTGAAACATTTAAGTGTGACAAACATACAAAACAATGAGAAATCAGGAAGGGGGCAAACACTTTTTTACACCACTGTATATATTATTTTCCTTGAAACTAGCTCGTAGCATATCTGCCATATCCACTGATAAATTCAGACTAGATTATGGTGGACTGTTTGAAACAGCAATACCAAGGACGGTCAGTAGGTGGCAATAGTACTCCATCTCACTCTAATATGGTGCAAACATCTAGCATTTAGGATGCTGTTGCTATCATAACATTAAATTTATGAATAAGAGTATGTGAAACTCAGTCAAGTGAACTAATTCACTGGTGGAATAAGATTTGATGAGCAACCATTCAGGAAAGGGTATCTGGAAAAGGCCATTGAGTTACTATTTTTTAAGAGAAAAAAAAGTTTAAAATTTACAGGAAAAAATTTGCCATTCTTGAGAAAAAGGTTGCAAATTTATAGGAAAAAGTTGCAAATATTTGAAAAAAGTAATAAATTTACAAGAAAAAAAAATGCAAATTGAGGAGAAAAAAGGCACAAATTTACAGGGAAAAAGTTGCAAATTTTTGAGAAAAAGTCTCAAATTTACAAGTAAAAAGTTGCTAATTTTTGACAAAAAGTTTGCAGAATTACAGGAAAAAGTTGTACATATTGGAGAAAATAGTTTTAAGAAATTACAGGAAAAAATGCAAATGTACAGGTAAAAAAGCTGGTAATTTTTGAGAAAAAGGTTGCAAATTTATAGGAAAAAATGCAAATATTGGAGAATAAAGGTAAAAATTTACAAGAAACAAGTTGCAAATATTTGAGAAAAAAGTTGCAAATTTACAAGAAAAAAATTGAAAATCAAGGAGAAAATCGAGAAGAAAAAAAAATCAAATTTAAAGGAAAAAACTGCAAATTTTTGAGAAAAAGTTGCATATTTACAAGAAAAAAATGCAAATCGAGGAAAAAAGTCACAAATTTAGAGGAAAAAGGTTGCAAATTTTTGAGAAAATACTCAGAAATTTATAAGAAAAAATGCAAATTTCTGAAGAGAAAAAAGTCACAAATTTATAGGAAAAAGTTGCAAATATTGGAGAAAAAAGTAGAAAACGGAGAAAAAAGTTGCAAATTTACAGAAAAAAGTTATAATTTTTTGAAAAAAGGTTGCAAATGTTTGAGAAAAAAGTTGCAAATTTACTAGGTGGCACGTGAACACGTAGCAGCCTCTCCTCTCTCTTCGTGTTTTGTGCCATTTAGTGTTGTTTAAATTACGCCTAAGTGTACAGTATATTCATGTGTTTAATGTCTGTATATGCTGCTGCGCACAAGCTACAGTCACCACAGCCTCCTGGAGATAAGGAATATGTCCAAACATTACGTCCTGGATCAGAGCATTATAGAGGAACTCCGAGGCCTAGGTCTTCTCCATCAGACCTCCACACCCCCAGACTTGACTGCTGTGTCTCATCCCAAATGGAGATGCCGTAGACGGCATGAGTGGCGACAAAAGAGAGGTAAACATGGAGGTATCCGAATGAAGCTAACCACTAGCCCACACAGACTCCTGATTACTTCCCTCATTCTGGCCAGCGTATGCTCACTAGACAACAAAATACACTACATACTGCTCCTGAGAACTACGCAACATGATACGTGGAACTGCTGTGTTTTTATTTTTTCGGAAACGTGGTTGAATGACAATATATCGGACTCTGCCATTCATTTAGCAGGGCTAACATGCTCCCCTGGTGATAAGAGTGTTCAAAGAAGGAGGGGAAACCTGAGGCAGAGGCGTCTGTATTTACATCAGTGACGCTTGGTGCCGTGATGCAACTGTTGTACACAAACACTCTTCTCCATTGGTGGAGTTTATAATCATCAAGTGCCAACCCTTTTACATTCTGAGAGAATTTTTATCTGTCCTACTAGTTGCCATGTATGCCCGGCCCACTGCCATCAGCGAGAGAAGTAAAGCACTAAAAGAGCTCTACCAGGCCATCAGTGAGACACAAACAGCACATCCAAACGGATTCCTCATCACAGCAGGGGACTTCAACCATGCAGATTTAAAGGCCCTCCTACCAAACCTACAGCAACATGTAGACTTTCCAACAAGAGGAGACAATTTACTGGACTTGGTGTACACAACTCACAGGAACGCATACAAAGCCGCCCCTCTTCCCCACCTGGGTCTCTCTGATCATGTCACCATCTTGTTAACGCCGACATACAAACCCAGAGTGAAAACAATCAGTCCATCA
The DNA here is from genome assembly GCA_020510985.1 of Pholidichthys leucotaenia. Taxonomy (NCBI): domain Eukaryota; kingdom Metazoa; phylum Chordata; class Actinopteri; order Cichliformes; family Pholidichthyidae; genus Pholidichthys; species Pholidichthys leucotaenia. The sequence continues at coordinate 102,537,175 of CM035841.1, read as the reverse complement.
AAAAAGCAGGTACATGCGTGGCCAGAGGGGGCCTCTGATGCTCTGAAAGACTGCTTCAGCACTACAGACTGGGACACTTTCAAGCACGCAGCCACTCACAATGGACACACAAACATAGAGGAGTACACTGAGGTTGTTGTAGCATACATATGTAGCTAAATGCATTGATGATGTCACTCACTGCAAAACCATCACTGTTCATACCAACCAAAAGCCATGGATGACAGCAGAGGTCCACAGGTTCCTGAGGGCTGGAGACGCAGTCTTCAGGGCCGGCGACACTGCAGGACTAACAACAGCTAGGTTCAACCTGTCCTGTGGCATCAAGAAGGCAAAACGACAGTACAACTGGAAAATATATATATATTTTTTTTTTGTATACTTTATTGATCCCCAGAGGGGAAATTGAGGGTCATCCACCACCTGGATGGATGAAGCAGCCACGATACGGCGCTATCCCTTAACCATTCACACACACATTCACACCTAGGGCCACTTTAGAGTCTCCAGTTAACCTAACCTGCATATTTTTGGCATGTGGGAGGAAACCGGAGAAATCCCGGGGTAAACCCACACATACACGGGGAGAACATGCAAACTCCACACAGATCACTGTTGGTCGGGGGCTGGGATCGAACCCATGATCCCACGATCCCCACGATCCCCCGGCCAAGTGTAAACTGTGCTGCCGCAGTGCTAACTGGATTGGGTCTAAAAGACACATAGTTGGTTTAGAGGCTGACACTATTAGGGCTAGATCAGAATGATTAATACGAGAAAATATCCGGCCACTTCAGCAACACCAGAGATGCACGTTCCCTCTGGTGTGGCATACATACCCTCACCAACTACAAACCTCCACCTCAGACCTGTGCGAGTGACATCACACTGCTCAACAACCAAAACAACTTCTTCAGCCACTTTGAAGCACAAAACAGCACATCAGCACAGAAGACCATTCCTCCTCCAGATGAGCAGGCCATAAGTCTGGATCTGGCTAGCGTGAAGAGGACCCTCTGCAGTATCAATCCACGCAATTGCAGCTGGTCCAGACAACATATTGGGTCGTGTCCTGAAGAACTGTGCAAAGGAGCTCAAGAATGTCCTGGCCGACATCTTCAACATCTCCGTGACTCAAGCTGTTGTCCCCACATTTCAAAACTGCCACCATAATACCAGTCCAAAAGAAGCCCGTCCCATCAAGCTACAATGATTACCGGCCCGTAGCGCTGACCCCATTATAATGAAGTGCTTCAAGTGGCTAGTCATTCAGAACATCAAGTCCATCCTCCCTCCCTCCCTCCCTTCCTCCCACGACCCATCTCAATTTGCATACAGGTCAAACAGATCCACATATGATGCCATCTCTGCTGCTCTCCATCCAGCCTTCACCCACCTGGACTCAAAGAACTTTTACGTGCGAATGCTGCTTTTGGACTTTGGCTCAGCATTCAACACAATCATCCCCCACCACCTGATACAAAAACTCAGACACTTGGGACTCAAAACCTCTCTCTGTAACTGGGTGCTGGACTTTCTGACAGGGAGGCCACAGAACATGTGGGTTGGCAGCAACACCTCCAACGCCATCACCCTGAACACAGGGGCTCCACAAGGGTGTGTGCTTAGCCTGCCGCTCCTCACCCTGCTGACCCATGACTGTGTACCAGCCTACAACACCAACCACATCACCAAGTTTGCAGACACCACGGCGGTGGTGGGCCTCATCACCAACAATGAGGAGGCCTACTACAGAAATGAGGTGAGCCAACTGGGCCAGTGGTGTAAAGACAATCTCTTCCTTAATGTGGGAAAAACCAAGGAGATTATGGTTGACTTCAGGAGGGGACATACCCATCACCCCCCTTTGATCATCGATGGAGCAGCTGTGGAGAGGGTGAGCAGCACCAAGTACGTGGGGGTGTATGGGGGTGGACCTCTCCTGGTCCAACAATTCAATTCAATTCAATTCAATTTTATTTCTATAGCGCCAAATCACAACACAGGTCATCTCAAGGCACTCTACAGAAAAGAGTGGGTTTAGGCCACACTCTCAGTTTATAGAACCCAGCAGAGACCTCTAAGAGCAAGCACTGCAGCGACACAGGCGAGGAATAACTTCCCTTTAACGGGCAGAAACCTCGGGCGGAACCATAGCTCATAGAGGACGGCCATCCATCTCGACCAGCTGGGTTGAGTAGCTACCGGAGTGGTGGCTCAGTTGGTAGAGCATCCGCCCCACACCCGGGAGGCAGGGGTTCAAATCCCGGCTGGGTCATGCCGAAGACCATATAAAAGTGGAACTTCCTGCCGTCCAGCTTGGTGCTCAGCAATAATGGAACGGAGGAGGGAAATTTGTGGCGGCGCCTTGCATGGCAGCGGCCCTCTGATTCTGCACTTGGGGTGTGTGTGTGATTAACACAGTAGATAGGTAAAACACAATCTCGTTCTACTGTACATGATTGGTTGTACAGTTGAATGACAATAAGGGTGATTTAATTTAATTTACATTCAAAACAAACATACAAATACAACATTCAAAGCCAAACAGTCCAGTACCAAGCCTGGCCAGGCTGTACATGCGAGCAAAGGCCTGGCAGGGGCAACATTTCTAACTAAAGGCCTTATCAAAGAGAAAAGATTTCAACTTGCTCTTGAATAAAGATAGAGTGTCTGCCTCCTGAACTGAACTGGGAAGATGGTTCCACAGGAAGTGAAGCTGAAAGCTCTACCTCCCAATCTACTGTACTTCTAGATACCTCGGGGACCACTAGTAGTTTGGATTTTTGGGAGCGCAGAGCTCTGGTTGGATGATAGGGAACTAAGAGTTCTTGCAGGTAAGAAGGAGCCATACCATTAAGAGCTTTATAGGTTAAGAGCAATATCTTGAATTCAATTCTATATTTTACTTGGGAGCCAATGTAAAGAAGCTAAGACTGGAGTAATGTGATCTCTTCTCCCTGTTCTCATAATGATACTGTACGTGCAGCTGCATTCTGAATGAGTTGGAGAAACTTTATGGACTTATTTGGGCAATCTGATAAAAGTGAGTTACAATAGTCAAGTCTAGAGGTGATGAAGATGTGGACAAGTTTCTCTGCATCTTTATGAGACAGGATGGACCTAATTTTGGAAATATTATGCAGATGGAAGAAGGCGGTCTTAATGGTTTGCTGTATATGAGAGTTGAAAGACGCATCTTGGTCAAACACAACTCCAATATTCCTAACAGAAGACGTAGAAGCCAGTGCAATGTCATCTAGTGTTGTTATCTTGCTAAAAAGAGTACTTCTAGCATGTTTAGGGCCAAGAACAATGACTTCAGTTTTATCTGTATTCAGCAATAGAAAGTTGTAGTTCATCCAGGTTTTGATATCCTTAAGACACTTCTGGAGTAAACCCAAGTGGCTGGGATCATCTGGATTGATGGATAAATACAACTTGAGTGTTGTCAGCGTAACAATGAAAATGAATAGAATGCTTCCTCATAATGTGTCCCAAAGGCAGCATGTATAATGTAAACAATACTGGTCCAAGCACTGATCCCTGCGGAACTCCATAGCTAACTGTGGTCTGAGTAGAGGACTTGTTATGGACATGAACAAACTGGGAACAGTCTGATAAATAAGACTGGGACCATCTTAGCGTTGTTCCATTCAAGCCAATTTGCTGTTCAAGTCTCTAGCAGAATATGGTGGTCAATGGTATCAAAGGCAGTGCTGAGGTCCAATAAAATAAGGACAGAGACAAGTTCTTTGTCAAATTCCATAAGGATGTCATCAGTAACCTTCACTAAGGCTGTCTCTGTGCTGTGATGTTTCCTAAAACCTGACTGAAATTTCTCAAATATAGAATTTTTTCTAAAAAGGTGCATAGTTGATTGGCGACTGCTTTTTTGAGGATCTTGGAAAAGTAGGGGAGGTTAGATATTGGTCTATAATTGGCCAAAATCCCAGAATCAAGCGAAGGTTTTTTAAGTGAAGGTTTAAGTACTGCCACTTTAAATGACTGCGGTACATGTCCTGTCAATAGGGACATATTAATTATGTTCAAAAGAGATGGACTAATCAGAGATATCGATTCCTTCACTAGTCTAGTGGGGATTGGGTCTAAAAGACACATAGTTCGTTTAGAGGCTGACACTATTAGGGCTAGATCAGAATGATTAATTCGAGAAAATTTAGAAAAAGTGGAGTTCTGAGTCTGTGGGCACAGCAGTGTTAGGTAGAGGCTTGATATTTTTAGGGGGGCTTTTTTTGAATATTAATTTTATCATTAAAAAAATTCAAAAAGTCGTCAGCACTAAGAGTTGGAGGGATGTAGGGTTCTATGGCATTTTGGCTCTTGGTTAGCTGAGCCACAGTGTTAAAGAGAAATCTGTGGTTGTTTTTATTTTCTTCTATCAAGGATGAATAGTTCTGTCGCCTAGCACTATGGAGAGATTTCTTATAGGTGGTAAGGTTGGCATTCCAGGCTGAACAAGATTCTTCTGTCTTATTTGCATGCCAGTGCCTTTCACAGGATCTCACTTTCTGTTTTAACTTACGGGTGTGGGAGTTGTACCATGGAGCTAGTCTCCTATTTTTAATAGTTTTCCTTTTAAGAGGGGTTTTGAAGTCAAGGGTTGACTGTAGTGAGGCTGCAGTACTACCAACTAAAAGGTCTAATTCTAATGGATTCAAGAAGTCAGTGCTGTCTGCTATATTAAGAAATGGTAATAGAGTAAGTGCTGAAGGGACTAATTCTTTAAAGCAAGCCACAGCACTATCAGATAAGTATCTGGTAACTATATTTCTGCTTGATGCTGTGAAATCAGATACCACAAATTTGAACGTTATCAAATAGTGGTCAGTCAGTGTAGGATTTTGAGGGATGACAAGCAGCTCATCAATTTTTACACCACAGGCCAAGACCAGGTCAAGGGTGTGATTATAATGATGAGTTGGTTTACTAACACATTGAGAAAAACCAACAACACCACACCACTGGCCAAGAAGGCTCAAACTCACCTCTATTTCTTCCGCAAACTGAGGAGAGCACGAGTCCCACCCCCCATTATGTGCTCATTTTACCAGGGCAACATTAAGAGCATCCTCACCAGTTGCATCATGGTGTGGTATGGAAGCTGCACTGCCTCCTGCCTGAAGACACTACAATGCACAGTGAAAGCAGCCAGCAAGATCATCGGTGTCCCTCTGTCCCCCCTCTCGGACCTCTACCTCACCCGCCTCACCTGCAGAGCCATCAACATTGCAGGTGACACCTCCCACCCCTCACACTCCATCTTCAGCCCCCTGCCCTCGGGAAAAAGGTACCGGAGCCTCCGGGCCCACTCCACAAGGCTGCTAAACAACTTCGTTCATCAGGCCATCAGGACCATGAACTCTGTCCACCCCCTCCACACACCCCCTTCCCCGGCCCATAACGCACTTACCCGCACAATAACTACCTTAGCTGTTGGAACTGAAAGACTGGCACATCAACAGTAATACATTTGCTCCTGTATGTCTCTGCACCTTACTTCAACCATTTGCACAAATGCCATATCTGCTGCTGTCTGTCTGTTATTGCAATATTGATCATGTTCAGTCCAATCTATCACTGTCTGCACCTACACTACTGCATTGAACTTGAAACTACGAGTATTACTGCTCTACTTTTCTGTATTTTGGATTGTTGGGTCTCATCGTTTATCTTTATTTGCACAATGGGATGTCTGGGTCTATCTTTAGTCACCATTTGTACTACGGGTAGCATTACTGTATATAGACTGCTGTTGTTGTTTTTCCAGCCTTATTCCTTTTTTTATATTGCACACACACTGAAGAGAGAGAGAAACGCCATTTCAATTCTCCTGTATGTCCTGTACGTATAGTAGTACTGACCAATAAAATTTTTGAATCCTGTATCTCTTGAATCTCGAAATTTATGAGAAAAAAATTTGCAAATTGCGGAGAAGAAAGCTACAAATTTACAGGAAAAAGTTACAAATTTTTGAAAAAGTTTGCAATTTTTGAGGAAAAAGTTTCAAATATTTGAAAAAAGTAAAAAAAAATACAAGGATAAAGTTGCACTTTTTTTTTTTTTTTAGAAAAAAGTTGCAAATTTACAGGAAAAATGCAAATTGAGCAAAAAAAAAACACCTTGCAAATTTACAGGAAAAAAGTTGTAATTTTTTGAGAAAAAAAGCTGCAAATTTTTTGAGAAATAAGTTGCAAATTGTTTAAAGAAAAAAGTTACAATTTTACAAGGAAAAAAATTCAAATTGATAAGAAAAAATCTGCAGATTTATCCTCTTAAAATTCCAGTGTTCCGCTGGGGTGGACATGAAATTTTCTCCTGAAACTCAGTGAAGAAAGAGTTTAATTTTCTTTGCGTATGTTAAATTTAGGGAAGCCGGCTGGGCTGCTAAGGGGTTAACATATTGTAACATCGGGGCTGTGATAAGGCGTGGGGGATTCTTCTGGCATGCTTTGCACCTCGGGGGATTCAAAGACTGTTATTATTCTTGTGTTCTGAGCATTATCGTTGTACCATTATAACTGTGTTATAAGTCCGGTTGTGATAGTGTTGTTTTCCCTGTATGTGAGAGATTACGTTTCGGTGTCATCCTGAGTGAAGTGAGTGTCTATGTGAATGACCTCCCCTCTGTTCTGTGTAATTTGGGACTGATGAAATAAATACCTATTATGTCCCAAAACCTCTCTCATTACTGTGTGAACCCTTGAAACGTCACACTGGTGTCAGGAGTGGGATTCTGGAGAGATGGAAGCAAGGATCAAAGCAGAGATTCGGCAGCTCGAGCAGCTCATCACCCAGATGGATATGGAGACGGACAGCAGAGCAGACACACCAGCTCCCAGAGCTGCTTGCTGTGATGGATGGGAAAGTGGACCAGATGGAGCAAGTGTGCCCCGTTTTCTGCCTTTTTTAAGGCAGGACGGGGAGCGACAACAGGGCAACCCTGAGCCGGCAATTCCGCTCGACCAAGGGCAGTGATCGACAAGGAGGCGACTGTCCCACCGACCCGCCAACCGGCCAAGCTTCCTCGCTTTGGTGGCGAGACCTTGCTGGACAACTATGTGGTCCAGGTTGAAAAGGCTGCTGCTCTGAATGGCAGGACACCTGAAGCGACAGCTGTACAGGTCGCGCTCGCCCTGGAGGGCGGCGCTCTCTGGACGCTGTCTGATCTCCAGCCTGAAGAACGTCACAGCTGGCCAGTGCTACAAGGAGCACTCCGGAGGCGGTTTGGGAGGGCAACCCATGCTGATCATGCCCAGGAACAGCTGGCCAGCCGCTGGCAGGACAACTGGGAGAGCCTGGGAGCCTATGCAGTGGACGTACGGCTGCTGACACAGTATGGCTACCTGGAGAACCTCGCCCTACAGAACTTCATCCGAGGGCTCTGCCCGGCTCCAAGAACACATCCGGATTCATGCCGCGAGCAGCTGGGAGACGGCTGTGGAGAAAGCGGAGCGGGTGGGGCCGATGATGGATTGTGCAGCTGACGTGTCATCACCAAGGCAGAGGACTTTCCAGGCCACAGCTGAGAGCAAGGATGAGAAGGAAGTGCACCAGACCACAGCTGTGCGGCCAGCGAGAGTATGACGATGGCGGGGCGAGGAGGGATGCTTCCTCTGCGGGGAACCAGGACACATCGCACGTTACTGCCCTGCACTCACCCCATGACAACCAGCCTCCTCACCAATCCTAGAGCGAGGAGGCACAGACAGGGACCTGCCACCTCTCAGAGAGATTTTCCCCGATGGACGGCTTGGCCGATGTGGACACTCACCAGGGCTTTACCTGCAGTGCAGCCTGGACAGCACACCAATCCAGGCCCTGATCAACATCGCTTCTATCATCTTCCTGGTCCAACCCGGGGCACTGCCCGGTACAGATGAACTCGGACCGCAAGGGTGGGAGCCCACCAGGTGCTGGATCACCAGAGTCACCGGTGAGCGCACCAGGCTGGGAGGGCGACGGGTCCTTGTGGTGGGAGTGGCCCAAACCACCCGTTCTGTCTGGCTGACATCAAAGACCCATGCATCATTGGACTAGATCTGCTCGCAGCACGGGGTGCAAAGATCGACACCGCCAGCTCTTCTCTCCTTCTGGGGGCTCAGACCATCACGCTCTATGGCAAGAGCCAGACGGGGAACCAGGGGACCCACGCAATTGGAGGGCCGGTGACAACAGCGAAGGCCTAGGATTGTGACCCAGTGGTCTCACGGGCTTTCCAGACTGCTACGGCCCGGAATAGCACAGCAGCTCACAGATCTTCTTCAGATCATCAGGCAGCTCTCCCCAGCGATGACGTCACAGAGGCTCTTGGCACACAGCAGCGTCGGAGTGAGCAGGATGGAGATCCTGTCATCTCCCAGGTCCGGCAGTGGCTGGACACGGACCAGCAGCCCACCCAGGAGGCTGTGTCTGCACTGGACCCAGAGACCAAGGCCCTGCATTCCCAGTGGTCCACCCTCTGCTGTCGAGAGGGTGTTGTCTGTTGGCGGTGGCAGTCTCCAGCTGGGCAGCATCATGTCTGGCAGCTGCTAGTCCCCCGATGGCTCCACCCCAAGGTGCTCCAGTTGGTCCATGGATCGGTGAGGAGGGCCCCTTTGGGGTGAAGGAGACTCTGCATCGTCTTCAGACCTGGTTCTACTGGCCGGGGTGTCATCAAGACATGAAGTTCCATGTCCACTGCTGTGACACCTGCACGGCTCAGAAAGGACTGACTCAGCAATCCCACGCCCCCTTGCAGCAGTATGAGGTGGACAGCAAACTGGGGTTGGATTACTTGTTTCACTCAAGAGAACGTCTGCACATGGTACACAAACTGGCTCGGGAGGCCCCGGTAGTGGCGGGAAGTCAACAGAAGCGAGCGTACGACTCCCGCTGCCAGGGGAGGGACTTTGCACCTGGAGATCAAGTCTGGGTTTTCTGCCCAGAGCGGGAAAAGGGACCGTCACCAAAAGCTGGCGAGCCACTGGTCAAGGCCATGCGTGGTCCTACAGAGACTGTTGGATGTAGTGTAAAAGGTGAGGGTGCAGAAGAGGAACCAGGTGGTGGTGCTTCACCACAATCGCCTCGCACCATACCAGCCAGCTTCCCCACAAGTGGCCGAGCCAGAGGCTCCATCCCGACCGGGGACCCCGGCTGAGGCTTGGATGGACACTAACAGGCCTGTGTGTGCTAGCCTCCGACAACGGTGGTCGCCCCAATGCCTGGATGGATTCGTATTGGACTTTTGAGTTGGACTAATTAATGTGGGGACAGAAACCAGTCCAGGAGGGGACAGTGTAACGTCGGGGCTGTGGTAAGGGGTGGGGGATTCTCCCGGCATGCTTTGCGCCATGGAGGATTCAAAGACTGTTATTATTCCCGTGTTCTGAGCGTTATCGTTGTACCATTATAACTGTGTTATAAGTCTGGTGGTGATAGTGTTGTTTTCCCTGTGTGTGAGAGAATATATGTTGGTGTCACCCTGAGTGAGGTGAGTGTCTGTGTGAATGACCTCCCCTCTGTTCTGTGTAATATGGGAGCGATGAAATAAATGCCTACTAGGTCCCAAATCCTGTCTCATTATTGTGTGAACCCTTGAAACGCCACACTATAATAAAGCAGTTATCAGAACTGCGATTGATTTTGCTCACATTTGTTGTGCAGGAACATTCCTGGGAATCTTCTGTGTCACATCCGTCATCTGTGGCGGATTATGGAGGATTACGAGGCCGATGGCCAAGCCAGAGAAGTGTCTCCATAAATTTGTCTGGAGGAGGTGTGGGTGATAAGAGAAAGCCCACCTCTGCATTCCTTCACTCTGAGAGCCTCTTCCTTCATTTTAACTACACCTCCCACTCATGGTGAAAACTGACACTTTTTACTGGACCTGTGCTCTCTGAGAAAAGACATTTTCTCCTAAAAAAAAGAAAGAACATGCAGCTCTTTAGTGCCGTTTTATAACACTGGGTCTTCCTTCCTTTCTGTCAGTAGTCTGCCCACAATTTTAAAAAAGTGTCTTTATCATTAAAAACATGTTTTCTGTTTTACTGACAGCAAAAAGCAGAATATTTTTTTCTAGTGAAATCTGATTGTCTGTTATTTAAAGGGTTATTGACTGAAAAATTGTGTTTTTGTAGGGTTTAACCTTCTAAAATGCATCTATTGGTCACATTATTATCAAGAAAATATCAAAAGGCCCCTTTCTCTTTAAAAATACACACAACCTTTATATTGTTTTGTCATTCTAAAAAGCAAAACTGACTGTTCTGAATTTACCACAGGACCACTGATACCCCCTCACTGCTCTATTATTGGCCAGCCTAGCTGTCAATCATGCCTGGTACGCTAACAATTCTTTACCTGTGGTGCAGGTGAGCAGGTAATCTGTTTACCCATTTTAAACCCATCTGGGCACCACATGGGTTTAATATGGGTGAGCAGGTTTCAGTAAAGCTGGCGCCATGGGCAAAATTATGCAAAAAAAGTCACAAATTTACTAGATAAAAGTTACAAATTTATGAGAAAAAAGTGAAAATTTTGGAGAAAAAAGTTGCAAATTTACAAGAAAAAAATTGTAAAATTACTTGAAAGCATTTACAAACTTACAAGAAAAAGTCACAAATTTATGAGGAAAAACTTAGAAAAAGTAGTAAATTATCAAAAAAGTAGCAAATGTATTAGTAAATAAATGCAAAATTTCCAAGAAAAAACTTACAAATTTATGAGAAGCTGTAACTCTACAGTAAAAAAAAGTTGAACATTTAGGAGAAAATTCTAAATTGACAAGAAAAATGTTACAAATATACAAGAAAATAGCATATTTACAAGGAAAAAAAGTAATAAATTTATGAGAAAAAGTTGCAAGATTACAAAAAAAAAAAAGAAAAAAAAAGCAGCCAGTTTTGGAGAAAGCTCCAAAATTACATGAAAAAGTTTTCAAATATGCAAGATAAAAAGTCACAATTTTACAAGAAAAACGAAAAAAAAAAGAGAAAAAAGTTGCAAGAAAAAGCTTCTGATTTACAAGAAAAAAGGTACAAATATTTGAGAAAAAATGCAAATTTACAAGAAGAAAAGCTGCAAATTGAGGAGAAAAAGCTGTTAATTCAAACTGGCTGAAACGCTAAAAGGTTAAATAAAAGCAGATTAGTTGTGGCAAACTTTGCACTTTCTCTTAGTTCACTCATTATTTTAAAATGCAATACTCACTGTAACTTGCTGCAACATAAAATAATTTCTGAATAGTAAAATCAGGACAAATTAAAAGTAACTGATCAAGTACAAATACATATAAATGATGAATTAATCAAAACATTAAGTATTGTTCCTCTTCCAGTCCCGCTGTTCTCCACACGGTGGCAGTGCAGACCATTAAATCCCTATCACCTTCTTCTATGAGCTCAACTAGAGGAGAACACACAAGCGAGCAAATTAATTCACAGATTTCCGAGGTTACAGGCGAGGCTTTATGTGTCACAGCTTCTCCGTCCAGCAGCCGGTTGAGAAGGGGAAGAATTAGGAGACCGGACAGATTCACGAGCATCGATCGCCTTGTTAAACCGCGAGGCTGCTTCTGTCTTTATGGCCTCTGTCACAGTCACAGAAGTGCTGCTCAGGTGATTTAGCCAATGGACAACCTCAAATCACCATTGTTCTGTCGTTTTAAGACTTAATGGAGACATGAAGGCGGTGGAATCGACAACCGGCACACACAAAACAGATCTGAGCCTTTAAATCATGTATTTTAGCGCTGTTTGACAGGAAGTGTTCTTCTGAAACTTACAAAAGTTGTAAAAAATGACAAAAATACAGAATATTATCCAAAAAACCCTCATAAGTACTGCAGACATACTGCATACAATCAGCGACCAGCCTCAGTCTCTCCAGCGTTCAGGACGGAACTGTGCATTGATAACGTTCCATATGTCCACATAGTGTGACAGCCCAACAAGCCAATATGAACACCTAGAACTAAATAAAACGAGGCATTTGTGAACATGAATTGGGCTTCACACGTCTCCATTTTGAGTCACACTGTAGATTGTCTGGCGGAAACAGTGCCTGCATTTTGAAAGTTCTGCTTTTTCAGTTCCATGATTAATCAAGTGTCGAGTTAATTCGCGATTAACTCAATTAATGCGCCCACCACTAATTTTAACATTTTAGCACTCACAAATTCTTCGGTCTTCAGTTACAGCCATCACCACGTTACTAGCTGTGATGATCCAGTCTCCTCAGGGTTTCTCAGCACAAAGCTTCAGCACTAACAGTGCTACTCGGGTGTTAGCTTAGAAATTATGGTTTTATATTGTTATTTTCTTCAGATTTCAGCTACCCTGATAGACATCCCTGTTTGTAACCGACATCGATAAGCACATTAATCTCATCCTGATCTGACACTAGCTGAAAGTTAATATCGGTGCTAAAGCTAACTGACTTTCCAAAGCTATCTGTAGCAGGCTTATCTTCAGATCCTTTGTAGAGCTCTTCATCAGCTATCTCAGACAACAGCTCCTACATTATTACTCTGAAGTGTTACTTTGCTTACTTTGTGACACTGTAAATGAACAACATATGTGACCAGCCATAGAAAAACCAAGAACAAGTCTCCCAAAGGGTATATTGAGTTATTTACAGATTCTAAAAGTGTGGAATCTAAGCTTTCCAATGATGTCTAACATATGGAAATCCGAAAAGATTTGAAGAAGATGTGGCCACTTGAATGTTAACACCTCTCAAACTACTTCTCCAAGAAAATCAGGTTCAAAGTTTCCAAGGATTGTCAGCTCCCCCGGAAGGTGACAATCGGTCTGAGATAGCTGATGACAATTGGTCGCTTTCCAAACAAACAAACAAACAAACAAATAGCAGACACAGACAATAGACATGGACTTGCAGGAACAAGTGTCTTTTCAGCCTGGATTTAAAAGACTCCAAGGTTGGTGCCTGGTGAACTGTAAGAGGAAGCGAGTTCCACAGGGTAAGAGCTGCCACATTAAAGGCTCTGTTCCCATAGGTTCTCCTGCAAGTACAGGGAATGAAGAGGAGACCTAGGTCAGCAGATGGACGGTTCTGAGAAGGGTGGTGGACATGGAGGAGATCAGATAGGTACTGTAGAGCAAGTGCATGAAGGGACTTGTAGGTGAGGAGGAGAAGTTTGAAAATGATCCGGAATTTAATGAGGAGCCAGTGCAATTGTTTCAGAGTAGGGGTGATGTGCTGCCACATATAAGCCTTACAGTGCAGGAGTTCTGGAAACCCTGCTTAAGTAGCGATATGCTTCTACCTGAACATGGTGGTGATTGGCGGAAATGAATAACAAAGACGTGTGAATAGCCAAACAAATCGGATATGTAAATCAGCTGTGGTATCCATGCCCCCGAACCTAAGCTGTTTTGCTGATATTTCGCTCTGAAATTACTCTATTTCAAATACAAAGTTTACAGTTTTAAAATCTCCCACACTGTTGAAGCATGAAGTAGCTTCTTTATGATTTCAACTAGCATAGTTTGCAAAAAAGATGAAAATCACAAAAAAATTTTAAAAAAAGAGAAGCACTTCTGTGTTTTTTAGGAATCAGGTCAGGCAGACTTGTTGCTGGGTTACTCGTGGTGGGCCACATATGGTCAAATTAAAGCCAGTTGACTGTATTCTGGATTATATTACACTGTTGTGGTTAGCATTGTAGCTTAGAGCTAATATCTTGGGATATTTTGTTATTTTGGCTTGGATTTTTTTTTTTTTTTATCAATTCATGTTCAAGTACCTGCAGTTTTGCCTTTTCCTGCCTTTGAACAAAGTTGGAATATCTATAGTAGAGCATCATTCTATTGAAGTTGCTAGGTACTAGCTTTTCACTTGATCCGGGCCCTCTGTCCTTGGTCTCTCCTTTCCTCACGTCTGTGTCTTTGCTCTCCTCTGGTCATCTGGTCTGGAGCTACAGCAGGAGGAAGCTAAGTCGGGCTAAGCTAATGCCAGGCTAGCCACTACTGAGTAACTTTCTAAGTGAGAGTACTCAAGCACAAACTGTAAAAAAGATTCTTTGGCTTGCTAATTAACTTTTAAAAATGCACATGTGCTCAGAGGAAAATTCACATCAGTCAGCAAACAGAAACAAGCATGACATCAGAAGAAAACTGGTGCAGAAAGCTGAGGAGCATTCATCACTTCAGGCCTTCTAAACTTCTATATTCATGTCCACCGTGGAAGACTGAGCTTCCTCCCATCCTCAGATCCTCCACAACACTTGACCTGTGCTGTCTGTGATTTCCGGCAGACCTCTCAGTGTCTTGGTGTTCAGTTTCCTTCTCGGGGTTTTTATTTGTTGAGATTACTTCCTGCCTCCAAGGTCACATCTCCTCATCGCTGGTGTATTGATGCCAGGAGAGCCCGACTTCTTGGCCGCTAAAGCGGAATCAATATTCCCGAGTGCTCGTGCTCTAATATCCTCCCAGCTCTGCCTGCCAAAATGTTTCTGCTGCTTCACAGAGCGATCCTCCTGGTAGCTGCTGATCTTTGCTGTTCTTTTTGATTCTCTGCTGCAGTTGGGTGAGGAGGATGAATATTAGGTCAGGGCGAGGTGAACAACCTGATCTGTTCCTCTGTTTATTTAATGCAGAAACGCTGAGTAATGATATTTAGATTTATTTAGATAGTAGAGATATTTGGATAAATGTTTTTCTTTAATTTTACTTCTAGAAGGACCGGAGATTAGCAGCCGAGGCGTGAATGAGGCTGCAGTTTGCTCACTGACCACAGGTGTCTCTAAAAACAAGGATTTACACAGCGGACAGGTAGCTGAGCTCTGTGAACTGTGAGCAGTGGGGGAAAAAGGTGTGGTTCCGCTAATGTTGGTTTACATAGTAATGCATTAGAGCAGTGGTCCACAACCTTTTTTTTCCTCATTGAGCAGTAACATTGGGGGGGATGTTAAACTGAACAGCCAAGGTTTAAAATATTCACAATAAAAAGTTTCTGAAGTAGCATAAAATATCAACAAAATGGGCCAGTGAGACCTGAGCTTCTATACTGGTGGTGATGCCACAATACCTGAAGAGTGCATTTGACATGGTTTCATTGACTGCTTGACCATAAAATAGGCCAAAGGACACCTTTTTTAAATAACCTTTAGTGGTGGAGATGTACGCCGGGGGAAGAATCAAGCGTAATCAACATGGTTGGTGGAGTTTAGGGTCTCTCTCTACAATACAGGTGCTGTGGACTGATGGGGAGACAGAGGTAAAGGTTACCGCTGGGCGCCGGAAAACCGAAACTATAATTCAATTCAATTCAATTCAATTCAACTTTATTTATATAGCGCCATTTCACAACAACAGTCATCTCATAGCACTATCAACTGTAGGGGGGAACCCCCACAGTTGCAGAAAGACCCCAGCAATCAGGCGATCCCCTGTGAGCAAGCACTTGGTGACGGTGGAGAGGAAAAACTCCCTTTTAACAGGAAGAAACCTCCAGCAGAACCAGGCTCAGGGAGGGGCAGTCATCTGCTGCGACTGGCTGGGGGGTGAGGGGATAGAGAAGAAGAAAAGAACAGACATGTAGAGAGCAAACAGCACGATGGGGACTCAATCTATGGGAGAGAACAAACAGATGTTAATGACCAGCAAAAAAAAATATTTCATAGAGAGTGAGGAAAGGAGTGAGGCCCAGTGCATTACTGGAGGTCCCCCGGCTGACTAAACCTATTAGCAGCATAACTAATGGAGGGTTCAGAAACACATGATCCCTCCCTAATTGTAGGCTATATCAAAAAGGTAGGTTTTAGCCCTATTCTTAAAAACAGAGATCGAGTCTGACTCCTGAATCCAGATTGGTAGCTGATTCCACAGAAATCTAATAATTGTATTTAACTATATTCACATTTACTTACTTTAATCTGCTCGTGTACAGAAACTCCTGTTGAGGTTTATGCCGGTGATAGAATCAAGCGCACCCTGACTGTTTGTGTCTGGGTGTGGCTGGGAGATGAAGGCTGGGAGCTGGGAGACTCAACCTACATTTATTCCTCTCATTTCTATTTGTGCGCTGCTTTGAATGCGTTCTTGCATTGACAAAATGGATTTCTGCGGTGTCCAGTATTTTGTGTTCAAATCGTGTCTTTTTGTTTATTAAATAACGACGGGCAAGAGTGGAGAACAACTTTTCATACGATTGCTACAACGGAAACAAGACAAGATGTTACACAAATTGGTATGTACACCCACCACTGCTGTTGTCATTTAACAATTATTAGGGTTAGCACGAGTCACACAAATGTTCTGTGCCTGCTTACTTCCTTATTATTCTTTTGAATTCAGACTGTTGTCTATCTCACTCGCTTTGTAAGTGCGGGAAATGTGAAAGATGCAATTGTCTGTTATTACAAATAGTGTATTTAAACAATATTACTGATACAAAGTATGAATTATTGTGGATTTGAAATGAATTAAAAACAGATTTAAAACTAGTAAAAATGAAAGGACATACAAGAGTAAAACACTATATCAAGACTGAAGAATGAAGTAATGCATTAAATAATGAGGTAAATAAATATTAGTTATGTGATTAAAGCCTAAATGCTGCTATCAGCCTGTGGTGCATTTTATTTTGTGCAATAAAAATCTAATATGAAAACATTAATACATGTCAAGGGTCTTTACGTACCCTTGAGAATGTAGGAACATTGGACCAAAACCCCTCCTTGAATGCTGCACAAAAACAAGACATTACATGACATTTGGAAAGATCAGCTTTTTAAATCACGCTGCCAACCTCTAGCCTTTATAAATATTACACATGATGTTACTGTATGTAATGCCAACATTGTCACACATAGGGTAGGGCTGGGTGATACACAATATATTCATTATATCGATACATTCTACTATGCGTGATACATAAAATGTCTTTATCGCCGATCTCGAGCATTGTTGTAGCAGTGTAAGTTGTCAACTTCTCTCTCCTCTCCTCTCTCACACAGCTGCACCCAGGCACCCCTCCCCCCATGGTCGTTGCCAGGTCTGTTTTTTCCTGCAATTTTTTTCTTTAGAAACGTCTTCTTTTGAGCCTGTTTTGGAGGAACAGAGACGCTTGTTTTCTATGCACAGTCTGGCAACACTGGCAGAGCGTGGGGAAAGGGAAAGGGAAAAAATGAAATGACACACATACACTGGCTGCAGTGGAAGCAGACTTGAACGAAAGGAAAAACAAGCACCAGCTCCATTCTCTGGCATTGTTTCGGACTTTAGAAGGTAAGAACTGAACAAAATACAGTTTTGTACAAATTATGTTGCACTAGCACTAATTTGTTTCACCACTTGAGATGTCATCCACTATAATTAAGAATGCATCACAGTAAGAGCCACTCTCAATATCTCAGGTAACCCCTACATAAATAAATAAATAAATAAATAAATAAATAAATAAACAAAAGAACCAGCCCTAAGAAAATGACTATATGGCTTCCTCATTTGGAAAATTTTTCCCACACAACAAAAGTGAAAAACGGATAGACAAAACAACTGTGGTCACAAATGATACTGCCAAAGACATGGCCTTTATTGTTAAATACATGACCAAACAGAAAAAGTGGACTTTAATTTATATGGTTTTATAATATCTTTCTCTAGAATTCTTGCTTAATGCACTTTTTATTGTATTGAGTCTTTTTTTTTTATTTTGTTTTTAATAGTTTTATTACAGGCCATTACAGGAAGGCCTACCATTATTTATTCTGATTTGTTGCAAATTTATGAGTGGGGTTGTCTGACTGGTTCAATAAAGTTTGCTAAATTTAACTCAAGTTTATCCCCCACTTCCCTTTGTATGCAGTTTTTAAAAATGCAATACACGGGTCTGTTTATATAATCATGCCGGTGTCATTTTATGCAAAGGTTTTACATTCATACAGCAGTTTGGAGGAGATCTCAAGATATTGTGATATATATTGTGTATCACGATAAAAACCTAAATGTATCGCGATACATGCTAAAAGCCATATTGCCCAGCCCTAACATAGGGTGCTGTCTGGGAAAGTATATATATCAAATATCATGGATCCCTACACTTTAATTACCTTGAGATAGTGAATCGTATGAAGGCATGGCTGTGTAGGGCTTCCGTAGACCTCCTATGTTACCAGTACTCGTGCCAGCCCTGATAAAGGCAGCTAGTCACTGAAGGTGTGTTCTCTTCTATGAATCGAGGTATTTAACTTAAAGCTCTGAATGGGGAGGGGGTCCACTGGGGTGTCTCCCACAGGTGTGAGACCTTGACGGCTTCCAGCAGATGGCCCTCACGACAAATACAGGACCTGTTAACCTCAGCTCGTCTTTTCACCCTTGTGGCAGTGTTTGCACCAAGCCGTATTGATGATTTGACTTCATCATCCTTCATAAACCCAAACAAAGACTGAACAAAGCCTCTGACACCTCCCGTGGTGAGGTGTCAGAGGCCTGTGTGTGTGGGGCGGCTGGTTAGCATGCAGATGAGCTGTTAACTGGGCCCGGGAAGGTCACAGAGGTTGAGCTGTGTGATCACTCAGGGACGTGTGTGGGTGTTTGTGGGCCACTGCAGCTGGAAGACTCTGTTGGATAAAACAGGTGTCGTACCCGTGTGGGGCCAGGCTAGTTTGTTGCTCAGTGTTCGTGGGTTAGCGGGGATAAAGATGGCCTCACAGGAAACAACAGGTTCACATATGAGCTAGCAGACCTATGTAATGCTCCAGAAATGTGAAAACCTACAAAAAGACAATTTTTCAGTGAATGTTCTTGTAGACTAACAATTTTTCTAAGAATTTTGCAGCCCTTTATCCACATTTAACAAATTTTCCTGTAAATTTGCAAGCTGTATTTGCCAAAGCCAGGCAGCGCTCCGGAGCCGCGTGTTGCCCCCCCCCCCCCGGCCTGTGTTTTGGGAGCGAGTCTCAGACGACTATTGTTGCGATGAAGAGATCAGCAGCCGTATGCAGCGTCTTCCTCTAATGACAAACACATGTGAGCATTCCCACTTATCTGCGCTGATTACAGCGGCGGACTCCCAACATCCGTCACAGCTCCGGAGGGGAAAAAAAGAGGAAAATTCATCATGAAGAATGGGCGTTGACGTGGTGAGGTGAGAGCAGATGGATGACGAACTATAAATGTATAACAAATGAACGGGTGGGGGCGGGTGGGGTGAGGGGTGGCTGAGGACGGCCAGACCTTCATAATCAATCAGGGGGTTAAGTAGATGGAGGTCGGCCACAGCCAGACTTTTTCCCTGCTATTTCCTGCTATGTTTCATGTCCCTGAAACGCTGTCCGGCACTCCGATCGCGCTCTACACGTCAACAATCCTACGATGTATGCCTACGCCATGCTAGCACATTGTCAGAAAAAATTCATCAACGTGGTCAGTCCCACTTCGAATTCTTTAGGACCAAGCAATGAAACCGCTACTGTTACACTCCACCCAGGACCCCGATATGATCGTTAACCACCCCAGCCTCGCTACAGAAGTTTTGTGTGTGCGCACAACTCCCTACACTCTGTCGTGCTTTACAGCTTGCAAAGGGGATCCTGGTACGTTCTCAATACACTTCCAAAGAACCTTGCCAAGAATCCTGCAAGGCCGCTGATGCTCTGGCTGATTTCTTATTTCGCAGTGTGGCCTTCTTCCAGCACGAAGGGAGGTTTTACCAATTTTCAAGCGTGGGAAACCACCAACCACTGATTTCCCATTCTAAAATTTTCTTTCTACCGATAAGTGTTGAATTCTCTTTGACTTTGATTGGAAGTTTCATTATTCCTCCTTCCTTCAGGCGCCAGGTGACCTTGTACAGGTGAGCCCGCCATCCTTCCTGGTTATGGAGGTTTCATTACTTTTATGTTCTGTCACTTATATTTTAGCCTGGAGAGGAGTCGGACATGCATCTTGCTCAGACAATGGCAGCCAAGTGGAAATCTTCCCCCGCCAGCAGCCGTGTCACCTCCCGAGGCTTGGCCGTTATAACTCAGCGGAGGACTCGGCAGAGAGGAGGCCCAGCTCTGCCGCATCACCTTCATTAAGCACCGCGCTGGAAGCTTCTCTGTCATCTCCGGGTCGATGACTCGCCTCTCAACTCCGGCTTAGCTTCCCCCCAGTTTATTTTTCCACTTATCTGCAGCAGGAGGGAGAGGAAGGGGAGATACTCGGGGCTTTGGATGCATTTTTCCCCCGCCTTTTTTTTAATCTGTTATTCTCTTGTATTGGCACGGGCGTCTCCAGTGTGGAGGATTAAGGATCCAGACAGAGTGATGGAGCTGGGCCTGACCCCGAGGGTGGCTGAGGACCGGAGGAGGAGGAAGAAACAAAAATAAATCATCTCCGCGGAATGAAAGGGAGAAAGACGGAGAGGACACAAAGAGGATTGTGGGTCTGTGTGTGTGTGTGTGTGTGTGTGTGTGTGTGTGTGTGTGTGTGAGATAAAGAGCGTGCAGAAGAAGGAGCGCTGAAACACGGTGGCTTTGACTGAGAAAAGTCTGGGGGGAAATTAGGAATAAAAATTGGAAAATTATGAGCAAAGTGGAAATTGCTTTTCCTATAATTTTTTTTTCAGATTTTTTTTAACCTTCATCCCCTGTTCAAAAAAATGTTACATTGTTACCATGAAGGGACACAATTGTTATAAATCATACACAAAACCCCCAAATCCATCAGAATCAGAGTTGATGCCAATCACTGACTTATCCAAGACTTTAATAACCCCCCCCAAAAAAAAATCCACTTTGCATTCAGAATATTGAAACTATTACAGTTTTTGTGTGTTTTTCAGACAAATTTGTGATGACATCACAAGCGCTGGCATATAAAGAGTTAAAATTCTGAAATTAATTAAATATTTGGTATTTATGATAAAAGTAGAAAGAGTGGTGTTACTTTAATCGTAATTAATAGCGGTGCACTTTACAGTACAGGCACAACCACTAGGCAGAAGGGGTGGCAAAGAGACCGCCCCTCCTGCCCACTGCCCCCTTATAGCCAAGGGTGGTGGTGGAACCGGAAGGTGGAGCCGCCACCCGTACCACACAAATAGGAGCCAAAACTCCAACATAACATTCTACCCCCCCTTCACAAAAATCAAAACACACACACAATGCAGATCCACTCCAATTTTGAACCTGGATCACACACTAAGATTAATTTAATATTTAATAAATGGCCAAACTCAGTCACTCCAAAACAACTAAAACCAGGGGGGACAGGTGGACTGCTGTCCCACCCTACACAGCAAAGCAGATTATTCTGCTGCTTAAACTAAATAAAAGTCCATTTATAACTAAAATTACTGCCGTGTTCGTCAAACTAAAACAAAATACGCAAAATAATCCCCCAAAATATATACATAGAAACAGCAAAACAGTATACACACATGCATCACAAAGCACCTATACATAAAAATCAGGCTTTAACACACACATAACCGATTCAATCACATGCACAACAGTTAACCTATATGCATTCGGCTGGAGAACACAAGCCCACGGGCCCACTGGACCGCCCTGTCATCAGTCCGCCCCGGAGGCAGCCAGCCTCCTGGGCGGATGCAGGTCGCCTCAGCACCGGTGCGCCTCCTCTTCATCACCACCGGCTGCTCCGCTTGTCCAGGCCCACGTCCTTCAGTCCCCTCGATCCACAAAACCACTTCCGCCCCGTCCAACCCCATGAAACAGTACGCGTGTCCGTTGGTGCTCAGAGACACATCATGAACAACCGTGAGGGTGCTAGAGTCCTCTTCGTGCCACGGACCTCCTCGCTCGGATCTGTGGCATGCCCTGGTGACATAAAGCAAGTGGCCACACTTGCCGCTGTGCTCTGCTCTTGCCGAACAATCTTTGGCTCTGAAACGGTGCTTCGTGGACCCACAACCCTCACCTTTGGGCTTTCCCTGGGTGGACCTCACATTCACAGCGCTAGCGTCGTCCTCCACGCTTTCCACGCTGTCTGGGTCTGCGGTGATCCCAGAAGTCGGTGTGATCAGCACTCATTCAGCTCCCATGACAGTTTCTCTGCAGCTTCCAGCTGTCGAGCCAACTCAATTGCTGTGGGCAGCGCTAGCTCGCCCGAAAACCCAAGCAGCCTTGGTCCTATCACAGCACCGTTGGCATACTCTGCCAGCAGGCTGCAGATCATCCCCTTCTCCAATAGTCCAAACTGGCACCCGCTGACCAACAGCTCCAAGTCCGTCACGAACCGCTGAAAAGGCTCGCCTGCCTGTTGGCGGCGCCGTCGAAACCGAATCTTGCAAACCATGACGTTTTCAAGGACGCGAAAATAGTGCACCACCAGCTCAACCACTTCCACAAAGCTATCGCTGCCACTCAGTGTGCTTAGAGCACGCCGTTCCTCTATTCCAGGATTGTGCACCAACAACTCACATGCCCACAACTTCTCCAGACTCCCAAGGTCCAGTGCCACATTGTATGTCTAGAAAACGGTGCACCACCTCAGCCAGGGGACCGGTGGCTTGCCGGAGAGCTCCAAAAATGGCCGAATTTCAAACCCACACGTGTCCATACCTTTGTTTAGTCCACTTCTGTCCTCATCGCCCAATGTTATGTCTGTATATGGAGCCAAGGATGAGGCCAGGGGTTGAACTGAACACACGTTTATTAGAGAGGCGCTATACAGTACGGGCACAACCGCCAGGCAGAAGAGGTGGCAAAGAAACCGCCCCTCCTGCCCACTGCCCCCTTATAGCCACCCGTACCACAGAAATAAGAGCCCAAACTCCAACACAACAGCAGTTAGCGCGATTAATCGCATCAAGGTGCGTTAATCGCATGACGCCACATCTCACTTCATGCATTTTATGTGATTAACGCTCCTTTATGTGATTTACTACGAATAAAGTGACACCACTAAAAACATATTAACATATACTAATTTTATGGAATTTTTGACAAGGACACTTTGGTCTCTTAAGACTAACAACGTTACACTTTTTAAAAATCTGACATTACAAAAAAAAAAATCTGTCAAAAACAATGTTATTATTCATTGACTCATTCAAGACTGATAATCCCCCCAAGAAAAATCCACTTTGCATTCAGAATATTGAAAATATTACAGCTCTTGTGTTTTTTTTTCGGACAAATTTGTGATGCCATCACAAACACCGGTATATAAAAGATTAAAATTCAGGTATGAGGGTTAATTCACACAAATTTCAGATATGATAAATTGAAAACTGTGACTTCTCTTGTAAATTTGTCAAAAAAAAATTTCCCTTTAATCACACCAATTGCAACATTTGCCATTTCTTATTTTACTGTTTAATTTTGCAGATTTTTTTTAATTAGTGTTTTTTCCCTCTGAAATTTCTGACTTTGTTCAAAGAAATTTCATACATTATTTTTTGACTTTTTTTCTCCATAAATTTAGAACTACATTCTCAAATATGGCCAACTTTAATTCTAAATGTAAATTTTGAGTTTATTCAAGTGTATTTTTTCTTGTAAAGGTAACTTTTTAAATGAATTTCAAGTTTATCATAAATTTGTCTTTTTTCTGATAAATTTACTATGAATTTGTCATTTTTTTAAACTTTTTATGTTCATTTTTTCCTCTTTTTTCTCTTCATTTTTATGCTTCACACACAAATTTCACACATTATTCTTAAAAAAATTACAACTTTTTCTCAAATTTTTTTTTTTAACTTTATTCACTTACACTCCCAGTCAAAAGTTTCAGCTACTGACTGGTATTGTCAATGTAGAACTTTTTCATTCATCTTTGTCTGCGTTTGTTGTTTCAGATGTTCTTCGTGTTCGGGGCGTGTAAACAGCCATTAGACTCTATTTCCCACTGACCCCCAACTAGGCCGAAACATCAACAAGCTGGAAGAAATAAGCTGATTATCTAAAAATGATTCAGGAATATAAACAGGAGGTAAACTCGGAGACAGCAGCAGCGGTTTAAAACCCTTTGGGGTTTATTCAGGGGTGTGTTGACTCAGATCGCTTCCTGTATTAAGAAAAAAAAAATGCTAATTCAACCCAGCATGTAAACGTTTTACTCTTTTTAACACAACTTGGGATATTGGAATGTTTACTGATATGTCATGTGGAGTTAGACTGCACAGAGAGACTGTTTCTTTTTGATATTAATGTAAAACAATTTCATGATTATAAAAGAGTCACAAATTTAGGAGTAAAACTTTGCAAATTCTCATTGTCAGTACTCACTACTCAAGTAACTTTTTAGTAAATATTTCCTTTGTTATTTTTGTGTTCTCACAGCTTTTCTGCATCATCAGCGGCTTCGTCAGGCTTTCATCATCAGTCTGTCTTACAAGCTCAGCATAGCGATCAGCAATTTTCCCCATCTTCAGCACGTTGCTCTTCACCAGAGGGTTCATGGAATCTTGTCCCCCAAAGGTCGTACCTTTCTTCCGATCCATCAAATACTAGCTGCAATCCTTTGAGAATAAAGACCCAAATCACAAATTCGAAAAAGCATGCATTTATCAGAAAAAAGTTTCATATTTACACGGACAACCTCATATACAGTAATTAACATCATAAGGTAACGAACGCTACCATTACTGGAGTACCGTTTGTGGCTACTCTACCCTCTTCTGGACAAAATAAGCCGTGAAAACATGTCAGCTGGACATAAATCATGCACAGCTACAGACAGACAGAAAGCGGGGACGTAGAGCTGTGGCTAGAGATCTTTTATTGATGTCCACCCCGGGGAAGTGAACACCACCGCGGCTCTGTGGACGTCTGCTTTGGTGGACGATTGATTGGTCTGGGTTTGATCCTGGTGGTGAAGGATGTACGCCCCCGCCTGTCCCCCTTTATACCCCCCATTCCATCCCATTCTGCTACCGCCTAATGAATCATATAAAAAAGAAGAAAATGAGGAAATCTAAACATGTATGCCAAAAAAGGAAAAAAAAAAATCTCACAAATTTAGAGAAACAATTTTCAATTTATTAGGAAAACACATTCAAAATAATAATGGATTGCTTTTATGTAGCACCTTTCAAGATACCTAAAAGGGATTTTCAGTGAGTCCATTATTCATTCACTCCACAGACAGGCAATGGTAAGCTACTGCTGTAGCCACAGCTGCCCTGGAGCAGACTGGCGAAAACGTGGCTGCCAATCCACACCAACGGTCTATCTGACCACTACCAAATATTTATACACAGTGTCATGGACACAAGGTGAGTAAAGTGTCTTGCCCAGGGACACAACGGCAGGATGTCTGGGGAGAATGGGATTCGAACCGCCAGCCCTCTGGTTATTAGACGACCTGCTCTACCTCCTCAAGCTCCCTCCTCTGTTCTATTTTTTATGGTCTTTGGCATGACCCGGCCGGGACATGAACCCCAGCCTCCCAGTTGTGGGGTGGATGCTCTCCCTCTAGGCCACCACTCCGGTAAAAATTTGCGTTAAAAAGGTCACAATATTTCTTGGGAAAAAAAATGGTGAAAAAGTTGCAATTTTGTAAGGAAAAGAATCCTGACGCATTTGCAAGAAAAGAAATCACATGAGATCTGCTACCCCCCCCCCCAAAAAAACCCCTGTTATTCCACACGTGGGCTGCACCTGATTAAATGTTTGTGGCTGAGTGGTGGCGATACATGGAAACTCTTCAGCGCTCCACAAACCCAGAAGCCTTGAAGACAGTTGACTTGCTTGAACATTTTAAATGTCTAAATCCCTGATTGTAATATTTCCACTGTTCTTCCCTCCTTTATTTTTCTTTATATATTCTTTTGCATGTTTCAACTTATTTTCTCATAAATTTGTTGTTTTCTTGTAAATTTGTGACTTTTCCTGCTAATTTGATGCATTTTTTTATTGAAAAGTTCTTAATTTGTCATAAATCTGAAACTTTTTTCTATAAACTTGCAACTTTCTCATAAATTTGTTAGGATTTCTTGTAAAATGGTGACTTTTTCTTTCAAATTTTTAAGCTTTTCTTGTAATTTTGGAAATTTCTCGTGAATTTGCCAGTTTTTCATTGTAATCTTGCAACTCTTTCTCATAACTTTGTTACCCTTTCCCTTGTAAATTTTCAGTTTATTTAGTCATACAGTATGTTTGTTACTTTTTAAAAAAAATTGTAAGTTTTTCTATTTTTTTCCGCATAAATTTGTGATTTTTTTCTTTTAAATTTGCAAATTTTTTGTTGTAAGTTTGTAATTCTTTCCAAGTAATTTTACAATTTTTTTTGTAAATTTGTCACTTTTTTCTTGTAAATTTTCATATTTTTTTCTCACAAATTTCCGACTTTTTTGCATAATTTTGCCTAACACAGATGGAGCCAACATGGAACCCATGGACAAACCCACATGGACCCATCAGACAGCCAAGATTTTAATTTTTGGTGGGGCTCACATGGACATGCTGGCTGGGTGTTCAGGATACAAAAGATGCAAACTTTCAACTGAAGAAGCAAATTTACAAAGAAATGTTAGAAATATGAATAAGAAAGAAGAGAAAAAACAAAAGTCTCAGATTTAATGAGGAGAAATATTTTTAAAGAGGTGAAAACACAATTTAATCATAGATTTCCAATTGTTTTATTTCAATTTTTTATTTTAGTTTTACTTTCTATACAGCAGAGGTCTGGGTGAGGAGGGGTTGACAAAGCAAAATAAATAAAGGGAGAAATAATATTGAATGATCATAAAAAATATTTTCCATCCATCCATCCATCCATCCATCCATCCATCCATCCATCTTCTACCGCTTTTCTGGAGGTCTGGGTCGCGGAGGCAGCAGCTCAAGCAGAGAAGCCCAGACTTCCCTCTCCCTGGTCACCTGCTCCAGCTCTTCAGAGAGGACACCAAGATGTTCCCAGGCCAGCTGGGAGATGTAGTCTCTCCAGCGTGCCCTGGGTCTGCCCATGGGTCTTCTCTCCGTTGGGTGTGCTGGAAACACCTCGGGTGGGAGGCGTCAAGGAGGCATCCTGATCAGATGCCCAAACCACCACAACTGTCTCCTTTCAATGTGGAGGAGCAGCGGTTCTACTCTGAGCTTCTCCTGGATACCTGAGCTCCTCACCCTATCTCTAAGTGTGAGTCCAGCAATCCGACAGAGAAAGCTCATTTCAGCCGCTTGTATCCGCAATCTCATTCTTTCGGTCATTACCCAAAGGTGACCATAGGTGAGGGTAGGAATGTAGATTGACCGGTAAATCAACAGCGTTGCTTTAGAGCTCAGCTCCCTTTTCACCACAACAGACCGGTACAACATCCACATCACTGCAGATGCTGCTCCAATCCGTCTGTCAATCTCTCGCTCCATTCTCCCCTCACTCGTGAATAAGACCCCGAGATACTTAAACTCCTCCATTTGGGTCAGGAGTTTGTCCCCAACCCGGAGAGGACAATCTACCATTTTCCGGCTGAAGACCACGGACTCGGACTTGAAGGTGATGATTCTCATCCCAGCCGCTTCACACTCAGTAACAAACCGTCCCAGTAAGACCTGTAGATCATTGCTTGATGAAGCCAGCAGGACAACATCATCCACAAATAGCAGAGATGAAATCCTGTGGTCACTGAGGATGACACCCTCCAATCATTGGCTGCGCCTAGAAATCCTGTCCATAAATATTATGAACAGGATCATGTCAAAGGGCAGCCATGGTAGAGTTCAACTCTCAATAGAAACATGTTCAACTGGGTGTTGGCAATACGAACCAAACTCTTGCAACAGTCGTATAGGGACCAGATAGCTCGTAACAATGAGCCTGATACCCCATTCTCCTGCAGCACCCCCCACAAGAGACCACGAGGGATGTGGTCGAATGCTTTCTCCAAGTCCACAAAACACATGTGGACTGGTTGGGCAAACTCCCATGAACCTTCGAGGATTCTCGAGAGGGTAAAGAGCTGGTCTGATGTGCCACTGCAAGAATGAAAACCACATTGCTCTTTCTGAATCCAAGGTCCAACCAGTGGTTGGACTCTCCTCTCCAGTACCCTGGCATAGACCTTCCCAGGGAGGCTGAGAAGTGTGATCCCCCTAAAGCTGGAACAAACCCTCCAGTCCCCCTTTTTAAAAAGAGGAACCAGCACCCCGGTTTGCCTTGCCAAAGGCACTGTCCCCGACTTCCACGCAACACTGCAGAGGCGTGTCAATCATGACAGCCCTACAACATCCAAGACCTTGAGGTACTCAGGGCAAGCTTTGTCCACCCTCAGGGCCCGGCCACCAAAGAGTTTTTTAACCACTTCGGTGACCTCAATCCCTGTGATGGGCGAGTTATCTCCCTCATCCCCAAGCCCTGCTTCCTCTATGGAAGGTGTGTCAGTGGTATTGAGGAGATCCTCAAAGTATTCCTTCCACTGCTTGACAATATCCCTAGTCGAAGTCAGCAGTGCCCCATCTGCACCATACACACTGTGGACAGGGAGCTGCTTCCCCCTCCAGAGTAGCTGGATAGTTTGCCAGAATCTCTTCAAGACCAACTGAAAGTCTTGTTCCATGGCCTCACCGAACTCCTCCCACACCCGAGTTTTTGCTTCAGCAACCACCCACGCTGCATTCCGCTTTGCCCGCCGGTACACTTCAGCTGTTTCAGGAGTCCCACAAGTCAGTCATGCTTGATAGGACTCCTTCTTCAGCTTGATGGCCTCCTCACCCCTAGTGTCCACCACTTGGTTCGGGGGTTTCCACCACGAGATGCACCAACAACCTTGCAGCCTCCAAAAAGGATGGGTACTATGAATCATCATTTGGGGGCATGGGCACAAATGATGGTCAGGACCCGTTTCCCAACCTGAAGGCGCAAGAAAACTACCCTTTCATCCATTGGGGAGAGCTCCAATTTCAAGGCAGCAAGGTGGGGGGATATAAGAACACCCACCCCTGCCCGTCGCCTCTTCCATCCATCCATCCATCCATCCATCCATCTTCTTCCGCTTAATCCTTTTTGGGTCGTGGGGGGCTGGAGCCTATCCCAGCATCTTAGGGAGAGAGGCAGGGTACACCCTGGACAGATCGCCAGTCGGCAAATCCAGAGTAGGCCAAGCTCCAGCTCCTCTCCAGGAAACTGGTTCCAGAACTGGAGCTGTGCTTTGAGGTGAGCCCAGATATGTCTATCTGGCATCTCTCAACCTCGTGCACCAGCAAAACCTCCTTCCCCACCAGAGAGGTGGCATTCCACGTCCCAAAAGCCAGTGGGCTCACCACCTGCAGGAGGGACCATGGGGGTCCGGTGCTATGCGGATCAGGTGGCAGGCGAAGGCAGAGACCTTTGCGGTCTGATCCCTGGCTTTCGAAACTGGCTTAAAAAATAATTTACTTACATTTTTATTTCTCATTTTTGTAGAGTTTTAATTATTAAAAACTTAATTAAAAAGCCGGAACCGGAATTTTCCGGTTCCGGCTCTGCCGGACCGGCGGCGCCACACGAGTCGGCTGCCTGTTGCAACAGCCTTTTTTTTTTTATCTTCCTTCTTCTTTCTACACCTTTCACTCTGTATATGTATCACGGACGCACGGATCGCCCCGGGGGTCTCCCGGGTCGGCGGACGGAGCCACGGTTTGCAGCGGGAGACGTTGCAGCGGGGAGGAGCTAGTGCTAGCTAGCACTTGGCCGCCGCCCGGTGCTAATGGGAAACTCGACATACCGGGAGCTGTAGCGAAAACGAAGCGGGTGCCGGGCTGGAGTTTGGGCGGCGTGAAAGAAATATAAGACAGAATAATAAAGAGCGATGGCAAGAACCAAGCAGACCGCCCGTAAAATCTACTGGAGGAAGAAGCCCCCCAGGAGACAGCTGGCCACCAGGGCTGCTCGGGGAGGCGCTCTGGCCGCCGGCGGAGTGAAGGGGCCTCGCCGTCACAGGTCCGTGGCTCTGAGAGAGATCCGTCGCTACCGGAGATCCACGGAGCTGCTCATCCGTGGGCTGCC
The DNA here is from genome assembly GCA_020510985.1 of Pholidichthys leucotaenia. Taxonomy (NCBI): domain Eukaryota; kingdom Metazoa; phylum Chordata; class Actinopteri; order Cichliformes; family Pholidichthyidae; genus Pholidichthys; species Pholidichthys leucotaenia. Next base: position 102,507,275 of record CM035841.1, on the reverse strand, counting down.
CGTCCGGCGCCTGGTGGGGGAGATCGCTCAGGACTTCAAGACCGTCCTGCGTTTCCTGAGTTTCGCCGTCATGGCTCTGCAGGAGACCAGCGAGACCCACCTGGTGGTCTCTTCTTCGCTAAGGGGGTCACCATCATGCCCAAAGACTTCCAGCTGGCCCGCTGCATCCGCGGAGAGAGAGCTTAGACTTTCTGCTGCACATCCACCAGCCATAATGCTCTGCACTGTGTGTCTATATATATACATTTATAGTAATATGGACATATGTTTGCTAGATGTTGTTTTTTCTTGCCTTCTGATTGTTGCTCTGAGTGTTGCTGTCCCTGTGCTGTTGCAATCCTGGAATTTCCCCATTGTGGGACTAATAAAGGCTTATCTTATCTTATTAAGTTGATTCACATGCATCATAAAATAATCTATATTTCCTGATTAACTCCAGTTACTTTACCATAATGAAAAGTTGGAAATTTACAAGGAAAAAAGAATTAATTGGTTTTCCAACTCAACTATTTTACTTGAATTTTTAAAGCTAAAATATGTTTTCTGGCTCTTTTTTTTTTGGACAAAAACAGCCAGATGAAAACATACTGCAGCAGGTGTAGTGTGTCATGTGACCAGCAGGTGTCAGCAGAGCACCACGCACCAACGGAGCGCCCGGACGGCGGCGTGATTCAGAGCTTACCGTCTGAGCTCATGGCAGGGTTGAGCTTTCACACTTTTGCTCTCATTTGTGTTCGTGTTTCATCAGTGAGTAAATCACAGGCGGAGGTCTACAACCTGCAGCTCTGGAGCCAGCTGTCACTCTTTTGTACCTAACTGATGCTCCTGGATCACTTTTTAGAGATTTTCTTTTGCTTTTTTCTTGTACATTTATAATGCTTTTATTGTGAATTTGCTGCTTTTTTTCTTTCATAAATTTGCTGTAGCTTTTCTTGTAAATTTGAAACGTTTTTGTTTTAAATTTGTTGCTTTTTTGCTTTTTTGTTAAAATTGTGTTTTTTTCTTAAAAAAACGTTTTTCATAAATGTGCTACTTTTTTTTTTTTACAAAGGTGAAATGTTTTCTAGCAAAGTTGTCACTTTTTATTTGCAAATTTACAGCTTTTTTCTTGCATATTTGCAACCTTTTTCTCCAAAATGTAATATTTTTCTTACAAATTTGAAATAACAAATTTGTGACTTAAAAAAAAATAAATTGCCGATTCTTTCTCATGAAGTTTCAACTTTTTTCTTGCAATTTTGCAACTGTTTTTACAGAAATTGGCAACCTTTTTCTTGTAATTTTACAATTGTTCTTGTATAAATTTGCCACTTTTCTTACAAATTTGAGCTATTTTCTAGCAAATCTGTAACTTTTTACTGGTAAATTTGCTGCTTTTTTCTTGCGTATTTGCAACCTGTTTCTAATAAATTCAACAGTTTTTCTTGCAAATTTAAAATATTTTCTGGAAAATTTGACACTTTTCTTAAAAATTTGCAGCCTTTTTCCTCATAAATTTGCAACTTTTTCTTGTAAGTTTATAACTTTTCTTGAATAAATTGGCTACCTTTTCCTGGAAATTTGCAGCATCATTCTTGCAAATTTGTAACTTTTTTCTTGCAAATCTGCAACTTTTCCTCTCCTAATTTTGAAATGTTTTTCATCATACATTTGCTACTTTTTCTAGTAAAACTGTGACTTTTTTGTGTAAATCTGCTGTTTTTTCCTTGTAAATTTGTGATGTTTTTCTTGTAATTATTGACTTGTTTGTAAACTTGCAACTTTTTTCTTGTAAATTTGCAAAATTCATCTTGATGCTGGTTACGTTTTTATTCTTAATACCCCCCCCAAAAAAACAAAAAACAAACAAACAAACAAACAACCCATAGCAACACAATCTTGAATAGATACAATGAAGAGAAAGATAGAAAAGGGATGAAGAGCAGAGGAGAGACTGTTGTGACTGGGAATCACTGCAGTTCAGCGACATGCTCTTGGTTTTGGCATGATAACCATCTGGCTACTGGACACCACAGAATACTGCAGTTATTGCAAGCACAACCTCACAGATTTATAGGGAAAAAAAGTTCTACGTTGCCAAGAAAAAGTCACAAATTTACAAGAAAAATCTCCCACATTAATCTCTTAAAATTCCAGAATTCCACCAGTGGGAAGTCTCAAATTTTCTTCTGCTGCTCAGTGAAGAAAGAATTTGATTTTTGATGCTGAACTTAGGGAAATAGGCTGGAATGAAAAGGGGTAAAAAAAAAAAAAAATCACAAATGTAAGAGAAAAATCTGACAAATTTACAGAAATTCACAAACCACTTAATAGGTAAAAGTAATGAGAAAAAATGTCTGAAATTGCCAAAACTTAGAAATTTAAAAAGTCTCAATATTATACAGAGTGTAAATTATTGAAAAAAACATTCTCAAAATTGGCATGGCAAGCTGGGGTGGTGGTTCCTCTCTTCAAGAAGGGGGACTGGAGGGTGTGCTCCAACTTTAGGGGATCACACTCCTCAGCCTCTCTGGGAAGGTCTATGCCAGGGTACTGGAGAGGAGAGTCCAACGACTGGTCAAAGCTCGGCTCCTGGAGGAGCAATGTGGTTATTATCCTGGCTGTGGCACATCAGACCAACTCTTTACCCTCTCAAGAATTCTCGAGGGTTCGTGGGAGTTTGTCCAACCAGTTTACATGTGTTTTGTGGACTTGGAGAAGGCATTCGACCGGGTCTCTCATGGTTTTTTGTGGGGGGTGCAGTGGGAGTATGGGGTATCGGGCTTGTTGTTACAAGCTATCCGGTCTCTTTACGACTGTTGTGAGAATTTGGTTTGTATTGCCAACACCCAGTCGGACTCATTCCCAGTGAGATTTGGACTCTGCCAGCGCTGCCCTTTGCCACCGATCCTGTTCAGAATCTTTATGGACAGGATTTCTAGGCACAGCCAGGGAACGGAGGGTGTCATGCTTGGTGACAACAAGATCTCATCTCTGCTGTTTGCAGATGATGTTGTCCTGCTGGCTTCATCAAGCAATGACCTACAGGACTTGCTGAGACAGTTTGCTACTGAATGTGAGGTGGCCGGGATGAGAATCAGCACCTCCAAATCAGAGTCCATGGTCCTTAGCCGGAAAAAGGTGGATTGTCCTCTCTGGGTTGGGGACAAGCTCCTGCCCCAAGTGGAGGAGTTTAAGTATCTCGGGGTCTTATTCATGAGTGAGGGGAGAATGGAGTGAAAGATTGACAGACAGATCGGTGCAGCATCTGCAGTGATGTGGACGCTGTACCGGTCTGTTGTGGTGAAGACGGAGATAAGCTCTAAAGGCCTGTTCAGACCCCTACGAGGGTAAAACGTTTGTGTTCTATAGACTGCGCTTGCATACACAGCAGTACTCAGAGTGGTTTTTCACGAATGCAGTTCACATTCCTGTACTATCGGCGACAGCCAAGAGCCACCAAACTGACTCAAACAGCTGCAATCCAAACACAGAAGAAGAGCACAATGCCAGACGTTTTAAATGGCGGAAGTGATGGAGGTATGTGAATACCATGACAATCAAGACGAACAGGAGGTTCTGCTGTTTAGTGGCAGAGAAGAAAACAAACGGGCCAAAAGACCATCATTTGTTCACCCAGAATTGGTGGATTGCTCAGTACGTCCCTCTGGTGGGAGTTTCTGGTCGCATACACAGTTCACTGCAACCATTTGCATACTTGTATGTGTGTACACATTTTTGGGCCTGCATGCACTCAGTCAGCGCTCACCCTCTGCGCACAAATGTGTCCACTATGCTCATTCATGAACCAGTGTGTTTTTGCCATGAATTGGGCTTAAGGCAAATATCAGTCATCCGGGACAGGCTCAGAGTAGAACCGCTGCTCCTCCATATCGAAAGGAGCCAGCTGAGGTGGTTTGGGCATCTGATCAGGATGCCTCCTGGACGCCTCCTACTTTAGGTGCTTTGGGCACATCGCACTGGGAGAAGACCCCGGGGCAGACCCAGGACATGCTGGAGAGACTGTGTCTCGCAGCTGGTCTGGGAACATCTTGGTATCCTCTCTGAAGGGCTGGAGCTGGTGGCAAGGGAGAGGGAAGTGTGGATGGATGCAAAATAATTACAAATTTAGAAGACTTTTAGTTTTGGTTTTGCAACATTTTCATGTTTTTCTTAAATTTTAATTTTCATGCAACTTTTTACTTATAATTATTTTTTTCTTTGATTTTTTGATTTTGTATACTTTATTGATCCCCAGAGAGGAAACTGAGGGCATCCACCTGGATGGATGAAGCAGCCACGATACGGCACTATCCCTTAACTATTCACACACACATTCACACCTAGGGCCACTTTAGAGTCTCCAATTAACCTAACCTGCATGTTTTTGGCCTGTGGGAGGAAACTGGAGGAATCCCGGAGTAAACCCACGCAGATACGGGGAGAACATGTAAACTCATACAGATCACTGTTGGTCAGGGGCTGGGATCGAACCAGGGATCCCATGGCCAAGGGTGAGTTGCTGTCACCGCACCGCCAATTATGCATTTTTAAGATAAGATAAGATAAGATAAGATAAGATAAGCCTTTATTAGTCCCACAACGGGGAAATTCCAGGATTGCAACAGCACAGGGATAGCAACACTCAGAGCAACAATCAGAAGGCAAGAAAAAAAACAAGCAAGCAAGAGCAGCTAATATACATATGTACATATTACTATAAAATATATATATACACACACACACACACACAGACACACAGTGCAGAGCATTGTAGCTGGATGGAATAAATATATGAATATATGAACACACAGTGCAGAGCATTGTAGCTAGATGGAATAAATATGTAAATATATAAACACCCACAGTACGGAGCATTGCAGCTAGGTGGAATAAATATGCAAGTATATAAACACACACAGTGCGGAGCAGTGTAGCTAGATGGAATAATATGTAGATATATAAAAACACAGTGCTGAGCATTGTAGCTAGATGGAATAAATATATAGATATATAAATATAAACACACCCAGTGCAGAGCATTGTAGCTAGATGGAATAAATATGTAAATATATAAACACACACAGTGCAGAGCATTGTTGCTAGGTGGGATGAAACAGCATAACCGTCTATTTAGTTATCCTACATGGTATGATTATGTGCCCATACATATTCTCACCCTCCATAGCGACCGGTATGTTCCTAGTTGTATGCCGGAGAGGACCATTGTGTAATTCTCTTTACTTGTAAATTTGTGACTTTTTTCTCTCAGAAATGTATTTATTTATCTATGCAGCTTTCCTCATAAATTTGTGAATTTATCTTTTTTTTTCTTTAAAAAAGAACCACATGTGGCATGTTGGAGACCCCTTGTTTAAAACAAAAGCTGAAACCACTCTTATGGAGTCACATTTACAATGAAGAATGCAGAAACCGCCGATGTTCCCAGAGCTCACTTTCCATGAGGAAACCAGGGAGACTTTTTTTCTGTCCTGGATTCTTTGGTTTGATCCCAAACAAGTCTGTCACGATCCGGGATTGATGTCAACCCGTTTCTCTTCCAAGCAGGCTTTTCTAGATTTATCAGCAGTGATGCTTCACCTACGATTAACCCAGGAGTGCTAGAGAGGAAACAAAGTAGACATACAGGATGATTATTCCTCGTGCAATGGAGGCATACATTAATCGCTTAGTGTGTCTATGTGTGGTTGTGTGTCTGTCTGTCGGTCTGTTTCCAGCTTTTCAGAGCACCTGGTCAAAATCAAGCGGAACTAAAGGCTTGTATCATTGTATCGCTATATTTTCCCGACTTTCAATTTGCCAGAATTTTGAGATAAGTCCTTGTTTTCAAAATAAACACAAATTTAACTCACCATTGTACCCTCAATTTTCAATTCACAGGCCAATTTTCACACCAACATGCAGGGGATGGTGCAGTACGACGGCAACGTCTCAGAGCCATTCAATATACACAGTGGAGCGAAACAGGGCTGTGTACTTGCACCAACCCTCTTTGGGATTTTCTTTGCTATGCTCCTGAGGCATGCCTTCAGCACAGCAACAGAGGGAATCTATCTGCATACAAGATCTGACGGCAGGCTTTTCAACCTCGCCCGCCTGAAAGCCAGAACCATAGTACGTGAGGCTCTAATCACAGATATGCTGTTCGCAGACAATGCTGCAGTCGCGACCCACACACAGCAGGAGCTTCAGACCCTGATGGACCACTTCTCCCAGGCATGCATGGACTTCGGGCTTACCATCAGCCTGAAGAAGACTAACGTCTTGGTGCAAGGCACGGAAGCACCACCAACCATCACCATCGACGACTGCGAGCTGGAGGTCGTGAATCAGTTCACGTACCTGGGGTCCACGATCAAGAGGATTGGAAAATCAACCTCCACACTCGCTCGCCTCACCATACGAGTGTGGGAGAGTCCCAAACTCTCTGTCAAGACGAAGATGGCAGTGTACAACGCCTGCGTCATCAGCACACTGCTCTATGGGAGTGAGACGTGGACAACATACGCCCGGCAGGAAAAGAGACTGAATTCCTTCCACTTGCGCTGCATTCGCCGCATCCTGGACATATCCTGGCAGGACAAAGTGTCCAACACAGAAGTCCTGTCCCACGCCGGCCTTCCCTCCATATTCACTCTACTCAGGCAGCGCAGGCTCCACTGGCTAGGCCATGTTCACCGTATGGAGGATGGCAGAATCCCCAAAGACATCCTCTACGGAGAACTGGCGACTGGCAGGAGAGACGCTGGCCGCCCACAGCTGCGCTTCAGAGACATCTGCAAGAGAGATATGAAGGCCCTGGAGATCAACACAGAGTGCTGGGAGGACCTCGCAACAGACCGCTCCAAATAGAGAGGCACCCTGACCAGACAGCTCAAGGCGGGTGAAGAGAAACTGACTGCTGCAGCAGATGAAAAAACGACCCGCAGGAAGAACCACCACAGACCCAGCAGCACGGAGACCATCTACAAGTGCGACCTGTGTGACAGGGACTGCCATTCGCGCATCGGCCTGTTCAGCCACAGGCGGTGCTGTTCCAGCAGAGTAGACATCTAGGATTCTCTTCCATGGTCATCATAGACCGACGGAGGCCAATAACGATAATGATGTACCCTCAATGTAGCCTCAAAAAAGGTATTGTTATAGCTAGACCGGGCCAGTAGAGGTCACACCGAGGCAGCTGCACCTTGGTGCTTTCATTCTGAGCAGTAGCTGGGTTGTCAAGGAATTTTATTTATTTAATTGTTCGGTGGTGTTTTTCCAAAGTCCTTTCTCTTCCTGGAGCTGGATTGGAATTGATTGACGGCAGCTGATTGATTGATTGATTGATCGAGCCACCTGTGGGGAGCTAGCTTTCCCAAAATATTGCCTGATCTGGCTGAAGTAGAACAATAACTTGTGTGGAAATTTGTACTGGAATGGTGAGAATATTTGATGTATAGAACCAAAAAAAAAAAAAATTACAAGTGGATTTTCTGCACAGCTGCACCATATTTTTGCATCACAGCAAAGTTAAACGTCCTTAAGGTAAGTGTCCATTGGTGCTTGTTTGTGACAGAAGAAATCACACAACTGTGATTAGTTAGAAATAACGGCGTGGCCACCCACACCCCAACAGAGCGCGGCAGTCTAGACAGACGACTGACCTCTGTGTGAGGAGGAAGTGTATAATAAAACAGGAGCACTCTGAGGCAAGTGCAATATCCTCTGCCTCTGTTTTCTTTGAAGATCCCAATACTTACTGACGGAGAGCAGTTTTCAACTTTTCAATATAATTACTGTAGCAGAACCAAATTATGATAAGCCCATCATCCACAAATATACAGCCAAGTATACATCCCATAGTTGTAGGTCATACTTGCTACACGGTGAACCCGTGTAGCAAGTATGGTGATTCTAGAGAGGTTTACATGTTCTATAGTAAGAGATCATAGGGAGTGGCCGTCTTGACCCAAAACCTGTAGTCAGAGGTTATGTTCTCAGAGTGAACGTACAGTATGTACCAGGTTTGGCGACCCTAGCTTTCTTTGTTGTTGAGATATAATCTATAAGCCATGTTGATGTTGACATTTGACCTTGCGATCCCAAAAGCACAGTCACACTTTAGAATCACAAGGTGAACCTGTGTACCAAGTTTGGTGGCCCTAGCTTTACTTGTTTTATAGTAATATAAATAAATTAATATATAATATAAATTTTAATAGTAAGTGTAGCATTTACCATAGTGCAACTGCAATGTTAACTTTGACCTTTGACCCCTTGACCCAAAACCCATAGTTAGGTGAGGGTGTACGTCATACAAGATGTGTATTAGATACAACTACTGCATTGATTTGAAAAGCCTACATTATTTCTTTCAGTAGTTATTGTGTTTTGAAGATTTTGGGAAAAATCTGACCTCTGACCTTTGACCTCAAGGTCATCCGATGAGAGTGAAATTGCAATATGCGCATCATCAGTATATATGGTACCAATCGGACCAAAACTGTAGGAGGAGTTGATTTCACAAAAGTGGGACAGATGGACGGACGGACTGACTGACCCGTAGCATAAACCCCCTTCGGTCTTCACCCAAAGGGCTCTTTGACCCCTTTGGGCTTTGACCAGCAGGGGATAAAAAAAAAGAGGCATCTGAACTGAAAGTACACCAAGTTCCGTGTGCCCCCCCCCCCCCCCCCCCCCCCCCCCCGCATCCTCACCGCTCCAGAGGTCAGCGGCACCCTGAGAGGAAGTGGATTAGGAGGAGGTCCACACGGACGGCCATGCTGGAATAAATCTGTCCTGTAGTCGGGAGCTACGAAGCAGAAAGAGGAAGAGAAGCTGGAGGTGATGGGAGGATGTAGTCAGTTGTGAAGGAGCAGCTCCACAGAAGTAATAAGTTTAGCGGTCCACTACTAAGCTGGCATTCTAACACTTTTCACCACGTTTTTAGCACAAAGATGGAAGAATATATATGTGAGAGTTCAGCTAACACTGTTAACTCTGTCCTAAAATGAGGTTTAATCCTGTCTAAATGTTTCTTTTTGATTTTGATTATATTAGAAGGCATTTATGGAAACCCTAATTCCAATGAAGTTGGGACGTTGCATAAAATGTAAATAAAAAAACTTATATTCATCTGAATACACTACAAAGACAAGATATTTCATGTTCAAGCTGATAAACATTATTGCTTTGTTCCAAATATTAACTCTTTTTTTTTCAATTTGATGCCTGCAACACATTCCAGAAAAGCTGGGACAGGGGCAAGAAAGGACTGCGAAAGTTGAGGAATGCTCAAAAAACACCTTTGTGGAACATTCCACGGGTGAACAGGTTAATTGGAAACAGGTGAGTGTCATGACCAGAAAGGCTCAGCCGTTCACAAGCAAGGATTGGTCGAGGTCACAGCTTTGTGAACAACTGCATCCGACAGTTTAAGAACAACGTTTCCCAACATACAGTTGCAAGGAATTTAGTAATTTCATCATCTACAGTCCATAATATCATATGAAAGATTCAGAGAATCTGGAGAAATTTTCGCACGGAAACAGCAAGGCCAACACAAAATGCCTGTGACCTTCGATCCCTCATGCGACACTGCATTAAAAACTAATATAATTCTGTAAAGAATATTACCACATGGTCTCAGGAACACTTCAGAAAACCATTGTCAGTTAACAGTTTGTCGCTACATCTTCAAGTACAAGTTAGAACTCTACCTTGCAAAGCCAAAGTCAGATATCAACAGCACCAAGAAACACTGCCGGTTGCTCTGGACCTGAACTCATCTGGGATGGACTGATGCAGAGTAGAAAAGTGTGCTGTGGTCTGATGAGTCCACATCTCGGGCTAAAGAGGAAGCAGACTATCCAGACTGTCATCAGTGTTGAGCTCAAAAGCCAGCATCTGTGATGGTATGGAGGTGTGTTAGTGCCCATGGCACGGCTAACTTGCACATCTGTGAGGGCACCATTAATGCTGAACAGTACATGCAAGTTTGGGAGTAATATAGCCATCCATGGACAAACCAACATGGGACCCATAAGTGTAGCAGTGTAAACAAAAGCCTGAGAAGTCAGTTATCTGCAGCGGCTGACAGCACTTACCACTACCATTACATTAGGACCATTACACAATGGTCCTCTCCGGCATACAACTAGGAACACACCGGTCGCTATGGAGGGTGAGAATATGTATGGGCACATAATCATACCATGTAGGATAACTAAATAGACGGTTATGCTGTTTCATCCCACCTAGCAACAATGCTCTGCACTGTGTGTGTTTATATATTTACATATTTATTCCATCTAGCTACAATGCTCTGCACTGTGTTCATATATTCATATATTTATTCCATCCAGCTACAATGCTCTGCACTGTGTGTCTGTGTGTGTGTGTGTGTATATATATATATTTTATAGTAATATGTACATATGTATATTAGCTGCTCTTGCTTGCTTGTTTTTTTTCTTGCCTTCTGATTGTTGCTCTGAGTGTTGCTATCCCTGCGCTGTTGCAATCCTGGAATTTCCCCGTTGTGGGACTAATAAAGGCTTATCTTATCTTATCTTATCTTATCTTATCTTATTAGAGCTGTTCATTAATCTGAATACAAAAGTGTAAATGGTGTTTTATAGCACTTTTTAGGGTCCCTTACATACTGGAATGTTCTGGTACCTTCAGAAAGTCCCTGCTCTTAAGTAGGGCCAGCACATGTCTGCCCTCTGAGTAACAGTCAACAGCTTTGACAGAATGACCACAGAAGGAGGTGCTAAGGAGCCAGAAGGTGGAGGCAGAAACTGCTGGAGAAGTGAAGGAGCGATGGGTTAAATGAGAGGGACAGAGGAGTGGCTCAGTCCAGGCTCTGTGGTTTTGGGTGTCTGTCCAGCCTCGGCAGACGTAACATGCGCCGCCGGCTTTGGCCTCCTCGCTCTGCTGCTCTTGGCTCTGGACCTTCTCCTCCATAAAAGAGCAGAGCTGGCTAACGTACGGCTCGTGGTCCTGAGCAACCTCTGGCTGCTGGGATCGCTTACTCATCCACATTTGGCACTCATTTAACAAAAAAAGAAAGAACCCCCCCACCCCCACAACCTCTCAAAAATTCAAGCAGCAGAAGGTGGAAAGAGTGACACTTTCTCGTGGGTAAAATTATCCCCTCAAAGACGATTCTCATTTTATTTCCCATCTCTTCAATTCAGCATCATGGAACAGTTAGTGTGCTGCATGCTGCAAGTTATGGATCCATCATTTAATACCAAATTAGGCGTAAAAAAAGTCAGTAAGTGTTACTGGTGACCTGCCCAGTGCTGTCATGATTAAATCAGAGAAAATAGGAAAACAGATGGATGGATGGGCTGCTAATTAGAGGGTCGTTGACTGAAAAATTGAGTTTTTGTTGGTTTTACCCTTCTTAAAGACATCTATTGGTCACATGATTATCACAAAAATATATTAAAACATTTTCTCTTAAAAAAACAGCTTTTATATCATTTTTCACTTCAAAAAGCAAAACTGACTGTCCCAGATTTGCCACAGAATGTCACTTAGACAGTAAATCCAGACCAGTGCATCCTTGATGCCCAGCTATAAAAATAACAACTGTTATAGCGCCACCTACTGGTTAGAACAATGGACACTTGTAACTTGGAGAAACTTTGTGCGATTTTTATCAAATTTTCTATGATGGATATTAGTCCCATCCTGCATGCTCCTATATAAAAAATAATTAACAAAAGTTATAGTGCCACGCAGCTGTGGTGCAGGTGTAGTGTGGTCGACTACTGATCAGGGGGTTGATTCCCGCTCTGTCTGCAGTCAGCATGTTGAAGTGTCCTTGAGCAAGACACTGAACCCCCAGTTGCTCCTGGTGGGTCAGGCCAGCGCCTGTGTATGGCAGCTCCGCTGCTGTGAATGTGTGGATAGCAGGATCTGTAAAGCGCTTTGGTCATCTAGAGATGAGAAAAAGCACTATATAAGTGAACATCATTTACCATTGAGCTCTGTTAGCATTAATTTGGCTAGGCGGTTGATCAGCATTTGTCACTTGACTGACAGGCCCCCTAGTGTTAGCTTAATTGTTGATCCCGCCAGTTTGGATTGTTATTTTCTATAAAATCTATTCCCCTTCACTTGAATCCTAGTTCATCTAACAACACTTGACCATATTCATATGCAAACATGATAATTTTTTTGCACGGCGCAATTACATGTTAACTCAATTTAAACATACAAATAGACCTGAATTCACCATCTGAGCAAACTGCAGACGGGTGGAGTCACCTTTATAATTTCTGCAGCTGCGTTCTACCTGCTGTGGAAATCCCCAAAATACCATCATGCTTAGGTTTACATTACAGGGCTCTTGCCTGGAAAAATTGTCCCTGCCTCTAAAACTTCACCTGGATGACGGTTGTTTACACTGCTAGCCTGTTTGACCTTGTTAGCACATCCGTGGCAGAAGTCCGTGGGTGGATAACGGCGACACTCCAGTTCAGCTGCAGAGGTCCCAGTCCATCTGTCTGCAGGTGAGTGGCAGCCTCATTTTCAAACTAGCTTACGCTCCAGTTTTGATACTTTAACTCTGGTGACGACAGAATCTCAAGGCTGATTACTAGCTCGCGCTACCAAATCCCTCCAATGCACGAATGCCCAAATTCGCATGTTTCCCACATGTTTACACTACACGTATTCACATCGCACTTTCACGTGTTTTGGAGACTCTGAAGTGAAAGCAGGTATCGTTCTTACTCTTCTTGACAAACAATGGGTGCTGCCATGGGCCCTACCCCCTGTCCCAAAGCACTCACAGCAGTCCCTTCCAGCTGCAGTCAGAGCAGGAGATGTTCGCAAAGCCGCCACTGGATGATCCCGAATGTAAATGTAAAATTTTCCTTTAAAAAAGACCTAAGTAACTCTGCCAGAGAGTCTGTTTTGAGTCACTTTTGCCAATCCCAAGCCCAGATAAAGAAGGAAGGTTGAAAGTGAGACATGAAATAAATCAAGAATCAACAGAAGAAAGTTCATTTGTAGCTCTACACATATTTAGTGTTTTATTTACTCCCTTTTTGTCTTTCCCACGACATTAGTTTGTTCATGTCAATAATAAGTTTCCTTCCAACTCAAAGCTCAGTCATGGAGTTCAACAGGGATCTGTGCTAGGCCCTATTCTTTTAAGTTTATATATGCTTCTGCTAGGCAACATTATTAGAAAGCACTGTATACATTTTCATTGTTATGCAGATGACACACAATTATACCTGTCAGTGAAGCCAGATGATAGTAATCAATTAGCCAAGTTGGAGGCCTGTCTGTCATGAATCTGGGTTTGGTTGTTCCAAACCCAGTTCTGACTTATTGTTATTTCTTGCCCTATTTCCCGTCAGACATGTCAGGGAGCTGTTTGGGTCCTTCGCTCCCTGACAGCTTGGGCATGCCCCCTCCTCCTGTCAAGTGCCATCAGCTGTGCTTCATTACGGTTGTTCGCACATACACACACACACACACACACACACACACACACACACACACACACACACACACACACACACACTCCATTCATTCCCATTCACACGCTCATACATGCTCTCTCACACACCAGGTTCAATTGTGTTCAGCCCACGCTTCCTCACACCAGCAATCTCTTTCCTCGTTAGCATCAGGATTATTTATTTGCTGTGTCTGTGGAAAGAGATTGTCAGAGCATTCACCTCCATACGTGGCAGCTAGTTCTCCACGTATGTGTATTCACTACCTACACACGTGGACAAAATTGTTGGTACCCCTCTGTTAATGAAAGAAAAACCCACAATGGTCACAGAAATAACTTGAATCTGACAAAAGTGGTAATAAATAAAAATTCTATGAAAATTAACCAATGAAAATCAGACAATGCTTTTGAATTGTGGATCAACAGAATTATTTTAAAAAACAAACTCATGAAACAGGCCTGGACAAAAATGATGGTACCCTTAACTTAATATTTTGTTGCACAACCTTTTGAGGCAATCACTGCAATCAAACTATTTCTGTAACTGTCAATGAGACTTCTGCACCTTTCAGCAGGTGTTTTGGCCCACTCCTCATGAGCAAACTGCTCCAGTTGTCTCAGGTTTCAACGGTGCCTTCTCCAGATGGCATGTTTCAGCTCCTTCCACAGATGTTGAATAGGATTTGGATCAGGGGTCATAGAAGGCCACTTTAGAATAGTCCAATGTTTGGCTCTTAGCCATTCTTGGGTGTTTTTAGCTGTGTGTTTTGGGTCATTATCCTGTTGCAAGACCCATGACCTGCGACTGAGACCAAGCTGTCTGACACTGGGCAGTACATTTCTCTCTAGAATACCTTGATAGTCTTGAGGTTTCATTGTACCCTGCACAGATTCAAGACACCCTGTGCCAGATGCAGCAAAGCAGCCCCAGAACATAACAGAACCTCCTCCATGTTTCACAGTAGGGACAGCGTTCTTTTCTTGGTATGCTTCATTTTTGCGTCTGTGAATATAGAGCTGATGTGCCTTGCCAAAAAGTTGCAGTTTTGGCTCGTCTGTCCATAGGACATTCTCCCAGAAGCTTTGTGGCTTGTCAACATGCAGTTTGGCAAATTCCAGTCTGGCTTTTTTATCATTTGTTTTCAACAGTGGTGTCCTCCTTGGTCGTCTCCCATGAAGTCCACTTTGGCTCAAACAACAACGGATGGTGCAATCTGACATTGATGTACCTTGGCGTTGGAGTTCACCATGAATGTGTTTAGAGGTTGTTCTGGGCTCTTTTGTTACCATTCGTATTATCTGTCTCCTCCTGCGGCCACGTCCAGGGAGGTTGGCTACAGTCCCGTGGATCTTAAATTTCTGAATAATATGTGCAACTGTAGTCACAGGAACATCAAGCTGCTTGGAGATGGTCTTATAGCCTTTACCTTTAACATGCTTGTCTATAATTTTCTTTCTAATCTCCTGAGACAACTCTCTCCTTTGCTTCCTCTGGTCCATGTTTAGCATGGTACACACCATGTCACCAAACAGCACAGTGACTACTTGTCACCCTTTAAATAGGCCGACTGAGTGATTACAAGTTTGTAGACACCTGTGATGTTAATTAGAGGACACATCTTGGTTGAACATGTCCTTATGGTCACATTATTTTCAATCTTTTCTAGGGGTACCATCATTTTTGTCCAGGCCTGTTTCATGAGTTCATTTTTTAAAGTAATTCTGTTGAACCACAATTCAAAAGCATTGTTTGATTTTCATTGGTTAATTTTCTTAGAATTTTTATTTATTACCACTTTTATCAGATTCAAGTTATTTCTGTGACCATTGTGGGTTTTTCTTTCATTAACAGAGGGGTACCAACAATTTTGTTCACGGCTGTATGTGTTTTTTCAGCCTGTCATTTCAAGTTTGGTAAATCCTTTGATGTTTGCGGCTGACCCTGCCTTTCTCCCTCATCCACCAGACTGCACAGACAGCCCCTGGATCACTCCAGTCCCGTAAGTTTCATGTTTGCCTTTCTCCCTGTGTTGACAGCAGCTCTGCGGCACTAGGCATTCCCTTCACCGGGCTGTAGAGCATCCGCCAGGCGCCCTGTATGTCTGGTGGCCTTAATCTCATCTTTTGCAACTGATGATGATTTTTGTGGTCAACTGGACTTGTTATTTTGTTATGGTTTATGTTAATAAATGGCACGTTCTACTCCAGCGATTGGGTTTTTTATTCCTCCCCTCCTGCGCCGCATAATGGCGCACGAGGAATCATGACACTGTCTTAAGGAAATCAAAGCTTGGATGACTTGTAATTTCCTGCTATTAAATTCAGATAAGAATGAAGTCATTCTAATTGGTCCAAAAAACCTTAGAAATACCTTTCCAAATCAAACTCTTAGTTTGGATGTGGTTACTCTTTCTCTTAATAGTTCTGTGAAGAACCTTGGACTTATTTTTGATCAAGATGTGTTTTTTAATTCACATATTAAATTTGTTTCTAAGACTGCCTTCTATCATTTGTGTAATATTGCCAAGATTTGGAGCATCTTGTCGCAGAATGATGCTGAGAAATCAATCTAAGCTTTTGCTAGCTCTAGATTAGATTACTCTGGTCAACACCAAATTTATTGTCTAAGTTTTTTTTTAGCTGATTTAGGACAATTTTGATGTGCTGAATCCAAAAATCACATTAGTTTTGCTCAATCAGGTCAACTTTTTGAAGTATGGCCACATGTTGTTTTTTACGTTTTTGTTTACATGTATGGGTATTTTTGCTTTATATAATGCAAAATGTCTGCGTGGGTTTACTCCGGGATTTCTCCGGTTTCATCCCACATGCCAAAAACATGCAAGTTAGGTTAATTGGCATCAAACTGGGGATTCTAAATTGTCCTTAGGTATGACTGTGAGAGTGAATGGTTGTCTGTCTCTCTGTGTTGGCCCTGCGATGGACTGGCGATCTGTCCAGGGTGTACCCTGCCTAACGTCCAAAGATGCTGGGATAAGCTCCAGCACCCCCGCGACCCGAAAAGGATTAAGCGGAAGAAGGTGAATGAATGAATGAATGAAAATTCTTTTTTATTTCTTGAAATTTCTCGAACTCCGAAGAGTTTGCATGCACCAATTTATGACATTGTCATGATGGCTTATTACTGTTGGACTCTGAAGAGAGACATCCCTGCCGCTGAGCATTCTGGAGGTTTGAATAAACGGAAGTTGAAGCTCTGAATTTTGAACAATGATGACATAACATTCAGTTTACATGTACTTATTACCTTTATCATTGTCTACTATTCAATTTACAGTAATTGAAGTTTGTAACATTTAATCAATAAATTGTGTTAGAAAATTATTTTTTCTCTTAAAAATCTATTTCAGATGAGAAATATTAACAAAAATCAACCGATAATGTCACAAAAATGTAATCGATTTAGTCAGAAGATCACATTTTTTTTTTATCTGATCGAGAGAAATGGATGTCATTTTCAGATTCAGCGGTGCAAAATTGTCTTAAATCAGTTGAAAAAACACAGACAACTTACAAAAATATTATTTTTGTAACCCTGTGTTATTGTAACTCTTTATTATCAGGTTGTCCTAAAACATCTTTAAAAAGTCTTCAGCTGATCCAAAATGCTGTAGCAAGAGTTTAAACAGGTACTAGAAAGAGAGATCATACTGTATCTCTCCAGTTCTGGCCTCCCTTCATTGGCTTCCCATAGAGTTTAGAATTAAGTTTAAAATCCTTCTTCTGACTTACAAAGCTCTAAATAATCAGGTCCCTTTTTATTTAAAAGATCTGATACTGGCAGCATGGTGGCGCAGTGGTTAGCACAGTGGCAGCACAGCAAGAAGGTCATGGGATCGATTCTACCCTTGACCATTGTGGGTTCGATCCCACCCCCAGACCATCGGTGACCCTTCTGTGTGGAGTTTGCATGTTCTCCCCGTGTCTGCGTGGGTTTACTCTGCGTACTCCGGTTTCTTCCCACAGGCCAAAGACATGCAGGTGAGGTTAATTGGCATCAACTGGGGATTCTAAATTGTCCTTAGGTATGGATGTGAAAGTGAATGGTTGTCTGTCTCTTTGTGTTGGCCCTGCGATAGACTGGTGATCTGTCTAGGGTGTACCCTGCTTCTCGCCGAAAGATGCTGGGATAGGCTCCAGCCCCCCGCGACCCGAAAAGGATTAAACAGTGGAAGATGGATGGATGGATGGATGGAGATCTGATACTACACTATTATCCTAACAGAGCACTATGCTCCCAAAATGCTGGATTATTTATAATACCTAGAATCTCCAAAAGTACAATGGGACACAGAGCCTTCAGTTATCAAGCTCCTCTCTTGGGGAACCAGCTGCTAATCTGGATTCGGGAGTCAGATTCGATCTCTGTTTTTAAGAATAGGGTTAAAACCTTGCTTTTTGATATGGCCTATAATTAGGATGGGATCATATGCCCTGAACCCTCCCTTAGTTATGCTGCTAATAGGTTTAGACAGCCGGGAGACCTCCAACAATGCACTGGGCTTCACTCCTTTCTTCACTCTCAATTAAAATATTTTTGCTGGTCATTAACATCTGTTTGTTCTCTCCCATAGATTGAGTCCCCGTTGTGCTGTTTGCTCTCTACATGTTTGTTCTTTTCATCTTCTTCTCTCTCCCCTCACCCTCCAGCCAGTCACATCAGATGACTGCCCCTCCCTGAGGCTGGTTCTGCTGGCGGTTTCTTCCTGCTAAAAGGGAGTTTTTCCCTCTCCACCTTCGCCAAGTGCTTGCTCATAGGGGATCGCCTGATTGCCGGGGTCTTTCTGCAATTGTGGGAGTTTCCCCTACAGTTGAAAGTGCTGTGAGGTGACTGTTGTGAAATGGCTCTAGATAAATAAACTTAAATTGAATTGAATTATTCCTCTCTGTTACAGCATCTTTTGAATTCACATGGCCAATTACGCACATTAGGTGATGACATTGTTTAGCAATTTCTAGCCAATAGCTACTTTCCTTACTGAGGAGTCGGCAACAGTGCCTGTTTAACTAACGGGTTTTTGCAGATGCGCTAGACCCGGTGAGCAATTTTGTATTCTGGAGGAAATATGGGCTCCTTGAATAAATTGGTCATAAGGGGCCCCAAAACGCCACATGGTCAATATAAAGTCTGAAAATTTTGTTTTGCGTAGAAACATGAAATTCGACACAAAGTACATCATGTAAAGCCATGCAAAAAAAACCCAAACATTATTGGGGCCATGGCCTTCGCCCCACAGGAAGTCTGCCATTTTGCATTTTGGTGGTAGTGGTGGTGGCTACGATATTAGCCTTATATCTGAAACTACCTACCGTACTATCCTAACAGAGCACTACGCTCCCAAAATGCAGGATTACTTGTAAATCCTAGAATCTCCAAAAGTACAATGGGAGGCAGAGCCTTCAGTTATCAAGCTCCTCTCTTGTGGAACCAGCTGCCAATCTCGATTCAGGAGTCAGATTCGATCTCTGTTTTTAAGAATCGGGTTAAAACCTCCCTTTTTGATATAGCCTACAATTAGGGAGGGATCATGTGTCTCTGAACCCTCCCTTAGTTATGCTGCTAATAGGTTTAGACAGCCGGGGGACCTCCAACAATGCATTGGGCTTCACTCCTTTCTTCACTCTCAATGAAACATGTTTTTTTTTGCTGGTCATTAACATCTATTTGTTCTCTCCCATAGATTGAGTCCCCATCGTGCTGTTTGCTCTCTACATGTCTTTTCTTTTCATCTTCTCTATCCCCTCACCCCCCAGCCAGTCACAGCAGATGACTGCCCCTCCCTGAGCCTGGTTCTGCTGGAGGTTTCTTACTGTTAAAAGGGAGTTTATTCCTCTCCACTGTCGCCAAGTGCTTGATCACAGGGGATCGCCTGATTGCTGGGGTTTTTCTGCACCTGTGGGGGTTTCCCCTACAGTTGAAAGAACTGAATTATATTTTTATAAACTCATGATAGTGAAATAATCCAATTGACCTCATTTTCACTGGCGATCATCTATAGGCATGTGGCATCAAAATGTATTAAAATCCCTCACAATAGGTCAAAGTTGTTGCCACGGTGACATAGCAATGTTTGACATTTCGCCATGAAAAACGGGACAGCTATAACTTCGACACACAACGTCCAATTTGTGCCAAATTTTCTACAGTGATTGGTAGTCCAACTCTGGATGCTTCTATGTATTAATATTTTAAAAAAGTTATAGTGTCACCTTGTGATTGCACAGAATTGCTTTATTTATTACTGAAACACCAGTAGCCAGAATGACATGAAATTTTCTGAAATTTATTGGGGTGTATTGGAGATATTATATATATTAGGCAAGTTCTCCCCAACACTCACTGTGTTGCCATGGAAACGCATTCCTCACTATTCATTTTGGAAGGGTGTGGCAAAACAAAAACTGGCACATATGTCAAGGAGATTGTCGTGTACAGTTCTATATGGGTATGGAACATGTACCTAGTAGATAATTGTTTCCATAGCGACAGGCAAGTTTTGATCCCTTGCCATTTAACACACAACAGCCGTAACTTGAACACACAGATTCTGATTTGCGGCAGATTTATTTATTTATTTATTTTTTTAAGAAAGATACTCAAAAAGATTCAGTGTATTTATATTTTTGCAGAGTGTCCAAAAGTTGCATCGAAAAAATTGGTAATTATGAATATGTTCTGCATTATAATGAATGGGAGTTTCCATTGAAATAAATGGAAAAGGGAATTTCTATTGTAGTCAAAGAGACAGAGCCAGTATTATCCTATCTGTTGGAGTTGCAGAGGTGCAAGGGCCCACTTATCGCTGCTTGTGGCATTATTATTATTGTTATTATTATTACTATTATTGTTAATGTAGTTTTTATTATTATTATTATTATTATTATTATTATTATTATTATTATTATTTCAAGAAAGTGGCTGAGCTTTGAGGAAAGTGCAGTGAAGCCATCTGAGATGTTTTCAAACATTTAAACTGGTTGATGTGACCACAAGGTCTTTTTTTACATGCTCTATATGTTATAATCAATCCACCATTGATTCCCATGTTAGTAAAGCTCCACTTAGTTTTGAATGAAAACAAACCACAGCAAAGAAAGCACATGAGACTAGACAGAATACTGAACATAATGAGGGTGTAGATCTATTTCCTTTAAAATGATGCATGTGAGACTCGTGGATTTGTGTTTTTTTTTATTTCTCTTCTGCTGCTGAAACTCAGAGAGAAAAAAAGTGCTTTGCTGACGTCGTGTTTGGCCGTCTCTATTCTGTGTCATCTGAAATGGTCGACCACGAAAACCACCAGAAGAGAAGCGACCGTTCCCTGAACAGCTGCAGTCCTGCCAGGCTTCTACTTTTAAATAGGAAAAGCTAACGTGTTTATGGAGAAAAACAAAAACAGCATGTTTATGCACCAAAAAGAGAAAATTTATGAGGAAATACTACAAATTTGATGGGACACATGTACACCAATTTTCAAAAGTTAACAAGAAAAACATCATAGATTTAGAAGCAAACAATAAATCCATGACAATTTTTTTTTCTTAATTTATGACGTTTTTTCTGATACATGTATTACTTTTGGCAAATGTGAAGCATTTTTTCTTGGCAAATTTTAAAAACTTTTTAAAAATAAATCTGCAACTTTTTACTCATAACTTTGTAGGTGGTTTTCTTGTAAACGTGTTACTCCTTTCATAAACCTTTGTTTATTCTCATAAATGTGTAATACGGGTGAAATCAGGGTACTTACCATGTTTTTCTGCTACTTACGCTGCTTTCTCCTAGTTTTCACCTTGACTTTACTTTCAGTTTGTACTATTGAAAGCATACTGACATACAACTGCACTGTGTGGTACTCCAGCCGGATTGTACCACAAGAGAAAGACTTAGAGCGAATCATCAAGACACAATGGCAGATTGTGAGCATCGCCATGATCACAATACAAGGAGCAAAGTTATAGGATGATGTTTGAAGTCTTGAGAAGAGTAAGTGCAGGCGCTGTCAGAGAAATAGGAACATGTGGCACTATAAAACAGAAAGGCAAAGAGGAAGAAAAAAGGCCAATTAAGAGGAATCTTTAGAAGTTGTTCAGGTGGAGCTTAAACACATCCATTCAGGCGGCACTACAAGAGGCGAGATAAAGGGAAAAAAAGGGCCCGAACACGAGCGGGCGAATGTAGTTCAGACGTCACCGAGGAGTGATTAATGCCTGCCGGGGAGAACGGCGCATCACCAGACCTCCATCCGCACACGGGGGGCCCGGAAGGTGACGCTTATCAAACCCGCTAGGGGACGGACAAATTCAGAGGGACGTCTCAGAGTTAGCGGAGGATCCGTTTTGGAACGCCTACAGCGGAGCGTGCTGCGGGGCGATAAGTGGGGCCCCGTGTTAACGAGGTAGGACAAGCCAGCAGATATGCTAATGTGGACGTCCAGGTGAACACAGAGGAGGGAAAGAGTGCCAATAACAAGTTTTTACAGTCCTCCAGAGAGGAAGGTGTTGGCTTAGCTCAGGTCGCTGTGTTGCTGAATTAACTCGATAGGTTTCCATCTGATTTACTTGCATTTTTTATGTGCATTTCTCACAATTTATCAGAAGAAGTTCCTGTTTCCATCACTTTCCAGGAGGATGAGTACGTTCTGCTTAATAGAATAAAATCCCAGCCAGCATGTCCATGTGGGCCCCACCAAAGGATAAACCTGGGCTGTCTTATGGGTCCCGCATGGGACTGTCATATGGGTGGACACACATGGGTCCATGTTGGCCCCATCTGTGTTTGTCCACATGGACTTTACCTGTGGTGCAGGTGAGCAGGTAATTTGTTTATCTGGTTAAAACGCACCCCAATGGGTTTAATGTGGGTCAGCCGGTTTCAGTAAAACTTGTGCCACAGGGAAAATTGTGGAAAAAAAGTCACAAATTTATGAGAACAAATGTGAAAATTTATAAGTAAAAAATGTGACAAATTTACAAAAAACCCCAATAGGAGCAAATTTATGAGAAAAAAAGTCACAAATTTACTAGAAAAAAGTGAAAATTTAGGAGAAAAAGTTACAAAAAAAAGTTACAAATTGTTGTAAAAAGTTACAAATTTAAAAGAAAAAAGTCACAAATTTATGAGGAAAAAATTTGAAAAAGTTGCAAATTAACAAAAAACAAACAACAACAACAAAAAAAAAAACCTGTAGCAAATATATGAGTAAATAAATTAAAAAATTTATGGTGAAAAAAGTCCCAAATTTAGGATAAAGGTTGCAAATTTACTGTTAAAAAATTTGGAAATTTTTGAGAAAGTTCCAAATTTACAAGAAAAATGTAACAAATTTATGAGAAAAAGTTACAAATTTACAAGAAAATTGCAAATTTATAATGAAAAAATTAACAAATTTATGAGAAAAAGTTGCAAGATTACAGTAAAACAGTGGCAAATTTATGAGAACGTTCCAAAATTACAAGAAAAAGTTAGCCAATATTCAAGAAAAAAGTCAGTTTTAAAAGAAAAAAGGATTTATGCACCAAGAGAGAAAAGTTTTTGTGGAGCACGACTACGCCCCGGAGGTCCTTAAAAAGCGTCGGGAATACAGCAACACTAACAAGGTACT
This sequence comes from Pholidichthys leucotaenia, assembly GCA_020510985.1. Classification (NCBI taxonomy): domain Eukaryota; kingdom Metazoa; phylum Chordata; class Actinopteri; order Cichliformes; family Pholidichthyidae; genus Pholidichthys; species Pholidichthys leucotaenia. The sequence continues at coordinate 102,484,178 of CM035841.1, read as the reverse complement.
ACGAAAGAAGAAACTGCGCTTTCAAACTCCATTTCCGGCGAAGCTGCGGGTTTTTTACGGGGATGAGACGTGTCTCTACAACTCGGCGGAAGAAGCAACCACGGATATGGCGAGAAGAGGGCTCCCGGTAACGGTGTATAAACCCGCAGCAGACCCGATCAAAAGAATCAAGGCTCAAACGTGGTGCACACAGAGACCCTCAAAATCCACGGGCCAGCAGCGGGAAACCCAGCTCCAGGGCTATAAGGAAAAACTGAACGCTTTCAGGAGGGAATAACGATATTTTTAGTCAATCTGCACATCCAACCCTCCTCCTACAAGGTAACAAACATTAAAGGAGATGCAGAATCAGCAAGTATCAAGTGGTAAAACATTTCATGGAACAGACATAATATTAGAAACAAATAAGTCTTTAAAAAAAAAAAAAAAAAAAACTTGTTAAGATAGAAATGTGACAATGAACCACATGATCTCTCCACACTAACAAATACTGAATTAATGTGATTGTTTACTGTGATGGTGGTGGGAGGTTGGGCACAATTTCAAAGGGTATAGGCATAAAAAAAAAAAATAAAATCATTACAAGTTCGGATTGGGATCTGAAATTCACGTTAAAAACATGGGACAACTTACAAGGGTAAGAGAGGGCCCTCAACACGTAACAGAGTTTGAGGAATTTCCCTCAGAGCCAACGCACCATCAAGGCTCTTCTAAGGTCACTAAAAAGACCTCAGCTCAGGAAGATCTTTTGTCAGTTTTTTGTTTTAAAGTTTTATATACTATGTTTTTTATGTTTTTTATGTTCTTAATGTTCTTTCAGTTTCTGAGTAGCATTAAAGAGGGCCACCACACTGTTATACTAAATAAGACAATACAATGGAGAAACAGGGTGTAACCAAAATAATCTCATATAATGTAAAAGACATCCTGAATCCAGTTAAAAGATCCAAGATTCTAGGCAAAATGAAAAAAGACAATGCAGGAATAATATTTTTACAGGAAACCCACCTAACAGACGTGGAGCACACTAAACTTAATAGACAAGGGTTTAAAATGATCTCTTCATCTTCATATAAGTCAGGGAGGAGGAGGGGGGGTAGCGACATTGATCTCAACCAAAATTATATTTGAAAAAAAAATCAGAACACAAAGATAAAGAAGGGAGATTCAGCATGGTACTTGGTCGGCTAGAGGGAGAAGATATCACCCTGCTGAATGTATATGCACCTCCAGGGGCTAACTGGAAATTTTATAAAAATGTATTTGACCTAATGATAACTAAAGCCCAAGGTTTAGTGATATGTGGTGGAGACTTCAGTCTAAGACTGAATCCATACTGGGATGCATCAGGTAATTCTCCACATCAAAATAACACTCAAAGTAGAAAAACTCGGATGCTACTAAAAGAAATGGGAATCTGTGACGTGTGGAGGGAATTCAACCCCAGTGTAAAAGATTATACATTTTACTCAGCACCACATTTATCATACTCAAGGACTGATTATTTTTTAATGTTTAATAGAGACATTGGAAGAGTAAAAACATGTAAAATAGGACTGATGGATCTCTCTGACCACAGTCCGATCTATATGGACTTAAGTATCCAAAAATACACAAATAATACATTTTCTTGGAGGTTAAATTCAAATGTGCTGAAAGGACCACTGAAAGATGAATTGGAATCAGATATTCTCAGATATTTGGAAGAAAATGATAATGGAGAAGTATCCCCTTTAATACTGTGGGACGCATGCAACGCTGTAATAAGGGGAAAGATTATCGCAAAACTGGCAATCCAAAAGAAACTGAGACAAGAAAAGCTAAACACATTAGAGTCAGAACTTAAGAAACTAGAAAAAGAGCACAAAGACAACACTCACTCTAATGACTCGCTCAAAATTAAGGAAATTAAAAAACAAATAAATGAGATCTACACAATAGACATCCAGAAGAAACTTACATTTATGAAACAAAAATACTATGAAACAGGTAGCAAATCGGCAAAATTACTAGCCTATAAATTGAGGAAGCAACAAACGGAGAGAGCAATCTACAAAATCAGAGACCCAGTATCAAAGGAAATAAAATTTAGAATTCAGGAAATTCTTAAAAGCTTCGAGAACTACTACAAGAACTTGTACTCCCTCAAAAAACATAAAAACGCATCCGAAGCCTTCCTAAACACATTAAACCTTCCCCAACTTATTGAGTCACAAAATAAAACACTATTGTCAGAAATTAAAACCTAAAGAATTAGAAAAAGCAATTATGAAACTTAAATCCCCAGGAGCAGATGGCTATATATTGGGACGGCAGTGGCTCAGGAGGTAGAGCGGGTCGTCCAATAACCGGATGGTTGGCGGTTCGAATCTCGCTCTCCCCAGATATCCTGCCGTTGTGTCCCTGGGTAAGACACTTTACCCACCTTACCTCCAGTGTCCATAACACTGGGTATGAATGTGTATAAATGTTCGGTGGTGGCTGGAGAGGCCGTTGGCGTGGATTGGCAGCCACGTTTCCGTCAGCCTGCCCCAGGGCAGCTGTGGCTACAGTAGTAGCTTGCCACTACCATTGTCTGTCTGGAGTGAATGAATAATGTATCTACTTGTAAAGCGTCTTTGAGTGTCTATGATAAAGCGCTATATAAATCTGATGCATTATTATTATTATTATACAGCAGAGTGGTACAAAACCTTTAAACAGCAACTACAGTGGGGAAAAAAAGTATTTAGTCAGCCACCAATTGTGCAAGTTCTCCCACTTAAAAGATGAGAGAGGTCTCCAATTTTCATCATAGGTATACCTCAACTATGAGAGACAAAATGAGAAAAAAAAAAATCCAGAAAATTACATTGAAGGATTTTTAATGAATTAATTGGTAAATTCCTCGGTAAAATAAGTATTTGGTCAATAATAAACGTTCATCTCAATACTTTGTTATATACCCTTTGTTGGCAATGACAGAGGTCAAACGTTTTCTGTAAGTCTTCACAAGGTTTTCACACACTGTTGCTGGTATTTTGGCCCATTCCTCCATGCAGATCTCCTCTAGAGCAGTGATGTTTTGGGGCTGTCGCTGGGCAACACGGACTTTCAACTCCCTCCAAAGATTTCTACGGGGTTGAGATCTGGAGACTGGCTAGGCTACTCCAGGACCTTGAAATGCTTCTTACAAAGCCACTCCTTCGTTGCCCGGGCAGTGTGTTTGGGATCATTGTCATGCTGAAAGACCCAGCCACGTTTCATCTTCAATGCCCTTGCTGATGGAAGGAGGTTTTCACTCAAAATCTCACGATACATGGCCCCATTCATTCTTTCCTTTACACGGATCAGTCGTCCTGGTCCCTTTGCAGAAAAACAGCCCCAAAGTATGATGTTTTCACCCCCATGCTTCACAGTAGGTATGGTGTTCTTTCTCCTCCAAACACGACAGGTTGAGTTTTTACCAAAAAGTTCTATTTTGGTTTCATCTGACCATATGACATTCTCCCAATCCTCTTCTGGATCATCCAAATGCTCTCTAGCAAACTTCAGACGGGCCTGGACATGTACTGGCTTAAGCAGGGGGACACGTCTGGCACTGCAGGATTTGAGTCCCTGGCAGCGTAGTGTGTTACTGATGTTACTTTGGTCCCAGCTCTCTGCAGATCATTCACTAGGTCCCCCCATGTGGTTCTGGGATTTTTGCTCACTGTTCTCGTGATCATTTTGACCTTACGGGGTGAGATCTTGTGTGGAGCCCCAGATCGAGGGAGATTATCAGTGGTCTTGTATGTCTTCCATTTTCTAATAATTGCTCCCACAGTTGATTTCTTCACACCAAGCTGCTTACCTATTGCAGATTCAGTCTTCCCAGCCTGGTGCAGGTCTACAATTTTGTTTCTGGTGTCCTTTGACAGCTCTTTGGTCTTGGCCATAGTGGAGTTTGGAGTCTGACTGTTTGAGGTTGTGGACAGGTGTCTTTTATACTGATAACGAGTTCAAACAGGTGCCATTAATACAGGTAACGAGTGGAGGACAGAGGAGCCTCTTAAAGAAGAAGTTACAGGTCTGTGAGAGCCAGAAATCTTGCTTGTTTGTAGGTGACCAAATATTTATTTTACCAAGGAATTTGCCAATTAATTCATTAAAAATCGTTCAATGTGATTTTCTGGATTTTTTTTTCTCATTTTGTCTCTCATAGTTGAGGTATACCTATGATGAAAATTGGAGACCTCTCTCACCTTTTAAGTGGGAGAACTTGCACAATTGGTGGCTGACTAAATACTTTTTTGCCCCACTGTATCTCCTCTCCTCCTGAAAACATTTAACTATGTCCTCCACAAAAGGGAAATCCCCCCCCCCTCCTGGAGAGAAGGGGTCATTGCAGTCATACCTAAACCTGAAAAGGATAAACTAGACTGCTCCAACTACAGACCAATCAGTGTGTTAAATCAGGACTATAAGCTTTTTACCACTATCCTTGCCAAAAGGTTAGAAAATATACTGACAGACTTAATTCATTTAGACCAAACAGGTTTTATAAGACAAAGACAGACACAAGATAACATTAGACGCACTTTACACATAATTCATCATATAAAAAAATATAATTTAAATGCAGCCATATTGGGATTAGATGCTGAAAAAGCATTGGATTCGGTTGACTGGTCTTTCCTATATAGAATCTTATCCAGTTTCAATTTTCATAACAACTTCATTAGAACTATCCAGGCATTATATAAAAAACCAACAGCTAAAATAAGGATTAACGGTAAATTATCATCATCTTTTGAACTGGAAAGAGGATGTCGTCAGGGCTGCCACTTGTCTCCACTGCTCTTTGCAATCTTCATAGAACCTCTGAGCCAATGGATAAGACAGAATCAAAAAATTCAATGTATTACACTTGGTCAGAAGGAACATAAAATAGCACTCTTTGCTGATGACATTTTAATATACCTGGGGCAGGCGGACACTTCTTTTCCGGAACTAATCTCAGTTTTTTCAGAGTATGGAGATTTATTGGGGTACGAATTAAACATGCATAAAACCCAAATTTTAACATTCAACTATGACCTAAATCAATATTTACTAAGCAAACTCAAAACCAACTGGGAGATGGAATCTATGAAATATCTGGGGGTCAATATCCCGAAACAACTCAACAAAATTATAACATTAAACTATGATCCACTGATGGCAAAAATAAAATCTGATCTAGCAAGATGGAATATGATACCATTCTTGGGTACTGCACAAAGAATTGAAGCAGTCAAAATGAAAATACTTCCACGTCTTCTATACCTTTTCCAAACAATACCGGTAGAACCTCCCAAAAAAAACATGGCAGGAACTGGACAGAAGGATCTCAAGATTCATATGGCAGGGCAAGAGACCTAGAATCAGATATAGAACCCTACAGCTAAACAAAGACAAAGGTGGGCTCGCGCTGCCAAATATCAGGGACTATTTTAAAGCCGCACAAATTAAAACTTTAGTAGAGATATGTAACCCAGTCTACACTGCACAATGGAAGGAGATGGAATGCCAAATAACAAGTGACATTCCCCTACAGGCTATAATAGGGAACAATGCCTTACCTAAACATTTGAATAGCACTAACCCGTGGATAGAGACCCCGCTAAAAATTTGGTTTAAGATAGTCAGTGAGAATCAAACTAAAGAACCCTATCAATTACTGCAATGGAATGCCTATGTTCAAGACTTTACTCCTAATAAAACAGACATCCATCCATCTTCTACCGCTTTTCCGGAGGTCCAGGTCGCGGAGGCAGCAGTTCAAGCAGAGAAGCCCAGACTTCCCTCTCCCCAGCCACCTGCTCCAGCTCTTCAGAGGGGATACCAAGGCGTTCCCAGACCAGCTGGGAGACATAGTCTCTCCACCGAGTCCTGGGTCTGCCCCGGGGTCTCCTCCCAGTGGGACGTGCCTGAAACACCTCAAGTGGGAGGCATCCAGGAGGCATCCTAATCAGATGCCCGTACCACCTCAACTGACTCCTTTCAATGTGGAGGAGCAGCGATTCTACTCTGAGCCTCTCCCGGATGACTGAGCACCTCACCCTATCTCTGAGGGGGAGTCCAGCAATCCTACGGAGAAAGCTCATTTCAGCCGCTTGTATCCGCGATCTCGTTCTTTCGGTCATTACCCAAAGCTCGTGACCATAGGTGAGAGTAGGAACGTAGATTGACTGGTAAATCGACAGCTTTGCCTTAGAACTAAGCTCCCTCTTCACCACAACAGACCGGTACAACGTCCGCATCACTGCAGATGCTGCTCCAATCCGTCTGTCGATCTCTCGCTCCATTCTCCCCTCACTCGTGAATAAGACCCCAAGATACTTAAACTCCTCCACTTGGGGCAGGAGCCTGTCCCCAACCCGGAGAGGACAATCCACCTTTTTCCGGCTGAGGACCATGGACTCGGATTTGTAGGTGCTGATTCTCATCCCAGCCGCTTCACACTCAGCGGCAAACCGTCCCAGCAAGAGCTGTAGGTCATTGCTGGATGAAGCCAATAGGACAACATCATCTGCAAACAACAGAGATGAGATCCTGTGGTCACCAAGCATGACACCCTCCATTCCCTGGCTGCGCCTAGAAATCCTGTCCATAAAAATTATGAACAGGATCGGTGACAAAGGGCAGCCCTGGCGGAGTCCAACTCTCACTGGGAATGACTCCGACCGAGTGTTGGCAATACGAACCAAACTCTCACAATGGTTGTACAGAGACCAAATAGCTCGTAACAACAAGCCCGATACCCCATACTCCCGAAGCACCCCCCACAAAAATCCACGAGGGACGCGGTCAAATGCCTTCTCCAAGTCCACAAAACACATGTAAACTGGTTGGGCAAACTCCCACGAACCCTCGAGAATTCTCGAGAGGGTAAAGAGCTGGTCCGATGTGCCACGGCCAGGACGAAAACCACATTGCTCCTCCTGAATCCGAGGTTCGACCAACGGCCGGACTCTCCTCTCCAGTACCTTGGCATAGACCTTCCCAGGGAGGCTGAGGAGTGTGATCCCTCTAAAGTTGGAGCACACCCTCCGGTCCCCTTTTTTAAAGAGAGGAACCACCACCCCGGTTTGCCATGCCAAAGGCACTGCCCCCGACCTCCACGCAATGTTGCAGAGGCGTGTCAACCATGACAACCCAACAACATCTAGGGCCTTGAGGTACTCAGGGCGAATCTCGTCCACCCCCGGGGCCCGGCCACCAAGGAGATTTTTAACCACCTTGGCGACCTCAGCCCTTGTGATAGGCGAGTCATCCCCCTCGTCCCCAAACCCTGCTTCCACTGTGGAAGGCGTATCAGTGGGATTGAGGAGATCCTCGAAGTATTCCTTCCACCGCCCGACGATGTCCCCAGTCGAAGTCAACAGTGTCCCATCCGCACCATACACAGTGTGGACGGGGAGCTGCTTTCCCCTCCTGAGCCGCCGGACAGTTTGCCAGAATCTCTTTGAGGCCGACCAAAAGTCTTGTTCCATGGCTTCACCGAACTCCTCCCATACCCGGGTTTTTGCTTCAGCAACCACCCGACCTGCACTCCGCTTGGCCTGCCGGTACACCTCAGCTGCTTCGGGAGTCCCACAAGCCAACCAAGCTTGATAGGACTCCTTCTTCAGCTTAATGGCCCCCCTCACCACTGGTGTCCACCACTTGGTTCGGGGGTTGCCACCACGAGATGCACCGACCACCTTGCGGCCGCAGCTCTGGGCCGCTGCTTCAACAACAGAGGTGGAGAACATGGCCCATTCAGACTCCATGTCTCCAGACTCCCTCGGAATGTGGTTGAAGTTCTTCCGGAGGTGGGAGTTGAAGACCTCCCGGACAGGGGCCTCAGCCAGATGCTCCCAGCACACCCTCACTATACGTTTGGGTCTACCAGGTCTGAATGGCTTCCTCCCCTGCCATCGGATCCAACTCACCACCAGGTGGTGATCAGTTGACAGCTCTGCACCTCTCTTTACTCGGGTGTCCAAGACATACGGTCGCAGGTCTGATGATACAATAACAAAATCGATCATCGACCTGCGACCTAGGGTGTCCTGGTGCCAGGTGCACATATGGACACCCTTATGCTTGAACATGGTGTTCGTTATGGACAGACTGTGGTTAGCACAGAAGTCCAATAACTGAACACCACTCGGGTTCAGATCGGGCAGGCCGTTCCTCCCAATCACCCCCCTCCAGGTTTCACTGTCGTTGCCCACGTGCGCATTGAAGTCCCCAGTAGGACAATGGAGTCTCCAAGAGGAGCACTCTCCAGCACCCCAGTCACAGACTCCAAAAAGGGTGGGTACTCTGAAACATCATTTGGTGCATAGGCACAAATGATGGTCAGGACCCGTTTCCCAACCCGAAGGCACAGGGAAGCAACCCTTTCGTCCACCGGGGAAAACTCCAATATAGAGGCAGCAAGGTGGGGCGATACAAGAATACCCACCCCTGCTCGTCGCCTCTCGCCTGGGGCAACTCCAGAAAAGGCCAAGCTCCAGCCCCTCTCCAGGAGACTGGTTCCGGAACCGGAGCTGTGTGTTGAAGTGAGGCCGACTATATCTAGCCGGTATCTCTCAACCTCGTACACCAGCTCAGGCTCCTTCCCCACCAGAGAGGTGACATTCCACGTACCAAAAGCCAGTTTAGAAAGCTTGGGATCAGTCCGCCAAGGTCTCCGCCTTTGACCGCCACCTGATCCACATAGCACCGGACCCCCATGATCCCTCCTGCAGTTGGTGAGCCCACTGGAGGGCGGACCCATGTAACTCCTTCGGGCTGAGCCCGGCCGGGTCCCATGGGTGGAAACCCGGCCACCAGACGCTAGCCTTCAAGCCCCTCCCCCAGGCCTGGCTCCAGGGTGGGGCCCCGGTAACCCCATACCGGGCGGGGTACACTGAATCCTTGATATACAATTCATGAGAGTCTGTTGGATCGTTCTTAGTCTGGCCCTTCACCCAGGACCAGTTTGTCTTGGGAGACCCTATCAGAGGCAAATTGCCCCGGACAACATAGCTCCTGGGATCACTGGGGCACGCAAATTCCCCCACCACGATAAGGTGACGATCCATAAGAATAAAACAGACACTAGATTTAAAAAGTGGAAAGAGAGCGGACTGAAAAATATTATGATTTTTTTAAAGGGCAAACTTTAAGAAGTTTTGAAGATTTGAAAAAACAAGGTCTAATAAATCAAGACCTTTACAGGTTCTTTCAGCTTAGACACCACATAAACAAAATACTTAAAAAGGAGGATTTGGAAAGGGCCCAGTCAGGTGTTCTGAAGGTCTTCTTAATGGCATATAAAGGGATCCCAGGGATCAGATACATTTCTAAAATATACCAAGGTCTTCAAGACTTAAAAGGAGACAACACATCATATGTAAAAGAGAGATGGGAAAAAGAGGGGAATTTCACTTTACAACTGGAAATATGGGAAAAGCTAAATAAACAACAATGGAAAAGTACCTCATCCCTGCAGTGGAGAGAATTTGGATGGAAAAATTTGGTAAGATTTTTCAGAACACCTGCACAAAACAAATTTACTTGTAAGGGGTTGAATTGTTGGTGCTTGTGTGGTGAAGAGACTGCAAATCATTTTCATGTGTTTTGGTCATGCCCAGTTATCCACCAATATTGGACCATTGTACAGACAATATTGGGGAAAATATTCAAAATAACAGTTCCCTTTTCTTTTGTAACTTTGTATTTGGGTTTACTACTGGAATCACTGGAAAGACGAGGAGAAAAATACTTATTCACTGTTTAAATATTGGCAAGTAAAAAAGCTCTAAAAAAATGGATGTTGAAGGACTGTCCTACACCTGAAGATTGGATTAATGTGATTCAGGACATTTATTCGATAGAAAAGTTGACATTCGCACTGAGACAGGACATGGATGGGTTCTTGAACTTTTGGCAACCCTGGAACGCATATCAAATCAAATTAAATCAAATCAAATCAAAGCAAACTTTATTGTCATATTGTTGTACATACAACTGTAGTGCAGGCAAGATGAAACTGTGTTTCTCTCGGCATCCATATAAATAGAAGCAGCATGATTTAAGACACACTCCCACATAGCTTCACCCCCCACCCCCACCCCCCATCCATTCACACATCCCTGAGACATACTTGGGAAAAAACTAACTAACTATAATATACAAAATGTCCGTAGGTGCAGTAGTGTGTATGAGAGATTCCGGGTCAACTGTTCAGCATCCTGACAGCTTGTGGAAGGAAGCTGTTGATCAGTCTGATGGTTCTGCCTCTGATACTCCGGAATCGTTTACCAGATGGAAGAAGTTCAAAGTGTTTATGCAGAGGGTGAGAACGGTCCTTGACAATGTTCAGTGTCCTGCTACTACAACGTTTCTGAAAAAGTTCTTGGACAGAGGGGATGGAGACTCCAATTACCCTCTCAGCCCCCTTGACTATCCTCTGCAGGGCTTTTTTGTCTGACATACTGCAGCTGGAGTACCATGTAGCAATGCAGTACATCAGAATACTCTCCACCACACCTCTGTAGAAGGTCCTGAGGATGCAGACGGGGAGAGAGGCCTGTTTGAGTTTCCTCAAGAAGTGCAGTCGCTGCTGAGCCCGCTTCCTGATCCCCAAGGAATTCGTGCTCCAGGTCAGGTCCTGTGAGATCTGCACTCCGAGGAACTTGATGTTCTCCACTCTCTCCACTAAATGGCCGCCGATGCTAAGGGGGACGTGCTCAGGCTGTGACCGCCGGAAGTCGATAATCATCTCCTTCATTTTGTCCACGTTGAGCACCAGATTATTATGATTAATATGTGTCTTCCATTAGATCTAATCTTTGACAAATACCATTCCAATAATGGCACCTCTCTTTGTTCCAACGCTACTCAGATACTCTTTTATTTTTTTTGCTCTTTTTTTTTTCTTGTCTTGTTTTTTTCTTTGTTTTTTTGTTCTTTCTTTAATTTCTCTTTTTCTTTCACTTAAAAAAAGGGTGTTGTAATAATTATTTTTCCAGTGTTGTCAAAAAACAAACAAAAAAAGGGAACATGTGATGAAAATGTAAACAATGCAATGCTGTAATGACATGTATACCCTTTACAAAAACTTAAATAAAAAAAAAGAAAAATTGACAAATTTATTAGAAAAAAGTTATGAATTTACAAGAAAAAAATTCAAAATTTATGAGAAAAAGTTGCAATTTTACAGCAAATACAAGTTGCAAATTTATCCGAAAGTTTCAAATTTTCAAGAAAAATTCAAGTTACCTCCTCCTTGGCCATAAAGCTGGATTCATGCTGCATTTCCTGTCTGGTCTGCTTTGGTCTGTGTGTGCTTTGTACAAGCCCGGCGCACACAGTGCTGTACATGCTCACTTTTTTTGTCTACCAGGCCAAGCGGTTGATGCATGCGCACAACTGTTCTTTATAGTTTTGCCCCAACCCTATGGGTGGCATAAATGGGCAACCATGCCAGTTTGTTCACCGGCTATAAACATGAGAGCAATGCACATTTTTTTGTAGCAACAACAATGGCATCGTTTCAAGGAAAAGGAGGAATTACCATTTTCCAGTGCTCTTCTCTGCTCAAGCTGCTGCTACTGCAAAAGGATTCATGCATGTTTATTCTCGTCCTCCGCTTCCTCATTGTTTTCTTTGTCTACTTTGTCTTTGTATGCTATGTTGGTAGCGCCACCTCGTGAATGGGACATTCAGTCTTGCACATGGGCTGTCAATGTGGTTAGGTTGTGGGCAGGTCTCGCTGTCATAAAAATTGGGCTGCACGTGGGCGTCCGCAGAAGAGCCCTGCGGACACTAGTGGACTAGAGACAATGATGTAAATTTCATTACAAGAGGCTTCCGGTTGTGCGGACGTGGACAGTGGAGGTGCAGCATGAATCTAGTTTTATCAGTGGTGTAGCTCAAAGCTCAATCCTGGGACCACTTTTATTACACACACACACACACACACACACACACAAAAACACACATATATATGCATACATACGTATATATATATATGACATTGTTTCAGACTAGAGAGAAAAGTCTGACTGCTGGTTGAACCTTGGATTCAGGAGGGGCAATGTGGTTTTCATCCTGGCAGTGGCACATTGGACCAACTCTTTACCCTCTCGAGAATCCTTGAGGGTTTGTGGGCGTTTACCTTACCAGTTCACATGTGTTTTGTGGACTTGGAGAAAGCATTCAACCGTGTTTCTTGTGGTCTCTTGTGGAGGGTGCTGTGGGAGTATGGGGTATCGGACTTGTTGTCATGAGCTATCTGGTCCCTATACGACTGTTGCAAGAGTTTTGTTTGTATTGCAGACACCCAGTTGAACTTGTTTCCAGTGAGAGTTGGACTCCGCCAGGGCTGCCCTTTGTCATAATTTTTATGGACAGGATTTCTAGGTACAGCCAAGGAATGGAGGATGTCATGTCAGTGACCACAGGAGCTCATCTCTGCTGTTTGCAGATGATGTTGTCCTTATGGCTTTGTCAAGCAATGACCTACGGGTCTTACTGGAATGGTTTGCTGCTGAGTGTGAAGTGACTGGGAGGAGAATAAGCACCTTCAAGTCCAAGTCCATGGTCCTCAGTCGGAAAAAGGTGGATTGTCCTCTCTGGGCTGGAGACGAGCTCCTGCCCCAAGTGGAGAAGTTTAAATACGTATCTCGGGGTCTCATTCATGAGTGAGGGGAAAATGGAGCAAGAGATTGATGGATGGATCGAAGCAGCATCTGGAAGGTGTGGCAGAGGTAATAGAGGCATACCCCAACCTACGGAGCTATCCGGGACTCACAGGTCTCCTCATCTCCATTCCCAATCTCCAGTAGATACTCCACGGGCCAGTGAGAAGGTCTCCCCCATCTGTACCTGTGCCGACAAAGAAGTGTTTCCAGGTGCAGATGCATTCAGCTTCTTGCCGCTCACCATCTCTGAGATCCTCTTCACGCTGCCTTCCAGCTTCGGTGCCTCCTCTCCGCCTTCCACCAGTTCCATTTCCAACTCGTCGCCCTGTTCCAATGCCATCTCCTCACCGCCTCCCGGTTGTTTCCCGCCGGACGAAGTCTACCGCCGCACGAAACATTTTGCCTGGCTCTTCTTCAGCAGTCCAAGTGGCAGCAGAGCTGGAATTCAGCTCTAATCCTCCAGCAGCAGCTCCTTCACCACTCTGGAGAGTTCCAGCAGCAGTCTCCCCATCCTCTAGCTCCTCATCAGCTGTCCCGTCAGCATCTTCATCCCCGAATGTTACACCGGACCCCCTACTGGCTCCTCTTCAGTGTTCCTCATCTGTTGCTGCTGTCCTTCTCTCATCCATGATGTAGGCACCCACTGCTGAGCTTCTACCCATCTCATCCGCTGTAACGCCAGCTCCACATCATTCTCCACCTGCAGTGCTGGCTCCCACATCTGCTGCATGGGTGCCCATGCCTGCTGCTCCATCAGCTCCAGTACCTACTCCAAGGTGCCTCCTGGCCCCAGTGTTGGCTCCTCGTCAGTCCTCAGCTCTACTTCTGGCTCCACGTCGCTCTGTGCCCCCAGTGTCGGCTACATGACATGCTCCATTTTCTGTGTCCATGTCTGATGCTTCACCAGCAGCAGTGCCATCAGGACCCTCGCCAGTGGAGGAGCAGGAGTTAAGGCAAGTCCTCTTTATTTCTTCTGTACCTATTTTAGAGAGGTCTTGTCTTGCTCCTGGAGGGAAGACCCAGTTGAAGTTCTCATCTGCCTCTGAGCTCTCCCCGCTAATCTCTTCTGCTTATGGTTTTGTTATGGACCACACACCGACCTGTATTTCTTCCTCTTTGTCTGAGGTGGCTGCGTCAGGGATGGAGGAGTACATTTCAGCCTCTGCAGTCTCAATGACGAGCGCGCCCCAACCATCAGTCCCAGAGGCTGGTGGGCCTCCACCATGTCTTCCTGAGGTTAGAGCTCTGCAGCTACTGGTTCCCAAACCTAACGCCGCTGCGCTGAAGGTCCCTCAAGTGCTATCTTTGGAGCAGAACGCTCCCATGTAGTTATCTTCAAAGTAAAGCGCTTCCATGTTGTTATTTTCAGAGATAAAGGCCCCTATGTTATTTTCAGAGCAAAATGCTCCCATGATGTTATTTTCAGAACAAAACGTTCCCATGATGTTATTGTCGGAGCAAAGGGCTCCTATGTTGTTGTTATCTGTGCAAAGTGCTTCTGTGTTATTTTCAGAGCAGAGGGCTCCTGTGTTTTCTCCCGTCTGGTGGCCCATGGACGTTGGTAGGCCATCTGACGCACCTTGTTCATCCGTCAGGTGGCCCATAGACTTGGATAGGCCACCATCATCATCATCATCATCATAGCAGTCTGTCATGGGCGACAATGACTGTTTCATTTAGGTCTGATCAGATTCCTCCATGCAGCTCTGTCCTAAGCCTTCCGCTGCCAGAACTCCTGTCTATATCCAGCTTCTTCAAGTTTCTTTTTACAGTGGCATAATTGTGAGTAGAGTAACTGCCGAGGGAGACGCTGGTGGTCCATCCTCTCAACATGTCCCAGCCTTCCCAGGTTCGTCTGTATTAGCATATCCTCCGTTGATGGTAGACCAGCTCGTTTCAACACTTCTATGTTGGTTGTCTTGTCTTTCCATGAGATGTTCATTATGGCTCGAAGGTGTCTCATCATGTATGCGTGAAGTTTCTTTACCTGCACTCTGTAGACAGTCCAAGTTTCAGCACCGTACAATAGAGTAGCCAGTACTGTCGCTCTGTACACTTTGCATTTCACATGGATAGACACATGTCGATTGTTCCACAGTCTCTCCCTCAAGTTTCCAAACACAGCACTTGCTCTTCCCATTCTAAGAGATAGTTCATCCTCCAGCCTAGAATTCTCTGAAACAGTACTCCCTAGATATTTGAAAGTCTTGCACTTGAATAATGGCTCTGTACCAATGCTGATCTCTTCTGGTAGTGATGTTGATAATTGGAACTCTGGTGGCTGATAAAGGCACTCTGTCTTCTTGATGCGCCATATTCCTCCTGTTGGTGGTCTTGGGACTCTGGCCGACCACCTGATGAACATTTTTCTGTTGTTGTTTGTGTCCTTGTTTTGCCCCACCATGCCTTTGTCCCCCTCCTCCTGCCCAATTAGGGTATTCTTTGTTTTGTTTTTGGGCGTGTAGAATCTTCCCGGGGGGGGGGGGGGCATTGTAATGAGCTGGACATATTGTCCACGCTTTCTATTATTTTTTAAATGTTGCACAACTGTGTTATCATTACTTTGTTGAGTTATCCTCAGTTTCTGGGTCAGTTATTGTTTTCTAGTCTCTCTCATCATCCTCCCATTCCCCCAGCCACTCACGTATGTTTTCATTTGGCCCTAATTAGTTACCCAGCTGCCCTATGTTAGTCCAATTATATGTTCCCTATTTATATGTCAGTCTTACTTTGTGTGGTTGTGGCATCATTGCAGAGCATTCCCTCTGGTTCATCATCATCATCTGTTCATTGTAAGTCCATGGCATTTTGTGTTTGACAGCCACCGAGCTGCATTTATTTTCTCCTTTCAATAAACTGTGTCACAATGGAGTTCTGCCTGCACTGCAAGTCAAATTTCTTCCTCATCTGCCAGAGATTGTATCTGACACTCAAAACATCACAACTTTTATCGCAACTTCTTTAAAAAAGCTCCCGCGAATTCAGGCTTTTTGGCCTGCAACAATCATAAAAACATACCACGAAATCCTGGAGGGATTGAGTATTGGACCTTGGTGATGTGATTTATATGCATGCTGCTTCTTAGACTTTGCAATTTCTAGATACTGTGTAGCTATGTCTCTATTTTGTGGTGGTAACCATGGTAACTTGTCATGTACAGCCAGAAGTCACTGTTTATGCACATCATCTGTTTCAAACCCAGTTGTTTACCTCTGTTTTAAATCATTCAGGAGCTAATCAATCTCTTTTAAATGCATAGATTTTCAGCGTGTGTGTTTAGGAGGAGGAGTGAAATGGGATCCTATTCAGTGCGGCTGGAGAGAAGATAATAAGGCTGGCTGAAGAAGGACTCCTAAAACAAAGTGGATGCATCGTCGGTCACCATAGCATATGGAGCATTAGGTACGCTGACAACACCACTGTAATAGCAAGGAACAAGCAGGAACCAGAGCTTATGGCAGAACTCGTAAGAAAACATAGTCTGACTTTTGACTTGAAGATGCAACACCTCAAAAATACGTCATGACCCTGAATGGAGAAGGACATGTCAGCATGGACTGTGGACAAATTTAAGTACCTTGGCTCATTAATCCCCTCGAATGGCATCTCCCAGAATTAAATCAAGGTATGGCTTGCCGTGACAACTGAGGAATGGCAACTGACCTGAGCAACTTCTGGAGGTCCACAAAGATCTCTGTGATCTGCCATCTGGAGTGTGGCCACCTACAGTTGTTCCTTTATGTTTTTGATAAACCCTGCTAAGCAAAAGTAAATGTAGCTTGATATGAATACCCATTTCACTCTGTACATATTTATTGGAAATGGGGACTTCACTAAAATTACATGGAAGTGTATTTTAATCACAAACTGATGAATGTTTTAAATTAATTGTCCTGTTTAATGGAAATTCAGTGGTCAACCAAGAAGTAGACTAGATAGTTATTTACTGTTGTTAACTGGCAGCTCAATTCATATTCTTGTCTTCTTTAGAAAACAGTAAGTACATTATAAAACCGGTAGAATGTGTTGTTAATTTATAATGTAAAGTTTCTGTTTTCACTACTTTCACCAACGGTTGTGTTGTTTCTCAGAACTATGAAGATGTTCCTTCAGTGTGGTTGGAGTTTTCTAACTGGCAGTTTTCAGGATGGCGGTACTCTAAATGAATGGGCTATGGATTTTCTGTCTCCTGCAATCATAAATGACATCACATCCACAGTGAGGATCCAACGCAGCAGTGAACACTGGTTACTCAGCGTTCTCAAAACAATGCTTATCTGTTTGGTCTACTCTATTAAAACTCTCTGCTCTGTTCTAAGACTTTGAATCTTCTTGTGGTACTCGCCTGCATGTGGGACACAACATTTTCCCTTCTTGGCCAAGATGTAAATAAACACCCGGAAAAGGCATCTTTGACTCTGCACTTCATTCATTTTGTTAATATAAAGAAAATCCAGAACGAATGCCCAATGACAGCGTTTCCAGTCCTTGGAGCTGACAACACCAGACCTTTCCCTTGTAACAGATGTTGAATTTCAACCAGCCCCCCCGCCCCCCCCCCCCAATGTGCTGCCACTTCCAGAAATCTGCTGCACACACAAAAAACACAAAAATTCATCCCCCTCGGACGTCCTTGTGCATTTCTCTGATGCGTTCCCTCATTTCACAGTCGACCCACCACGCCGTCCTTCGCTCTGCCCCCTTTTCCTCCCTGCCTGCATTGTTTTTGCCCCTGCTGATTAACCCCACCTTCCCCGCCTCCGGGAATGTCTCACATTGGACGAGAGACAGACCAGCCACAGCAGACACGGACGGTGGTTTCTAATGAGCTCCGGACGCCCGGGGCAACAGGCAAGTAGGCCCCTCTGTGATTGGCAGCTGCTGAGGAGGACAGTGTGGATGGGACATTGAAGACTGACATGTTGTGGGACATTGATTGATGTCACCTAAATATGTATCTGTTCTAGAGCAAAAGCAAAGGGATGCAGAGTGTCAAAAATAGAAATAAAACAGGATATCTTATCAAAAAGGTATTGATTTAGTCATTAAAGAAGCAAAAAAATAGCTGCTAATTAGTGCTAACTAATTAAGATTTCCTTATTTTATCATTTAATATTACAGTGTCCCTATTCTTATGCTCCTAGACTCCCCATATCATGTTTCTTCTGTAGACATTGAGACTCTGGCCTATTGAGGTCAGTTCCAGGAGACAGCTAGGTTCCATACTTCCACAGAACGTCCTCATAACATTTTATCTTTGTTTGTTTCAAGGTATAAAATCTGCCCGTGCTATTCTGACTGTGAACAACTTTGACAGCAAAATCTCAATGCTGATTAGCTGGAACCAGAACCCTTTTAAGACCTGGCGTCAAAGAGAAATCCTCCAACTCTGTTATTTTTTAGCCATGTTAATCTTTTTCACACCGGCCAGATATGGGGAAAAATAAATGGATGCCGCACTTGTATTCACAGCCCGATAATGCCTCATTCCTCTGTGCTGTCCAGAAAAAAAAAACTATTAAAAACACATCGACGAGAAACGGGCTGCAATTATCATAACACACACACACACACACACACACACACACACACGCTGTCCTGTTGTTATAAAATAACAAGCGAAACAAATGTGCCTCATTCCACTCTGGAAAATCATCCCCAGCAGATACATCATTTCCTTTTTTTTTTCAGTAAAAACTACATCATGCAGCTGAAGGAAATAAGTGGATGCTTTCAAAAAACAGAGAAAACAAGAATTAAAGCAACACTATGTAAAATTTTCACCTGGAAATAATGGTTCCAAAATTATTGTTATGGCTTGACAAAGTGCCCTCGAGAGTTTCATGGGCCCGCTTTTGTACAGCATTATCATGGTGTACCCTCTAGAGCAGGGGTCACCAACTAAAACTGCAAAAGGTCCGATAAGTCGGTGCTCCTCCCCAGCTGAGGTCCAAATTAGGTGTGGAAATCTTTTGGCACTTCATGATTCGATTATGATTCACAGGCTTCGATTTGATTCTAAAACCATTCTCGATGCATCTTCCTGCATTTTGCTTTTCTATTCAGGAGTTTTCCCTCCCACCGTATGTCAACTTTTAGAAGTTGGAAGCCAACTTTATTGTCATTCAGTCCATACAGCCAATCATGTACAGTAGAACTTAACTTTCTCTTATTTACAATGTTAATCACATCTAGAATCAGAGGTGCCACTGCCATGCAAAGTGCCCCACAAACAACTTTTCCTTCCCCCATTCTATCATGCTGAGCACCAAACTAGAAGGCGGGGAGTACCCTTTTTATATGGTCTTTGGTATGACTCGGCCGGGGATTCAACCCACGACCTCCCGGTTGTGGGGTGGATGTTTTATCAACATACTTTTTATTTTTAAAGAAAAGTATTTGCAATGACCTATGAATTTACTTCCAGTATCTTTTTAATTAAACAAATGGAAGAGAAATGGGTCATGTCACATGAACAAATTTATCTCAAAATGTGCTTTTAAGAAAAGTCATCCTTTCATGAACATTCTTTCAAAAGACCACAGCTGTCTCCATACAGGCCAATATCATTTAACCCTTTGCACTCTGGTCAATTTCCCTAAAAACGCCTAAAAATAACATATCCAAAGTAAATCAAAAGCTGTTCTTCAACCCTTTGCAGCATTTTTATGGGATTGGTCTCATTTAAAAGAAAACACTTTGAATTTTTTGGCTAAACAGTCATAATCTCTCTAAGTGCTCCTGCCACTGAGTAACAGTCATCTAAACAAACTGAACTTGAAGAAAATAAATTTCGCCTGGGTGTTTTTTTTAGATACAAATGCTTGCAAATAACACACAGCTGTCAGATACTGGCTGGAAAATGCAACAGAAATGTAGAACCAAATGTTATCAAGCTGAGGTCAAAATTTTGTAACAATACCACAAAAAATGAATATATTACACAACATTTTTCTCAGGTTGTTCCCAGGCGTTTTTGAACTGTGCCAAATTGTGCCAAATGGCACAGTTTGGAAAAACGTCTGTAACTTTTGAATGATTCAACATAGAAGCTTCATCTTGGGCTCTAATGAAAGGTGACACTCAGGGCTGTGTGTGTGTGTGTGGGGGGGGTTGTTTATTCATTCATGAATGAATGAATGAACAAACAAGCCCCCACACACAAAGAAGCATGCCATGTAAAAAATGTGTGGCCTTTTTTTACAAGAAAAAATAACCTACAGTGCAATAAAAATTATACTAAAATATCTGCAATGTAGAGGATAACAACCCCCCCCCCCCCCCGCTACAGAGGAGCTCGGCGCACAAAAAATGGTCCGTCAACGGTCCGTCATGTGGCTATGACGCACCATTGTAATTACCGATCGGTCAAAAGTCATTTTTATTACTATTTTCAGTGATAAAGAATAATTTAGCTTATAACACTTACCTGTCCACAACAGCAGTGTTGTTGGTGAACATCTGTTCCTCATTGTCAGACAAACATGACGCTGGTCCGCTTGTTACGACTCGTGGTTCTGGTCACGCGACCTGGTCAAACCATGATTCCATGATTGCGGTTTTGCGCTTCCATGATTGCGGTTTTGGCGAACGATATTTCAAAACAAATAAGAACAGTAGTAATAAAAAAAGACTGGCAAACGCTACTGTTACACACAGCGGCTTACACAAAACAGATTTTACGCACGGGACGCACGCGTTTCAATCGTTGAACTTCTCTGCTTCAATTGGCTTGCTGTATTCGCAGTCATCAGTAGGCGGGTCCTTCTTGCTAGGTTTTCAGTCATTGGTTATTCAAGGTTTCAGAAACCCAATTCAAGGCTCTTATTAGTCGAATGAGAGGTCAATCAACTCTAAACCAATCAAAACACTCCTTTGGCTTTATGTTCGCGGCTGTGTCTGTACTGAAAGAACGGAAATGCAGCCTTTTTTTTTTTTCAGTGTGCACTGAGACGCACTAGGACGCACTAGGATGCAGAGACGTGACCGCCCGCGGTATCCCGGAGTGCAAGAGGTTAACTTGGTTTCACACATTGTTTTATTAAGCTCATGTTTCAGAGGCTTTTAGTTCTGTATTAATTTTTTAACAAAAATCAAATGAATTCTTTGCTCAATTAAAAAAAAAAAAAAATCTCCTCTCCAGGTTGGGGACAGGCTCCTGCCCCAAGTGGAGGAGTTTAAGTATCTTGGGGTCTTGTTCACGAGTGAGGGGAAAATGGAGCGAGAGATCGCCAGACGGATTGGAGCAGCATCTGCAGTGATGCGGACGTTGTACCGGTCTGTTGTGGTGAAGAGGGAGCTTAGTTCTAAGGCAAAGCTGTCGATTTACCAGTCAATCTACGTTCCTACTCTCACCTATGGTCACGAGCTTTGGGTAATGACCGAAAGAACGAGATCGAGGATACAAGCGGCTGAAATGAGCTTTCTCCGTAGGATTGCTGGACTCCCCCTCAGAGATAGGGTGAGGAGCTCAGTCATCCGGGAGAGGCTCAGAGTAGAACCGCTGCTCCTCCACATTGAAAGGAGTGAGTTGAGGTGGTATGGGCATCTGATTAGGATGCCTCCTGGACGCCTCCCACTTGAGGTGTTTCAGGCACGTCCCACTGGGAGGAGACCCCGGGGCAGACCCAGGACTCGGTGGAGAGACTATGTCTCCCAGCTGGTCTGGGAACACCTTGGTATCCTCTCTGAAGAGCTGGAGCAGGTGGCTGGGGAGAGGGAAGTCTGGGCTTCTCTGCTTGAACTGCTGCCTCCGCGACCCGGACCGCCGGAAAAGCGGTAGAAGATGGATGGATAATAATACATACATAATACATAATAAGTGTTTGTTGACTCCAAATAAATAACTATAAAATTCTAAAATCTACAACTAACATTATAAAAATGTAAAGTTCTACAGGAGACACAAACTACATAGCATTGCATTTAAAAGATTAATATATAGCAAATACAGTTTCACAAAAATCCACATCTATATTATATGTTTAGTGTTAAAAATAGTTTTAAACTGTAAGCCTTAAAAAAAAGGCAAACAAAAATTTTTCATAGTACAGAATTCCTTGGACAGTTTTTTTTTTTTTTTTTTTGCTTTTAACAGTAAACTTGGTTCCAGCATGGATGGAGCTATAAGTCCATGATTACAGGGAGAGTGGAAGCTTTTCATGTTCAGTAACACAGAGAGCTTTTACAGAGTTTTTACGTGATATCAGAGGTTACGAAAAGGACCTCCATAACCAGCACGGGCCCAATGGGATCGCAACTTCAGCCCTGCATCCCAGCATGGAATACTCTGGGCAGAATTGGAGGCAGAATCACCATGGTAGACACATTAAATTTCACAACAGCACTTCGTTTCGTGGATACAGACTGAGAACGAAGCATCTGTGTCCGGGTGGATATCCTGGCCTGTGTGTGTGGCATCCGCAGTGAACCATGATTTTGATGTGGGTCCGACTGTTGGACCCACAGAGTCTTTGCAAGAAGCGAGTGTCGGTGGGACAGTGGAGAGTGGAGAGCATCCAAGGGCTCACACCATAAACTGTCCGGGTGGCCGCCAATACAGCATTTCATTTCCGCTTTCTTTCTTTTTTTTTTTTGCCAAAACAAAACAGTCTCCCTTTTCCCAAAATTGTATCAAAAGGCTTTGGGGTCCTGATGGAGAACTCTCAGGGTCCGGATCCGGACCGGAGTCTGCCAGTTGGTGACCCCTGCTCTAGAGTTATACAAAAAAAATAAAATAAATAAAAATCTGAAAATGTGTCCTTTAGGGTCTTTCTCCAAATGTGTTCTGTCCTGACATTGTAAGAGTGACGCTAAATACACTGATAAGACTTTGAATTTACGTCTCAAACTGTGTTTACAACAATTCAAAACTGTTTGTTGGTCCTATAACAATTATTCTTCTGCTCTTTTGCTGATTTATTTAGAAGATTTTAACTGTATTGGCACAAAGATCATTGACATTATTATCATTACTCTCTGCTTAGTTATTGTTCCTGTGTTTGGTTTTATTTTCAAATCATCCCTGTTTCATTTCCTATCATCTTACTGTTGTAGTCCTTCCAGTTCACCATTATGATTTATAATTTACATTTCATTCCTTAATTCTCATCAGTGGTTTGTCATTAGCCACAGTTACATGTGCAAACTTTCTTCAATCTGATTACAATTCAGATCAAAACTTTACTGTTTTCATGGATCCTGAAAAAGTTGATTTGATTAGGATGTGTGTTTCCATGTGTCACACATTTGAATGGACTAAATCATTTTGACATACGCACAATTATCTGACATTCCCGAAAGAGTAGAAGAAGAAGCAACTTCCGATGTAAACAACCCCACTTCGTGTCTTTCTCTCTTTGAAATGGACCTTTATTGTGTTTTTCAGACTGTACTCTTGCTTCTGCTGGCCTCTGTAATGAAGCTACAAGCCCAGCAGTACATACTTCTGCATATGACCAACAGAGGGAGACAGCAGGACGATACAGACCAGTTCTGATTTACTCCCGCCATGTCTTCCGGTAGCTGCTGTAAAGGTGGAAGTACACCACGTCGACATGTAGCTGACGTATAGACATGTGCAGGAAACATATTTTCTACCCAAACTTCGGAATAAGTGTTTATATGCACACCAATAGGATTAACAATCGGCATAACCCACCCGTCTCAATCGGAAGGAAATTTTGATCCGAATGAGTGAGATTGGGTCAGAATATTCAGATTGGCGTGTTTACATGAAGCATTTTTATTCCGATCAGGCTTTTAATCCAGTTACTTGTGTCCATGTAAACACGGCTATTGACTCCCCATTAGCGTTTTTATATAGCTCCCTTCATTTCTTTGTTCCCTGTTGCAAGATAAACTCCCGCTACATTCTTGGTTTTCCTGTCATCTCTGCCTCTCATGAAGCCAAATATAACAGAAAAAAAAGCTTTACTTGAACAGAAATATTGCCCAAAAAGCACTTGAATAAGAAGTGATGCTTTTCTTTTTTTTTTAAAAATTAAAACGAGCTTTTTAAAATTGAAATTAGCACAAAATGTTAAAATGATGTTTATTCCTTCACTGATTTTTCCCATCCAGGTTATGATGAGAAAATAATTACTAGTACCGGTGAGTATTAATTACATTTACTCAAGTTTACTCAGGCAACTTTTCCCCAAAATTGTACTTTTCTGAGTCGTTTCATTAGCTAATACCAGAAAACCAAAAGGGCCTAATGCAATAGCACACTGTCCGTCCGTCCACGTTTCACAAAAACTGCTCCTCTTCCTAGACATTTGTCTCAATACTCAGCAAATTCAGACACAATGGGCCGTATTGTAACAGTCTAGACTTTAGTCAGTTGTCAGAGGTGTGGGGTGAGTTTGTGGGTGTGTCCAAATTCATTCCGCTATTGCAGCAGTCCACAAACAAAGTGCAAAGAGACCGTCTTAATCCTCTTAATTATTCAGAGGTGTGTTTAGGGTGTAACGTTAAATAATCACCATCTTTGCTCTCATTCCCTTTAATAAACAGGGGCACAAGATCAAAGGCTTAAAACTAATATTACAGCTTATTTACCTTTTGTTCTTATTAAAGACAAAAATAGAAAGGAGATGTTTAGTCGAAACGTAAAGAAGGTAAAAACATCTTTCTATTTTTGTCTTTAAAAAGAACAAAAGGTAAATAATTAAAAGAAGACAAAATGAACCTACTTGAGCTAATATGACAGCGTTTAAATGGGAGGACAAATCCGTTTTGCACTGAGGACAATGTGGGGTCTGGGAAGACTTGATCATTATTACACACATTACATACAATTCAAAGATCATGCCAGTCTTTTCTCTTTGTTCATGATTTTGACAGACAGTTATAAAAGATAGTTATATACAGATAGTTATAAAAATTAATTCAATTATATTATTGGGAATTTCATCAAAACTTCTCTTTTAAACCGAGAATCAGCGAGGCATTCATCTCCTCTGCTGAATACAAAACTGTTGTATTTTAACTCAAAGCAACTGTTGAGAAACTTTCATTTTGAATCATTTTGTTAAAAGAATGACAGTGAATGAGGTTAAAAAATTGCGGTGACAGCTCTTTCCTGGTATAGGGCAAACTGGTCTTGCTGCGGGCTGGTAGTTAAATTAAAAAGAGGATGATCCACATAATCGTAAACCCACACACACTTTTTTCCCCTCTGTGCAGTGAAAAACTGCTGTTTCTGCTGTGCCTTCAAGTAGTTTAACTCTCCTCATTTAGCAGACAACAACGGCTTAGTGTATGTTTTTCATTAACTGGACATATTGTCTCACGAACATCATCACCAGGGACAGCACACATCCTTAGCATGGTCTGTTCACTCTGCCAACCTCTGGCAGGAGGTGTCACAGTTTGAAAACAAGGACAACCCGGTTTCGGAGCAGTTTCATCACACAAGCAATAAGACTACTGAACTCTGGTCAAATCTAACTTCCAAAAAATACTCTTTGCCTGGCAACTAGTGCAGCGGTTCAGTTTTAGATTGTATAGATGCATCTTTCAGCTGTATAGATTTTTATATACATTTGGAATTAAATTTTAAAATGTTGTAATTGCACTTTAGTTTGGATAAGTTGTAAATTCTTCTGATCTATCTTGTTTTAGCTATCTATTTCTGGATATTACTGTGGAGAACAAAGCAATGAAATTTTGTCCTGTGTGCACTGAAGTGTATGTCTGAATGACAATAAAGTTTAAAATATGAATACGAATACAAAATATGATGATGTGATATGATGACAGAATACTATGTGTGTGTGTGTGTGTGGACAGGAATCTTCATCACAGGAGATTGGCTTGAGGTTTAAAATCTTCAGACTGACAAGATTATAAAACATTTATAAAACACTGAGTAGAATCTATATTAAAAGTGTATGTACATTTTTTTGTCCCTCCCAGCCACAGTTGGATCCATCTACAAGCTTCACATGCAATTGTAGCATCAGAAGGACTGTTAAACTGTTTTCAGTGAACAGACTAATTGATTCAACCTGGCGAAATACTTGTGATAAGAGCAATGATCCATGTTATTAAAAACACAACTATAATCCTGGTAAGCTTGACTGCTGTTTTACACCTACATCAGAAGGATGCTGTGTAATAATTTTGCAGATCATTCAGCAGTATTAAAGAATCTCACCCAAAGGCTGAAGTGCAACTGACTGACAGTAGACCTTATAAAAGTCATCTATTGTCTATTTCCATTTCTATTCCATTTCTATTCCATCTAGCTACAATGCTCTGCACTGTGTGTTCATATATTCATATATTTATTCCATCCAGCTACAATGCTCTGCACTGTGTGTCTGTGTGTGTGTGTATATATATATATTTTATAGTAATACGTACATATGTATATTAGCTGCTCTTGCTTGCTTGTTTTTTTTTTTTTTTTTTTTTTTTTTTTTTTTTTTCTTGCCTTCTGATTGTTGCTCTGAGTGTTGCTATCCCTGTGCTGTTGCAATCCTGGAATTTCCCCGTTGTGGGACTAATAAAGGCTTATCTTATCTTATCTTATCTTATCTTATCTTATTTTACATAGCCCTAATTTCCAGATGCCATTTACATCAGGAGTTGGCCTTGATGCAGGAAGTGGACGGAAAAGGGACACCAGCTGTGTTCCTATAGGTTACAAGCTTCTGGACAGGAACCAAATATTCTACCATAGAGCATAGGGCTGGGCGATTCAATTCAATTCAATTTTATTTATATAGTGCCATTTCACAACAATAGTCATCTCATAGCACTTTCAACTGTAGGGGAAACCCCCACAATTGCAGAAAGACCCCAGCAATCAGGCGATCTCCTGTGAGCAAGCACTTGGTGACGGTGGAGAGGAAAAACTCCCTTTTAACAGGAAGAAACCTCCAGCAGAACCAGGCTCAGGGAGGGGCAGTCATCTGCTGCGACTGGCTGGGGAGGTGAGGGGATAGAGAAGATGAAAAGAACAGACATGTAGAGAGCAAACAGCACGATGGGGACTCAATCTATGGGAGAGAACAAACAGATGTTAATGACCAGCAAAAAAACAATATTTCATTGAGAGTGAAGAAAGGAGTGAAGTCCAGTGCATTATTGGAGGTCCCCCGACTGTCTAAACCTAATAGCAACATAACTAAGGGGAAGGGGGGGGGGGGGGGGTTCAGAGACACATGACCCCTCCCTAATTGTAGGCTATATCAAAAAGGAAGATTTTAACCCTATTCTTAAAAACAGAGATCAAGTCTGATTCCCGAATCCAGATTGGCAGCTGGTTCCACAGGAGAGGAGCTTGATAACTGAAGGCTCTGCCTCCCATTGTACTTTTGGAGATTCTAGGTATTGCAAGTAATCCAGCATTTTGGGAGCATGGTACTCTGTTAGGATAATTGGGTAGTATCAGATCTTTTAAATAAAAAGGAGCCTGATTATTTAGAGCTTTGTAAGTGAGAAGAACGATTTTAAACTTAATTCTAAACTCTATGGGAAGCCAATGAAGGGAGGCCAGAACTGGAGAGATACAGGTACATCTCAAAAAATTAGAATATCATGAAAAATTTCAATATTTTTTGTCACTCATTTAAGAAAGTGAAACCCACATATTATATAGATTCATTACACAGAGAATGGGCGGCGCGGTGGAAGAGTGGTTAGCACTGTGGCAGCACAGCAACTCACCCTTGGCCGGGGGATCCTGGGTTCAATCCCAGCCCCCGACCAATAGTGATCTGTGTGGAGTTTGCATGTTCTCCCCGTGTCTGCGTGGGTTTACTCCGGGATTTCTCCGGTTTCCTCCCACATGCCAAAAACATGCAAGTTAGGTTAATTGGGATCAAAAACTGGGGATTCTAAATTGTCCTTAGGTATGACTGTGAGAGTGAATGGTTGTCTGTCTGTCTGTGTTGGCCCTGCGATGGACTGGCGATCTGTCCAGGGTGTACCCTGCCTCTCGCCCAAAGATGCTGGGATAGGCTCCAGCCCCCCCGCGACCCGAAAAGGATTAAGCGGAAGAAGATGGATGGATGGACACAGAGAATGATATATTTCAAGTGTTTATTTATTTTCATTTTGATGATTATGGCTTACAGCCCATGAAAACCCCAAATTCAATTTCTCAGAAAATTAGAATATTACATAAAATTAATTTAAAAAAATAGTTTTTTAATAGAAATGTTGGCTGACTGAAAAGTATGTTCATGTCCACACTCAATACTTGGTCTGGGCAAATTTTGGATTAATTATTGTATCAATGTGGCGTGGCAGAGAGGTGATCAGCCTGTGGCACTGCTGAGGTCTTATGAAGGCCCAGGGTTGCTTTGATAGTGACCTTCAGCTCGTCAGCACTGTTGGGTCTGGTGTCGCTCATCTTCCTCTTGACAATCCTCCATAGATTTTCTATGGAGTTTAGGTCAGGATAGTTTGCTGGCCAATCAAACACAGTGATGCCATGGTCATGAAACCAGGTTTTGATACTTTTGGCAGTGTGCGTGTGTGTGTGTGTGGGGGGGGGGGGGGTGCCAAGTCCTGCTGGAAAATTAAATCAGCTTCTCCATAAAGCTTGTCAGCAGAGGGAAGCATGAAGTGCTCTAAAATTTCCTGGTAGATGACTGTGGTGATTTTGGTCTTGATAAAACACAGTGGACCAACACCAGCAGATGACCCCTTTTCAGATCAAAGTAAATTTTGCATTTCATTTGGAAATCAAAGTCCCAGAGTCTGGAGAAAGAGTGGAGAGGCACAGAATCTAAGTTGCTTGAGGTTTAGTGTGACGTTTCCACAGTCAGTGATGATTTGAGGAACCATGTCATCTGCTGGTGTTGGTCCACTGTGTTTTATCAAGACCAAAGTCACCGCAGTCGTCTACCAGGAAATTTTAGAGCACTTCATGCTTCCCTCTGCTGACAAGCTTTATGGAGAAGCTGAATTAATTTTCCAGCAGGACTTGGCACCCCCCCCACACACTGCCAAAAGTATCAAAACCTGGTTTCATGACCATGGCATCACTGTGTTTGATTGGCCAGCAAACTCTCCTGACCTAAACCCCATAGAGAATCTATGGAGTATTGTCAAGAGGAAGATGAGAGACACCAGATCCAACAATGCAGACGAGCTGAAAGTCACTATCAAAGCAACCTGGGCCTTCATAAGACCTCAGCAGTGCCACAGGCGGATCACCTCCATGCCACGCCAGATTGATACAGTAATTAGGAGGCGATACAGGTCAATTAAATCGCACTCCACTAGATTCATTAACAGTTTCTTTCCAAAAGCCATTTACTTTTTAAATCACCAATACACATCATAGTCTCTAGCACATTACATCTGGCAGGGAAAGAAATTTTTATCTTTATTCTTAAATGTGTCTTTCTAATGCCTTCTGTTAACTAGACACAAAAATGACCGCACTTTTTTTAAGCTCTTTTTAATGCTGATATGTTATGATCTGTGTGTTTTGCTATGGTTGTTGTTGATGTGTATGGATTGAGCATTGTTCGTAGTTTTTATGTGGGAGGGGGCATGTGCAGTTTCGTTGTGTTTTTTATGCAATGACAATAAAGGGTCTATCTATCTATCTATCTTTTTCTTAATAAATTATGCCACTTTTTTTTCAAATACAGTAATTAATCCAAAATTTGTCCAGACCAAGCATTGAGTGTGTACACAGACATACTTTTCAGTCGGCCAACATTTCTATTAAAAAACTATTTTTTAAATTAATTTTATGTAATATTCTAATTTTTTGAGAAACTGAATTTGGGGTTTTCATGGGCTGTAAGCCATAATAATCAAAATTAAAATAAACACTTGAAATATATCACTCTCTTTGTAATGAATCTACATATATAATATATGGGTTTCACTTTCTGAAATGAGTGACAAAAAATATTGAACTTTTTCACGATATTCTAATTTTTTTAGATGTACCTGTATGATCTCTCTTTCTAGTACCTGTTAAAACTCTTGCTGCAGCATTTTGGATCAGCTGAAGACTTTTTAAAGATGTTTTAGGACAACCTGATAATAAAGAGTTACAATAATCTAATCTAGAGCTAACAAAAGCAAGGATCAGTTTCTCAGCATCACTCTGAGACAAGATGCTCCTAATCTTGGCAATATTACGCAAATGATAGAAGACAGTCTTAGAAACGAATTTAATATGTGAATTGAAAAACAGATCTTGATCAAAAATAACTCTGAGGTTCCTCACAGAACTATTCAGAGAAAGAGTAACCTCATTCAAACTAAAAGTTTGATTTGGAAAAGTTATTTCAAAGGTTTTTTTTTGGACCAACAAGAATGACGTCAGTCTTATCTGAATTTAATAGCAAGAAATTACAAGTCATCCAAGCTTTGATTTCCTTAAGACAGGCTTCTAACTTGGCTAATTGATTACTATCATCTGGCTTCATTGACAGGTATAATTGTTTGTCATCTGC
The DNA here is from genome assembly GCA_020510985.1 of Pholidichthys leucotaenia. NCBI lineage: Eukaryota > Metazoa > Chordata > Actinopteri > Cichliformes > Pholidichthyidae > Pholidichthys > Pholidichthys leucotaenia. The sequence continues at coordinate 102,454,057 of CM035841.1, read as the reverse complement.
ATAACAATGAAAATGTATATGGTGCTTTTCAATAATGTTGCCTAACAAAAGTATATATAAACTAAAAAGAGTAGGGCCTAGCACAGATCCTTGTGGAACTCCATGACTGAGCTTTGAGTTGAAAGAAAACTAATTATTGACATGAACAAACTGGAACCTACTGTATAAGATAAATAAGATCTAAACCACTGCAACAAAGTCCCATTAAGTCCAACATAGTGTTCTAATCTATCAAGTAGAATATTATCATCGATAGTATCAAAAGCTGCACTAAGGTCTAAAAGGACAAGTACAGAAACAAGTCCATTATCAGATGCGATAAGGAGGTCATTAGTGACCTTTACTAAGGCTGTTTCAGTACTATGATGGATTCTAAACCGAGATTGAAACTCTTCAAATAAACCATTTCCCTTCAAGTGGTCAAATAATTGTGTAGCAACAACTCTTTCTAAGATTTTTGAAATGAAAGGCAGATTAGAGATTGGTCTATAGTTAGCTAAAATTCCTGGATCCAGCATTAGCTTTGTGGTAAGGGTTTAATTACAGCCATTTTAAAAGCCTGTGGTACATGGCCAAATGTTAATAAAGAATTGATTATTTGAAGGATAGAGCTACCAATAGATGGGAAGACTTCTTTAAATAACCTGGTAGGAATAGGGTCTAAAAAACAAGTTGAAGGCTTGGATGACGAAATTATTTTATCTAACTCTAAAAGGTCAATTGGAGTAAACTGATCCAAACAGATGTCAATTGAAGGAGTTGTAGTAGTTACTGTATTTAACAGTGGGAAGAATCTGACTGATTTTATCTCTGGTAGATGAAATTTTATTATTGAAAAAGTTTATAAAGTCCTGACTAGTAAGCTCTAAGAGAATGCTAGGATTAACAGAGTCCTGACTCTTTGTCAGCCTGGCTACAGTGCTGAAAAGAAACCTGGGATTATTCTTGTTCTCTTCTATTGTTCTCCCCGTATCTGCGTTGGTTTACTCTGGGATTTCTCCGGTTTCCTCCCACAGGCCAAAAACATGAGGTTAGGTTAATTGGAAACTCTAAAGTGGCCCTAGGTGTGAATGTGTGTGTGAATGGTTAAGGGATAGCGCCGTATCGTGGCCGCTTCATCCATCCAGGTGGATGCCCTCAATTTCCCCTCTGGGGATCAATAAAGTATACAAATTAATGCAGAAAAATAACTTGTTCTAGCATTTCTAAGAGATTTTTTTTTATAAATTAAAAGATGATTTCTCCAAGCTAAATAGATTTCATCTAAATTAGTGGAAAGCCATTTTCTTTCTAATTGACGAGTCTTCTGTTTTAAGCTATGAGTTTCTGTGTTGACCCAAGGAGTTAGAAATCTCTGATTAGATTTTTTCTTTTTTAATGGGGCCACCATGTCTAGAGTCTGATTCAGAGAAGCTACAACACTATCTACCATGCTATAAATTACAGAAAGAGCAAGCTATCTATAGCTTATTTCCGTTGTGTTGACACATAGCATAGAGCAAACAATCTGCATAAATTTGGTAACATCATCTGAGAGGCATCTGCTGTAGTAATATTTTTCTTGAGGAGCCAAATAGTCAAAAATAGTAAAATCAGAGGTTAACAGACAATGGTCTGACAGTACAGGGTTATGAGGAGACACTACCAGATTTTCTATTTCTATGCCATATGTCAGAACAAGGTCCAAAGTGTGGTGGAGATAACGGGTAGAATTTACTACTTTCTGAGAAAACCCCATCAAGTCTAATATTGAATTAAATGCCATATTAAGACAATCACTTTCTACATCTACATGTATATTAAAGTCCCCTACTATAATTATTCTAATTTCAGCACTAAATCAGCTAAGAATTTGGCAAATTTGGATAAAAACTCTGAGTAGGCTTAGGGAGGACGATAAACTATGGCAAATAAAATTGGGTTTAGCCTAAAATTGCTAACATGCCCAATACTGAGGACCAGGCCCTCAAAGGAATTTAAACTTGTTTTTTGCTTTACATTAACTTGTAATCTGGAGTGGTAAATTGTTGCTACTCCTCCTCCACGACCAGAACTTCAGGGATTTTGACAGTTTAAATAACCAGAGGGAGTTGATTCATTTAAACCAACATAATCCTCTTGCCCTAACCAACTCTCTGTAAGGGATGTTAAATCAATCTGATGATCAATTTACAGATCATGGACTAGCAGAGACTTGGGAGTTAGAGACGTAATATTTAACAAACCACATTTAATTTTTAAATTATGAGAAGGAAGAGAGACCAAATCATTAAATTTAGAGACTTCATGTTTAATTTGAGTTTTACCAACTTTTTGTTTAATCACTAAAATATTTGTTATATCGATACATTCTACTATGCATGATACAAAATATGTTTTTATAGCGATGCTCAAGCATTTTTGTGCCTGTCAGCTTCTCTCCTTTCCTCAGTCTCAGCTGCACTCAAACTCTTACCCCCGCCTCCTTGCCCCATGTTTCATTTCAGGGTCATTGCCAGGTCTGTTATTTTCCAAATTTTTTTTTTTTAGAAACTGCTTCTTTTGAGCCTGTTTTTGTGGAGCAAAGATGCTTGTTTTTTTAATGCACAATCTGGCAACACTAGCAGAGTGCGGGGAAAGGGGAAAAAAATGAAATGACACACACACATACCGGCTGCGGTGCAGCAAACTTGAATGAAAGGAGAAAAAAAGGATCAGCTCCCAAGGTAAAAACTGAGCAAAATACAGTTTTGTGCAAATTATGTCGGACTACCACTAATTTGTTTCATCACTTGAGATGCCATCAACTATAACATGAAGAATGCATTAAGAATTGCCCCTAAAAAAATAAAAAAAATAAAAAATGAAGCAACCAGTCCTTATACAAGCGGCTGAAATGAGCTCGGTCATCCGGGAGAGGCTCAGAGTAGAACTGCTGTTCCTCCACATTGAAAGGAGCCAGCTGAGGTGCTCTGGGCATCTGATCAGGATGCCTCCTGGACGCCTCCCACTTGAGGTGTTTCGGGCACGTCCCACTGGGAGGAGACCCCGGGGCAGACCCAGGACTCGCTGGAGAGACTGTGTCTTTCAGTTGGTCTGGGAATGCCTTGGTGTCCCCTCTGAAGAGCTGGAGCAGGTGGCTGGGAAGAGGGAAGTCTGGGCTTCTCTGCTTGAACTGCTGCCTCCATGACACGGACCTCCGGAAACGTGGTAGAAGATGAATGGATGGATGGCTGGATGGAACCAGTCCTAAGAAAATGACTATATGGCTTCTTTGGAAAATTGATCCCATACAACAAAAGTGCAAAATGGAAAGAGATCACAACTGCGGTCACAAATTATACTGCCAGAGACATGGTCCTTATTGTTAAAAACATGACCAAACAGAAAAAGTGGACTTTAATTTATATGGTTTTAAAATATCTTACTCTAGAATTATTGCTGAATTATTGCTTAATGCAAAGGTTTTACATTTATACAGCAGTTTGGAGGAGATCTCAAGATATCATGATATATACCGTGTACCACAATAAAACCCTAAATGTATACGCGATACTTGTTAAAAGCCATATCGCCCAGCCCTAATAGAATGGGAGTGTAGTGAAAGTGTCCACTGCTATCCCCCCATGAGGGAATTTTATGGATTACCAACTGAGCTCATACATGATGAGACCCACAATGGGCCCTCACCAAGTTCACAGTTTGGATCATACGAGGACCCCACTTGGGCCACAAAGTAGCCACTGAAGGTTCTCCACGTTGGTCAGCCCAGACTGAGACCGCAGCATTTTCTCCAGTTAGACACCCCCCCACCACACACACACACACACACACACACACACACACACACACACACACACACACACACACACACACACACACACCACCACCACCTTCCATGAGTGAATGTTAGGGACATCTTTCTTTTGGCTTCTTGAATAATGTTTCATCATGAGCCCCACAGAAGGCGATCAGTTTTGACAGCCCTACTGTGGCCCCAACTGAGCCTCAAAGTATCTTCCGCAATCCCATTACAGGGGCCCATAGTGCCCCCACTGTGATGGCCAAACGGTTAAAGATGTGGACTGGTGACTCGAGGGTCAACAGAATGATCAGCTCTGGGTGGGACAGATTTCCACACCCTCATTACACCCCGCTGTGGTGCCCTTGTGCAAGGCCCTTAACACCACTGCTCCAGTGGAGCTGCTCAGTGGCCACAAGTCAATCTGTGGTTGTACTGGGCAGCTTCCTGGTGCGAATGTGAACAGGGCGTCCTTGAAAAAGAGAGGCTGCCTCTCAATGGAACTCCTCTGTTCACTTTTTGTGTGTAAATCTTTAAAATAGTGATGTTCGACTGTGATTATGATGATAATATTCAGTTGTGATAAAAACAGAATTTTTGGGGTATAAATCCTGTTAGCATCCACTGAGGTGACGTTCGCTTAAAAATGAGTCAAAGAGTCAAAATGACACGTAATCAACTCGAGCTAAATTTGCTGGAACTGATCCACCGACCTGATGCAACCCCCCCCCCCCCCCCAGTCATCACTGCCTCCTTTTCATCCTCCATCTCATACTGTGAGCAGATTAAATTAATGCAGAGCCCTCCGTCGATCCTTGTTAGGAATTCAAGGCTGCGTTCGGCGAGTTTGGCGATGTCGACTGTCAGCGAGAGATAACTTAATTTTTTTTTAAGTTTAAAGGATTTAATTAGCCACACTCATGTAGTGTGACATAAACTGCACACTCCTCTGGCTTAAATCTTCTCTTGTTAGTGGCTGCTGGTGCTGGAGGTGTGGGGGGGGGGGGGGGGAGCTTCCGCAGTAGGTAGTCATTGTCGAGTCTCCATGTGGACGGAGCGTTGGAGCACAGCTGCTGGAGCTGCTGTTTTTGTACTTTCCCTCTAAAGCATTCATGCGTCACTTTCCCAGCGCTGAGAAATTTCCTGTCAACAATGATTCCCCGCTCCTGAAATAAGTTTTGGCAGAAACGATGAATCTGTAACATCTCAGGCGGGAGTGATGGGATTTTCTCTCGTGCAGGGTTCGTTTTTTTTTTTTTTCACCTATAAATCTTGCCTCGTGTGCAGCCTCGCTTTTTCCTACCGCCACAATAATTTTTACTTCTTAAAAGCCTGCGCGGAGGGCCTGAAATGTCAAATGCAAACCCAGCTGTCTGTCTGTGTTTTTATCTCCTCTTTTATCCTGTCAGTCGTGGTGGCTGGCGGCTGGCGTTGCTGCCCCCCATCCCGACCTGCCGCTCCACTCTGAGGGCACCTGTTTTTCCCACGGGGGGGTCCAGTGCTCTGGTGTCACTCACTGCTGTCACCTTCACCAGGCTCTGTGTGTCACTTCAGCCCTCTCCAGCCCTCAGAATCAGCCGCGCCACAAAGGACCGCACAAAAGGCTGTTGAAATTTTGAGTGGCTGCTTCAGACCGGGGTTGAGTCGCAGCTCTCAGGGTGGGGGTGGGGGTGGGGGCAACCTTTCCATGGAAGGATACCTTCTGAAGATCTTACTGTATCAGGGATGATTGAATTGCTATAAATGGATGGTGATTATAAACCATCTCAGTCTTACTTTGTCTCCAAACCACAGCTCAGTGTAACCCCAGCCAGCATGTCCATGTGGATCCCATCAAAGGTTTGACTGGGCTGTCTCATGGGTCCATGTGGGTTTCTTCACCGATTCCATATGGACCCCATCTGTGTTTGCCCACATGAACTTTACTGTTTACCTATTTTCTCATAAATTTGCTATTTTCTTGAAAATTTGTGACGTTTTCCTCTTTTGCTAAAATTTTCCCCCCAAAATTTGAAACTCTCTCATAAATTTGCAACTTTTTTTGTTGTAAATTTGTTAGTTTTTCTTGTAAAATTGTGACTTTTTCTTGCATATTTACTAACTTTTGCTTGATATTTTGGAACTTTCTCAGAAATGTGCCACTTTTTTATTGTAGTCTTGCAACTTTTTCTCATAAATTTATTTGTTTTTCTTCTAAATTGTGACTTTCTCATGAATTTGCCATTCTTTTACTGTAATCTTGCAACTTTTTCTTTATAAATTTGTTCCTTTATTCTTTGAAAATTTGTGACCTTTTCCCATCAATTTATAACATTTTTCTTGTGAATTTGGAACTTTCTTCAAATTTTTCAACTTTTTTGACTGTAAACTTACAACTTCTTCTCATAAATTTGGGTCTTTTTTCCTCATAAATTTGTAACTTTTTTCAAGCAAATTTTCAATTTAATTACTCATATATTTGCTACTTTTTTGTTAAATTGCAACTTTTTCTTAGTTTTCTCATAATTTGTGACTTTTTATTTGTAAATTTGCTATTTTTTTCTTAGAGATGGAGATGACTGTGGATTTCAGGCGACACCCTCCTTCATTCCCCCCACTCACCATCCTCAACAGCACAGTGTCCACTGTGGACTCATTCAAGTTTCTGGGTACCACAGTCTCCCGGAACCTGAAGTGGTCCTCCCATATAGACACTGTCCGGAAAAAGGCCCAGCAGAGGTTGTTTTTTCTGCGTCAGCTCAAGAAGTTTGATTTGCCTCAGGAGCTGCTGGTTGTCTTCTACACCGCCATCATCCAATCTGTCCTCTGCTTTTCCATCACTGTCTGGTTTGGATCTGCCACTAAACAGGACAAGACCAGACTGCAGCGGATCATTAAGTCTGCGGAGAGGATCATTGGTACCGACCTACCCTCCATTGAGAACTTATATCGGTCCATAACCAGGAAACAGGCGGGAAACATCTGTGCTGACCCGTCACACCCCGGCCACAAACTGTTTGAACTTCTATCTTCTGGTCGTCATTACAGATCACTGAAGGTCAAAACCACCCGTCACAGGAACAGTTTCTTTCCTCAAGCCATCACTCTGATGAACTCCTAACATTCACCTAGTCCTACCTGTCGCTGTACTCATGACTTTTCATCCATTCTTACATTGCACATAACTCTCACACTGCTTTTTACTTCATTCACATTATATCACTGAATCTGAGTTCACATTGAAATATTGTATGACTGTATATTTTTTTTCATATATTTCTGCAAAGTGTGGATAGTCTGAGTAAATAACTGCATATATTCCTGTATATATTTGCATCCTTTTATAGAAACGTGGACAGACTGTAATTTACTGTACATACTCTGTTGTCATTGAATCCTTATTTGAATCTTATTTAAATCCTCCACCTGAACAACGAGAGCAAGTTTTTAGCCAAAGTCAAATTCCTTGTATGTGTTGTGCATACTTGGCCAATAAAGCTGATTCTGATTCTGATTCTGATTCTGATTATGCTGTTCTTTTCAAGTAATCTTACAATTTTTTTGTCTTGTAAATTAACAATTTTTTCCTCATAAATTTCTGCGTTTTTCTTGTAAATTTGTTCATTTTTTCTAACAACATCCAGCTAAAAAGTCGCTACGGAGGGTGACAATATGTATGGGTACTTATTCATGCTATGTAGGATAACTAAATAGGTGGTTATGCTGTTTATTGCATCTAGCTACAATGATCCGCACTGTGTATATATATTTATATATTTATGTGTACATATGTATATTCACTGCTCTTATTTTCTTATCTTCTAAATTATTGCTCTGAGTGTTGCTGTCCCTGTGCTGTTGCAATCCTGGAATTTCCCCATTGTGGGACTAATAAAGGCTTATCTTATCTTAACTTATCTTAAAACAACATTTGTACTGATACATATACAATGTTGAGCCAAAAGCTTTGATTAGCCTGAAATTGCAGCATTCTTTTCGAGGCGTTTCAAGTTTTTCAAGCTAGCCATCAGGTTTCACAGCTAGGTCTACAAGCATGCATAGCTGGGTTCAATCGATGCATTGCCCGAACACTAAGCACACAAACCAGCAGTGCAGCGGAGAACATAGTAATGATGATCTCGATCCAAACGGAAAATTATGGAATTGAGCTGGGCTTTAAATGCAATTGACACCACTTTTTCAAACAGAAAATCGGGCCCGGGGGAGCCCAAGTATGTGAGAGACTTATGGGACAATTGGATTGAAGATGTGGAAGACATCTACCTGTTTGGCTTGATCACAGGATTTCTGCTGTTTGGCTTTGGAGTTTTCCTGGTGTATCGGAAATTAAAGAAGCTGGAAAGAGCTAATCAAAATGCGGACCCGGCGAAGCTCCTTCAACAATTCGACCAGCTGGGGAGAGTACTTATAGCGGCAAATGGTGAACTGAATCTAGGAAGGTGGGAAACATCTCGGAGTCGCTGGGTGCTCTCCAGGGAATGATTTTAAAGCCTGTGAATGTATGTAAATTGTAATGCACAGAATCGCATGAGAGAAGAAATTTCTATGCTCTAAGTGAACTGTGCTCATCAGGCCTTGATTCGGTGTCCTTGGGAGAACTCATTCCTCCAGGAGAGGAGATAAAGCAGAAGGGAGTTTTGGCTTCTCTCTAACCCAAACAATTGCTGATGTGCAGCAATCTGAACTATCCAAGGACAGCGTCATGTGACTAACATGGAATTTTACCATCTGGCATGCACTGAAGAGATGAACTCTGTGGACATGTTATCTATGTTTTAGAACACCAAGGACATAACATCTAGCCGCTGCCTAGGAGAGGATTTTTGTTGTCCACCAGTAACTGATACTTCACACACTGCATTCACACTGATATCACATGACTGACATACACACACTGGTCTCTCTCTTGCTTTGTTAATGTGTGGATCTGTATTGTCTGCTAAGTGTGCAATTAGAGGGTTTTTTTCTATGTGATCACAGTCTTCAGGTTCAGGTTCAGGTTCAGGTTACTTTATTTGTACCCGTAGGTAGATTTGTTTTGCAGTTGGTGACATCCATATTTACAAGCCACAATTACATTCAACATAGACACAAACACAGGCACACATCTTACAAAATAGGTAAATATAAAATATGTACAATATAATTTTTATAGCTTGTTCAACTCTTTGACAGCAGCAGGGACAAAGCTGTTTTTGTAGCGCTGGGTTCTACTTTTTGGGACAGCAAACCTCCGTCTGGAGGGAAGAAGCTGAAAGTTGCAGTGCAAAGGGTGGGAGTCATCATTTAAAATCGAGTCGGCCATCCTCTGTACTTGTCTGGTGTACAGGGATGTCAGGCTCAGCTGTGACTCACCAAGCAAACGACTGGACCATCTGACTACCTGATCCAAGGATTTCCTCTGTTTCAGTTTTATCTGACCAAACCATGACATTAAAGAAAAGGATAAAACAGATTCAATAAAAGCCCGATAGAACATAGTCATTATGGTTCGGTCAATTTGGAAGCGTGCAAGTTTCCTCAAACAATGCAAATTTTGCTGACCCTTTTTGCACACCCTTTCACAGTTCACCTCAAAGTTCAATCCACTATCAATAATCGTCCCAAGATATTTGTACGATTGTACACATTCGGTGGTCTGGCCTTTTAGTATGGTGACTTTGTGCCTGGGAGTTTTCCTCCTAAAGTCAATAATCATATCTTTCGTTTTTGTTGTATTCAGCTGCAGGTAGGAATCCTCACACCAGTGAACAAAGTCATCAACTACTGGGCCATGGCCACTCTCACCATCCTGGAGGAGACTGACAATGACTGAGTCATCAGCATACTTTATAATGTGTCTGTTGTCATGTCTGCTCCGACACATGTTTGTGTACAGGATGAAGAGTAGTGGTGACAACACACACCCCTGAGGAGAGCCAGTAGAAGAGCACTTTAGGTCAGACAATGTACCATTGACCCTTACTCTCTGCGTCCTGTTGGTTAAGAAATCCAGAATCCAACCCACCAGATTATTGCTTAAATCAAATTGTTGCAGGAGCCTTTCAACTAAAATATGAGGTTGGATTGTATTAAAGGCAGAAGAAAAGTCCACAAATAAAAGCCTGGCGTGTGTCCCATTAAAATCCAGATGTTTAAAAAGCATGTTAAACAGAGTGACAGTGGCATCCTCCACTCCTCTGTGAGGCCTATAGGCAAACTGCAGAGGATCCAATGCATGTTCAGTCTGCTTTAGGACCTCACATCTGACCAGTTTTTCAAAAATTTTCATTAAAATTGAAGTCAAAGCAACTGGTCTAAAGTCATTTACCGTTTTAGGACAGCTGGATTTTGGAACGGGAACAACCACGGCATCTTTCCAGATCTTAGGCACATGTTGTGTCTGTAAGGACTTATTGAAAATGTAGTGAAATATAGGACTCAGTTCATGTGCACAGGACTTTACCAGGCGTCCACATATATTATCAGGGCCCTGACTTTTGTTCACTTTTACAGCGCGGAACTCCCTTTCAACATCCTGCATCTCAATATTAAAGTGCTGATTGTCTTTGAGTTTCTGTTTCAAATCTTGGATTTCTGTGCTAAAATCAAAGGAGTCAAAACGACCATAAAAACAATTAAGAGCATTAGCCAGCTCTGTGTCTGAACTAAAACCATCTAAAAACACACGATTACTGCGCTCTGTGCTCTGAAGGCCTGCAATTTTTTTCATACTGGCCCAGGCCGAACCAAGTTTATTTGCTGCCATCTTGCTTTCCAATTCTGATTTATAATTCTGTTTTGCTCTTAAAATTTCGGCCTTTAGCTCCTTAGTGGCAACCTGTAGCGCAGAAACAGACCCCTGTTTAAAGGCAAGTGCTTTCCTCTGTAAGCAGGATTTAACTGATTTAGTAACCCATGGTTTGTTGTTGGGATATATTTTGATACGTTTACGTGGAACAAACTTATTTTGACAGTGAGCCATGTATGAGCATGTGAGCTCAGCCAGAGAGTCCAAATCATCCCCGCAGGCCATTATGAACATCTTCCAGTCTGTACAGTCAAAGCATTCCTGGAGGCTGTGCTCTGAATCTTCTGTCCACACATCAATGTCTCTCATCTCCACCTTGTCTCTTCTGAGAGCAGTTTTATATGTGGGCAGCAAATGAACACAGTTGTGATCTGATGATCCTAAAGGAGGAAGGGGGAGTGATTTATAGGCCCTCTCTATGGATCCATAGCACAGGTCCAATGTCTTTTTTCGCCTGGTTGGGCAGGAGACATACTGATGAAAGTTTTTAAGTGTCTTCTTTAAAGAAACATGGTTAAAATCCCCAAGAATGAAGTTTGGCGCCTCTGGAGAAATTGACTGCAGCCGCTGGATCACATCAGAGATGGTGCTGGAGGCGGAGTCAGCGTCTGCCCTCGGATGAATGTACACAACTGTGATGAAAAGTTGGGGAAACTCTCGAGGCAAATAAAAGGGGCGAAGCGACACAGACAGCAGCTCCACATGGGGTGTACAGATGCGCTCTCTGACCGTGACAGATGTGCAGTACTGCTTATTAATGTATAAACATACTCCGCCCCCCTGACGTTTCCCCGTTACCTCTTCCTGCCGATCCGAGCGCAGCGGAGCTCCAAAGCCGTCAATCCACAGGTCTGCGTCTCGATCATGCGCAGTAAGCCAAGATTCAGTGAAAGCCATGACGCAGCAGTTCTTAAAATCCTTCTGGTAACGTACGTTGCCTTGAATTTCCTCCACCTTGTTTCTCACAGACTGTGCATTCCCAAAAATGATCGAAGGAAGAGGAATGTTACCAAACTGACGTCTCCTAAGGCGCAATTTCACACCTCCACGTCTTCCACGCTTCCTCCTGCCGCTTCTCTTTTCACCGCTGTGTCCGTCTCTCAAAATAAAGTCCGGCAGCTGAAATCTGGGCGCAATCAGAGACTCTGCACCAGCTGTGTTAAAGCGCAGCAACATGTCCCTGGAATATTGTATTCTGCCCGCTATTCTGCTCGCCATGGAGCCGAACGCGTTTACCTCAGAGACAAAGAGCCACAGCACAGAAAGCAGTAGTGCGAGATATGACAGGAAATCCATGTTGCAGATACCAGGGAGCTGTTCGCCATATATTCCACCAACGCTCCAGGGCAGAAACGACACAGAGGATTTTCTAAAAACGTAAAAAAGTACAAAAAACACACACACGCACACACGCACTATATCACCAAGCTGCTGGTCGCTGCGTGCGCATGCGCCCAAGTCTTGCTCACTTGAGCTATATTTTGATAACTATGTTTTTTCTCTCTGCCTAATGTGTCACCCCCTCCCCCTCCCCCTCTTTACCCCCCACTGTATGAGGCGCCTGTATGGCTGCCGCGTCATTAGGGAGCGCTTAACACGAGCGCACCTTAGTGATAAGTAAAATTCCTTGTATGTGTAAGCATACTTGGCAATAAAGTTGATTCTGATTCTGATTCTGATAAGATTCATAGATTCATATGATGTGGAAGGTGGCTTGCTTTGATGCACACAGTCCACATCGTCACAATGCTTTGTGTTGTGGCCACTTAAAGGACCAAGCATATCACAGCAGACTGGGGGAGGCTGATGAAATTAATGTCATACAGGCCTTATGGGTGAATGGACATCAATTGTGCTTAACTCTTGCGCAGAGAAACTCTTAACACTGATACGATGTCTGTTCAGTTCAGGTCAGTTTGTTTATTTCGGCCATAATATTCAATATATATATATATATTTTTTTTTTTGTTACTTATTTGTACCCGTAGGTAGATTTGGTTTGCAGTCTGGTGACAAGCCACCGGCTGCCGGTCGCTGCGTGCGCGAGTGCCCTAAACCTACATGTTTTTGGTATGCGGGAGGAAACCGGAGAAATCCCGGAGTAAACCCACGCAACACGGGGAGAACATGCAAACTCCACACAGATCACTGTTGGTGGAGTTTGCATATAGAACACAAATTACACAGACACAAACAAAACAATGACAGAAAAGGTGTAGGTTGAAGCTATAACTTATTTCATCTACCCTATTTACAGTGCAAAAGACATTGCATACTCTTGTATGCCAAAGTAAAATTAAAACAGAACAAAGTAGAACAGAACAATAAACTATGACTTCCTTAAGTCTTCTCCAGTAAGGTGCTCACACCTGAGTCTTATGTTTAGCTAATACACTGTTCTTAAACATTTTTTTTTAAATGAGTACAATAAATTACACATCCTTAATTCATTCATACCGTTCCACAGATTTACACCTTTCTCTGATATACACATGTTACATTTATTCTCACTCTTGGTTTCTTAAATGCACCTGTATCCCTGAGTTCATATTGACTTTCCCTAATTTCAAACATCTTCTGAATGCAGTGGGGGAGCAAATTATTATGTAGTTTATACATTATTTGGATGGTTTTGTAATCAACTAGGTCATAGAATTTTAAAGTCTGTAGGGTGCTACAGTGGAGTGGTTGCTTCTTAATAATTGGTTTGATGTATAATTCTTATGGTTTTTTTTTGTAATATATAGATTGGTTGTGTACTGGTTTTATAGGCGTTTCCCCAAATCTCCAAACAATAAGTGATGTATGGGACTTAGAGATTTAGATTTTTTTAGAATCCTTTATTAGTCCCACAATGGGGAAATTACAGCACATCCACATGAGCGGATGAGGCAGCCACTAGTGTGGCGCCCAACCCTTTCACCATTCACACACACATTCACACCTGGGGCCACTTTAGAGTCTCCAGTTACAGTTAACCTAACTTGCATGTTTTTAGCATGTGGGAGGAAACCGGAGAAATCCCAGAGTAAACCCACGTAGACACGGGGAGAACATGCAAACTCCACACAGATCACTGTTGGTCGGGGGCTGGGATCGAACCAAGGATCCCCCGGCCAAGGGTGAGTTGCTGTGCTGCCGCAGTGCTAACCACTCCGCCACCGCGCTGCCCAATAAGGGACTAATACAAAACATAAAGTGACTTCTCTTTTAGAATACACTTAGTTTTATGTAGTATAGCAGTGGTTTTGGATATTTTTGTTCTAATATGTATAATATGTAACTTCCAGCTTAATTTATGATCTATTATCACTCACCAAAATGTATTTTTATTAACTTTATTAATCTCAACTTTATTTATTATTATTTTAACTTGCTTACTGATTTGACGATTACTGAATATTATATATTTAGTTTTACTTAGATTAAGTGATAACGTATAGACGTCAAACTATTCCTTTAAGATATTTATGTTATGATCCGCTCTGTGTGCCTGCTGCCCTAATTATCTCCACAGCTGCGCGCACACCTGATCATCTCACCTAGTGGCCTATTTAAGCAGCGCTGCACTCTGGTCTGCACAGAGACCTCAACACTCCCATGGCCTGGCAAGACCTTCTCGCCTACTCTACACGTTCTGCTCTGGAGTTCCGCCTCCTCAGTCCCGTCCTGTTCATCGCCTCTCCTGGGAGTCTGAGCTCCCCACCAACAAATAAGCCGTCGTCCTTTTCTTCACTTCTCCGCTCTCCTCCATCTCCCCTGTGCACAGGTGGAAGCCTCCTGGTGGCAGACCTGAGCACAACCCGCACTTCACCTGCATTGTACAACCTGCACCACTTCACCTTGTCAACAGCGGCAGCCTAGACACGGAACGACTGGACGGGATCCTCAGGAGTTCTTCAGTGCTTCAGCTCTCCAGCCTACTCGTAAGACTGCACATTCTCTGATACATTCCTCCAAACCTCAGGCACTCATCCATCTGTCTATGTTTCCTCCTAGGGTTGCCAGTCTGAACGGTGCTCTGCTCGCCCTGCTGCTACACTTCTGCACACACGCACACATCCACACTCACACCCTCTATAATAAAAGATAATTGTGTCTATTCTGAGTCCACGTCTGTTCCTGGGTCACCCAATCATGTCAATTTATTTCCTTCTCCACTGCACTAAGGAGCTGATCCAGAGATTTACTTGAGTAGTATAAAGTCATATCATCTGCAAATAACACAAGTTTAAAAAATTCAGAAACTTCACAGATATCATTGATATACAAAATGAATAACTTAGGAGCAAGGACAGAGCCTTGCAACACCCCACAAATATTTTTTTGCAATTCTGATTCTGTTTCATTTAGTTTAACATTTTGTTAACAGTCTTGAAGATAGCTACTTAGCCATGTATGTGCTCTCCTTCTGATTCCATATCTCTGAAGTTTCTGTAGCAATAATTCATGATTAATGGTTTCAAGTGGTTTTTTTATTTATTTATTTTTTTTTTTTTTAAGATCAATGAAGATCCCAATCCCAACTGTATACTCTCTATTGTCCATTGCAGAAGGAATGTCTTCCACCAACTTTATTACAGCCATTGAGGTGGACCTATTATTTCTGAAACCATACCGAGCATCACAGAGCAAATTATGTTGCTCTAGAAATTGGTCTAGTTTTTCTAAAATTTTTGAAAGCTGGGGAAGCAGAGAAATTGGCTTGTAGTTGTTGAACATGGTTTGGCTTTTCATTGAGTTGCCTGTTGTATCAGATGCCCCAGAGTTTGTCATGAGGGCTCTACAGACATGTCATCAGTTAAGTGTGCAGTCTTCCAATAACGCTCGTTGCATGATTAAGGTCTGGGGTAACAAAGCTGTTTGTATTCCAGGTGGGGAAATGAAAATTGTACCAGCCACATGCTCTGAATAATATGCTGGGACTACTTTGTCTTTTGAGCCTTTGGATGCTGGTTTTCCAGCTGGTCTACTTGCTTCACCTGCATTGGTTCATGTGGAAAGGGGCACAGCCTTTGTTCCCATTGATAATGTAGGTATCACGGATGTGTTACTATACCCCAGCACCACTGTGGGTACACTGAATAGTGTTCATTTAGTGAGCCTTCCCACAGGTGTTGCTGAGGTGTCAGCTTGTGTAGCCACAGTAACATCTCAGACCATTGCAGTGCAGGATCAGATAGAGGAGCTTGACTTGTCTCAGGTGTCAGTACAAGAACAAGGGCAGGTGCAGGCTCTCCTTCGTGAATACACGACTGCCTTTTCATCTCATGAGAGAGACCTGTGGTGCATGAACCTAGTGTCTCGTGAGAAAGAAGGGTGGAAGCCTGCGGATGTGTGTCGATTATCGACAACTTAACAGCAAGACTCATAAGGATGCCTTCCCTCTGCCACTTATTGAGGAGTCCCTCGATGCCCTCACTGGTGCACGCTGGTTTTCTACCATGGATCTGACCAGTGGCTATAATCAAGTTCCAGTCAGCGAAAAGGACAGGCCCAAGACAGCTTTTTCAAATCAAATCAAATCAAACTTTATTGTCATATTGCTGTACATACAACTGTAGTGCAGGCAAGATGAAATTGCGTTTCTCTCGGTATCCATATAAATAGAAGCAGCATGATTTAAGACACACTCCCACATAGCTCCCCCCCCCATCCATTCACACATCCCTGAGACATACTTGGGGAAAAAAAAACAAAAAAAAAAACCTAACTAACTATAATATACAAATAATATACAAAATGTCCGTAGGTGCAGTAGTGTGTATGAGAGATTCTGGGTCAACTGTTCAGCATCCTGACAGCTTTTTGCACCCCATTTGGGCTATTTGAGTGGAATTGAATGCCCTTTGGACTCTGCAATGTCCGCAGCACATTCCAACACATGATGCAGCGGATATTTGGGGATCAACAATGCCAGTCTCTGCTGTTATACTTGGATGACATTGTCATTTTCTCATCCACAGTTAACCAACACCTAGAGTGGTTGGAGGTGGTACTGAGGCGACTGCAGCAAGAGGGGTTAAAGTCAAAGCTCACCAAATATGCCTTTTTCCAGCAGGAAGTGCACTACATGGGTCATGTAATTTCTAGTGCAGGCATTTCTACTGATCCCTGAAAAATTGAGGTGGTGTCAGACTGGAAGCCTCCCTGGACTGTTACAGAGTTGTGGGCTTTTCTTGGGTTTGCCAATTATTACTGTTGCTTTGTTGAGGGGTTTGCAAAGTTGGCTGCTCCCCTGCACAGACTGTTTGTTGAGTTGGGAGACACACACCGTAAGAAGAGGGAGAACATTGTGGCTGCGAACTGGACTGAGCAATGCCAACAAAGTTTTGAGGCACTCAAGACCAAGCTAACTACAGCCCCTGATCTTACTTATGCAATCTTCTACTTGCTTTTCATCGTGGAGGTGGATGCAAATTTTGCGGGCCTGGGTGCAGAGCAACAAGGAAAATTGAGACCAATAGCCTACGCTAGCCGAGGTTTGAGACCCTCAAAACGTATCATGACCAACTACAGCTTGATGAAACTGGAGTTCTTGGCCCTGAAGTACTTGGGACGGCAGTGGCTCAGGAGGTAGAGCGGGTCGTCCAATAACCGGATGGTTGGCGGTTCGAATCTCGCTCTCCCCAGATATCCTGCCGTTGTGTCCCTGGGGAAGACACTTTACCCACATTGCCTCCAGTGTCCATAACACTGGGTATGAATGTGTATAAATGTTCGGTGGTGGCTGGAGAGGCCGTTGGCGCTGATTGGCAGCCACGTTTCCGTCAGCCTGCCCCAGGGCAGCTGTGGCTACAGTAGTAGCTTGCCACTACCATTGTCTGTCTGGAGTGAATGAATAATGTATCTACTTGTAAAGCGTCTTTGAGTGTCTATGATAAAGCGCTATATAAATCTGATGCATTATTATTATTATTAAGTGGGCCATGACCGAGAAATTCCGAGAGTATTTTTTGAGATATAAGTGTGTGGTTTATACGGACAATAATCCACTCAGTCACTTGTCTTCTGCAAAGCTGGGTGCTACAGAGCAATGGTGGGCAGCCCAGCTCGCCTCTTTTGATTTTGAAATCCAGTATCGTTCTGGTAGAACAAATAGGAATGCAGAAGCTCTGTCCCAACTGCATCCATCTGGGGCATAGGATATTGGCCTTTTCGTTCCTGGTACTTCTGTTCCTAAGCCTTTACAGCAAGCCCTGCAGCCCAATAAGGAGGAAGGTATTCAGTCTGCTGTATCTGTCTTGCCCTATGACATGCCTTCTGATATCCAGGAGCTTTAACAGGCTGATCCACTCATTCAGGAGGTTTTAGTGTTCTGGAGAAGGCAGCAGCGTTCCACCTCTGAAGAGCAAACACAGATGTTTCCAACTGCTTTGGCCTTACTTCGTCAGTGGAATCTACTGTTTGAGAAGGATGGAATGCTTTATCGCAAAGTGTTTCACCCAGATTGTGGGCAGGCAGTTTTCCAGCTTGTTCTGCCCGCTGCATTGAAGGAACAAGTGCTGGTCAAGACTCATCAGGACCATGGCCATCAAGGAGTGGACAGGACTTTAGACTTGCTGCACCAGAGGTGTTACTGGCCAGGTATGTCCTCTGAGGTAGCTAAATGGTGTCAGGCCTGTGAAAGATGCCAACTTGCAAAAGACACTCAGCCTGCTATTCGCGCATTTATGGCCATTTGTTGGCTTCATGGCTGAATGAGATCCTGGCCATCGACTATACATTACTGGAACCTGCCCATAGTGGTATGGAAAACGCCTTAATTATGACAGATGTTTTTAGCAAGTACACCTGGGCAGTTGCCACCTGAGATCAACTTGCCTCTACGGTGGCCCATGTTCTAGTGATGGACTGGCTTTTGAGGTTTGGTGTTCCTGGCCGCATTCACTCCAATCAGGGCCACAACTTTCAAAGCTCTCTTATTCAGCAGCTTTGCAGTCTGTATAACATCAAAAAGTCTCGCACTACTCCATACCATCCTGAGGGCAATGGGCAGTGTGAGCGCTTTAACAGAACTCTTCACAACTTGCTGTGCAC
The DNA here is from genome assembly GCA_020510985.1 of Pholidichthys leucotaenia. Classification (NCBI taxonomy): domain Eukaryota; kingdom Metazoa; phylum Chordata; class Actinopteri; order Cichliformes; family Pholidichthyidae; genus Pholidichthys; species Pholidichthys leucotaenia. The sequence goes on along the minus strand of CM035841.1, from coordinate 102,435,446 downwards.
ACTGCCTGTGTCCCGGAAGAGAGACTGGAATGTCTGTCTGCCTCAGCTGCTGTATTGTTATAATACTACCCCACATCAAGCCACTGGCAAATCTCCATTCTTTTTGATGTTTGGCCAAGAACCAAGACTGCCCGTTTACTTTCTGTTGGGCCGAGTGCAGTACCCTTTTAGAGGAGAGGTCCATGAGTTGGTTCAAGAGCATCAGACCCGACTGCAGATTGCCTTTGAGGGGGCCCAGGAACTCCTGAAGGCTGCTGCAGAACGTAGGAAGATGAGTCATGACCACCAGGTGCGAAGTCCATCACTGGGAGAGGGCCAGTTGGTGTAGCTGTGTGACTTCAGTACAAGAGGGCGGCATAAGATTCTTCTACTTCCGCTTCTGAGAGAGAGCAGACGCTTTTCTTCCCTCTCCCTCCTAATCCTCTCCCTTCTGATCCCAGCTTGCAATGTCACTCTTCTCCTGGCTGAATCTTAATCCAAATGGAAATTATGGATCTGGAAAGCGGCTTATATGCGATTGTCACCTTTAAAAGAAGAAGCGGGTCAGGGGGAACCCAAGGGAGACTCATGGCATTGGAATTCATGTGTCTGTGTGATTCGACTGAGATTGAACTGATCACAGGATCTTCTGTTTTGGCCCCTGGAGTTTTCCTAGTGTATCGAAATTATCTGGGTGAGCTAATCAAATGCGGACCCCGGCGTAGCTCCCTTAACAAATTCAACAATTCGTCCAGCTGGGGGGAGCACTGACTGTCAGCGGCAGGATTAACATGGAATTTACTACCTGGCATGCATTGAAGAGAGAACGAACTCTCTAGACATGTTTTACCTATGTTTCGGTAGGTGGATAACATCTGTGGATCGCTGAGTGCTCTCCAGAGAATGATCTAAAGTATGATTCAAGCCTGTATGAAATTGAAGCACAGAATCGAAGAGAGAGAAATTTTTTTATTCTCTGAGTGCACTGTGCAGATTTGACCTTGTGTTTTGGTACCCTTGTTTACATTCCTCCTCGATAAGATAACGCCAGAGAAGTGGCTTATGTCTACCCATACATCAACAATCAGTTGTTGTCGTCAGCGGATTGGTCTCTCGAGGACAATGCCCATGTGCCTTCTGCAAGGAAGAGGAAAAGAGAGACAGACTCTGATCTCTGGTCTTGTTTATACTGTAAGTCACATGATTATAACATCTATCCACTGCCTGGAGGCGCCCTCTGCTGCCCACTAACAACTGTTACACTCACACTACACAATGACATGCAAATATACACACACTGCTCTCCCTCCCTCTGCTGTGTGATTGTATCTATTGTCTGCTATTGCATGAGGGTTTTTTTCTGTGTAGTCAAAATTTGGCTCATATACGAGCGTTTATTCTGATTACTATGTTTTTTCTCTCTCCTATTGTGTTTTCCTCCCCCTCCCCTCTCCTCTTTACCTCCACTGTTGACAGGCGCCTTGTATGGCGACGCGTCATTGGATGCGCCTAACGTGCGCGTCCAATGTCAAGTCAAATTCCTTGTGTGTTTACTTGTAAATATACTTGGCAATAAAGCTGATTCTGATTCTGATTCTGATTCTGAAGATGTGTAGAACTCTGTGGTATACAGAGTTCTTCAAGCAACCCGGGATGGTGATTCTGTGTACACTATTACACCAGTTCATGACCTAACTAAAAGGAGGAATGTTCATCATATCCAGCTGAAGGCGGTAATAGGTCCACATTCATCAGAGTGCCCTACCGTGGATAAACCGCCTCCCACTGTTGCTTCACCATTGGAGAGTGAGTTGTCTTGTGATGCTGATTTTGTGTTTTCAACACATGATTCATAATTCTGTTAACAGACTTGCATCAAACCAAAAGTTATTTATCTAACTGCTGGATTATTTGTAGATGGCTTCCTCTGTCTTCTAGCATTTAATCACTCTTACCTTCACAAATAACCCTTATAAACAACAGAGGAGACGTATCTGAAAAGGGTAAAAAAAATTATTTTTTAAAATACAGAAGTTGGACATGTGTAGGCACATGAATGGGAAGGCACTCACATTGTTTAGTCATTATTGCTCCACAAGTACAGCATCAGAGCATCTCATACATCTCTGCACTGCTCCTCTACACCCTGTGCCACTGCCACCCCAGGTTCACGTACTGCAGCTGCTGGATCATCCCATGTAGTGTCAAAAGTCTCTCCATGATTTTCACACAGACTATGCAGAGCACAACAAGTCAGCACCATAGCTTTCATCAGTTGGATGTCACAGTCATTCCTTTTCAGAAGACAGCTCCACCTTCCCTTCAGCCTGCCAAAAGCATTCTCCACAACCACCCGTACTCGATTGATGTTTTGGTTGAACATGTGCTGTTCTTTTGTCAGTCATCCAGTGTCATGGAATGGTTTCAAGAACCAGTTTTGCAAGGGTTAAGCTGAGTCTCCGAGGATGTAATAGCCTGCACTTACCGCACCAATGTTCCTGATGTTAGGTGGGAAGAGGTTTCCTCAGCCAGCTAACTCCCACAGTGTGAACAGTCTCAGAACCCTAGCATCATGCAAACACATCCCAGAACAGCCCCTTTCCATCAACAACACCTTGAATGATTATGTAGTGCCAGCCTTTACGAATGAAGTAGTCAGTGTGATATTGTTGTGGTGCTATGATGGGTATGTGGGAGCCATCAATAGCACCAACACAGTGAGGGAACCCCCACCTGTTCTCTCGGTTTGCAGCGATTATTTCGCAACAAAACAGCCATCTGAAGCACACACACACAGCATACATATTTTAATACCTTTAATAGCGATAACCTGGTGCCATCACAACATAGTACGCAAGATTATAATGACTGTAGCAAGCATTAGTATTTGTTAGCTTACTCTCTTCCTCGTCCTCATCCGTCTTCGAGTAGTTTGCATCCTCACGTTTGCGGCTTCATATTGTGCTTCATATTCCACTATGGCATCCAAAACTCCCCTGTACTTTTCCACCATGTTTTCTCTCAACGCACATAGCCTTCTCTGGGTCTCCTGTTTTGCCTTTACTGTGACAAAAAGCCAAAGAGTGAGCGGTACGTAAATCATCCCCTTGTAATCCTCCATTTTGTGTGTTGCTTGTGTGTCGGGTGCTTTACGTCACGGGAGTGTTGTGCCGCCTTGCTGTAAAAAAGTCCCACCCACCTCAGGGGGTACTCTGCTGTCATGGAAACAAAAGCATGCTGAGCTGTGTAAAGCCGAGTCGAAGTGAGTAGGGCCAAACAGGTACTAGTGGAAAAGGGCCATTACTCCCTTGGTGGCAGAATCTCACGGGCATTACATGCTAGTGCTAGTCCTCGGATGTGAACGCGTGAATGTGCAAGATTCAGGTATGCTCACCTCTTTCCATTGACTTTGTATGTATTCGTGCCACTTGAAAAATTTGCTTTTTATTTGGTCTCAGGTCCTGATACCTTTGGTATCAGGACTTTCACCCCCACGGACCTCCTCCCAGTTTTTCTAGCCCCTGCCGCCGATCTGGTTTATTGTTTGGCTCGGAAAGTGAGACGGCGAAAGAGAGGAAGACGAGCGGGCGCTCTCGTACGACTTCGCAGGAGAGGCTCGCGAACGGCGCTGCCTGGCATATTTCTGTCCAATACCAACTCTCTCTCTAACAAGGTAGATGAACTGAGACTGCTGATGCGTTTTAAGGACCTCGCCTCCTCAGCTGTCCTCTGCTTTACTGAGACCTGGCTCCGGGGAAATATACCGGACAGCGCGCTGCGCCTCGACGGCTTTCAGCTCTTCCGTGCTGATCGTGACACAGAGCTTTCCGGCAAGACCACAGGAGGCGGTGTCTGCTTCTACATCAACTGCAGCTGGTGCTCTGATGTAACGGTAATTTCCAAACACTGTTCTCCTGCCTTGGAATTTCTTGTTATCAATTGCAAGCCCTTCTATTCCCCGCGGGAGTTTGCTTCTTTCATAATGATCGCTGTGTACGCCCCTCCCGACGCGGACACGCGCGAAGCTCAGCGCGTGCTCGCGGATCACATTCAACACACAGAGCGGAGTTTTCCAGACTCGCTGATTATTGTGGCTGGCGACTTTAATCAGTGCAATCTGAGCCACGATCTTCCCCGCCACAAACAGTTTATTAAATGCCCCACCAGAGGATTAAACACACTGGATCACTGTTACACCACAGTGAAAGACGCATATCGCGCTGTCCCTCGAGCTGCGCTGGGATTATCTGATCACGTGATGGTTCACCTCATTCCCACATACAGACAGAGATTGAAGCTCACTAAACCTGTTGTGAGCACTACGAAGATACGGACCAGTGATGCTGAGGAGAAGCTGGAAACGTGCATGGAAATATCTGACTGGGGCATGCTTAAAGGAGCCACGCATGATCTGGATGAGTACACGGACACTGTGAACTCATATATCCACTTTTGTGAAGAGAACATTCTTCCATCACGCACCAGGGTGAGTTACTCTAATGACAAACCCTGGTTCACAGCTAAGCTCAGACAGATCAGGAAGGAGAAGGAAGCAGCGCTGAAAAGTGGAGACAGGGACTGCTACAGGGAGGTTAAATACCGGTTTAACAGAGAGCTGAAGAGGGCTAAATCTCTATACTCAGAGAGACTCCAGCAGCAGTTCACTGCTAATGATTCGGCTTCCGTGTGGAGAGGACTGAGGCAAATCACCAACTATCGACCTAAGGCTCCTAAAGGTCAGGATGACAAAGCCCTTTGTCAAAGACTGTCCCAACACTATGCCCGTTTTGACACCTCGTCATCTGTGTCCAACTCCCCCCCTCCCTCCAGCTCCACAGCCTCCACATTCCCTACTTCATTTAAGGCACCCCCCCTCCTCCCCCCCTCCCCTTATCATCAGTGAGCAGGATGTGCTCAAACAGTTCTCCAGACTGAACCCGCGCAAGGCCCCCGGCCCAGACGGCGTGTCTCCCTCCACCCTGAGACTCTGTGCAAAACAGCTGGCTCCTGTATTCACAGACATTTTTAACACCTCCCTTAAGTTATGCCACGTGCCGTCCTGCCTCAAATCCTCCACCATCATCCCTGTCCCCAAGAAGCCACGGATCACTGGACTTAATGACTACAGACCTGTAGCGCTCACCTCTGTAGTCATGAAGTCCTTTGAGCGCCTGGTCCTGTCCCACCTCAAGTCCATCACCACCCCTCTCCTGGACCCGCTGCAGTTTGCCTACCGAGCCAACAGGTCTGTAGACGATGCAGTCAACCTGGCCCTCCACTCCATCCTGCAGCACCTGGACTCCCCGGGAACCTACGCCAGGATCCTGTTTGTGGACTTCAGCTCCGCATTCAACACCATCCGCCCCGCTCTGCTCCGGGACAAGCTGTCCCTGCTCAACGTGCCTGACTCCCTCTGCAGGTGGATCATCGACTTCCTGACGGACCGGAGGCAGCATGTGCGGCTGGGAAAGACTGTCTCAGACTATACTAGCATCAGCACCGGATCACCCCAGGGCTGTGTACTTTCCCCCCTACTCTTCTCCCTTTACACCAACTCCTGCACCTCCAGCCACCAGTCTGTCAAGTTGATCAAGTTTGCGGACGACACCACCCTCATCGGGCTCATCTCCAACGGCGACGAGTCCGCCTACAGGAGAGAGGTGGCCCAGCTGGCGTCCTGGTGCAGCCACAACAACCTGCAGCTGAACGCTCTGAAGACAGTGGAGATGATTGTAGACTTCAGGAAAGTCACTACTCCTCTGCCCCCCCTCACCCTCTCAGGCTCTCCCATCACCACTGCTGATTCCTTCCGTTTCCTAGGCACTACCATCACCAGGGACCTCAAATGGGAGCTGACCATCAGCTCACTCATCAAAAAAGCCCAGCAGAGGATGTTCTTCCTGCGGCAGCTGAGGAAGCTCAAGCTACCCACCAAGATGTTAGTGCAGTTCTACACAGCCATCATCGAGTCCATCCTCACCACCTCCATAACCGTGTGGTACGCAGGAGCCACTGCCAGGGACAGACTAAGGCTGCAGCGCGTCGTGCGCACTGCTGAGAAGGTGATCGGCTGCAAGCTCCCATCTCTCCAGGATCTGTACATCTCCAGGACCCGGAGGCGTGCTGGCCGGATCATAGCCGATCCCTCACACCCTGGTCACGTACTGTTTGCCCCCCTCCCCTCTGGTAGAAGACTTCGGTCCATCCAGACTAAAACCTCCCGTCACATGAACAGCTTCTTCCCCTCTGCCATTAGACTGCTGAACACTAAGTGACTAATTGACTCTCGTGCACCATGTACAGCAGCTCAACCAGACTCATGTCAATCATCACTGTTTTCTTCCTGCATTACCGACTGCACTATATAGTTCTCCACAGTATCTGCTGCTGGCTAATATATATTTTAACTGTTGACCAGTATCACTTAATCTTATCCTACACTTTATTACATGTATAGTTTATTTCTCTTATCTTATCATGTTTAATGTTGCAGCATTGTACCGAGACAAATTCCTAGTTTGTGTACTACATGAACAATGGCAATAAACCTGATTCTGATTCTGATTCTGATTCTGATTCTGATTCTGAACCCACCTTTAGCAGTAAATTTAGTTTTTCTGACATATTTGCTAACTTTTTATTGGAACTTATTGGAACTTTCTCATAAATTTGTCATTTTTTTTACTGTAATCTTGCAACTTTTTCTCATAAATTTGTAATTTTTTCATTGTAAATTTGCTGTTTTCTTGTAAATTTGTGACTTTTTCCCATAAATTTGTGACATTTTCTTGTAAATTTGGAACGCTCTCAAAATTTTTCAACTTTTTGTTTTACTGTAACCTTATAGCTTGCTTACAGCTTTTCCTTATAAATTTGTACCTTTTTTTCTCATAAATTTTCAATTTATTTACTCATGTATTTGCTACTTTATTGTTAATGTGCAGCTTTTTATATTTTTTTCTTATAAATTTATGACTTTTTTTCTTGTAAATTTGCTTTTGTTTAAGTTTGTAACTCTTTTCAAGTAATTTTATATTTTTTTCTTTTAAATTTGTGACTTTTATCTAATAAATTCAACTTTTTTTCTGATAAATTTTCTTGTGGTGTCACTTTAATTAATTAAAGTTTTGTTAAATTTACAAGAAAAAGTTAATTAAAATTTGCCATTAATGGCATTTGATCACAATTACATCTTTCACAACTCTTTATTACACACAGAGTGATATGTTTGAAGTTGGGTGTAGTTTTAATCACAATTAATCACACGAAAATTGCACCACATTTCAACTTTCATTCATTCATTCATTCATTCATTCATTCATTTATTCATTCATCCGAGTTTATTTCTGGCTGATCATAACAAACTATATTTTCCATAAAACCAAAAAAATCATATTACAGATAGAAAGGGTATAGGCTGAAGCAGCAGCTTATCCCAGCCTGCCTGTCATGCACTGTACAAATGTTTAGCCAGCCTCATAGCAACACCAACAACAAGTCAATCTACAATCTAATTACATAATTATATTAATTTTAAATAAATTAAATACTATTGTATCTCTTAATTAACATAATTTTTGTCAAATATTTAAACTTATTAAATGTGCCACGGTGGCTGGGTGGTTAGCACTGCGGCAGGACAGCAATTCACCCTTGGCTGGAGGATCCTGGGTTTGATCCCAGCCCCCGACCAACAGTGATCTGTGTGGAGTTTGCATGTTCTCCCCGTTTCTGCGTGGGTTTACTCCGGAATTTCTCCGGTTTCCTCCCACATGCCAAAAACATGCAAGTTTTTTGGGGCGGCAGTGGCTCAGGAGGTAGAGCAGGTCGTCTAATAACCCGATGGTTGGCGGCTCAAATCCCGCTCTCCCCAGATATCCTGCCGTTGTGTCCCTGGGCAAGACACTTCACCCACATTGCCTCCAGTGCCCATAACACTGGGTATGAATGTGTATAAATGTATAAAAATGTTCGGTGGTGGCCGGAAAGGCCGTTGGCGCAGATTGGCTGCCACGTTTCCGTCAGTCTGCCCCAGGGCAGCTGTGGCTGCAGAAGTAGCTTGCCACTACCATTGTCTGTCTGGAGTGAATGAATAATGTACCTATTTGTAAAGCGTCTTTTAGTATATATGATAAAGCGCTATATAAAATCGATGCATTATTACCTCCGCCAAGGAGGTTATGTTTTCATCGCCGTTGGTTTGTCTGTTTGTTTGTTAGCAAGATAACTCAAAAAGTTATGGACGGATTTTCATGAAATTTTCACAGATTGTCAGAAATGGGGTATCCTACAGATGATTACATTTTGGTGGTGATCCGGAAAACCGCCATTATGCGAAATGCGATTTTCCTGAATAACTACTGGACCACTAATCCTATCCATGTGAATCCAATTGCTACTCATATGTTTTCATGGTCAAGGAATCTGGAAACGTACACACAATAAATGTAGGATTATTATTTATGATGTAAAACACTGTATGGCGGGAACTGTGGCGCTTGGCGGAGGTCTGCGCTCTCCGAGTGCTTTTCTAGTTATTATTATTATTATTATTATTATTATTAAGTTAGGTTAATTGGCATCAAAACTGGGGATTCTAAATTGTCCTTAGGTATGACTGTGAGAGTGAATGGTTGTCTGTCTCTCTGTGTTGGCCCTGCGATGGACTGGCGATCTGTCCAGGGTGTACCCTGCCTCTCGCCCAAAGATGCTGGGATAGGCTCCAGCCCCCCCCCCCCCGCAACCCGAAAAGGATTAAGCGGAAGAAGATGAATGAATGAATGAATGAATGAATGAACTTGAAATCAGCAATAACATTATTCCATAACCTCACCCCGTAACAAAAAAAAAAAAAAAAAAATGAAAGTGATTTTTTTTTAACATTGGTTCTCGTCTTTGGCTTTTGAAAAATACGTGCCCCCCTCAAGTTATAATTGCTTTTCCTCAGCTGGAACAACTTCTGGATACTAGGCGGTAACTGGCAATTTTTCACCCTGAATAAAATCTGTAAAATTTTGAAATCTTTTAATTCACTGAATTTTGAAGTATTTAATTTAACATATAGTGGATTTGTAGAATCATAATAATTTGCTCTGCACACAAGACTTATTGCTTTCTTTTGTAATAAAGTATCAAACCATTTCTTGGCAGTTCCTAATTCTTTCTCAACACTATCCAGTAGTTGTTCCAGATTGTTTCCACTACTAAATACGAAAGTATCATCTACAAATAGAATACATTTTAAACTATTAAATACTTGACATAAATCATTTACTGTATATACAATATAAAAAGTAAAGGACCAAGCACTAAACCCTGTGGTACACCGCAAGTGACTCTTAGAAGTTGTGAGCTTGCATTATTTATGTGAACATATTGGTTCCAATCTTCTAAATAGCTATATAACGAGTTATATGCAGTCCCTCTTATGCCATACATTTCTAGTTTTTTAATAATCTGTGGTCAATGGTGTCATATGCGTCTTGTAAATCCAAAAATATCCTTACTGCATTTCGTTTCCATGCTGTCAGATATTCTTTCTACAAAATCTATTAAAGCAAGTGTTGTGTTCCTGTTTTCCCTAAAGTTTTATTGTTGTTCATGCAAAATTGCATGTTTGCTTATGAATTCATGTACCCTCTGAACAAACATTTTTTCTTAAATTTTAGAGAACTGGTAGAGTAATGAAACTGGTCAATAAATAGAAAACAAATGTTTATCTCCAGTTTTATATAATGGGATTACCTTGGCTATTTTCATTTTATTAGGGAACTTTCCAGTGTACAATAATTGATTAAATATATGTGTCAATGGCTTTGATACAAGTTCAAATACATTTTTGGTTACAACCATACTGAATCCATTCCAGTCTGTAGATTTTTTACTCTTTAATTTCTGTACAATATTGATTATTTCTGTTTCATCTGTTCCTCTAATAAATATGGTATGACTATTTTTCTCTAGTTTAACTATATCTCTGTCTTTATGGTTGGGCATTTTAATTTTCTTAGCCAAATTTCATCCTGTATTTACAAAGAAATTATTTAACTCATCAGCAATTAGCTTGTTATCCCTGATCATCATGTTGTTATTTGCAATGAAATAAAGAAGACATGCTTTACTTTTTCCCTTTTTAATTATCATTCAGAACTCTCCAAGTATTTTTTATTACCTCCGCCAAGGAGGTTATGTTTTCATCAGCGTTGGTTTGTCTGTTTGTTTGTTAGCAAGATAACTCAAAAAGTTATGGACGGATTTTCATGAAATTTTCACAGATTGTCAGAAATGGGGTATCCTACAGATGATTACATTTTGGTGGGGATCCGGAAAACCGCCATTATGCGAAATGCGATTTTCCTGAATAACTACTGAACCACTAATCCTATCCATGTGAATCCAATTGCTACTCATATGTTTTCATGGTCAAGGAATCTGAAAACGTACACACAATAAATGTAGGATTAATATTTATGATGTAAAACACTGTATGGTGGGAACTGTGGCGCTTGGCAGAGGTCTGCGCTCTCCGAGTGCTTTTCTAGTATTTTTATTGTTTTTCAGTAAATTACTGTAGAATGCTCTTTTGCTTGATCTTAATATCCATGTTAATTTACTTTTACCCATCCATCCATCCATCCATTTTCTAATGCTTTTCTGGAGGTTCAGGTCACGGAGGCAGCAGCTCAAGCAGTGAAGCCCAAACTTCCCTCTCCCCGGCCACCATTTCCAGCTCTTTAGAGAGGATACCAAGGCGTTCCCAGGCCAGCTGGGAGACGTAGTCTCTCCAGCGTGTCCTGGATCTGCCCTGGGGTCTCCTCCAGTGGGGCGTGCCCGAAACATCTCAGGTGGGAGGCATCCTGATCAGATGCTCAAACTGTTATGTCTGAATATGGAGCCAAGGACGAGGCCAAGTGTCGAACTGAACACACCTTTATTAAGGAGGCAAGACACAGCACACACGCAACCGTCAGGCAGAAGAGGTGGCAAAGAGACCGCCCCTCCTGCCCGCTGCCCTCTTATAGCCGTGGGGGGTGGCGGAACCAAAAGGTGGAGCCGCCACCCGTACCTCACAAATAAAAGCCTTAGCTGTAACACAAAACAAACCATCTCATCTTTTCATTCTTTTTATATTTATTTTCTGATTCTGTTGCTCTCTGCTTTAAAAATTCTTTACACAACATACAAGCTATACAACTTTAATCGATTACCTCACCCTGATGCGAATGATCATGATTAGAGTGACACCACCAACATTTTCACATTTTTTTTCAAGAATTTATGACTTTTGTTGCCTAATTTTGCCTGTGGCAGCAGTGTTACTGAAACCTGCTCACCCCCATTAAGCCCACGTAGGGCCCTGATGGGTTTAAAGACAGATTACCTGCTTACCTGCGCCACAGATAAGGTCCATGTGAGCAAACACACATGGGACCCATAAGACAGCCCAGAGTGGGGCCCACATGGACATGCTGGCTGCGTGTGTGACCCACCTCACACTACAGGAAAATCTGACGAGATGGTGGCCAGGACAACCAAGATGTTCGGGACTTTGGACCTGTGAAGGACATTTACAGAATCTGCTCTAATCTACCCTGCTGATGGCCACCGTCGTTTCTGAGCAGGGACAGGCTTTTGCAGTTGTGGGGTGACTATAACAAATGAAGTGTCCCGGTGAGAGCGGCGGGGTGTTTAAGTGTGTAATCATTTGTTGCCTCCCTGCGGACCTGGCAGACGGATGCTGGGAGAGTCGAGAAACGCTCTTGAATACACCCCTGAGGAATCTCATTAAGTGGCTCCAGCCATCGGTGGTTGCAGGGATTTCACTGGATAATGGTATTGGTTTCACATCAGCACGGGACCGCAGCCTCTCTCCTCTCTCCCCGGCCTTCTGCTTCCTGACCGAGTAATTATTCCTTAAGCCCACCAACCCGGGCAACAAAAATAGAATTGATTTCCCATTATGTGCAGCATCGGTCCTGCTGGGGAGGTCCTGTCAGGGTGACCGGGCAGCGGTCTAACTTGGAGCGTGAGATCGGCCGCCGCATGGGGATGTGCAGTGTTTTATTCCGAGAAAACAAAGGGGACACGCTGTTGTTACACCTTTTAGCCCCGAGAACAGTCGATTTCTCACAGCTGGGGTGAGAAAGAACACACACAAGCAGTTACACACGCGGTGCACTGGTTTAGTTATGAGTGGAGACGGAGAGAGGAGTCTGAACCTGTAGTTAAGGAAACGTGGCGCTACCTTATGACAGTAATTAGTCAAGAATAGGAGAGAGCAGTCACCAAAACCTGGGTGAAAAAGTGAAGGACAGCAAGCAGCTAACCTACTCAGTAAAGCAGGAAGTAGAGAGATTTAGAAGCTTTTCTCTATCCCATGGGTGTCATTTCCAGTAAGATTTCTGTTTGAATGTTGACGATTCAAATGGACTGTTAAATGGGTCCCATGAGGGTCTGTCTGCGCGTTCCAATCTCGGCCCCTTCTGTGTTTGCCCACATGCACTTTACACGCGGTACAGGTGAGCAGACCCGCTTTAACCCCAACTGGGCCCAACATGGTGCTGATATGGGTGAGCAGGTTTCAGCAACACTGGTGCCTCAGGCAAAATTACGAGAAAAAAGTCACACATTTATGAGAATAAAAATTTGAAACTCTATGAGAAAATGGTCACAAATTTACCAAAAAAAAAAAAAAAGGAGCAAATTTTTGCAAAATAAGTTATAAATTTATGAATAAAGAAGTGGAACATTTATGAGAATTTACAAGAAAAAAGTCCAAAATTCATGAAGAAAAAATTTGAAAATGCATGAGAAAAGAGCACAAATTTTTACAAAAGTAGCAAATATATGAGAAAAAAGCTACAAATTTACAAGAAAAAAAGTAGAAAATTTAGGAGAAAAAGTTGCAACTTTACAAAAATTTTTTTAAATTACTTGAAAAAAGTTAGAAACTTATAAGAAGAATTTAGCAAATTTACAAGAAAAAAAGTCAAAAATTCATGAGAAAATGTATAAGAAAACAATCACAAATTTCCAAAAATAAGTAGCAAATATATGAGAAATAAAGTTAGAAATTTCCAAGAAAAAGGTGGAAAATTTTAGAGAAAAAAGTTACAAATTTACAAGAAAACGTTGCAAATTTATGAGAAAAGAAGTGGAAAATTTATGGGAAAAAATTGCAAATTTACACAAAAAAATGTAAAATTACTTGAAAAAAGTCAAACTTACAAGAAGAATTTAACAAATTTACAAGAAAAAAAGTCAAAAATTCATGAGGAATTTTTTTTTTAAATCTATAGGAAAATGTTCTCAAATTTACCAAAAATTTTGAGAAAAAGTTACAAATTTATGAGGAAAAAACTGGAAAACTCCTTGAAAAAGGTTACAAAATTACAATAAGAATTAAGCAAATTTACAAGAATAAAGTCACAAATTCATCAGGAATTTATTTTAAAATTTATGATAAAAAGATCACAAATGTACAAAAAAAAAACCCTAGAAAATTTAGGAGAAAAATGTTACAAATTTATAAGGAAAAAGGTGAAAAAATTACGAGAAAAAGTTTTAATTGTAAAATTACTTGAGAAAGAAAGAAAAGCTTACAAATTTATGAAAGAAAGTTGAAAATTTACAAGGAAAAAAATTACAAATTTATGAGAAAGTTTAAAATTTTCAAGAAAATTTTTCAGATTTAGGGGGAAAAAGTCATTGGTGATGGTTCAGTTTGTAATTACAGCTCCTTGTCTGGTATTGGGCCGCCGTTGCTGAATACAACTCGTCACTTCCTTCAAAGGAGCTTTATTGTGACTGCGTCTGTGACTGTAGTCATTTCCGGTGAGAACCGTTAACAGTGCCAGGTGAAACGTACAGTTTGTACAGTGCAAAAACCTACAAACACAGGGGCAAACCAGCAGACAGCCGAACCCTTTGCCCGTGAATTCCCCACCACCCCGGCCCCAACCCACCACCACCGGATGCATAGCCAAAGGAGCCCCAGCCAAGACCAAGGTGGGCCCCGCACCGCCACAGCCAAGCCCCCAGCCAGCCGGGCACTGGCAGGACCACCCCCCGGCGGGACGCACCCAGGAGGAAACAAGCCAGAGGAAAGCCCCCAACCACCAGCCACCTCTCACCAAACCCGATAGAGTACGCATTCACCGGCAGCACACATGAGGGGAAAGCGAGCAAACACACGAAGCAGAAAAGACACCGTGGGGGTTGGTGGAGGGGGGTGGTGGAGCCAAAGCAGCGAATGAAATTATCATTGAAGTGTTAAAACTGCGCTGCAGAATGATGGATTCACTGGATTGGGAATGAGTGAAAGTTTTAAACACGGCGTTGAAGTTGCTAGCCTCATGCTAACTTCTGGTTAGCAGTCTGCTCACCTATTCCCAACGGTTGCTCTTTTTAAAATCTAATTAAATGTAATCTACAGTCCAACTGTTGACACCGTATGACAACGTTACTCAACCAAACTGATCTGAACACCCAGAATTAAATAAAGTGAGGATTTTAGAGAAAGTTTGCTCCAATGTTTCAACATCTGTTTTAACAGGAAGTGCCGTGGGGGTTCAGTGTTTAATCCATAATTAATTGCATGAATATTCCCAGCACTAGTAAGTGTATGGCCCCTCTGTAGATCACTACCTTATCATGGTGGAGGGCTTTGCTGCCCTAATGAATCCAGCAGCTGTGCTGTAAGGTCAGCAAGCCACAAAACGTATAATTTCTGTTAATGAAGCTCTGCCGTCAAACTTTCAGAATCTTCTTTTGACTTTCCCACCACTCTGTGCGTGCTTGCTAAGAAATCAAACCCCATGTAGAAGTGAGAGCATTGTTTCCGTTCTCCAGACTGCTGAGTGACTTTTGTTCTGAGAGCCAGTCAGGAACGGGCCGAACGTCTGTCGAGTCTTCGTTCCTCCTCCTGGCTCCCGCCTCTCCTCCAGCCGGCTGTTGGCAGGCAAGCGTGGCAGGAGCCATTAGGATGAGGAATGACGGTGAAGTCCGAGCCAACCTTCGGGGGCCCCGCACAGAGGAGAGTCTTAACAACCGCGCCATGCTCAGACACACACACGCACACGCGCACGCAACCCTCCGGCGGCACGTCCTCCCTGCGTTCTCTCTCCGTGCTCCTTTCAAAACTTCTCCGGCGCGTTCGGCCTTGAACATTTAAGAGGAAAGGTCAACCTCTGATGCGCCCGGACTTTCATCAGCAAGGCACCGTGTGATCTGAAGCGAACCCCAAGCCGTGCGGACAAAAGGGAGAGAGAAGCACTTAGGGATGTAACAGCCGCCGCCGCCGCCGTGTTCCCACTTCACAGCTGTTTTGCCGCTGCGATGAATCATTTCCAGGGCCAACAATGAATTGTCTCTTCAAATCCTTCACAATGTCTGCAGAAACTCCCGCGCTCATTCATTCATTCACTCATTTATTATGGAAACTGAAAGCATCGCAGCGAATCGGCACTCTGACTGCCAAACAACTCGTCTGGTATCCGTGGAGTTAACTCGACTTTACAGCTGGCATGTTTGAGTTGATTTAAAAACACATACATGTATATTACGCTACACGGCCAAAAAAAAGCTCATCAGTGTCGTGCATTTACTGGAACATCCACATGTGGATGTCCATTTTTGTTCCAAACCAAGTTGGCGCATCACCGTCAGACGGATGAGCTGTGTTCGCATGTGTGGAACGGGTCATGTATCCTTCACAGCTTCCCACGGTAGTCGGTGTCATGTTTGACAAGTTGTCTGGGGTTTGGCGACCGTGTTCGATTGCGTCACCGCTGGTTACAAGAGTTTTATTCACGTGGCGTAGCGTCTGGAGCCATTCGGACGGCTGAGGAAAGACCGTCAGGATTTTGTGGAATGGCGCTTTAATTAAATGAGGCATGTGAGCGGAAACACATTAGACTTAATGTTCATATTGGAGAGACTTCTGTGACTCATCCAGCTCTCACAGTCAAGAGACGACACTTGCCATAATTACACCGTACGACCTGGCGTCCACAACAAGGCTCCGTAAGCTAAGCAAATCTAAGCGAAGTCACCCTCCACACCATGTGATGGCGCCTATCTTCATTTCTGTGGCCCCACGCCACGCAGCTACTTCACTGCTATCGCTAATCTTAGCTGGCTAACTCCTAGCTTGGATAGCAAGCCCTAACCGACAAAATTTACAGAAAATATACCCAGACAGCATGTCCATGTGGGCCCACCAAAGATCAAATCTGGGCTGCCTTATGGGTCCCATCTGTGTTTGCCCACATGGACTTTACCTGTTTTCAACTTATTTTCTCATAAATTTGCTATTTTATTGTAAATTTGTGAGTTTTTCCCCTAATTTGATATTTTCTTCTTGAAAATTTGAATCTTTCTCATAAAGTTGCAACTTTTTTTTACTGTAAACTTGCAACTTTTTTTTAATCATAAATTTGTTAGTTTTTCTTGTAATTTTCAAACTTTCTCATAAATTTGCCACGTTTTTTAACTGTAAACTTGCAACTTTTTGTCAAAAATTTGGGACTTTTTTCTGTGTAAATTTGCTATTTTCTTGTAAATTTGTGTTTTCCCCATAAATTTGTGACCTTTTTCTTCAAAATCTGGAACTTTGTCAAAAATTTACAAGTTTTTCTACTGTAAACATAACTTTTTCTCATAAATTTGTAATTTTTTTCTCATATTTTTTCAATTTATTTACTCATATAGTATTTCTTTCTTTTATTGTTAATTTGCAAGTTTTTCTAAGTTTTTCTTCATCAAGCTGCACCTTTTTTCTCCTAAATTTTTACTTTTTTCCTCATAAATTTGTGACTTTTTTTACATAATTTTTGGCACCAGTGTTACTGAAACCTGCTCACCCACATTAAACCCATGTGGGGGCCCAGGCAGGTTTAATGCAAGTGAGCAGATTAGCTGCTTACCTGAACCACAGGTGAAGTCCATGTGGGCAAACACAGATGGGGCCAACATGGAACCCGCGGACAAACCCACATGGGACCCATGAGACAGCCCAGCTTTAACCTTTGTTGGCGCCCACATGGACATGCTGGCTGGGTAAGGGTCAAAACTGGCTGGAGCAGCAGTTAAGCTAACGCCAGGCAGCCTATCTGCCAACAAGCACTCAGCGATCTCATCAATCTCCCAATGATCTCTCAGTGGATCTTCCAGTGGATGCCAAACTTTTCCACCCTGAAGGCAGAGATGGCTGAGAGATCAGTGAGAGGTCACTGATCGTTTGATGAAAGACCAATAGAGTTCATTAAAAGATTGCTGAGAGGTCAATGGGAGATCGATGAGATCACTGAGAGTTTTTTGAAACACTGCTGAGAGATCACTTCCCTTTGGAGCTTATTGAGAGAAGGGTCAGTTATGGTAAAATCCAGTTATTCACTAACATTTCCTTGTCCTTGACATTGCAAGCGTAGTCTTTCTGTGGAAGAAAGTCAAGCACAGATTGATTGTTCTAGTGCTAAAAAACCAGTCCGAGCCAAACCTAAGTGTGTCATTTACAGTGCAAGGACATTTCACCTTACAGCGCTCTTACTCCACCAGCCACTGTACCCTCCATCCCTGCACCCCGTGTCAGTGGAGCGGCCGTCCGTGGGAAAACGCTCCTTTCACCACCGCTCACCGAACTCTCCGACTGTGAAGAGGTCTCCGCTCCATGGGGGGAGAGTCCGGGCTCCGTCTGCCGTGATCATGTAACATCGTCTCCAAGGACCCTCTAAAGGCCGCGGGTGCAGGTGGAGGCAAGCCCCCCCTCCCCCCCACGCACACACACATACACAGGAAATAAATGCCTCTGTGCTCTCAGGGACTCGGGGACGGCTCTTTGGCAGCTGTGTACGGGGGTGGTGATGCGGCTGAGCGCGTTGAGTTCTGGTGGGCCTCTGCCCGGCGTGGTACAGACAGAGTTACACGCCGTTTCACACGGAGGCGCAGTAACACCGTGCCACCACCTCTGCACGCTCTGGGCCCATTTGAATTTCATCGACTCTGCTTCCCTGCAGAGGCTCGTGAACTCTGCTTCACATCTGCACAGTTATGTGGACACGTAAAAATGTTTCTGAGGAATTTACGGCACGATTAGCTAAATGTTCCTGTGCATCTCCAAAGCCATCAATAAATCAGGTGTTTTAGTGGTAGAAAATGTGCAGACCACATGCAATAAATGCGACGTGCCTGGTATGCCAAGTCATTACATTAAGGGAGGGTATTTACAACTCTGAAAATCACCATATCACAACTGATTTCTGGCTGTTATTAGCAGTGATCATATTGGAAAGGGTGCATTGGCTCTGAGAGATGGAACTCTTTATTGTTGGAATACATCAAAACTTTAGCAATCAGAACAGGATGGAGATCAGACAGGTGAGCTGTCAAGCACTGTGACATATGCTGAGTCCTCGCTATGTCCTATGATATCTGCCTAGTGCTACATGTCTGAAATACTTGAGTAAGGGTGGGTCCGTTAACAAGTTCCATTCTTCACTTTTTCTAAAATCATCAGTCTTGAGCTAAACTACGAGTTGATACAAGATACAATTTAATGCGAGAGGGAGTGCGGCGCTGCGATGCATCAGTTTCAAGACCAGATATCTAACTAACTAACTAACTAACCTGCACTTATATAGCGCTTTTCTAGTCACAAAGACCACTCAAAGCGCTTTCATTAATACTAACCCTCTATTCTAAGGGCCTATAGGAAACAGATATCTAGGGACAATTTAGAACAGCCAATTAACCTAACATGCATGTTTTTGGCATGTGGGAGGAAACCGGAGAAATCCCGGAGTAAACCCACGCAACACGGGGAGAACATGCAAACTCCACACAGATCACTGTTGGTCGGGGGCTGGGATCGAACCCATGATCCCCACAATCCCCCGGCCAAGGGTAAACTGTGCTGCCGCAGTGCTAACCACTGCGCCACCGTGCAGCCCATATGGAACCATGTTTGTGGTGATACTGGAGAGCAATAGCCTGACCACTTTATATCCCCTCAACCCCGTCCCTCACTCCCCCATCAGGTCTCGTGTAACTAAGAAAACTTAACCACTTAGCATTCAAGACAGTTTCCCTAAATTTGGCATATGCAAAGAAAATCAAATTCTTCCTTCAGTGAGTGGCGGTAGAAAATTTGAAACGTCCTGCCAAAGGAATACTGGAATTATAAGAGGTTAAATTTGAAACTTTTTTCTCCTCAATTTGCATTTTTTTTGTAAATTGAATTCACAACTGTATTCTTGTAAATCTGCCATTTTTTTTATATTTGCAACTTTTTTCTTGTAAACTTTTTTTTAATCTCAAAAATGGATCTTTTTCCTTAAAAATTTGCTATTTTTTTAAAAGAAATTCAACTTTTTCCTGTAATTTTTTTTTTACTTTTTTCTAAAAGCTTGCAGCTTTTAATCTCAAAAACTTGCAGCTTTTCTTCTCAAAAATTTGCAACTTTTTTCATGTAATTCATAACTTTATTCTTTTAAATTTTCTGCTACTTTTTTATAAAAAAATGCAATTTTTTTTCTTGTGAATTTTTTTTAACTTTTTCTCAAAAAATTGCAGCTCTTTTTCTTGTAAATTTGATTTTTTTCTAAAAAAAATTCAACTTTTTTCTTGCAATTTTTAAAACTTTCTTTCTCAAAAATTTGCAGTTTTTTTTCTTGTAAATTTACAACTGTTTTCCCAAAAATGTGCAGCTTTTTTCTTGCAAATTTGTAACTTTATGTCATGATCCTGGGCACAGACGGGGTCGTGCCCATCTCCAGTTTGAGTTAGTCCTTTTCCCTCTGTTTGTTCCCTGTTTATTTAACATTATCCTCCGTATGTTATGCAGCTCTGTATTTTGTTCTCTGGGATGTCTTTATCTTGCCCTCGCCTTAAGTTTCCTTTTGTTGTACACTTAGTAGTCTTGTCATTATTTCCCTCAGTGTGACAGCTGTCAGTGTTCACTTCCAGTTGTCAGTCCTGTTCCTGTATTTGCAACTTTGTCATGTAAATTTTTAATTTTTTTCCTCAAAAGATTGCAACTTTTTTCTTGTAAATTTCCAATGTTTTTTTTTCTAACTTCTTCTTGTAATTTTTTAAATTTTTCTATCAAAAATTTGCAGCTTTTTCTTGTACATTTGCAACTTTTTTCTCAAAAAATCTGCAACTTTTTACCAGCAAATTTAGAACTTTTTTCTTGTAATTTTTAAAAATTTTCTCAAAAATTTGCATTTTTTCCTTGTATATTTGCAACTTTTTTGTCAAAAATTTGTAACTTTTTTCTTGCAACTTTGGAACTTTGCTCAAAAAATTGCAACTTTTTTTTGTAAATTTACAACTTTTTTTCGCAAAAATTCACAACTTTGTTCCTGTAAATCTGCCACTTTTTTTTTCTCAAAAATGTGTGTCTTTTTCTTATAAATTTTCAAGTTTTGTCTCAAAATTTTGCAGCTTTTTATCAAAAATTAAATTTGGAACTTTTTTCCTGTAATTTTTTTTTTAAATTGCATCTTTTTTTGTAAATTTGCAATTTTTTAAAAATTTTTTTTGAACTTTTTCTTTTAATTTTTAAAACGTTTTTCTCAAATGTGTAGCTTTATTTCTTCCAAATTTGTAACTTTGTTCAAAAAATTGTATTTTTTTTGTTGTAAATTTGCCACTTTTTTCAAAAATTCACAACTTTATTCCTGTAAATCTGTCACTTTTTTTTTAAAACTGTGCAGCTTTGTTTTTTTTGTAAATTTGCACCTTTTTTTTCTCAGAAATTAAATTTGCAACTTTTTTCTGTAAATTTTTTAAACTTTTTTTCTCAAAAAAATTGCAGTTTTTTTCTTCTAAATTTGCCTTTTTTCCCCAAAAACTTTAACTTTTTCTTGTAATTTTTATTAAACTTTTTTCTCAAAAATTGCAGCTTTTTCTTGTACATTTGCCATTTTTTCCTCAAAAATTTCAAGCTTTTTTCTTAAACATTTGCAATTTTTTTTCTCAAACATTTGTAGCCTTTTTTCTTGTAAATTTGCAACATTTTTCTCAAATAAATTTAAAGCTTTTTTCATGTACATTTGCAACTTGCAGCTTTTTTCTTGTACAGCTGCAAGTTTTTTTTCTCAAAAATGTGCAACTTTTGTCCAGTAAATTTATAACTTTTTTTCTTCTAATTTTTAAGTTTTTTCTCAAAAATTTGCAGTTTTTTCTTGCAACTTTGTAATTTTGCTCAAAAAATTGCAAATTTTTTCCTGTAAACATGTAACTTAAAAAAAAAAAAAAACCTTGCATTTTTTTCTTGTCTATTTGCAAGTTTTTTTTCTCAAAAATTTGGATCTTTTTTATGTTATAAAACTTTTTTCTCAAAAATTTGCAGTTTTTTCCTTGCAGATTTGTAACTTTGCTCAGAAAATTTGTAACTTTAACCTGTAAATTTGCAACTTTTTCTCAAAAATTCACAACTTTTCCCTGTAAATTTGCAACTTTTTTCTCAAAAATTCACAACTTTATTTTTATAAATCTGCCACTTTTTTCTGAAAAATGTGTAGTTTTTTCTTGTAAATTTGCAGCTTTTTTCTCAAAAATTTGCAGTTTTTTTCTTGTAAATTTGCATCTTTTTCTCAAAAAATTTGCAGCTTTTTTCTTGTTCATTTGACAGTTTTTTTTCTCAAAAATTTGAAACGTTTTTCCGTTTCTTTTAACCATTAAGCATTCTTGTTAATTTCCCTGAATTAAGCATACACAATTCTCTCTTCACTGAGTGGCAGTAAAAAAAAATTGACACGTCCAGGTGGGGAACATTTGAATTTTACGAGGTTAATCAATATTTGTAATATTTCTATAGCTTTAATTACTGCCCATGAAGTAGTATTTTTGTTATTCTGGATAGCCTACATTCTTGAACCCTAAAAGTACCATAATACAACAACACACTCTCTTCACTATTTTGTACTAGAGGGACAATGTGCTGTTTCTGTAATTTAAAAATAAATGTCCATCAACAGGAGCGGTTCCAAAAACAAAGAATCCTCTCCTCCTGCCAGGACTTCAGGAAAAACACACAGAATTATCAGATTTAAACTTGCAGCGACCTGTAATGATTAACGAAGGGACCTGGCTTCCCATCCATCTTCTTGCCCTCTCTGCTCATCGATGTCCTGTTGCCGACCCCACCTCCCCTTGACCTCATCTCGGGACCCCGTCCCCGTGCCGTGATGATCTATGTCTTCACGTGTGAAGAATCGTGTCCAGGAATAACCCTCTGTGAACCACTGCCTTTTGCAAACAGCCAGCGGGATGCTAACTGGAGCGGAGAGAGCTAACACCAGGCCTTGTAGTCAGCCGCTCCCTTGCCGTGCTGCCGCCCTTGAGAAAGGTGATTGAGTCATTTCAAGGGAGCGCCACTCATGTTGTTGAAACTCTCTGGAGAAAAATAAGCAGAGCTAACAGGAAAGAGGTCTGAACCTAGGTTACTTTAAAATGATTGATCTGAAGAACAATTAGTGTGGGAAGAATACAAAAACGCTAAACTTATGCTGGCTCCCAGGCAGGATGTCCGTGTGAGCCCAGCCAAAGATTAAACTTGGGATGTCTCATGTGGGTTTGTCTATGGACTCCATGTTGGCCCACATGGACTTTAGCTGTGGTGCAGGTGAGCAGGAAATCGATTTAGCTGCTTTAAACCCACTGGGCCCCACATGGGTTTAACATGGGCGCGCAGGTTTCAGAAACAGTGGCACCACAGCGAAAGGTGTGCAAAAAAGTTACAAATTTATAAGAAATGTGAAAATTTAGGAGAAAAAAGTGAGAAATTTACAGCAAGACTGTAAAATTACTTTAAGAGTTACAAACTTGCAAGAAAAATTTAGCAAATTTTCAAGAAAAGTCACAAATTTATGAGGAAAATTTTTAAAAAGTTGCAAATCAACAAAAAAAAAGGCAAATGTGTGAGTAAATAAATTGAAAATTTATGAAGTCCCAAATTTGATGTAAAGCTGTAAGTTTACAGTAAAAAAGTGGAAAATTTATAAGAAAGTTAAAAAATTACAAGACAATGTCAGCAAATTTTCAAGAAAAAAGTTACAATTTTACAACAAAAATTAACAAAAATTTATGAGAAAAAAAGCTGCAAGTTTACAGTAAAAAAAAGGTTTCAGACTTATGAGAAAAATGTAAAATTTCTTGAAGAGTTACAAACTTACAAGTAAAATTCATCAAATTTACCAGAAAAAAGTCACAAATTTACGAGGAAAAAAATTAGAAAAAGTTGAAAATTAAAAGAGTAGCAAAGGTATGAGTAAACTGGAAAATTTATGAGACAAAATTTATGAGAATGAATTTAAAGCAGGAACCATGTATTGAACACATCAACATTTCTTCCATTAAACATATTTCTGATGGAGCCATTGACCTGAGATTTTCATCAGATATCAGTAACAACCCAAGTAATCCATACATACAGTACAAAGAAATCAAAGCAACTGTGTTCACAAAATAAGTCATATTTAATACAGTGGAATGACACAGGGAATAAGTATTGAAAACATCAATCAATCAATCAATCAACTTTATTTATAAAGCACTTTAAAAGCAACACTCGCTACACAAAGTGCTGTACAGCAAGAGAACATAAAAGCAGGGCACTAACACAAAGGGCGCTAACACAAGAAAAAAAAAAGTAAAATAAATAAAAATCCATTTCATTCAATAAAATCAATGTCTCATACTGGGTCGAAGGCCAGGGAGTAAAAATATGTTTTAAGACGTGTTTTAAAAATGGGCAGTGAAGGTGCTTTTCTAATGTCCAGGGGTAAATCATTCCATAACCTGGAGGCAATGATCGAAAAGGCTCTGTCCCCTCTGAGCTTGCGCCTCGCCTTTGGTACCTCCAAAAGCAGCTGTTCAGCTGACCTAAGGGACCGGGTGGGAGCGTAGGGATGCAGAAGCTCAGAGAGGTAAGGTGGAGCAAGACCATTCAAGGATTTAAAAACAAATGAAAGAATTTTAAAATGAACTCCAAAATACACGGACAGCCAGTGGAGTGAAGCTAAGATGGGTGTGATGTGATCTCTTCCATGTGTACCTGTCAAAAGACGAGAGGCGGCGTTTTGAGCCAGCTGCAAACGGGAAAGAGATGACTGGCTGACACCAGCGTAAAGTGCATTACAGTAATCCAGCCAAGATGAAATAAAAGCATGGATTACTGTTTCCAGGTGTGGTCTAGAGAGAATGGGTTTTACTTTTGCTAAACGCCTTAGATGAAAGAAGCTGGATTTTACCACAGAACGAATCTGCGTGTCTAATTTAAAATCATTGTCCATGATAAAACCAAGGTTCCTAGCTGTGGATTTAACATAAGGAGTAAGGGGGCCCAAGTATACAGGAGGGGACTCACAGAGGCGACTAGGCCCAAACACCATCACTTCGGTCTTCTTATCATTAAAATTTAGGAAGTTTAGGGCCATCCAAGACTTTATGTCTTCAATGCACGCCAGGAGTGAGTTTACTGATGAGGCAGCTTTTTGTTTTAGAGGGACATAAATCTGGCAGTCATCAGCATACAGGTGGAAAGAGATACCATGCTTTTTAAAAATGGAACCCAGTGGAAGTATGTACAGAGAAAAAAGCATGGGCCCTAGAATTGACCCCTGTGGGACCCCGTAACATGAAGAAAAAGAGGTGCAAAAAGGCATAGAAAGCAAAGAAGCCAGCAAAATCCATCAGAATTTAGGAAGCCATAAGATCCCCCATCAGTGCAAATTAATTTCAGCTGGTTAAGTCCTAACTGATAGCCTTTATAAAAGGTCTGTGAATATCAGATTGTCACACCACAAAGAACTCATGATGGGTAGAAGCAAAAAGCTCTCTCTAGACCTTTGTAACCTTATTGATGCAAAACACAATGATGACATTGGTTAGAGGCACATTTCTAAACTGCTGAATGTTCCAGTGAGCACTGCTGGAGCCATCATTCAGAAGTGGAAAGAACATCATTTTAACATGAACCAGCAACTACTAGGAGTTCCTCACAAGATTTCTGACAGGGGAGTCAAAAGAATTATCACAAGGATATGCAAGAGCCAAAGACCAATCATGGAGAGCTCCAGAAAGGCCTGGAGTTAGCAGGTACTGCCGTTTCAAAGAAAACAATACGTAATGCATTCAACCGACATGGGCTGTATGCCTGCTCACCTCACAAGTCTCCACTGCTGAAGCAAACGCATGTTGAAGCTCTTTTAAAGTTTGCTGCACAACATTTGGGCAAGCCAGTAAAATACTCACAGAATATAGTCTGGTCAGATGAGACCAAAATTGAACTTTTTGGATGCCACAGCACACACCATGTTTGGAGGAGAAATGGCACTACACACCAGCCCCAAAACACCATACCAACAGTGAAGTTTGGAGGTGGGAGCATCATGGTGTGGGGGTGTTTTTCAGCACATGGTATAGAAAGTCTTCATATAATAGAAGGAAAGATGAATGGACAAATGTACAGCGACATCCTTGATAAGAATCTGTTGCCATCTGCCAAGATGCTGAATATGAAATGAGGATGGATATTTCAGTAAAACAATAATCCCAAACACACAGCCATGGAAACTCTCAACTGGCTCCAGAGAAGGAACATAAAGCTGCTAGAATGGCCCAGTCAGTCACCTGACCTGAATCCAATTGAAAATCTATGGAATGAACTGAAGATCAGAGTTCATAGAAGAACTGTGTGGAAGAATGGGCTAAAATCACTCCTGAGCAATGGCTGTACCTAGTTTCTCCATACAGGAGGCATCTGGAAGCTGTTATTACCAACAAAGGTTTTTCTACTAAATATTAAATGAATTTCACCATGCGTGTTCAATACTTATTCCCAGTGTCATTCCGCTTTATTAAATATGACTTGTTTTGTGAGAACAGTTGCCTTGATTTCTTTGTATGTATGAATTACTTACGTTGTTGCTGATATCTGGTGAAAATCTCAGGTTAATGGCTCCAACAGAAATATGTTTAATGAGAAAAATGTTCTCATGTTGAATACTTATTTTCCCCAGTTAAAGTCCATGTGGACAAAACCACATGGACCCATAAGACAGCCCATTTAACCTTTGGTAGGGCCCACATGGACATGCTAGCTGGGAACCATGCCAAACTATGACAACTGTGATATTTACATTTGCTGTTTCTGGTGGAAATTTGAGACACTGTTCTTGTAAATTTGCCATTTTTCACAGGCATAATAATTTTTTAAAAAGGGTTTAAATAAACACATTTTCTTCCCTTACTTTGGTGTGTAAAACTCGGCCGTAGTTCCAGTGTGAGACCACAGGACTGGTTCAGAAAAATCCACCACGGATGAATAATGTAGGTGGATAAATGATTAATGTGTGCGCCCTGGATTCAGGAGTTTCATGAAAGTGTTTCTTCATGTGGTCAGAAGGAGTCTGGGCCACAGCTGGGAGGAACATGTGGCGTCAAACGTTGGTCTTTTTTCATGTTTGTGGTTGGCACGGCAGTGCAGATCACACTTCGCAGGAGAAACTGGGAAATTGGTAAAGGATGTCAGTGAATTCAGACTCATTTATTCCATTCAAATGACCCATCTGTCATCCTCTTTCTAGGGAATTAGACTGTATTTCCCCCCCCACACAAGTGTAGGTGTTTCTCCAGAATTATTCATGCTATTATGCATCGTGTCATGTCTACATGGAATCAGACTACCATGTTTCCCATTTTTCCGAAGGCTCTCACTGTCCTAAAAGTAGATAAAGCTCAGCCAGCATGTCCATGTGGGCCATCTTATGTGTCCCGTCTTTGTTTGCCCACATGGACTTTAGCTGTGGTGCAGATAAATAAAAAAAATACATATGTAAACAGCGCTGCTTTCCAAAGCCTCATTATCTTGCTGCCTTCACCCGTGGACGATGTATTAGCATTGGAGTGGGGGCTCCATTTGGACTACATTTGTTCCTGGGCGAGGCTCTGCTGCCATACTAATTCAGCCGGAGACTCCTCCAAGTTTCCCCAGAGAAAGTGTTAAAAAATAAATAAATGGGATGAATTAGGCTTTGTGTTTTTAAAGGCTTGACAGCAAAGGTGTCTCCATGGTGACGTGGTAAACTGTCAGTTGCCTCGTGACGACTCTCTGCTTGCTCTGGAAAGACGGATGCTGAGTGAAATCGGAGGTGCTCTGCCACGGCTGTCACGTTTGTTGGGCCAAAACAAACCCTAAACTGCACAGCCTGTTCTTAAAGAAATCTTTATTAATATCCAAACATGTAATTGGTTTTGACATTGGGAAGAAGAGGAACATAAAAGTCCAAGATAGGAAAAAGTGAACTTAATTAACCTTATATTAACCTTGTAAAAGTTTTTTTTAATGTAAATATGGAACGTTTTCCCATTATTTTGTGAAGTTTTCATGTACTGTAAATGTGGGATTTTTTCATGTACATTTGGAACTTTTTCCAGTTAATTTTGTTAAGTTTTCATGTAAATTTGGGACTTTTATCTATTGTTTTGTAAAGTTTTTCATTAAATTTGCTTTTTTTTAAATTAATTTTGTTCAGTTTTCATCTAAATTTGGGACTTTTTTCTATTTTGTGAAGTTTTTATGTAAACTTGGAACTTTTTTTGTCATGATTAAGCTGACTGCTCATGTGTACGATGCTAGCACAGGACGGAACCACACGAGGGGGAACGTTCAACAGTTTATTAAATATAGAAACAGCGCACAGTTAGATAAACAGCCACTCGCCAGAAGATCAATCCACCTGTGGAGAGAAAGCGAGAGCTGTCAGCGGAGACGTGGAGTAGGGAATATGGAAGAGCCAAATTACCACTTACTCGGGACTCCGGGAGAGGACCAGCAGGACTCCAGCGAGGAATAGACGAACCAGTAGGGTAAGGGGGAATGAGCTAATAGTTCCTGATCGGGTGAAGATCCGTTGCTGAGGATATGGTGCGGTGGCAGGAGAGGGCGCGCAGTCCTGAGACACACCCGCACAATGGCAGCAACCTGTAAGGACAGAAGAAGGTGAAGGATAGACAGCGTGCCTAATCTTTGCAAAATACGACCTGCTTGCTTGAATTTAGGGCAGTATACCCAGACAAGCCAGCACTGACTGCGTGGAGGAAGCCTCCTTAAATACGCTGGCTGATGAGCGGGTGCAGGTGTGTCCTCTGCCTCAGGTGCAGTGATGAATTGACGAAGGTGTGGCAGAAGGGAAGGGGCGCGCTTCTCGCTGCCCATGACAGGGCCCCCTCTTCTAGGAGCACCTCCTGGCGGTCCAGAGGGCTTCTCCGGGTGAGTTCAGTGGAAGGCCCGGAGCATCTCCTTTTCCAGAACCCGCAACGAGGGGGTCCAAGATATTCCTCTGGGTCGTAGCCCTCCCAGTCTACCAGGTACTGCAATCCCTGGCCCCTACAGCAAACATCCAGAATCTGGCGGACCATGTAGGTGGGGTGGCCGTCGATGATTCGGGGAGGAGGAGGTGGCTTCGGGGGTGGGGGGCAGAGAGAATTGACCAAGAGGGGTTTAATGTGGGAAATGTGGAAAGTGGGGTTCACCCGTAGAATAGATAGAAGTTTCAGCTGAACCGATGCGCTGTTGACGATCCGGGAGATGGGAAACGGACCCAGAAAGTGGAGGGACAGCTTCTTGGATTTCTCTTTCAGCGGAATCTGCCTCGCCGCCAGCCAGACTTGCTGTCCCACGGCGTACTTAGACACCAGGACCCGCTTCCTGTCAGTGGCGGCCCGGGTGTGTTCTGTGGTGCATGCCAGGGCAGCCCGGGTAGACCTCCAGTCACATCGGTAGCGACGGGCATGGGCATCTATGGATGGAACCGCCACCTCCTTCTTGGTCATGGGAAGAAGAGGCGGGGTGTAGCCCATGGACGCCTCGAAGGGGGTGAGTCCGGTGGCCGTAGAAACGGCCGAGTTGAGGGAATACAACCCACCATCATACAATTCTTCTTTCTATAATGAATTAAGTGATCTGGTTAAACAACTTGAGAGGTGCAGAGAAACAATATTTTATGGTGACTTTAATATTAACTGGTCTGATAAAAAGAACAAACAGAAACTGAAAAGCCTCATGTCTAAATTTAATTATCAACAAATGATCAAAAGACCCACCAGGATAACCAAACAACCTAGAACACTTATTGACATGGTATTTGCTAATAAACCAGAACGAATAACCAGAACCTATAATCTTGTAACTGGTCTCTCAGATCATAACATGGTTCTTGCTGTCAGAAAACTTACTAAAAAGCGACTACAGTATTTTGCGGGAGTTGATATTGACAAAGTAAATTTTATTATTCCCAAATCAAAAACTGCGGAGTTTGAACATCACTTAGAGAATCAAAATTAGGAGCAGCTCATGTCAATATATGAAGTAGATGATTGTTGTAATTTTATAACTGCAACAATCACAAAGTCTATAGATAAATTTACAAAGCAAATTAAAAGTAGACAACAGAAGATTAACCTACCATGGTTAAATAATGAAATAAGAAAACTTATGAAGAGGCGAGATTCTGCATTGAAAACATCATTAACCTCTAAACTACAAAATGATCACCTCGTTTACAAAAGTTTAAGAAATAAAGTGGTACAAGAGCTGCGTAAATCAAAAGCATCTTATTACAATAAATTGATAGAACATGCAAAGGGTAACAACAGTTCCCTATGGAGTCATTTAAATAACTTAACCAACAAAAAAAATGATCAGAAGGGGGTAAAGGAACTTAGAATTAATGGCAAAACCATCAGTGATAAGGCTACATTGGCAAATAAATTTAATTCATATTTTGTGGAGTCAGTGGAAGAACTAACAAAAAACTTTGTGCTGCCAAATGTGCTCAACAATACTAAACCAATACTCTCAACAGTTTCTTTTCACATTAATGAGGTAAATAAAGATTTAATTGCTGGCATTGTTAAAACACTGTCAAACTCAAAAACTAATGATATCTACAATATGAGCACTTCCTTTCTCAAAATGCACAGCAAAATATTAATCAGACCACTGACTCATCTCATTAATCTCTCCATTAGGTCCTGTACATTTCCATCTGGCTGGAAAAAAGCTGTCGTCATACCAGTTTTTAAATCGGGTAGTAAAGATGATATATGCAATTACCGCCCAATCTCTATTTTACCAGTCCTGTCTAAGGTTCTTGAAAAAGTTGTAGCTACACAGCTGATAGACTATCTACAAGACGGTCAACTTCTTCATCCACACC
Source organism: Pholidichthys leucotaenia (assembly GCA_020510985.1). Taxonomy (NCBI): domain Eukaryota; kingdom Metazoa; phylum Chordata; class Actinopteri; order Cichliformes; family Pholidichthyidae; genus Pholidichthys; species Pholidichthys leucotaenia. Next base: position 102,405,243 of record CM035841.1, on the reverse strand, counting down.
AATTTGGTTTTAGACCAGGATACTCAACAGAAACAGCAAACTGCTGCCTTATTTGAAATGTCAAACAGTCCTTGGACAGGGGTAATGTGGTGGGAGCTGTTTTTCTGGATATCAAAAAGGCTTTTGACACTGTAAATGACAACTTGCTTTTATCCAAAATGGTATCTTTGAACTTTTCTCTCAATACAATAAAATGGTTTGCATCTTATCTTCAGAACAGAGAACAGTGTGTAAAAGTTCACCAGGATAAATCCTTCCTTTTAAATAATTGTATGGGTATCCCACAGGGGTCCATTCTTGGTCCTTTACTTTTCAGCATTTTTATTAATGACCTGCCATTACACTGCTCAGCTGCAACATGTCAACTTTATGCAGATGATGCAGTTATTTACACAGCTGCTAAGACTCCAGCTCAGGCTGCAGGCGTCCTGTCTTCAAGCATGGTTGATGTCCAAGAGTGGCTCATTCAGAACCATCTACTGCTGAACCTTCAGAAAACAGTTTCAATGTGCTTTTCAATCAAAAAATGTAACTTGCAACATTTTAAAGTTAATATACATGATCAAGATATCAGTTCAGTTACAGAATTCAAATACCTTGGCATTGTACTAGATCCTCAACTCAAATTTAATCTTCACATAAAGAAGATTTCTAAAACAGTAAAAAAAAATTTGAATTGCTTTAAATTAATTAGACATTACATACCACACCAAGCAGCCATACTGTATATGCATTCTATGGTTTTTTCGCATATATCATACTGTCTGACAGTTTGGGCTCCAGCAGCTCCTTCTACAATAAAACATATAGGTTCATTATATAATCAAACTCTAAAAATTCTGGATAAAAAGCCCATTAAGTGGCATCATTGCTATATTCTAAAAAAATATAATCTACTGAGTTTTGAGAGTTTCATTGACCTTTGTTTTCTGAAATTAATTTTCAAATGTTTCCATAAATCAGCGCCAGAGCCACTTGTTGGATTCATCCAAAGACAGGACAGCAGCAGAGCCACCAGGAGTTCTGTTAACAACAACTGTAAAATATCCCACCGCAGAACCACATTTGGACAAACAGCTTTCTCTATAAAGGGCAGTCATATCTGGAACACAATGCCAAATGAAATCAAAATAATAACGGATTTTAAAACATTTACTACAAAGGTAACAAAGGTTACTGGAGCAACACGGGCGTCTTTTGGAGCAACGCGTTGAGGATCTTGAACAAGGTTCTCGCATTGATGACATAGTTATAAGTGGACTAGACATCAGATATCAGTCGTACGCCCATGCCGCTACAGGACTGAGTGGTGAACATGCTTCCATAAGTGAATCAATGTCCTTAGAAAACCAAGTGCTTCAGTTCCTTAATGATAAAGACATTAAGGTAGAAGCCAATGCGATCTCAGCCTGTTATGCTTTACCGAAGAAAGATAACAAAACAAAGAAATCAATTGTGATGCGCTTTGTGAACAGGAGGGTGAAAAATGACATACTGAGGCAGGCCAAAAAACTAAAGGAAACTCAAGTTTACCTAAATGAACACCTGACAAAAAAAAAAACGCTGAATTAGCACGGCAGGCACGGATGCTAAAGAAACATAATAAGATACAGTCAACCTGGACAAGAAATTGTAGAATTTGGATTAAACTAAATGGAACACCTGAGCAAGCAAAAAGTATAATGATCAGAGATGCTACTGACTTAGATAAATACAGATGAACACTGACTATGAAACACAGAGTGAGGAAACTCAAACTCTAAAAATATGCCACTATGCTGAACATAAACCACAAGAGATGGAGAATGATATTGATCCTGATAACCACTTTTTCAATAATATTCATAACCACTGTGAATATTACACTGAAAAGCAATTCAAAAGTCAAGTGCAATTAGATGGTAAACTGTCAATAATACACTTCAATAGCAGAAGTCTTAACAAAAACTTCTCACAGATTCAGGACTATTTAAAACAGCTAAACAGAAAATTCACAGCTATAGCAGTCTCTGAAACCTGGCTTAATGCAGACCAGGCTCCCCTGATGGCAATAGAGGGATATCAGATGTTTAACATTAACAGATCTCAAAAAAAAGGGTGGTGGTGTTGCACTGTATATTGATGACCTATATAGATGTAAGCTTGTAAATGAAATGTCCTTAGCACTACCAGGGATTCTGGAATGTGTTACTGTTGAGATTGACCTAGACAAAACAAAAAATCTAATCATAAGCTGCATATACAGAACGCCGGGAACTTGCATTGAGACATTCAGAGATAAATTAGTCGAGCTGTACAATAATATTACTAGTAAGAAAATGGTAGCAATTTGTGGAGATTTCAATATTGACCTACTTAATCCACATCAACAAAATGTAGTTACAGAGTTCATGAACTCTATGTACAGCATGAGTCTATATCCCACAATAACACATCCCAGTAGAATCACAGCTCACTCTGCTACACTTATTGACAACCTGTTTGTCAATGTTCTCGACAAGAAAATAGAAAGTGGATTATTGATAAATGATATAAGCGACCACTTGCCAATCTTTGCACTTATCCATGGCCACACGGGGCCCAACCCAGAAAAAATCTCAAAATCGTTCAGACACAAATCACCAAACGCAATCAGTTCTTTTAAAGAGGACTTGCTGAAGCAAGACTGGACAGAAGTCTATGTATCAGATGTAAATGAAGCCTATGACACATTTACAAACATTGTAACCACTCTTTATGAAAAAAACTGCCCATTAGTTAAAAAAAAGCTTAAACACAAATTTACTGACAAACCATGGCTAACCAAAGGACTACAAAAGGCGTGTAAAAAGAAAAATTTATTATATAAAGCTTTCATAAAGAAAAGGACAAAAGAAGCAGAGCAGCGGTATAAAACATACAAAAATAAGTTAACATATATAATAAGATGTAGTAAAAGAGACTATTACAGTAAAGAACTGGAAAAAAACAAAGACAATATTAAAAATACATGGACAATAATCAACAGTATCCTTGGAAATAAAAGCAGAAATACCAGCTACCCAACTAACACTCCAAAAAATAATAAAACGACTCCGAATGTGAATATAGCTTCACCTGCAGATGAATTTAATAATTTTTTTGTTAACATTGGACCTAAACTGGCCCGAGAAATACCCACTACGGTGCCAACAGGTGATTCAATATGCAATAACACTGCTGTAAAAGACACCATCTTCATAAAGAACACAGACGAAAGAGAGGTCATTGAAATTGTTAAATCGTTCAAAAGAAAAACATCTACTGACTGCGATGGTATTGATATGCTACTAGTCAAAACTGTTATCGAATGCATAGTGAAACCACTGACGTATATCTGTAACCTGTCTCTCCAATCAGGTATATTTCCCAATGCAATGAAAATAGCTAAAGTAATTCCAATTTACAAGACAGGCGACAGAGGGGAACTCTCCAACTACAGACCAATTTCACTATTACCGCAATTTTCCAAGATACTTGAAAAAATATTCTATGAGAGAATTGACAACTTCATACTGAAGAATGATTTATTGTGTGAGCAGCAATATGGGTTCAGACACAAAAGGACAACAGCATATGCCTTAATGGAATTTACAGAAAAAATATCAACAGCCATTGAAAATAAAGAGTATTCAGTTGGAGTATTCCTGGATCTTAAAAAAGCATTTGATACAGTAGATCACAATCTATTATTAAAGAAACTACAAAATTGTGGTATCAGAGGGGTAGCACTGTCCTGGTTAAGAAGTTACTTAAAGAATAGATATCAGTTTGTATGTGTTAACAACAAAAACTCAGAGCTACTGAAGGTCACCTGTGGAGTCCCACAGGGTTCAGTTTTGGGACCATTATTATTCAATATGTATATAAATGATATATGTAAAGTTTCAGAAAAAATGGACTTAATATTGTTTGCTGATGACACTAACCTGCTATGCAGTGGAAACAACTTGGAACAACTTCTGGATACACTCGGAAAGGAATTAGGAAAGCTGAAACTGTGGTTTGATTCAAACAAATTAACGCTCAATTTAAGCAAGACAAAATTTATAGTCTTTAACAACCATCACAACTACCCAGTACCCAAACTCAGTGTAAATGGTGTAGAGATTGAAAGGGTATCCGAAACTAAATTCCTTGGAGTAATAATTGATAACAAACTGTGTTGGAAGCCACATATTAATTATATAAAAGGTAAAGTATCCAAATCAATTGCAATATTACACAGAGTGAAAAATTTGCTGAATCAACCCACACTATACACCTTGTATCATTCATTAATACTCCCATACATGACATATTGTAATGAAGTATGGGGAAATACATATAAAACAAACATATATCCACTCTTTATGCTTCAAAAGAGAGCTATTAGAATAATCAACAAAGCAGCTTACAGGGAACCAACAAACCCACTTTTTCTTAAACAAAAAACTCTCAAGTTGAAAGATCTGATCGACTTTAAAACCGCAATAATAATGTTCAAAGTGAAGAATCTATCACTGCCCGCAAATATCCAAAAGTTGTTCCAAACAAGGGAGAAACGATATCACTTCAGAGGAACATGTATATTTCAAAAGCCTACAGTGAGAACAACTACCAAGCAACACTGTATTTCAGTGCAAGGTGTCAGATTATGGAACGATTTTGGACCTGAATTAAAATCATGTACAACGCTTGGACAATTTAAACAAAAACTAAAGGAAGAAATACTCCAAACATATTTACAAGACGACATGTAAACTCACATAAGGATTGACATTTCCAGCCTGTGTTGTGTTGTAGCTTAGTTTTTCTTTTTTCTCTGTGACACTATGTCTTAGATTTGTTTTTGAATAGTAACCGCTTAACTTAGACTAGCTCAGTTTTCTTTTTCTCTCAGTCATATTTTGTCTTAGCCTTGTTTTAAATTGTAATCGCTCTTGTCTTGTTTTCTCTTTTTTCTCCTTTGAATTCTTGGATGGAATATGGGTGGGCAATATAAGCTGCGGCTTCAGCCATCACCCATTTCGGATAACTCACGTGGAATTGTATAGTAGAAGGAGTCTTTGTCTAATTTGACCTTGTTGTTATATTATACAGTTTCTTTTAACCTGTAATGTACTATCCGAAATAAATTCATTCAAATTCAAATTCATTCAAAATTCAAGGTTAAAAACTGGCTGAAAAGTAAACAAGAATGTACCCATATATGAAATGATTGTCTGCAGGGTGTGAGTGAAGAAGGGAAGGCAAATGTGTAACAGGCATTTTACTGTAACAGGCAAATGTGAATCAGGTTTTTATATTGTGTATTTATAATTTTGTTTGCATTGATGTATGTGGATAATGTTTATACTGTTTTCATTTTGTTTTTTCTTCATCTTTTTCTCTTTTTCTCTGTTTCTTTTCTCTAAAGCCCATCCAGGGACAAGAGTTGCAAACTAGCTTAATGCTATACACTCTCTGTGCAACACATCAGATTTTCTTTTTTTGTCTGTGTTTATTGCACTGTCCCTGACAAATAAACAAATAAAATAAATAAATAAAATACTCCACCCAGGTCAGGTGTGAGCTCCATGAAGCCAGATTTTCAGCTTCTACGCATTGCAAGGTGGCCTCCAGGGACTGATTGGCATGCTCCGCCTGCCCGTTGCTCTGAGGATGGTTCCCAGAAGAGAGACTCACTGTTGTGCCCAGTGTCTGACAAGAGGCCCTCCAGACCTGGAACATAAACTGTGGACCCCGGTCAGACACAATGTCAATGGGGATGCCATGGACCTTGATCACGTGGTCTGTCAATAGGTCCACCACCTCCAAGGCAGAGGGGAGCTTCGGGAGGGCCACCAAATGCACTGCCTTGGAGAAGCGATCCACAATAGTAAGAATAACAGTCTTCCCACGGGAGGGGGGGAGTCCGGTCACAAAGTCCACGGCGATATGAGACCAGGGACGACCCGGGGTGGGAAGGGGGTGGAGGAGTCCCGAGGGGGGAGAGGAGTCAGATTTCCCCCTGATGCAGATCTGGCAAGCCCTGACAGAATCCCATGCGTCCCGCGGCACCGTGGGCCACCAGAATGCCCGCCGGATGAAGTCCACAGTGCGGGCGATGCCAGGATGGCAGGAAAAATGGCTGGTATTGGCTCACTGGAGAACGTCACTGCAGAGGGTGGCCGGGATGTAGAGGCGATTCCGGGGACACCCTACTGGCATGGGTTCCCGGGACCGGGCCTGCCGGACCCTCTGCTCGATGTCCCTAGTAAGGGCACCAAGGACACACGATGGTTTGGGGGGGGAAGGGGGATCTACCTCTCTGGAATCAAACTGGCGCGATAACGCGTCCGGTTTGACATTCTGGGCACCAGGCCGGTAAGTGATAGTGAAATTAAACCGCTGAAAGAATAAAGACCAGCGAGCCTGCCTGGCATTTAATCGGTGGGCCGACCGCAAGTATTCAAAATTCTTGTGGTCGGTCCACACGATGACAGGCTGAAAGCCACCCTCCAACCAATGTCTCCACTCCTCCAGTGCCAACTTAATGGCCAGCAGCTCTCTATCCCCCACGTCATAATTTCTCTCTGCTGGCGTAAGCCGACGAGAGAAAAATGCGCACGGGTGGAGCTTCTGATCCGAGGACGTGCGCTGTGAAAGCACAGCGCCAACCCCCGTGTCAGATGCGTCCACCTTGAGGACGAACTGGAGCTGTGTGTCGACCTGTGTCAAGATGGGTGTGTCCGTGAACAGGCATTTTAATTTGTTAAATGCCTGTTCTGCTGCCTCGGTCAAGCGAAAGGTGACCTTAATTGAGGTCAGCTGAGTCAAAGGCAGTGCCACCCCACTTTAGTTCCTTATGAACCAGCGATAAAAGTTTGCAAACCCGAGGATGTGTTGGAGTTCCCTACGGGAGTGAGGACTTGGCCAATCCAGCACTGCCTTCACCTTGGCCGGGTTGGCAATCAGTCTCCCTTCGGCTACTATGAAGCCCAAGAAGGTGGTGGATGGTGTTGAAAATTCTCACTTCTCAGCTTTGATGTAGAGCCAGCTGTCCAGGAGCTGTTGTAGAATGGCCCTTACATGGGCTTCATGTTCTTCTGGCGAGCAGAAGAAAATTAAAATTCATACAAATACACAAACACGAATTGATACAGCATATCGCGGAGGACGTCGTTAATTAACTGCTGGAAGATGACGGGGGCGTTAGTGAGCCCAAAGGGCATCACCAGATGCTCCAACTGCCCCTGGCGTGTCTTAAATGCCGTCTTCCACTCATCGCCCTCGCAAATGTGGACCAAATGATATGCGTTCCTGAGATCCAATTTGGTGAACACCCATGAGCGCTGAGGTTGCTCGAACGCTGAAATGATAAAGGGGAGAGGGTACTTGTCCTTAATGGTAATTCCGTTAAGCTCCCGGTAGTCGATGCACGGGTGCAGCGAGCCATCTTTCTTTCCAACGAAGAAGAACCCGGCTCCAAGAGGAGCCGAAGATGGCTGAATTAGGCCGGCATTTAGGGACTCCTTTATATACCTCTCCATCGCCTCCCTCTCTGGCCCAGAAATGCTGTACAGCAGGCTGGATGGCAGCCTCGCCCCCGGGATGAGGTCTATAGCACAGTCATAAGAGTGGTGAGGTGGCAGCAACAACGCTCTAGACTTGCTAAAGACCTCTCCAAGATCCTGATAAGCCCGGGGAATGAGGCTGAGGTCCGGTGGCTCGACTGGGGAGAGGGAGACGGCTAGAGAGGGGGAGCACTCCGCTGAGCGCATACAGTGGGCCATGCAAAAGGGGCTCCAGGAGGAGATGGTGTTTTGGACCCAGTTTATCATAGGGTTATGCCTCTGGAGCCATGGGTACCCAAGGACTACCGGGGAAGAAAAAAAAGGGAGAACTAAGAAAGTTAGTTCCTCCTGGTGGTTTCCGGATAGGAGGATGAAGACCGGCACCGTGCTATGTGTGACTACCGTGACCTCCCGGCCAGATATGGTTGTGATTCTCTGATCACGCCAGCCCTTCGCCTTCGCCGACGCTCATCATCGGTGAGGTGCCGAGAGAGCTCCATCGGCTCGGGCAAAGAGACAGCGCCGCCAGCGTCAGCAGTCATGGTGGGTCCACGTGTAGCGTGCAGGTGAGAGGAGGCCTTGCACTCCCTCGCGCGCTCACGGTGCCGGTTGTCTAAACTGACAGCTTGAGCTATCAGATCCTCGAGAGTCTTTGGGACAGGATGAACCGCCAGTTCATCCCGCAGCTGTTCATTCAACCCGTAGAGGAACGCACCGCGCAAGGCAATTTCGTTCCACCCCGAGTCTGTAGCAACAACTCGGAACCTCACGAGTACTCGGCTTCTGACCACGTACCCTGGAGGAGTGTCATAAGGCGGCTCATTACATTGCCCTCGGTCCCGGACCAATCGAACGCGCAAGTGAAGGAGTCAACAAATTGGCTGAACATAAAACGCCGCCCCTCGGGGTTGTCTAGCATGAAGCGTGCCCAGTTGAGGGCTCGGTCCTTCAGTAACAGTGTGAAAAACTGAATCTTAGCTGTATCGCCTGGGTACTCCTCCCTGACCTGCTCCAAATACATATGTACCTGGATTAAAAAAACTCTTACATTTCCCCACCTCCCCCGCGTACGGGGTAGGTGTGGGAATGGAAGTGGTACGCCGCACCATAGTGCAGGGAGCAGGCTGAGGAGGCAGAGCCGGGGAAGACGACTGAGACCAAAGCTGAATACGGTTTGACACCTGGTGCATCAGCACAGCGAGCTGATGCTCGGTCGCTGACAAGCGCTCCAGAGCTGACAGCTCCTGTGACGAGGCACCGGCTTAGCTATTGTCCAGGTTGGCTCGTTCTGTCATGATTAAGCTGACAGCTCACGTGCATGATGCTAGCACAGGAGGGAACCACACAAGAGGGAACGTTCAACAGTTTATTAAATATAGAAACAGCGCACAGTTAGATAAACAGCCACTCGCCAGAAGATCAATCCACCTGTGGAGAGAAAGCGAGAGCTGTCAGAAGAGAAGTGGAGTAGGGAATATGGAAGAGCCAAATTACCACTTACTCGGGACTCTGGGAGAGGACCAGCAGGACTTCAGCGAGGAATAGACGAACCAGTAGGATAAGGGGGGATGAGCTAGTAGTGCCTGACCGGGTGAAGACCCGTTGATGAGGATATGGTGCGGTGGCAAGAGAGGGCGCGCAGTCCTGAGAAACACCCACACGATGGCAGCAACCTGTAAGGAGTGAAAAAGGTGAAGGTTAGACAGCGTGCCTAATCTTTGCAAAATACGACCTGCTTGCCTGAATTTAGGGCGGTATACACAGATGAGCCAGCATTGACTGCGAGGAGGAAGCCTCCTTAAATACGCTGGCTGATGAGTGGGCGCAGGTGTGTCCTCTGCCTCAGGTGCAGTGATGACTTGACGAAGGTGCGGCAGGAGGGTAGGGGCGCGCTTCTCGCTGCCCATGACATTTTTCAATTAATTTAAAATTTTCATTTAAATTTGGGACTTTTTCAATTAATTTTGTGAGAATTTTCAAGTAAATTTGGGCCTTCTTTTAATTAATTTTATGAACATTTTCATTTAAATTTTTTTTCCCAATTAATTTTGTTCAGTTTTCATCTAAATTTGGGACTTCTGTATTATTTTGTGAAGTTTTTCATGCAAATGTGAGACTTTTTTCATGTAGTTGTGGGATTGCTATCAATTAATTCTGTGGAGTTTTTCATGTAAATAGGGGATTTTTCTCAATTAATTTAAAATTTTCATCTAGATTTGGGACTTTTTCTCATTATTTTTTGAATATTTTTTATGGAAATTTGTGATGTTTTTCTATGTAAATTTGAGACTTTAACCTTAAAATTTGGGTATTCTGGCAGCAGGATGTTGCAAATTCAGGATTATTAACTGGAAAACATAATAAAAAACAGAAACAAAAACATGGTAAAAAAAAAAAAGGGAAACAATGAAAAACCATGGGAAACGCGGGGAAAGAGGGGACTGTACTGGAGTCGGGGCTGTTTATGCCTTTCAAGAGCCCTGTATGGGGTTCAAACAAGAAAAGCCCCTGTTAAAAACATGGAAAAAACATGATTTTTTCTTGTCATTGTTACTAAATGTTACACTTCCTGTTTTCTATTAAAACTGTTCAAAATGTTTGTCTGTACAGCCTGTTGTGTTAGAGTCTGGTCTTTTATTTGTGTGGCACGGGTGGCGGCTCCACCTTCAAGTTCTCTCACCACTCGAGGCTATAAGAGGGCAGCGGGCAGGAGGGGTGGTCTCTTTGCCACCTCTCTACGTGACGGCTGTGTGTGTTCTGTGTAGTGCCTCCATAATAAACGTGTGTTCAGTTCGACATCTGGCCTCGTCCTTGGCTCCATATTCAGAAATAACATTTGGCAATGAGGATAAAAGTGGATTAAAACAAGGTATGGAAGCCTGTGGGTTTGAAATTTGGCTGTTTTTGGAGCCCCCCCCGGCGAACCATCGGTTCCCGGGCCGAGGTGGTGCGCCTCTTTCCGGATATACATGGTGGCACTGAACCTAGGGAAGCTGGAGAAATTGAGGGCATGTGAGTTGTTGGTGCACAATCTTGCAGTGGAGGAACAGCGTGTTCTGAGCACGCTGGGTGACTGTGATCGTTTTGATGAAGTGGTTGATCTAATGGCGCGCTATTTTCACGCCCTGGAAAACGTCATGGCTCGCAAGATTTGGTTTTGACAACGACACCAACGGGTGGGCGTGTCTATTCAGTGGTTTGTGGCAAACTTGGGGCTGTTGGTCAGCGGGTGCTAGCTCGGACTGTTGGAAGAGGAGATGATTGCGATCAGTTGGCGGAGTATACCAATGGCGCTGTGATTAGGTCAAAGCTGTTTACGTTTTTGGGCAAACTGATGCTGCCCACAGCCATCGGGTTAGCTCAACTGCTGGAAGCTGCGGTAAAACTGTCAAGAGAGCTGAGTGACAGCTTGTCACACCAACATCTGAGATCACCGCTGAGTGCGCATGCAGTGGACCCAGTCAGCGTTTGAAGCATGGAGGACAACGTTAACGCTGGTAATGTGAGGTCTGCCCTGAGAAAGTTCAAGTGTGTGGGTTGTGGGTCCACGAAGTACTGTTTCAATGCCAGAGGTTGTTCGGCAAGAGCGGAGCGCTGTGGCAAGTGTGGCCACTTGCTTCATGTTACCAGGGTATGCCACAGATCCAAGTGAGGAGGTCCATGGCACAAAAAGGACTCTCGTGCCCCCACAGTTGTCCATGCTGTGTCCCCGAGCACACGTACTGTATGGTGGAGTACTGTATGGTGGAGTAGTGTAGGTGGACGGGTTGGAAGTGTTTTTGTGGATTGACGGGGGGGGGGGGGGGCGGTGGGCTCCGTGCTGGATTGGACGACCGTGAGATGTTTTTCCCCGCACATCAGAATTGAGGGTGACCCGGTCCTGCTTTGTGGTTGTGGAGGAGGATGGTTGGCATGGTGGGAACGTTGGAATTGACGGCTCAATGCAAATAGGCCGAGACGTAAGACTGTCTGAACCTTAGAGTGGTAGATGGTGCAGTGTGGGACGAGGGACTGCCTGGCACCCTGGAGAGTGAGCAAAACCAATATCGCTCAGGGTTATCACAGGAGGATCCCCGTACCAGAGCTCAAGTTGCCCTGGACGAGGGTACTGGGCGGCACAGCGAGACGCCTGTGACGACAAGCGACATCAAGAGGCTGGTTTCACCTGTTCCCGGATCTCGGCTAAAGTGGACCGATGAGCAGGGGGCCACGACGGCGATAGCGGCTGTGGAGTTAAAAGAGGTTGGGCCGGACTGTCTGGCATGGTAGAATGACGTGCCAAGCAGAGACCCTGCAGGCCGAGTGGGACCCCTCTGGGGGTCAAGGATTGGATTCAGAAGGAGAGGTGACCGCGGCAGGTACGGGCTGGTCTATGGTCGGAGGGGCACCAGGAACAGTCACGCGTCGTGGCCAGATGGGAGGACGCTTATCTCCAGGGGCTAGACGGTTCGTGGGGGCACCCGAATGAGCTGCGATGTGCCCGGGAGAGAACTGTGGGAAATGGGCCTGGATGAGTGGAGCGGCCGGTGGTGATGAAGAGGAGGCGCACTGGTGCTGAAGCGACCTGCTGCGGCCCGGGAGGCTGGCTGCCTTCAGGGGCGGATTGATGACAGCGGTGTCCAGGGGGCCCACGGACTTGTGTTCTCCAACCGTTTGTTTATAGGTTAACTGTTGTACATGCGTTTGAATCAGTTATGTGTGTGTCATAAACTGATGGTTGGTATATGGTTTAATTGTTGCATGTGTGTATATTTGTATATGTTCATGGGGATTAAGTTGATGTTATGTTTACAGTAGGACCCGGCAGTATTTTGTGTTAAGTGGACGTATTTGAAGTACAAGCGGCAGAATAACCCGCTTTGCCGTGTGGGGTGAGTCGGCAGTCTACCCATCTCCCCCTAGTTTTAGTGTTTTTGGAATGACTGTGCTAGGCCATTTGTATTGTGTTACATCATTACTTTTAGTGGGTGATTCTGGTTCCAAATTGGGGTGGGTCTGAATTGTGTGTGTTTTTTGGCTTTTGTGGTGGGGAAGAATGTTGTGTTAGAGTCTGGTCTCTTATTTGTGTGGCACGGGTGGCGGCTCCACCTTCTGGTTCCGCCACCATCCGCGGCTATAAGAGGGCAGTGGGCAGGAGGGGCGGTCTCTTTGCCATCTCTCTGCCTGGCGGATGCGCCCGTGTGCTGTGTCGTGCCTCCTTAATAAACGTGTGTTCAGTTCGACACCTGGCCTCGTCCTTGGCTCCATATTCAGACATAACACAACCTTTATGTTAAATCTCTGTTTTACCATCACAGCTCTCAAAGACCCCTCCCAGCCCTCGTCTGCAGATGTCGGGTCGTCACAAATTAAATATGCAGGAGACCACGATGGTGATGATGAAGAGTCCGCCATTAACGGCGTTTGAAGCACGAGTGATGTATTGCGGGCGATTAAAATCATCTTCAAGACGTTTAATAAAACCGCTCCACTTTACTGTCTATCCTAAAGCCGTTAAACATCACTGATACGGGCTCAGAAGTCAAACTCAGGACCCCCCCCAGCTAAAACCTCCTCCCCCGAACATCATTATTCTGCCTCCCTGCCTTTGTCCCTTCCTCCGTGTTCCCATTTCATCTTAATGGTGCTTGGCTGTGATTGGATTATTAGCTACAATTAAGAACAAGCTGGAAAATTGCTTTCAATGAGGCTTTAACTCAGAGGAGAAACCGCATGAGAGGACAGCAGCGTCTTTAAGGGGACGAAATATGTCCAATTCCCAGCCAACATGTCCATGTGGGCCCCACCATAGGTTGAACCTGCGCTGTCTTATTGGTCCCATGTGGGTTTGCCCATGTGCGTTTGTCCATGTTGGCCCCACTGTGTTTGCCCACATGGACTTTACCTGTGGTGCTGGTAAGCAGGTTTGATTACCACATAGGCAAAAATACCAGAAAAAAGTCAAGAAAAGGAGGAAAAGGGAGAAAAGAGAAAGTAAACATTTCTAATTACAAAATGCCAAATTTACAAAAAAATATTAAGAAATTTTTCAGGAAAAAAGTCACAGATTTACTAAAAAAAAGTTGAAAATGTATGACAAAAAGTGAAAATTCAGGAAAAAAAAAAGTTGCAAATTTACCAGAAAAAATTGTAAAATTACTTGCAGAGTTACAAACTTACAAGAAAGCATTAGCAAATTTACAAGAAAAAGTCAAATTTATTAGAAAAAAAATTAGAAAAAGTTAAAAATTACCAAAAGTAGCAAATATGAGTAAATAAATTGAAAATTGACGAGAACAAAGACCCAAATTTATGAGAAAAAAGTTATGTTTACAGTAAAAAAAGTTGAAAATTTTTGAGAAAGTTCCAAATTTACAAGAAAATATGTAAATTTACAAGGAAAAAGGAACACAGTTATGAGAAAATTGCAAGATTAAAGTAAAAAAATCTAACCTCAAACCTAAAACCTATGAGAGGCTTCCAAAGAAACTAGGCCGTGAGCAGCTCCCTCAAAATGTGGCTAGAAAATGATTTTCGTGGCACCCAATTGGGAACTACGGGATCTTTGATGATTTCTATGTAAAAAAACCTGCTGAATCCGAAAATCGATGTTCCCACTGTCGAAGGTGTGGATAGCTATGTCAAATTTGCATAAATCCAAGATGGCTGCCACGGCTAACCAAGGGAATGAATGGCCTAACATTTCAACCAGTCTACCTAGAAACACATTTGAGGCCTCTTTTTCGGATAATGTTGAGCCGAGGAATCGATTTCTGAGGTCGACTGTGTGATTGAGGGTCAAAGAACCACGCTAATTTGCATAAATCCAAGATGGCTGCCATGGATGGACTAACTTTTTAGCCATTCTGCCTAGAATCACGTTGGAGACGTCCTTTTCGGCTAATGTTAACCCGAGGAATCGATTTCCGAGGTCATTAGTGTGACTGAGGGTCAAAGAACCCCGCTAATTTGCATAAATCCAAGATGGCCACCATGGGTGTGGATGGACTATATTTTGAACCACTCTACCTATAACCACGTTTGAGACGTCTTTTTCGGATAATGTTGACCCGAGGAATCGATTTCTGAGGTCAGATATGTGATTGAGGGCTCCACTAATTTTCATAAATCCAAGATGGCTGCCATGAATGGCCTAACTTTTTTATCAGTACAACTAGAATCACGTTTGAGACATCATTTTCCGATAATGTTATGCCCAGGAATCGATTTCTGGGGTCACTTTTGTGATTGAGGCTCAAAGAACTCCACTCATTTGCATAAATCCAAGATGGCCACCACAGGCATGGATAGTCCAACTTCTTAACCATTCTACCTAGAATCACGTTTGAGATGTCTTTTCTGCATAATGTTGACCCAAGGAATCGATTTCTGAGGTTAAAAATGTGATTGAGGGTCAAAGAACTCCGCTTATTTGCATAAATCAAAAATGGCCGTCATGGATGGATGAACTTTCCCCCACGGTACCGCGCTGCTTTGCTGGGGGTAAGTCGTGCTTAAAACGTTGCTGGCATTAAATGACTGTTTTGTTCATCAGTTTTGTCATTTAAACTGCAACCTTGGTTTGTAATTGTTTCTTGTTAATTTGACATGCTACTGTAGTATATTTTTGTTGTTTATATTGTAAATAAGAGTTTTATGGATGTTTTCGGCACACCTTAGAAGTCCACTAGTCGCCATTTTAGAATTGCACGCCAATATAAGCTCTATGGTGACTCTGGCAGCTTGTGCCGTTGTGTAAGTTATATCTTTGTAAATGTAGGAGCCTGTGTGGGATCGAGGTACAGACGAAGAGTGATGTGTATTGTTTTATTTCTCCAACAGGAGCAAATAAATTGTGGGAAACATCAGCCTGGTGTCATTGTGATCCATATGCCGCCTACATGTATACACTAGTGTTCCCGATCACAGCCGTTTAAGGGTGCCCAAAAAGGGGGACCCGTTACACTGGTAGCCACAGTAGCCAAATGTTGGATCAAGGTTGTTTAGATCTGAAAACATATTATATGGACCATAGGGTATTATAACATTAGGCCTACCTTGTAGCCATATAGATATAAAATATATGTGTTTATATACTTGCATATTTATTCCACCTAGCTGCAATGCTCCATACTGTGGGTGTTTATATATTTACATATTTATTCCATCTAGCTACAATGCTCTGCACTGTGTGTTCATATATTCATATATTTATTCCATCCAGCTACAATGCTCTGCACTGTGTGTCTGTGTGTGTGTGTGTGTATATATATATTTTATAGTAATATGTACATATGTATATTAGCTGCTCTTGCTTGCTTGTTTTTTCTTGCCTTCTGATTGTTGCTCTGAGTGTTGCTATCCCTGTGCTGTTGCAATCCTGGAATTTCCCCGTTGTGGGACTAATAAAGGCTTATCTTATCTTATCTTATCTTATCTTATCTTAAACATATATAGATTGCAGATAATTTTCACATTAACAGTGAGCTTATAATAGAGACCTTGTGCAACCTAGTCACTGCTCAATGTAAACTTGCAAAATGGCAAGCACAGACCGTGTGCCCATATTTACTGAGAGCATAAAGTATACAGGCGACTGCTGCTGCCATGAGTTTAACCTTTCTTGGGTGACACATCACAAACATATGGGCTTTCCTTAACAGGCCATTTTCCATCCGCCTAAGGCTTGATAGTATGGGTGTGACTATGTGCAAACTATATAAATGTATGCCCAAACTTGTTCCTCCCTCACCTACTAGTACACTGCACCCCTTGGGCTTGGGCTGAGAAGTACATCCAACCCTCAGACTCAGAGTTAAGCTCATTGGGATTGCTACCCTTTTCCCATTTGAGCTACTTTGTGGTAGTGGTATATTTTGACTATAATTCAGGCCCAGGGTGGGTTCTGGGGATAGATGCATCATCAGAGTGAGTCGATCTGCATCATCTAGATCTATACTAGGACTATGTTACCTGGCACCCAGAGTCCCTTGGTTATTAGCCTCCACACCCCCAGATCGGCCTACTCGGAGTCTTAGACCAGGACTAGGTCACCCTGTGAGCGGTTGACAAAGGTTTTAGACATCTAGGGTTCCATTTTAGTTCATATTTAGAGTTACAAATGATCGGAGCCAAACGACTCCAGGGCGCACGCAGTACAACCATAAACAATGGCTGCCACTCACCTTTCTCGAACAAGTTGCAACGTTGTTCTGCTACTTTCTGTTGGGGTCCGTCAAGTACAAGCCATTTTTGGGCACACTCACGTACTTTTGCCCACGATGCTTCAGTAAAACAAGTGATACTGCCCAAAAACTTCTCGGAAATGTGAATAACACAGGAGAGGCTTTCAGCGCACGCTACCCCTGTGGGCACTGCCATTTTGTTGTCACATGACCAAAGGGACGACGCTGATTGGTTAAAACGTCCCGGACTGGGCCATGTTTAAGGTAGCCAGACAATTATTACCGACTGACTTCAATCGCATTTTTCATACAGCTATCCACACCTTTGGAAGTGGGAACATCGATATTTTGTCTTACAATAATGTAATCTTAATTTAGAAACACTAAAATTTTAGTTCCCCGTTGGGTGCCACGAAACTGAACGAAAAGTGGCAGCTGCTCACGGCCTAAACTGTTCAAAGGCCCCAACCAGCATGTCCATGTGGGACCCACCACAGGTTAAAGTGGGCTGTGTTTTGGGTCCATGTGGGTTTGTCCGCCGGGTTCCATGTTGGCCCCTCTGTTTGCCCACATGGACTGTACCTGTTTACCTGTTTTCAACTTATTTTCTCATACATTTGTGACCTTTTTCTCATAAATTTGCCATTTTTTAAAAAAATATTTTTTCATTTTTTCTACAAATTTCCATATTTTTCCTCATAATTTGTAACTTCTTGTAAATTTGCAAAAATTTTTCTTGTAAGTTTGTGACTGTTTCAAGACATTTTACATTTTTCCTTGTAAATTTGCAGCTTTCTTTCCAAAATTTTCACCCTTTTCCTCGTAAATTTGTAACTTTTTGTAAATTTACTAGCTTTCTTAAGTTTATATTTCTTGTAAGTTTATATTTTTTCCTCATAATTTTGCAACTTCTTGTAAATTTGCAAAATTTTTCTTGTAAGTTTGTAACTGTTTCAAGACATTTTACATTTTTCCTTGTAAATTTGCAGCTTTCTTTCCAAAATTTTCACCCTTTTCCTCGTAAATTTGTAACTTTTTGTAAATTTACTAGCTTTCTTAAGTTTATATTTCTTGTAAGTTTATATTTTTTCCTCATAAATTTGCAACTTCTTGTAAATTTGCAAAATGTTTCTTGTAAGTTTGTAACTGTTTCAAGACATTTTACATTTTTCCTTGTAAATTTGCAGCTTTCTTTCCAAAATTTTCACCCTTTTCCTCGTAAATTTGTAACTTTTTGTAAATTTACTAGCTTTCTTAAGTTTATATTTCTTGTAAGTTTATATTTTTTCCTCATAAATTTGCAACTTCTTGTAAATTTGCAAAATTTTTCTTGTAAGTTTGTAACTGTTTTAAGACATTTTACATTTTTCCTTGTAAATTTGCAGCTTTCTTTCCAAAATTTTCACCCTTTTCCTCGTAAATTTGTAACTTTTTGTAAATTTACTAGCTTTCTTAAGTTTATATTTCTTGTAAGTTTATATTTTTTCCTCATAAATTTGCAACTTCTTGTAAATTTGCAAAATTTTTCTTGTAAGTTTGTAACTGTTTCAAGACATTTTACATTTTTCCTTGTAAATTTGCAGCTTTCTTTCCAAAATTTTCACCCTTTTCCTCGTAAATTTGTAACTTTTTGTAAATTTACTAGCTTTCTTAAGTTTATATTTCTTGTAAGTTTATATTATTTTCTCATAAATTTGCAACTTCTTGTAAATTTGCAAAATTTTTCTTGTAAGTTTGTAACTGTTTCAAGACATTTTACATTTTTCCTTGTAAATTTGCAGCTTTCTTTCCAAAATTTTCACCCTTTTCCTCTTAAATTTGTAACTTTTTGTAAATTTACTAGCTTTCTTGTAAGTTTATATTTCTTGTAAGTTTATATTTTTTCCTCATAAATTTGCAACTTCTTGTAAATTTGCTAAATTTTTCTTGTAAGTTTATAACTGTTTCAAGTAATTTTCTGTTACAAACATCCTCGTGCACTTTCACGAAGCACACGGAGGAGGGGAAGGAAGGATAGATTTACGCGCTGGGTTACACCACATTTATTAACGTAATGACAGTTCCAAAAAGGTGAAGAGATACAAGGAAACAAAAAGACTTACAATTGGCGCTCTTAGGCTGGCATCGCCCAGCGAACGCAGGAGGAGAAGCGAATAAACCTCAATGCCGTCCCAGAGCCGACATCGTTCAGAGGACGCAGGAGAACCACTGCTAATGTAGAAGTGGCTACGCTTAGTAGCACACAGTAACACATACGACTATGTACATCCAAAAGATGATTCAATGGACCAGCAAAGCTTGACTGGCGAACGCCGCTTAAGTAAAAACATTGCTGGCTCCACAAACTGGATACACCTGGGTGAGGTGCAGGAAAGACAATCACCGGAGTAGAATCAGCTGGCTGTCAAGAGAGGGATGGGGTGTGGTCAGACCGGCGAGTGTTAGACAATGACCAGACGAATGTAGGTCAAAGAGGCTGCCTAACAGCCACTGGCCAGAGCGGTGGCTACAGGCACAGAAAAGAAAAGGAACAAAGACAACAGAACAACAAGAACTCAAAAGATAACACAATACATAAATAACCCGATACCTGAGCCACAAAGAACGGTCAGAACCGAGCCTACAGGACCAGACCGGCTCAGTTTGTGACCCCCCCCCCCCCCCCCCCAGGGGTGGATTCTAGATGCCCACGGCACCATCACAAGGAAGGAACACCCCCCCCATCCCCCAGCAGGAAGAACAACCACGAACCCGGGAGGGAGGTAGGGGGAACAGGCAAGGAGGTAACCCTATACACCCCGCCCAGAGCCACAATTACCGCCCCCCCCCCCCCCCAAGTCCAAAGGCGTGGAGGCTCGGGAGGCTGCCCAGAGTCCCAGGCCCAGCAAGCCGTCCAGCGAACTGATTCCAATGACCTGCCAGAAAACACGGGCCATCTGGCCCAGAGACTCAGTCTCTCCAGCGGTCGGCCAGCATTGTAGAGCCACCAGGACCAAAGAGGTGGAGCAGGAGGCAGCCTGCCCACCGGGAGCCTCACAGGTGGGTGACCAGACCATAGGGAGGGGACCCCCATGGAGTTGGACAGGGAGGAGGAGGCCACGGCATCTTTACGCTGACCCACAACACCCTCGGTGACCCCGGCTTGGGACACAGCTGCACCCGTGGTGGACCCAGACTGGGCCAATGCAGCACCTGCAGCACCCGTGGTGGCTCCCAATTGGAGCTCTGCAGCACCCACAGTGGGCTCCGGCTGGAGCACCGTTGCACCTGCGGTGGACCCCATCGGGGACCTCATTGCTCCTGCGGTGACATCCCCAGCGAGGAAGGTAGGACTCTCCACGACCTCCAGCGCTGAACCCGGATCCTTGGCCGCCTCAGGTGGAATTGGCTGTTCTCCGACGACCCTGAAAAGGAGCTCTGAAACCGGAGGGAGAGAGAAAGAGTCCGAGTCAGGGTCGCCAGCAGCGGCAGAGCCCGGTGAGGTGAGCCTGGGAGCTGCGGCGAGCTGCCCCTGGCCCTCCTCACCATGAGTCGGGCAGCGTGACTTCAACATAGGCACAGGAGACATTATGGAGCACACCTGCCTTAACTCGGGCTCCACCGCTGTCCAGGACAGGGTGCGCAGGTTCTGTAGGTCCGGGAGGTGCTATACCCACGTCGGCCTCCACTGGGGTGGCTGGTCTCACGTTGTCGTTATCTGCGGGCACCCCAGGTAATGGCGGATCCTCTCCGGTGACCCTAGGAAGGAGCTCAGGGATTACAGGAAGAGAGTGGTTATGGTCGCCAGCAGCGGAGCCCGGCGAGTAGTAGTAGTAGATTAGTTTATTTGACAGGGACAGTGCAATAAACATAGACAATTAATCAAAGACAATCAATCTGATGTGTTGCACGTAGAGTGTATAGCTATTAGCTAATTTGCAACTCTTGTCCCTGGATGGGCTTTAGAAAAAAGAATCAAGATAAAAAATATACACAATAACCACATACATCAATGCAGAAAAATTATAAATACACAATTATAAATATTATAAATATTATAAATACACAAATATAACAGCCTGACTCACATTTAACATAAATATTATAAATATTATAAATACACAAATATAACAGCCTGACTCACATTTAACACATATAACATAACTCACATTTGCCTATTTCAGGCCTTCCTCCCTCCGTCACTCACTATAAACAAACACATTTATTCCTTCCCTTCATTCACTCTCACTTTGCAGACAATTAATTCATACATGAGTACATTCTTGTTTATTTTTCAGCCAGTTTTTAACATTTTTAGTGAATGTTTTAAAGTCCGTTATTATTTTAATTTCATTTGGCATTGTGTTCCAGATGTGACTGCCCTTTATAGAGAAAGCTGTTTGTCCAAATGTGGTTCTGCGGTGGAATATTTTACAGTTATTGTTAACAGAACTCCTGGTGGCTCTGCTGCTGTCCTGTCTTTGGACGAAACCAGCAAGTGGCTCGGGTGCTGATTTATGGAAACATTTGAACGTTAATTTCAGAAGACAGAGGTCAATGAAGCTCTCAAAACTCAATAGGTTGTATTTTTTTAAAACATTACAGTGATGCCACCTAATGGGCTTTTTGTCCAAGATTTTTAGGGTTTGATTATATAATGAACCTATATGTCTTATTGTGGAAGGGGCTGCTTGAGCCCAGACTGTCAAACAGTATGATATATGAGAAAAAACCATAGAATGCATATACGGTGCAGCTGCTTCGTAAGGTATGTAATATCTAATTAATTTAAAGCAGTTCAGATTTTTTTTTACTGTTTTTGAAATTTTCTTTGTATGAAGATTAAATTTGAGTTGAGGATCTAGTACAATGCCAAGGTATTTGAATTCTGTAGCTAAACTGATGTCATGACCATGTATATTAACTTTAAAATGTTGCAGGTTACATTTTTTGATTGAAAAGCACATTGAGACTGTTTTCTGAAGGTTCAGCAATAGATGGTTCTTGAGGAGCCACTCTTGGACATCAACCATACTTGTAGACAGTACATCTGCAGCCTGTGCTGGAGTCTTGGCAGCTGTGTAAATAACTGCATCATCTGCATAAAGTTGGCATGTTGCAGCTGAGCAGTGTAACGGCAAGTCATTAATAAAAATGCTGAAAAGTAAAGGACCAAGAATGGACCCTTGTGGGATACCCATGCGGTTGTTTAAAAATGAGGATTTATCCTGGTGAACTTTTACACACTGTTCTCTATTCTGGAGATAAGATGCAAACCATTCTAATGTATTTGGGGAGAAGTTAAAAGATACCATTTTGGATAAAAGCAAACTGTGGTTTACAGTATTGAAAGCCTTTTTGAGATCTAGAAAAACAGCTCCTACCACATTACCCCTGTCCAAGGACTGTTTGACGTTTTCAATAAGGCAACAATTTGCTGTTTCTGTTGAGTATCCTGGTCTAAAACCCAATTGATGTGGATGAAGAAGTTGACTGTCTTGTAAGTAGTCTATCAGCTATGTAGCTACAACTTTTTCAAGAACCTTAGACAGGACTGGTAAGATAGAGATTGGGCGGTAATTGCATATATCGTCTTTACTGCCTGATTTATGAACTGGTATGACGACAGCTTTTTTCCAGCCAGATGGAAATGTACTAGACCTAATGGAGAGATTAATGAGATGAGTCAGTGGTTTGATTAATATTTTGCTGTGCATTTTGAGAAAGGAGGTGCTCATATTGTAGATATCATTAGTTTTTGAGTTTGACAGTGTTTTAACAATACCAGCAATTAACTTTTCATTTACCTCATCGATGTGAAAAGTATCTGTTGGAAGTATGGAATTTGTGTTGTTGAGCACATTTGGCAGCACAAAAATTTTTGTTAAGTCTTCCACAGAGCCCACAAAGTGTGAATTAAATTCATTTGCCAAAGTAGCCTTGTCACTGACGGTCTTGCCATTGATTCTAAGTTCCTTTACCCCCTTCTGATCGTTTTTTTTATTAGTTAAGTTATTTAAATGCCTCCATAGGGAACTGTTGTTACCCTTTGCATGATCTATCAGTTTATTGTAATAAGATATTTTTGATTTTCGCAGCTCATGTACCACTTTATTTCTTAAACTTTTGTACACAAGGTGATCATTTTGTAGTTTGGAGGTTAGTGATGTTTTCAGTGCATAGTCTCGCCTCTTCATAAGTTTTCTTATTTCATTATTTAACCATGGTAGGCTAATCTTCTGTTGTCTACTTTTAATTTGCTTTGAAAATTTTTCTATAGACTTTGTGATTGTTGCAGTTATAAAATTACAACAATCATCTACTTCACATGTTGACATGAGCTGCTCCCAATTTTGATTCTCTAACTAACTAACTAACTAACCTGCACTTATATAGCGCTTTTCTAGTCACAAAGACCACTCAAAGCGCTTTCATTAATACTAACCCTCTATTCTAAGGGCCTATAGGAAACAGATATCTAGGGACAATTTAGAACAGCCAATTAACCTAACATGCATGTTTTTGGCATGTGGGAGGAAACCGGAGAAATCCCGGAGTAAACCCACGCAACACGGGGAGAACATGCAAACTCCACACAGATCACTGTTGGTCGGGGGCTGGGATCGAACCCACGATCCCCACAATCCCCCGGCCAAGGGTAAACTGTGCTGCCGCAGTGCTAACCACTGCGCCACCGTGCATCCTCTAAGTAATGTTCAAACTCCTCATTTTTTGATTTGGGGATAATAAAATTTGATTTGTCAATATCGACTCCCCCAAAATACTGTAGTCGCTTTTTAGTAAGTTTCCTGACAGCAAGAACCATGTTATGATCTGAGAGACCAGTTACAAGATTATAGGTTCTGGTTATTCGTTCTGGTTTATTAGTAAATACCATGTCAATAAGTGTTCTCGATTGTTTGGTTATCCTGGTGGGTCCTTTGATGATTTGCTGGTAATTAAATTTAGTCATGAGACTTTTCAGTTTTTGTTTGTCTTTTTTATCAGACCAGTTGATATTAAAGTCACCACCGAGGCAAGATCTGATGCAGCTGAGGGCTGCACCTGACTCTCCTCACCAAGAGTCTGACAAGATTGCTCCACTTTACAGTGGAGAGAAACAAATGAGAGCACTTGCCTGGAATCGAGCTCCACCGCCGTCCAGGACTCCGTAAATCCCGATAACAACGTCGCTGATCCGGCCTCATGAAGGTCTAGCTGGGCGGATGACCCTGCTGCAGCGGCCTCCGCAGCAGGCATGATGGTGATAGCAACCACCAGGCCTCCAGGCAATGTCCCACATGCTGGTGACTCATCTGCCATGGCAGCTGGGGGCTGCTTATCCGCCGAACCTAGGTCGGGATCCTCCAGGACCTCTCACTCCTCCTCCGCATGGCGACTAGGTTTGAGAACCGGCGTCCTTACAGAAGCACATAAGGGAGACACGGAGAGAACAGGTGATGGGTCGTCACATGCCGCTGGCAGTGAGAACTCAGGGAACTGTAGATCCTGAGTCTCTTGGCCATGAAACAGGTAAAATTGGTCATCAGATATAGGGATAGACTGAAAAGGAACTTGCCTGTTCTCCTGGTTCTGGATGACTCCAGTGGCGTCAGAGGCAGTTTTGTCTCCCTCCGTGTCCACAACGACTCTGGGTTCCTCGATATGCGGAGGAGAAACCTCCAAGGCAGGCACAGAGGTGGACAGATTTGGGGGGAAAACTGCAGCCCCTGCATTGGCGGAGGTAAGTCATCAAGCAGGTGGCCATCTGTAAGGCTGCAGGCTGGTGTGATGGCCGTGCAGCTGGACTCTCCTTCCCGCATGACGAGAGGCTCACTGATGTGGAAGCAACTGGGTGCTTCTGGCGAGCCCTCCAGGGTCGGCGGCAATGAAAGGAAGCAGGCGGCTTGAGCTCCGGTTCCTCCAGTGAAGCCTTCTCCTGCGTCCGGAATTCTCCTCCCGGGAAGAATGATGGCATAGGAGGAACGGGAGAAACAGGAGGACAAGTAAGATCGGCAGCTGACAATTCATCAGGAATCAGGCAAGCAGTTTCAGGTGACATTAAAAGTGACTGAATAAGCACTTGCCTGAATTCCTGGGGAGTGATGACGTCAGCTGTTGTCTCCGTGGTCGGGGTAAGCTTGTCCTCAGGCTGAACCTCTGACCTCCTCGGGGAATACTCTTCCAACCTCCCGGCCAACTCCAGGAGAAGCCACGGTTTTGCCTCCAGGAGGAGATCAGTCTCTGCCAGGAGAACCTGTCTTCGTTTCTCTAGCTCCCCCGGAGACGGAGTGGGCCATGGCTCGGGACGAGGAGGCAGGGCTGTCGTCGCAGTGGTTGGAGGCTTCTTCCGGTGAGTGTTCCTCCTCTTCTTCACTGACGGTTTGGGCACCAGTTAATCCGGGATTCTAAGCACTGTGCTGGGCAGTGAGTCACAAATGTGGAGAAGCTCCGTATTGTCCGAGGAAGAAGGCGAAGTTGTCGCGGGGGGCTCGAAAGCTGGGAGATCCTCATCCAACCCCTCACATGGCACAGCAAAGATATCCCGGAGAATCTTCATTGCCTCAGAATGGTTCCAGAGGCTATCCTTATTAACCACCCTCACTGCCGTGTCCCGAACCCGTCGAGCCGTCTTGGAGGAACAGGGCTCCAGTGTTCATGAAAGAATCTCCTCCAGGAAAACGCAACGAGCGCAGCTCCCTCTCCAGCAACTCAGCCATGGTGCCCGGGAACAGGTGAGTAGGAAAAAGAAAAATAGTTCAAAAAGAACAACAGATGTGTGGGTGCAACCCACTAAATCCTACGCTGGCTGGTCCGTTCTGTCACAAACCTCCTCGTGCGCTTTTATGCAGTGCATGGAGGAGGAGAAGGAAGGATGGATTTACGTGCTGGGTTACACCACAACACATTTATTAACATAATGACAGACGGTTCCAAAAAGGTGAAGAGATACAAGGAAACAAAAAGACGTACAATTGGCGTTCCTAGGCTGGCATCGCCCAGCGAATGCAGGAGAAGAAGCGAATAAACCACAATGGCGTCCCAGAGCTGACATCGCTCAGAGGACGCAGGAGAACCACAGCTAATGTGGAAGTGGTTACGCTTAGTGGCACACAGTAACACATACGACTATGTACACCCAAAAGACGATTCAACGGACCAGCAATGCTTGACTGGCGAACGCCACTTAAGTACAAACATTGCTGGCTCCACAAAATGGATACACCTGGGCGAGGTGCGGGAAAGACATTCACCAAAGTAGAATCAACTGGCTGTCAAGAGAGGGAGGGGGCGTGGTCGGACTGGCAAGTGTTAGACAACACTCAGATGAATGTAGGTCAAAGAGGCTGCCTAACAGCCGCTGGCTAGAGCGGTAGCTACAGGTACAGAAAAGAAAAGGAACAAAGACAACAGAACAACAAGAACTCAAAAGATAACACAACACATAAATATCCCGATACCTGAGCCACAGAGAATGGTCAGAACCGAGCCTACAGGACCAGACCGGCTCAATTTGTGACAATTTTACATTTTTTTTTCTTGTAAATTTGCAACATTTTTGTCCAAAATTTTCACTTTTTTTTCTCATTAATTTGTGACTTTTTCTAGTAAATTTGAGTTTTTTTCTTTATAAATTTGTAACTTCTTGTAAATTTGCTAAAATTTTCTTGTATGTTTGGAACTGTTTCAAGAAAGTTTACTTTTTTCTTGTAAAGTTGACACTTTCTGTCCAACATTTTCACTTTTTTCCTCATAAATTTGTAACTTCTTGCAAATTTACCAAAGTTTTCTTGTAAGTTTATATTTGTAAGTTTATATTTCTTGTAAGATTATATTTTTTCCTCATAAATTTGTAACTTGTAAATTTGCTAAATTTTTCTTGTAAGTTTGTAACTGTTTCAAGTAATTTTACAATTTTTCTTGTAAATTTGCAACTTTTTTGTGAAAATTTTTTATTTTTTTCTCATAAATTTGACTTTTTTCTAGTAAACTTATGGCTTTTTTCATCATAAATTTGTAACTTCTTGTAAATTTGCTAAATTTTTCTTGCAACTTTGTAACTCTTTCAAGTAATTTTACATTTTTTTCTTGTACATTTATTACTTTGATGTCCAAAATTTTCACTTTTTTCCTCATAAACTTGTGACTTTTTCTAGTAAATTTGAGGGTTTTTTTTAAATAAATTTGTAACTTCTTGTAAATTTGCTAAATTTTTCTTGTAAGTTTGTAACCATTTCAAGAAAGTTTATATTTTCTTGTAAAGTTGCAACTTTTTGTCCAAAGTTTTCACTTTTTTTCATAAATTTGTGACTTTATGTAATTTTGGCACTAGTGTTACTGAAACCTGCTCAGCCATATTCAGCCCATTTGGGGCACAGTTAGGTTTAACGTGGGTAAACAGATTACCTGCTTGCCTGGACCACAGGTAAAGTCCATGTAGGCAAACACAGATGGGACCAACATAGACCCCGCAGACCAACCCACATGGGACCCATAAGACCAGATCTATTCTTTGGTGGGGCCCACTTGGACATGCTGGCTGGGGCATAGTAATGGTGGTGTATGGAAACTTATGACTTTGAAGAAGGTAGTAAAGAAATTCTGTAAAATGAGCTCAAATTATGAAGGGGAAACAATTATAATTCTCCTCCCCAGATTTCAGATAGAAAGTTCTGTTATCAGTCAATAAAAGAAAACAAAAAACGTCAAAACTGAGCAGAGGCGCTGAGAGGCTCTGATCATCTGCAAATATCCGTGCCGTGACTTTTCGGCGCAGAAGCACCCATCTGCCTGTTTTTTACTTCACTCTTGCATCAGAACCTTTTGTTCGTCTCCTGATATTTTCCCCCCTCTCTTCCGGAAGAAAACCCCATACAGCATTCAGCTCCGCTCATCTGACAGCCGGCACACCTCCCAGTGACCGACGGGGTGGCCGCGGCGACGTGATCACCGTGTTAAGCCCTGTTCCCTTCCTCTTTTTACAGTGCATTAGTCATGTAAAGAAATGTTTCCACGGGGATGAAAACCGCGATTAAAAATGAACACAACTGTTAGAAATACCTGCAGCTTATTTCAAATTATGTCTCATCCAAGCAGAATTTCTATCAGCTGTAATGGTGTTCCTATTGCCAAGTGTAGGCCACATTTTCACCGACTGTCTTGGCAGGTACTATAGACCCGAGCGGCTTCCATGGCTCCAGTCATCTTCACATTACTGCTGTTTCTGGTAGTGACATGCCGGCAGTTTGGCACGTTTACAAATATATAAACCCACCCAGCCAGCATGTCCCTGTGGGCCCCACCACAGCTTAAATCTGGGCCGTCTCATGGGTCCGTGTGGGTTTGTCCGTAGGTTCCGTGTTGGCCCCATCTGTGTTTGCCCACATGGACTTTATCTGTTAACCTGTTTCCAACTTATTTTCTCATAAATTTGCGATTTTCTTGTAAATGTATAACTTTTTTCTCCTAATGATACATTTTTATTTAAAATTTGAAACTCTCATGAATTTGCAATTTTTTTTACTGTAAGTTTGCCACTTTTTCCTCATAAAATTGTTAGTTTTTCTTATAAAATTGCAACTTTTTTCTTGCAGATGTGCTAACTTTTTTCTTGTAGTCTTGCAACTTTTTCCTCATAAATTTGTTCCTTTTGTCCTTGTAAATTTGTGAGTTTTTCCCATAAATTTGTGATATTTTTTCTTGTAAATTTGAAATTTTCTCAAAAAATTTCAATTCTTTTACTGTAAACTTACAACTTTCCCTCATAAATTTGTTACTTTTTCTCATATATATTTTCAATTTATTTACTCATATTTACAACTTTTTTGTTGATTTGCAACTTTTTCAGATTTTTTCCTTATAAATTTGTGACTTTTTCTACTTTCAAATTGGCAAAATTTTTCTTGTAAGTTTGTAGTTCTTTTAAAGTAATTTTACAACTTTTTTTCTTGTAAATTTGCAACTTTTTTCTCCTAAATTTTCACATTTTTTTCCTCATAAATTTGTTACTTTTTTGTACATTTCTCACTTTGTTCTTACAAATTTATGAGGAAAAAAAATGTGGAAAATGTCCGACTTTTTTGCATAATTTTGCCTCTGGCACCAGTGTCACTGAAACCTGCTCACCCATTTTAAATCCATTTTGGGTTTAAAGAAGGTAAACGGATTACCTGCTCACCTGGACCACAGGTAAAGTCCATGTGGGCAAACACAGATGGAGTCAATATGGAACCTGTGGACAAACCCACATGCGACCCATAAGACAGCCCAGTTTACCCTACAGTGGGACCCACATGGACACGCTGGCTGGGTTGCATGGTTTTAGAATCTGCTAATCTTACACTTTTAAAATCAGATTTTATAAATAATTTGATCAAAACACATGCCAGGTGTTTTACTGAACTACCTCTTAATGGAATACACAGAAAAGCCAGTAATAGAAGTCCATGTTTTCATTTTATAACTTTCCTTGAGTTTTAAGTTATTTTATGAACAAGTTTTTTTTGGGCGGAGCGCAAAATGCATTAGACTTTGTTTTTGGTCAAGAAAGAACATAAATTAGTTGCTCAGATAGCTGCAGCTCCACAGCTTACTCTCATTTATTACATATTCCGGTGTTTACAACAACTACGCATGCATGGACTTACTGTACATTTCCTTGTAAATGAAGAGAATTTGCTCATCCTTCTGCACAAAAATCACTGTGACTTTGTTAAAAGAAATGTCTTTATCTTCTTTTAGCTTTAAAAAATCCCATGCTTATGGTGCTTGAAAGGTCATCGAGCTGATTGAAAGATTCTAAATCAACTGGTATTGACCATCTATAAGGAAACTTATTGAAAGAGTCAGCTTTTTGTGTTTCTGCACCTATTTGTCGTATTTTTATTAGCTGTTTAATTAGTGGTGCTTTTCCAAAATCATGGAAGGAGGGTAAGATTATTCCCCTCCCTAAAGATGCTACATTAGCTTCCGATGGCCCTGACCATGGACCTGTCAGTATTTTGCCTGTAATTAGTAAGATCATAGAAAAGATCATGTTTGAGCAAATCCAAGCTTATTTTTCAGCAAATGATTTGATAAACAAATCTTCAGGAGAGATCATTGGGAGATTGATGAGATTTCTGGGTGTCCCTTGATTTCTCGTTGACCACTCAACAATCTCGTCAATCTCCCAGTGATCTCACAGTGATCTTTCAATGAATGCATAATTTTTCCACCTCGATCAGTAAGGGATCAATGAGAATGTTGAGTGATCATTGAAAGATTATTGGGAGATTGCTTCCCTTTGGTAATCACTGAGAGACTGTTTTGGAATGAGTCAAAACTTTGAGGACTGTGGAGATCACTAATTATCACTGAGAGATCTTAGGAATTGCTGAGAGATCTTTGAAAGGTTCTTTGGAGATCTGTCATCACTCAGCGGTCTCTCAGCGCTCTCCACTCCTGTGTAATGTGTGTATAACATTAACCCAACACTGATCAGAGCTGACTCAAGTGTAAAGATAGCCGTCTTTTATATTATTCTTAAATCTTCCCTCAAAGATGCTTTAAAGCTCAAGCCCAGAACAGACTTTTCCTCCCTGTTCCGTCCCTCCCCGTGTGCCTTTTGTGAAAACAACAATGAAGGTTTAAGACGACTGAACTCTGGTCCAGAATCTGGATGCGACTCTTCCCCCGAACCAATTAACACGCAGTCAATAGAGAGCAAATTAAAAAGCCTTGGGCAGCGGACCCCGCCAGGGGGAAGAAAAACTGAATCGAGCCGGTCAAGGCTAGCACAAAGGCACGGACAGACCCGCCTCCCTCCGGTCTCGGTTCTGTTCAGTCTTTCTGATTAGAGCGACGGGGGATTAGTTGGCACCCTGTCTTTCACTTCAGGAGTAAATGAGGAGAAATGGCATTCAGCTTAAAACAGAAGACTGATCAGTTAGAAAGAAAATGGCGCTCCACTAAATTAGATGAAATCTATTCAGCTTGGAGAAGTCATCTTTTAATTTATGAAAAATCTCTCAGGAAAGCTAGAACAAGTTATTATTCCACATTAATAGAAGAGAACAAGAATAATCCCAGGTTTCTTTTCAGCACTGTAGCCAGGTTGACAGAGTCAGGACTCCGTTAATCCTAACATTTCCTTAGAGCTTACTAATCAGGACCTTTATGAAATTTTTCAAAAATAAAATTTCATCTGTCAGAGATAAAATCAGATTCTTCCCAGTGAACTTAAATACAGTAACAACTACAACTGATATCTATTTGGATAAGTTTACTCCAATTGACTTTTTAGAGTTAGATAAAATAATTTCCTCATCCAAGCCTTCAACTTGTCTTTTAGACCCTATTCCTACCAGGTTATTTAAAGAAGTCTTCCCATTTATTGGTAGCTCTATTGTTCAAATAATCAATTCTTCTTTAACATTAGACCATGTGCCACAGGCATTTAAAACTGCTGTAATTAAACCGTTACTTAAAAAGCCAACACTGGATCCAGGAGTTTTAGCTAACTATAGACCAATCTCTAATCTCCCTTTCATTTCAAAAATCTTAGAAAGAGTTGTTGCTATGCAATTATTTGACCACTTGTAGGGAAATGGTTTATTTGAAGAGTTTCAATCTGAGTTTAGAATTCATCATAGTACTGAAGCAGCTTTAGTGAAAGTCCCCAATGACCTCATTGCATCTGATAATGGACTTGTTTCCGTACTTGTCCTTTTAGATGTTAGTGCAGCTTTTGATACTATCGATCAAAATATTTTACTTGATAGATTAGAACACCATGTTGGACTTAATGGAACTTTGTTGCAGTGATTTAGATCTTATTTATGATAGGTTCCAGTTTGTTCATGTCAGTAATGAGTTTTCTTCCAAGTCAAAGTTCAGTCACGGAGTTCCACAAGGATCTGTGCTAGGCCCTGTTCTTTTTAGTTTATATATGCTTCTGCTAGGCAGCATTATTGGAAAGCACTGTATACATTTTCATTGTTATGCAGATGACACACAATTATACCTGTCAGTGAAGCCAGATGATAGTAATAAATTAGTCAAGTTAGAGGCCTGTCTTAAGGAAATCAAAGCATGGATGACTTGTAATTTCCTTCTATTAAATTCAGATAAGACTGAAGTCATTCTAGTTGGTCCAAAAAACCTTAGAAATACCTTTTCAAATCAAACTCTTGGTTTGGATATGGTTACTCTTTCTCTGAATAGTTCTGTGAGGAACCTCAGAGTTATTTTTGATCAAGATCTGTTTTTTAAATTCACATATTAAACTTGTTTCTAAGACTGCCTTCTATCATTTGTGTAATGATAGCTGTTGCAATCCTGGAATTTCCCCATTGTGGGACTAATAAAGGCTTATCTTATCTTATCTTATCTTAATATTGCCAAGATAAGGAGCATCTTGTCTTACAGTGATGCTGAGAACCTGATCCACGCTTTTGTTAGCTCTAGATTAGATTATTGTAACTCTTTATTATCAGGTTGTCCTAAAACATCTTTAAAGAGTCTTCAGTTGATCCAAAATGCAGCAGCAAGAGTTTTAACAGGTACTAGAAAGAGAGATTTAATCTCTCCGGTTCTGGCCTCCCTTCATTGGCTTCCCATAGAGTTTAGAATTAAGTTTAAAATCCTTCTTCTCACTTGCAAAGCTCTAAATAAGCAGGCCCCTTTTTATTTAAAAGATCTGATACTACCCTATTATCCTAACAGAGCACTACGCTCCCACAATGCTGGATTACTTGTAATACCTAGAATCTCCAAAAGTACAATGGGAGGCAGAGCCTTCATTTATCAAGCTCCTCTCCCATGGAACCAGCTGCCAATCTGGATTCGGGGATCAGACTCGATCTCTGTTTTTAAGAATAGGGTTAAAACCTTTCATTTTGATATAGCCTATAATTAGGGTGGGATCATGTGCCCCTGAACCCTCCCTTAGTTATGCTGCTAATAGGTTTAGACAGCTGAGAGACCTCCAACAATGCATTAGCTTCATTCCCTTCTTCACTCTCAATGAAATATTTTTGCTGATCATTAACATCTGTTTGTTCTCTCCCATAGATTGAGTCCCCATCGTGCTGTTTGCTCGCTACATGTCTGTTCTTTTCTTCTTCTCTATCCCCTCACCCCACAGCCAGTCGCAGCAGATGACTGACCCTCCCCGAGCCTGGTTCTGCTGGAGGTTTCTTCCTGCTATAAGGGAGTTTTTCCTCTCCACCCTCGAGAGGAAGTGGCCCCCTGTGGGGCGGCAGTGGCTCAGGAGGTAGAGCAGGTCGTCCAATAACCACATGGTTGGTGGTTCGAATCCCGCTCTCCCCAGATATCCTGCTGTTGTGTCCCTGGGCAAGACACTTCACCCTCAATTGCTCCTGGTGGGTCTGGAAGCGCCATGTTAGGTAGCATACCGCCATCAGTGTGTGAATGTGTGTGTGAATGGGTGGATAGCAGGATCTGTAAAGCGCTTTGGTCATCAAGAGATGAGAATAAAAGCGCTATATAAGTGAATGCCATTTACCCTCGCCAAGTGCTTGCTCGTAGGGGATCGCCTGATTGTTCTTTCTGCAATTGTGGGGGTTTCCCCTACAGTTGAAAGTGCTATGAGATGGCTGTTGTTGTGAAATGGCGCTATATAAATAAAGTTTAATTGAAAAGGCTGGGAAAAATGGATGACTTCACATCACCAACCATTGAGGTGTGAATGAACAAACATTAAATCTGAATAAAAATTAGGAAACAACAATTTAGTTTTACTTTGCGCTTTATTTTGCACATTTCTCTGACAGGAGTTCTCCTCCCCCACAGAATCGGAAGCGTCTTATTTGGATTGGGGGTTCCCTTCTGTGAAGTCATCGCGTTTTTGCTTAACAAATCCCCTTTAGGGAATTCTGCGTCGGCCTACCACAAACTCCAAACTCCAAACTCCAAACTACCAAACTCTCTCCACATTGTCACAGCTGTTGTGATTCAAATCCCCAAGCATTTGCCTGCCTTGCCCACCGGCATGCAGCGCCTCTGGTGTCACATGAACTGAACTGCATGAAATGTGGTGAGACTGCAGAATGAAGAAGAAGAAAAAAAAAAAACAGGCTGAAGAGAAACAGGACAAGTGCATTGACCTGTAAACTCAAAACAGATTTTCATTATCAGTGTCTGTTGATTCTTTCTTGAGAAGTTTCTTTTGCTACTACCTGCATATTAACACTGTGTGGAAAACTTCATTTTTAAACCATAAGACCAATGGGAAAAAGTTGTGGAGGATGTCAGAGATTGGAACGATGAAAGAATTTTGAGTCGAGGCCCAGTCAATCTTGAGATATTTCCAAAAATGTGAAACATATTATTATAGTGCCACCTACGGGCCCAGTACCTTGATTTTGAGTCCCTGAGTAGTGGAGAAAAAGAACAAGAAAAACAATTTGTTTTGACCCTTTCCAAAACCATCAAGATAAGATAAGATAAAACAAGCCTTTACTAGTCCCACAATGGGGAAATTCCAGGATTGCAACAGCACAGGGATAGCAACACTCAGAGCAATAATTAAGAAGATACGAAAAATATAAATAAGAGCAGTGGGTATACATACGTATCCACTGTGGAGATCACTGGAAGATCACTGAAATTTTTGGCAATTTCTTTCCATCTATAAATGATTGCTCAACGATCTGTATTTCTATGTAAAGACTGCAGAAGAGAGATAGAAACCTCTGGCTGGCAAAGAAATTCCCTCAGTGGTCCCTCAGTGGTCTCCCAATGATCTTCATGCTGCGTAAAGGGGCCCTTTGGGCCTACTTTAAACACATTGCAGCTCTAGCAATCTGCTATATTGTGTCATGTAGTCACTTTTACAACCACTGAGGGTGGTTGTGAGTCAAAACAAGGAGAATAATGGGTCTTCTGGGGGAAAAAAGCAGTCTTTTTTTTTTACGTCGGCTTTTATTTTCTGGTGTGTGTGTGGGGGGGGGGGCATGTTGGGTCGCATCTTCAGTGTCTACATCTTCCCAGCCAGCATGTCCATGTGGGCCCCACCACACTGGGCTGTCTTATGGGTCCCATGTGGGTTTGTCCACAGGTTCCATGTTGGCCCCATCTGTGTTTGCCCACATGGACTTTACCTGTGGTGCAGGTAATCTGTTTACCGGCTTTAAACCCAACTGGGCCCCACATGGGTTTAAAATGGGTGAGCAGGTTTCTGTAACACTGGCGGCATATGCAAATATGAAAAAAAAGTCACAGATTTATGAGAAAAAATTGAAAATTTGCGAAAAAAGTTACAAATTTACAAGAAAAAAAGTCAAATTTTTGAGGAAAAACATTGAAAATGTTGCACATGAACAAAAAAGTAGCACATGTATGAGTAAATAAATTGAAAATTTATGAAGAAAAGTTGTTAGCTTACAGTAAAAAAAAGGTGAACATTTTTGTGAAAATTCCAATTTACAAGAAAAATGTGCAAATTTATGGGAAAAGCTCACAAATTTACAAGTAAATAGCAAATCTAAAAGGAAAAAAGTAACAAATTTATGAGAGTTCCAAAATTACAAGAAAGTTAGCAAATATGCAAGAAAAAAGTCACAATTTTACAAGAAAAACTAACAAATTTATGAGGAAAAAGTTGCATATTTATGAGTTTCAAATTTTCAACAAAAAATTATCAAATTAAATGGAAAACATCATAAATTTACAGGAAAAAATCTAATTTGTGAGAAAATAAGTTTAAAACAGGTGAATAGGTAAAGTCCATGTGAGCAAACACAAATGGGGCCAACATGGAATCCACGGACAAACCCACACGGACCCATAAGACAGCCCAGTTTTAACCTGTGGTGGGCCCACTTGGACATGCTGGCTGGGTAACTCTTCCAAACTCACTGTGTCATTATTTTCATCTGCCAGCGGCCTTTAGTGGTGCTGCTTCTGATTAACGAATTCTTGACCTTTTATTTCAAGAGTCATACAAGAAGGTTCATTAGTCTCAGTGCCCCCCTTTCCCTACAACCTTAATAATTAGGTCCCTTCACTCATCCTTTGACCCTCTTTTGTACACTTCAGTGCCAGCATGTCAGACCGGGGCTTCAGGAGACCGTCCGCCCTCATCCGAGCCCCGTGGAGACACCTTTCTCCTGGCAGCATGGGAAGCAGCGAGGGAGAGGAACTAATTAGAGCTGGTGACGTCTAAGCTGAGATCTTACCAGGGGCCACAATGGGGGCTGATCCCCTTTTGGCTCGGCCGTTTGGGAGCACCGAGGCCCACAAAGGGAGTTCCATTAGAGTAATTAGAAGCCAAATGAAGTGCGGCCTTGTTCTATGTCTGTACTAAGTCCTCTCTTGCTGTCTTTTTGTCATATGGGGACCTCTGGATTCTTTTCACTTTTGTCAGCTGCTCTTGGCGATAATGAAACGTTTGAAAAAGGGACGGCTCAGGGGCCACATC
Organism: Pholidichthys leucotaenia; assembly: GCA_020510985.1. Taxonomy (NCBI): domain Eukaryota; kingdom Metazoa; phylum Chordata; class Actinopteri; order Cichliformes; family Pholidichthyidae; genus Pholidichthys; species Pholidichthys leucotaenia. Next base: position 102,369,121 of record CM035841.1, on the reverse strand, counting down.
TGATAGGGTCACGTTTACTGTTTGTTTTTTTCCCCTTTGTGGTGATGCTAAGAGAAAAGAAAACTAATCTAATTCCCATAGCAACCAGACTCGGGGAGAATTCATGTGAGTGAAGATCTTATCTTCAGACTATCTCCCGATATTTCAGCCTGTTTCTTCAATGGCAAATTTAAATGCAGACTGTCTGGCGTAAAGCTGCTTTCCACTTTGATAAAAAGATTCCAAGGCTACAGCGGAGGATATAATTTTGTTTATTTTAGTGCCGCCATCTGAGCTGAGACAAAACACTTGAATGGGAGTGTGTGTTTCTGTTTCCGAGTGAGTTTTAAATCTATTGTTTTCTCCAATAAATGACTTCGGCTGGATAGAAAAACCACTGACTGTTGCCTTTGAAAATGAGCTATAATCAGATTCCAGAGACAATACTCTCCTCTTCGACTGTGTACGGAGGCGTCGCTATCAATCTCAGAGGTCAAACCATATTTGTTTATGAGGGTAAGTAATAAGTCTGTTTACATCCCGGAGATCTTGGCACACCAACGAGCCTCGAGCAGAAATGAGTTGAAGGAAACAGCCTTGAAAACGAAGGAGGACCAGCTGAGTTATAGAAATAAACTGGCCTGTCAACATTAGCATAAAGTTGTAGAGGTTGCAAATCCCCGGGGCCTAATTTATAAAGACTGCATATGCACAAAATAAGGGATGAAAATTGTATATGCCGCTTTGTTGACAAATGTTCTTGATTAAAGTTGAACAGATGTCTGCTTGCCTTCTTGTGCCAAACACGTTTACTTTGCCCAAAGAAGGTCCACTTATATTAGATATACAACTACTCACAAAAAGTTAGGCATATTTGCATTTGGGGTGAAATTTCAGGATGCACCTAAAATGCATTATAACCTTTACAGGTGAACTTAATTTGACCTTCTCTAACCTTTAAAATACACATGTCCAACTATTCAGTGTTTCAGTACTTTTTGCATAACTTGCTGTTCTCTAACAAGGTGCTTAACACCAAAATTCACAACAGGTGTTTGATCCATGAATTGACCAATAAATTTTCTGGTTCAATTAGAATTGGTATGTAAACAGTCCTCTTCAGCATGCTGTTCACATTTTAGCATCATGAGACCAAGAAGACACCTTACAATTAACCAACAGTACCTCGCCATTGCCAGGCTTCAAACAGAATGTTCTCAGAGGGAAGTGGCCAGTGAGCTTAGAGTATCACAGAGTATCATCAGCAGGTTGCAACAGAGATAAAGAGAGACTAGAAGAGTCACAGAAGGCGTAGAAGTGGACATTCTTTGGTCACATCCCATGCTGATGACCGCTTCATTGTGAATAGTGCCCTGAGGAACTGGATCATGAATGCCACTCAACTCAAAGATGCATTTAAGGGAGGCGAGAAGCACCCAAGTGTCATGTCAGACTATTCAAAACTGTTTACATCAGCGTGGTCTGTGTGCTAGATGACCTGCAAGGGTACCTGACCACACCACCAGGCACAGGCGTCATCATTTGCTTGGACCAGGGAGCATTTACACTGGACAAGGACCAGTGGGCCTTTGATGAAAGTCGATTCATGTTGAGCAGAAATGATGGCTGCCAACGATGTTTGAGACATCAAGGAGAGCGCTATGCATCAGTCACTCTTGTCACCAGATGGGCCTTTGGTGGTGGTGGTGTTACAGTCTGCGCAGGTGTGTCTAGTCAATGCAGAACTGCCCTACATCTTGTGAATGGTACAGTGACAAGCCAATACTACCTGAATAATATCATTAATCCAGTCATTGTTCCCCTGCATGAACAACACAGGCCTAATTTCATCTTCATGGATGACAATGCTCCAGCTCATCAAGGTCGCATCATTCAGGAATGGCTGCTGGAGGCTGGGGTACCCTAAATGGATTGGCCTGCATGTTCTCCAGACCTGAATCCCATAGAAAAACTATGGGATCAGTTGAGTCGTTGTGTAGAGGCTCGTAACCCTGCACCCCACAAACTCAGTGACCTGAGGGCCGCCCTTCAAGAAGAGTGGAATGCTATGCCTCAAGCTGTAATTGATGCTCAAGAGCACAATACAAGTTATTGAGACATTGATATTTTTTGTTGTGGTATACCCACCACTGTTGTTGGCTTTCGTTTCAATAAATTGTTTGAGATGAGGAAATCATCATTGCATGCTTCTACTTAAATGCCCTACTTTCCTGATATAATATCACTGTAGTGTGAACTTTTTACATTTTCCATAAATTTCACCCGAAAGCCAAATATCCCTAATTTTTTGTGAGTAGTGTACAGTATACTGTACATACTGTCATGTGTCTGAGCCTGTGCTTGGACCCGTTATATATTTTTGAGTTTTTTGTGTCTGTTATTATTTTCTTGTCTGTTTTCTGTCATTTTGGTTGTTTACTTTCAGATCCTCCTTCCTCATTTCTCAGTCACTCACCTTTCACCCACAGTCTGCTCCCTAGTTCTCAGCTGTGGGTGATTGCCTAAATTAGGTCACCTTCCCCTGCTTGCTCAGGTGCTCACATCTGTGGTTAATTGTGTTAATTGTACTGCTGCCTATTTAAAGAGGGCTGCACCACCTTGTGATAACCAACACTCTATTTAAGCACAAGGACACACACAAGAAGACATGGATGCACCCAAGATCCAAGCACTGGCACTTATTAGACTACATCATAGTCAGGCAGAGAGACAGAAGGGATGTATTGGACACCAGAGCAATGAGAGGCGCGGACTGTGGTACTGATCATGTTATGCTGAGATTTAGATTAAGGATTTGGAGACGAAAACAGCACTGTAGGATGGGTGCGAAGCCACCACGGAATCTAAACACTAGTGCACTGAAAGGCCAAAAGAAACAGGAAGAACTTACACAGGAAATGGATGAAAACTTGAAAGACTGGGACAGCAACAACTCAGAGAATGACATAGAAGAGAAATGGGCAACACTGAAGGATACGGTGTATCAGACTGCAAGTGATGTATTAGGCCACCCTGAGAGGACACATCAAGATTGGTTTGATGAGCATGATGAACACCTGAAGAAACTATTAGAAGTGAGGAATACAGCTAGGCAAGAAAACCTACAGTGTAACAGTTTGTGTATTACATGAACAATGGCAATAAATTTTATTACCTCCGCCAAAGGGGGAGGTTATGTGATCATCGGCGTTGGTTTGTTTGTTTGTTTGTTTGTCTGTCTGTTTGTTTGTTAGCAAGATAACTCAAAAAGTAATGGACAGATTTTCATGAAATTTTCACAGATTGTCAGAAATGGGGTATCCTACAGATGATTAGATTTTGGTGGTGATCCGGATCACCGTCCACAAGAAAACCCCCATTACGCAAAATGCCATTTTCGTGAATAACTACTAAACCACTAATCCTATCATTGTCAGTCCAATTGCTTGTCATATGTTTTCATGGTCAAGGAATCTGAAAACGTACACACAAGCACTGTATGGGGGGGAACTGTGGTGAAAACCGCCATTACAGAAAATGCGATTTTCGTGAATAACTACTGAACCACTAATCCTATCATTGTGAATCCAATTGCTAGTCATATGTTTTCATGGTCAAGGAATCTGAAAACGTACACACAATCACTGTATGGGGGGAAATGTGGCGAAAACCGCCATTACAGAAAATGCGATTTTCGTGAATAACTACTGAACCACTAATCCTCTCATTGTGAATCCAATTGCTAGTCATATGTTTTCATTGTCAAGGAATCTGAAAATGTACACACAAACACTGTATGGGGGGAACTGTGGCAAAAACCGCCATTACGGAAAATGCGATTTTCGTGAATAACTACTGAACCACTAATCCTATCATTGTGAATCCTATTGCTAGTCATATGTTTTCATGGTCAAGGAATCTGAAAACGTACACACAAACACTGTATGGGGGAAGTGGCGAAAACCGCCATTACGGAAAATGCGATTTTCGTGAATAACTACTGAACCACTAACCCTATCATTGTGAATCCAATTGCTAGTCATATGTTTTCATGGTCGAGGAATCTAAAAACGTACACACCAACACTGTATGGGGGGAACTGTGACTTACTGAAGAGGCTAAAGAAGCTCTAGTGCAGCAACCAGCTATATCAAATCTGGATGAACCACCAAATTTTGATGAACTAATGGCAGCTATCAGGACAACACAGGATGATAAAGCTCCAGGAAGGGATGGAATTCCAGCAGAAGTGTGGAAATTTGGTGGTGTTCAGGTGACCAACTGCCTGCACAAGCTCTTCCAAGAGATATGGGATGCCCAGAAAGTACCTCAAGACTGGAAGGATGCAAGCATTGTGCCTTTGTTCAAGAAAGGTAACAGGAAAGATTGTGGAAATTACCGAGGTATAGCACTGCTAGCCACTGTTGGTAAGATTCTCTCACGTGTACTACTGAACAGACTCAATGAACACATCCTGCAGAATGTACTACCGGAAACCCAGTGCGGCTTTAGAAGTGGAAGAAGCACAATGGACATGATTTTCTGCTTGAAACAGGTTCAAGAAAAGTGTATCAAACAGAACGTGCCACTTTATGTAGTCTTCATAGACTTCAGTAAAGCCTTCAATACTGTTTCGTGACAAGGACTTTGGCAGGTACTCAAGAAATATTGCTGTACAGGGAAGTTTGTCAGCCTGATCGAGGCACTTCATACAGGTATGCAAGCAAATGTGGCAATGAGTGGTTCAGTATCTAAAGACTTTTCATTAAGCAATGGGGTGAAACATGGGTGTGTGCTGGCGCCTACACTCTTCTTGCTATATCTGGTAGCCATGCTTGAGGTGGCCTTCAAAGACACTTCAGAAGGAGTATACATTCAAACAAGGAAAGAAGCAGACTTGTTCAATGTGGCACAGTTTAAAGCCAAGAGGAAGACATCAATAAAGGTAGTAAGAGAAATGCTCTTTGCCGACGACAGTGGTCTAGTTGCACACAGTGTGGAAGATATGCAATCTTTAGTGGAGAAATTTACAAGACCAGCAAGCCAATTCAGCCTCCAAATCAACATCAAGAAGACAGAGTGCCTTTATCAACCACCAAAGTTCCAATTATCAACATCACTACCAAAAGAGATCAGCACTGGTACAGAGCAACTAGTCAAGTACAAGACTTTCAAGTATCTCGGGAGTACTGTTTCAGAGAATGCTAGGCTGGAGGATGAACTACTGTATCTTTCAGAATGGGAAGAGCAAGCGCTGTGTTTGGAAACTTGAGGGAGAGACTGTGGAACAACCGACACGTGTCTATCCATGTGAAATGCAAAATGTACAGAGCGACAGTACCGGCTACTCTATTGCACGGTGCTGAAACTTGGACTGTCTACAGAGTGCAGGTGCAGAAACTCCACGCGTACATGATGAAACACCTTCAAGCCATAATGAACATCTTGACATGATTGTTGGGCCCAGGAGACAGACGCTGACACGATTAGATTAATTTGACAATTATTTATTAACTCAGTGAAGGATGTTGAGAGTGTGAATGAGTGAGTGAGTGCGTAGTAGTCTGGCCACTGGAGCTGAGCGGGTCTTGCTGTGACCTGGCAACCCTGGAACACAGGATGTTATTACAGTTGGTGAGAACGAGGAGCTGAGGCTTGTGCTGCTTACTTGCAGGTGCCGCTGCAAGAGTCCTGCTGGCTCCGTGTCCTGGTGTAGCGTGGTGCGCGTGGTGTTCGGTGCTGAGGAGATGAGGAGGAGATCCGAGGAGGAGGAGATGACGTCCCGTTATCAGGGAAGGTGAGTCCGCCACCAGGGAGGTCCACCTGTGCACAGGGGATAACACTTTGACAAGGTGAGTGATGCTGTAGCTTACGTGACGTGGCTTGGCGTGAAGACTTGATTCCAACTCTGGCTTGAGGTCGTGTCCTTGACGCAAAGCGTAGCGAAGGCGACAGACGACTCCGTGCAGAGCAGTCAGAGACACTGGCTTTTAAAGCCTGCTGATTACTGATGACAGGTGTGTGCGCAGCTGAAGTTAATGACGGCCCAGCGGCTGCCATGACACATCTCCTGGAAAGACAAGATAACCAACATAGAAGTGTTGAAACGAGCTGGTCTACCATCAGTGGAGGACATGCTCATACAGATGAACCTGAGATGGCTTGGACATGTTGAGAGGATGGACCCCCAGCGTCTCCCTCGGCAGTTACTCTACTCACAGTTATGCGAGGGCAAATGCAATCAGGGTAGACCAATGCTCAGATTTAAAGACACTGTAAAAAGAAACTTGAAGAAGCTGGATGTAGACAGGAGTTCCTGACAGCAGAAGGCCAAGGACAGAGCTATGTGGAGGAATCTGATCAGACCTAAATGAAGCAGTCATTGTCGCCCATGACAGACTGCTATGATGATGATGATGACCATTGTATAGCCTCCTACTCTCAAGTTACTCTGAAGTCACTCTCAAGCCGTTTTTCCTACATGTAAGTGCTCTGTCTCTCGCTACATGTATAACTGGTTATCTGCAGGTTGGCTGGTGATCACGCTCGCCTTAGTTAGGCTATTTTGCTACCTGCTTTTCTGTGTTTTTTTCCAGGTTAGCCGAGGATCACGCTTGCCTTAGCCTTAACTATTTTTTCTGACCTGTATGCCCTTTTTTCCATATATGTGTGTAAGTCTTTGTTAGTTTAATAAATGTTGCAAACTCACGACCGCTGTGTGGTGCCTTTCTCTCTCTTCCCTGAAGGGGCATTCATGACAGAAGAAGATGACCAGTGTGGGCACCAGCAGTTGTGAGATTTGCTTTTTTTTTCCTTTCCCTCTCGGATTTTTTCTTTAACCTGTTGAACTCTGTTCAACTTCCCTAAAAACACCTAAAAATAACATGCCCAAAGTAAATCAAAAGCTGTTCTTCAACCCTTTGCAGCATCTTCATGGGGTTAGTCTCATTTAAAAGAAAACTCTGAATTTTTTGGCAAAACAGTCATAATCTCGCTAAGTGCTCCTGCCACTGAGTAACAAGAAACTTCGCCTGTGCGGCGGCAGATAAAATAAAGGCAGCGAAGTGAGGTTTTAAATAGGTTTATTATCATACCGCCGTCACGAAGCTCGCCCAATGGGCGGCTCGGAGGCTCTCCAGCAAAGAGACACAAAATGTGTGTGTCAGCAGCAGTGGTTGAAGAGTGAGAGTGAGTTACAGAACATGTGCAGTATTTATACCCAGTTACAGACAATACATGAAAGGCATGGGACATTTGCATCACAGTAAGAGCAGGAAACCTGAATGTTTGCATTTGGTTCATACAAAACAGCATGATACCAGCGGAAGGAGCTAGACACAGGAAGGCTGCCTATTGTTCTGTTAATCGCTCCAGATGCGCGATAGCCAAGTGCAGCCATCAGCTGCACCTGAGCTCACCTCGCTGGGCTCTGCCACTGCCTGTGACCCTGACTCTGTTCTTCTGCTTGTTTTTCCTGAGCCTTCTTCCAGGGTCACCGGGGTATCCGTGGGTCCAGGTTCGCCGCCCGAAGCCATTGTGGGTTCAGCTCCTCTCTCTGAGGTTGTCACAGATGCTCTGTCCCAGACTGGGACCTCCGTAGATGCTGCTTCTCCCTCCGGCTGAGGTCACCGAGGGTGTGGCGTTGCTCCCATCCAGAGCCACCGAGGGTGCGGCGCTGCTCCCGTCTGGAGCCACCGAGGGTGCAGCTCCGCTCCTGCCCGGGGCCACCCCACTCCTGCCCGGAGCCACCGAGGGTGCGGCTATGCTCCAGCCCAGAGCCTCCGTGGGTGCTGCTCCTCCTCCGGCTGAGGTCACCGAGGGTGCAACATTGCTCCCATCCGGAGCCACCGAGGGTGTGGAGTTGTTCCCGTCTTGAGCCACCGAGGGTGCTGCAATGCTCCAGCCTGGAGTCACCGCGGGTGCTGCAGTGCTCCAGCCCGGAGCCACCATGGGTGCCACCTTGCTCCAGCCAGGAGCCACCACGGGTGCAGCCTTTCTCCTGCCCAAAGCCACCGCGGGTGCAGCTCTCCTTCAGGCCAAAGCCACCATGGGTGCAGTTCTGCTTCAGGCCAAAGCCATCGAGGGTGCAGCGTTGCTTCAGCCCAGAGCCACCGAGGGTGCAGCATTGCTCCTGTCCGGAGCCACTGCATTTACAGCAATGCTCCAGCCCGGACCCACCACTGGTGTTACAGAGCTCCAGCCCGGAGCCACTGCGGGTGCAACTTTTCCCCAATCTGAGGCCACTGAGGGCATCGTGGTCCACCCTCCTCTTCAGCCAGATGCCGTCGTGGTCCCCCTTCTCCCTCTGCCTGACGCTGTTGGGTCCCCCTTTCTGCTCTGCCTGATGACGCCGGGGTTCCCCCTCCTTGACTCTCCTCCTCAGTTTTGGGTCTCCCAGTGGGGGAGCCACCTCCCAGTCCATCCCTTCAATTCAGGTGGCTAAAGAACTCTGGTCGACCACCTAATGGACTGAGCCGTTGGGTTGGGTGGTTTATGTTTTCCGGTAGGCCACCCGACTCATTCCACCTTGCAGTCCGCCAGGCCTGGGACTTTGGTCGGCCCCGTGAACTCTTTGGCTCCTTGGGCTGGGGGGGGGGGGGGTGGGGGGTGGTGTCTAATTCATTATTGTTTTGTCTGATGTAGGTCCTGAACGGGGCATTGTTTCGTTCCCTCCTAAGCTGTTTTCCCCCACCTCTCACCCAGGGTAGTTTTTTGTTGTTTCTCTTTCCTGGGGTGGGGGTGGGGGGGTCCTCTGGTGTTTTCTGTGGGTATCTGGGTTCCACCCCTTGGGGGGTGCTCTCTCATGTGTCTGAGCCCGTGCTCGGACCCTTTATGTATTTTTGAGTGTTTTGTGTCTGTTATTATTTTCTTGTCTGTTTTCTGTCATTTTGGTTGTTTACTTTCAGATCCTCCTTCCTCATTTCTCAGTCACTCACCTTTCACCCACAGTCTGCTCCATAGTTCTCAGCTGTGGGTGATTGTCTAAATTAGGTCACCTTCCCCTGCTCACTCAGGTGCTCACATCTGTGATTAATTGTGTTAATTGTACTGCTGTTTATTTTAAGGGGGGCTGCACCATTGTATGGTGTAGCCTCCTGCTCTCAAGTTACTCTGAAGTCATTCTCAAGCCATTTTTCCTACATGTAAGTGCTCTGTCTGTCACTGCATGTATGACTGGTTATCTGCAGTTTGGCTGGTGATCACACTTTCCTTAGTTAGGTTATGTTGCTACCTACTCCTCTGTGTTTTTTCCCAGGTTAGCCGGAGATCACGCTCACCTTAGCCTTAACTATTTTTTGCCGACCTGAATTCCCTTTTTTCCATAAGTGTGTAAGTCTTTATGTTAGTTTAATAAATGTTGTAAACTCACGGCTCGTGTGTGGTGCCTTTCTTTTTCTGCCCTGAAAGGGCATTCATGACACATACAGTGCATCCGGAAAGTATTCACGCCGCTTTACTTTTTCCACATTTTGTTATGTTACGGCCTTATTCCAAAAGGGATTAAATTCATTTCTTCCCTCAAAATTCTACACACAATACCCCATAATGACAATGTGAAAAAAGTTTTTTGGAGATTTTTGCAAATATATTAAAATAAAAAAAATCTAAGAAATCACATGTACATTAGTATTCACAGCCTTTGCTCAATACTTTGTTGATGCACCTTTGGCAGCAATTACAGCCTCAAGTCTTTCTGAATATGATGCCACAAGCTTGGCACACCTATCTTTGGGTGGCTTCGCCCATTCCTCTTTGCAGAACCTCTCAAGCACCATCAGGCTGGATGGGAAGCATCAGTGCACAGCCATTTTCAGATCTCTCCAGAGATGTTAAATTTGATTCAAGTCTGGGCTCTGGCTGGGCCACTCAAGGACATTCACAGTTGTCCTGAAGCCACTCCTTTGATAGGAGTGTGATTGGCTGTGTGCATAGGGTTGTTGTCCTGCTGAAAGATGAACCATCGCCCCTGTCTGAGGTCAAGCGCGCTCTGGAGCAGGTTTTCATCCAGGATGTCTCTGTACATTGCTGCATTCATCTTTCTCTCTATCCTGACTAGTCTCCCAGTTCCTGCTGCTGAAAAACATCCCCACAGCATGATGCTGCCACCACCATTGGTGTGGTTATGAGCGATGCCTGGTTTCCTCCAAACATGACACCTGGCATTCACGTAAAAGAGTTCAATCTTTGTCTCATCAGACCAGAGAATTTTTTTTCTCATGGTCTGAGAGTCTTTCAGGTGCTTTTTGGCAAACTCCAGGCATGCTGCCATGTGTGTTTTACTAAGGAGTGGCTTCCGTCTGCCCACTCCACCAAGCAGGCCTGATTGGTGGATTGCTGCAGAGATGGTTGTCCTTCTGGAAGGTTCTCCTCTTTCCACAGAGGGTCACTGGAGCTCTGACAAAATGACCACTGGGTTCTTGGTCACCTGCCTGACTAACGCCCTTCTTCCCCAGTCATTCAGTTTAGATGGCCATCCAGGGCTAGGAAGAGTCCTGGTGGTTCCAAACTTCTTCCACTTATGGATGATGGAGGCCACTGTGCTCATTGGGACCTTCAAAGCAGCAGAAATTTTTCTGTACCCTTCCCCAGATTTGTGCCTCGAGACAATCCTGTCTCGGAGGTCTCCAGACAATTCCTTTGACTTCATAGTTGGTTTGTGCTCTGACACGCACTGTCAACTGTAGCACCTTGTATAGACAGGTGTGTGCCTTTCCAAATCATGTCCAATCAATTAAATTTACCACAGGTGGACTCCAATTAAGCTGTAGAAACATCTCAAGGACGATCAGTGGAAACAGGATGCGCCTGAGCTCAATTTTGAGCTTCCTGGCAAAGGCTGTGAATACTTATGTATATGCGATTTCTGAGTTTTTTTTATCTTTAATAAATTTGCAAAAATCTAAAAAAAAAAACTTTTTTCACATTGCCATTATAGGGTATTGTGTGTAGGATTTTGTGGAAAAAAATCTCTTTTGGAATAAGGCTGTAACACAACAAAATGTGGGAAAAGTGCTGTAATTACTTTACGGATGTACTGTACATAGTATCTATAGGCCCCTCTTGATGCATAATAACTTTAATACTTTATTTATATTGTCTTACTTATGCTGGGCCTGACGGGCAGATGGGGGAGGGAGTTGAAGGGATATGAAGTGGTTGGAGGGGGTGGGGCTCATGGTCTTCTGCGACCAGCATGGAATATTGATGATGGATTTCTTGGCAAAGGGTACCACAATTACTGAGACTTACTATGCTTCACTGCTGCAGAAATTGTGGAATGCCATCAAAACCGAGAGGCGTGGCATGCTGAACCAAAGGTGTCCACCTCCTGCTGTCCAAACAGAAGCACGGTCCTGTAGCTATGAAACCCTTCCTCACCCCCCTTACCGTGAATTTACGCTGACTCCGGATCTGGTTTGTTACGGCTGCGATCCTGTCTCCCCAGCAAATAGTTCCAATTCTTGTCAATTTTCTAATCCCCACCTGGTCTGGACCATTGCGGAATGAATCCAGCTGATCAGATTCAGATCGCTAATGAAATGCAATGAGTCTGTTTCTGACAGATGCTGGATCCAATCTGCAAGGAAATGCTTCCGTATCTCACGGTATTTAATAGCTGTTTGCTCATTAAAAATGATTTAAGGATTGTTCGTTCAGTATTTTCTGAGGTCTACTCCTCCACTGTGTCAGAGAAGGTAAAAAAAAAAAACCCTGACTTAACCCTTCATAGAATTAAAATTAATTGGCTACATATGTTTTATTTAGAGCCCAAAAATACAGGTAGAGAGCCACTACATCACGCTTTCTTGTTGTTATCACGTAATTGCAATTGGTTCCCCTCGGTCTCTATTCAGTCTTTCTCAAAATCTTGTGTTATTTTATACAGTTCTCACGTGATCGTGTATTCCAAACCTTGTTTTGATCCATGCTGCTTCAAAACACAAACAGAGTTGGTAAGGGTCAACTCTAGGCTCTGTCCGCACTGCATCTGTAACGGATCAGATCCGGAGTCAGTGTAAATCCAGGGTTACTCACCTGACCTCACACTGTCTGACTTCCACCTCTTTCCAACCATGAAGTCCATTTTTGAAGGCCACGAACTTCCAAGATGGAGAAACTCTGGTTTTCTGAGGTCAGTTTGTGGCTTCTGACACAACCTGCAGACTTCCACAGACAAGGTCTCCACAGCTGCATGCAGCGATGGGACAAGTGTGTGACCCTTGGTGGTACCAGCTACATCTTTCGCATCTCTCCTTTGTTGTGCTGACCTGAAGGCGGCACATTTAGCACCATCTAGTGGACGGAAAAGTCAACCAATTTTTTTTACTCCACCGCCCAAAACATCGTTTGTATTTGCTGCTATTATTAATAATTTTTAATAAAAGAAATGCATTTATTGTGCTGCATTATTTTTCCCCGCCCCTGCTAACCACTGATCCTGATTACTGCAGTATTAGTACCAGTCATCTGCTGCTGTCTTGACTGACACCATGACCTCCTGCCCAACATAAATCCCCTCGCTGACATTACCCGAAATACTGATGCCTTCCCACGCCCGCCCCAGACTGCTGACCTTGGTGTTGGGACAGCAGCGGCAGATGGATGGAGAGTGCGGAGGTCAGCACTCGTGGCCCGCAGGTGTGAAGAGAAACTCCCCACTGAGGTTTGGTGGCTCCACGTCGGCGGGGATAGTGTTACTGATGGAGGCGCTGCTGTCAAACATGTTTTCATTTATTCGGGGCTCTGAGAGCCGCTACGTCAAAACACGGCTTAGAAGAAGAGGGGGACATGTAGAGAACCAGCTGTGAGGACTTTTTTTTTTGGTCTTTAAGTCCTTCTTTTGGAGGATCCCACATGCTCCCCCAATCTAAATCTCAGTGAGAACGTTTGAAGATGGATGGTAGGAGAAGTTTGTAAAAATGGACATCAGCTCGAGACCGTGGATGACCTTGGTGGAGCCATGTTCACCACCAGCCTCCTGAAAACACTCATCCAGCTTGCCTAAATGAATTTTTGAAGTGATCAAGAAGAACTACTAGGTCCTTTTTTGAAACTTTTAGTTCTGTTTTGGGGGTTTTTGGGCTATGGGTCAGAGTTTAAAGAGTTTAAATGCAATTTTCAATAAATTATCTACTCTCTAGTTTTTTGTCTCTTGCTTCTCTTTCTTCTTTTTACATTTTGAAGCTCTAACTACAACCTAGTCATGATCCAGCAGCACAAAATGCAAATACTTCTATTTTTTACCCCAGTCTTAAGATTTTGTTCAAGAGTGTGCATATATTTTTTTTAATTTTTCAATTTGAAATATTCTTTTTCAGTTCATTACAAAAAGCGAATCATTTTCTCTGCAAAACTACCATATTTGATGTTGTTGTCACATTTCCTGTTTAATTTTGAAACATCAAAGAGGAAGTTAGGGCTTCCCCAGCCAGCAAGTCCATTGGGCCCCATTATAGCTTAAATCTGGGCTGTCTTATGAGTCCCCTGTGGGTTTGTCTGCGGGTTCCATGTTGGCCCCATCTGTGTTTGCCCACATGAACTTTACCTGTGGTGCAGGTAATCTGTTTACCTGCTTTCCCGAGGATTTTGCCTTTAATTGTATTTTAATCACTTTTTTCCATCTACCGTTAGCTCTCACTTCTGTTTATCAAGCCTCCTGCACTTGTGTGCGCGTTCAGTGTCATCTAATCACCCTCTTTAGCCTTCTGTTCACCTTTCATCTGTGTTTTTGTTAGCTTCGGGTTAGCCACTAGCTATGGCTACTAGCTCTCCTTCCCCTTCTCCTCTGGTGTTCAGGTTCAGGTTCAGGTTACTTTATTTGTACCCGTAGGTAGATTTGTTTTGCAGTCAGGTGACATCTATATTTACAAACCACAATTACATTCAACATGAACACGAGCACAGGCACACACGAAGCTGACTATGAACACGATAAAAGTACTCAAGGCTCCACCAATCAGGACATAGGACAAAGAGATAAGAGAAAAAACAAAGAGAGAAGAGAGAAGGGTCATATTAAAAAGTTAAAGACTAGTCAAAGAGGTTAAAAACTCAAAAGTCTAAAACCCAATAAAAGATTTAGAACCCAAATAGAAAACCTACAAAAATAAGTAAATATAAAATAAAATTAATAAATAGGTAACTAAATTATGTGCAATATATTCTTACATCTTGTTCAACTCTTTGACAACAGCAGGAACAAAGCTGTTTTTGTAGCGCTAGGTTTTACTTTTTGGGACCGCAAACCTCCGTCTGGAGGGAAGAAGCTGAAAGTGACAGTGCAAAGGGTGGGAGTCATCATTTAGAATGGAGGTAGCAATCCTCTGCACCTGTCTGGTGTACAGGGATGTCAGGCTCAGCTGTGACTCACCAAGCAAACGACTGGACCATCTAACAACCTGATCCAAGGATTTCCTCTGTTTCAGTTTTATCTGACCAAACCATGACACTAAAGAAAAGGATAAAACAGATTCAATAAAAGCCCGATAAAACATTGTCATTATGGTTCAGTCAGTTTGGAAGCGTGCAAGTTTCCTTAAACAATGCAAATGTTGTTGACCCTTTTTGCACACCCTTTCACAGTTCTCTTCAAAGTTTAAATTACTATCAATAATCGTCCCAAGATATTTGTAGGATTGCACACATTCAGTGGTCTGGCCTTTTAGTACAGTGACTTTGTGCTTGGGAGTTTTCCTCCTAAAGTCAATAATCATATCTTTAGTTTTTGTCGTATTCAGCTGCAGGTAGGACCAGTGAACAAAATCATTGACTACTGGGCCATGGCCACTCTCACCATCCTGGAGGAGACTGACAACAACTGAATCATCAGCATACTTTATAATGTGTCTGTTGTTATGTTTGTGTACATGATGAAGAGTAGTGGTGACAACACACACCCCTGAGGAGAGCCAGTAGAAGAACACCTTTGGTCAGACAATGTACCATTGACCCTTACTCTCTGTGTCCTGTTGGTTAAAAAATACAGAAACCAACCCACCAGATTATTACTCAAATCAAATTGTTGCAGGAGCCTTTCAACTAAAATATGAGGTTGGATTGTATTAAAGGCAGAAGAAAAGTCCACAAATAAAAGCCTGGCGTGTGTCCCATTAAAATCCAGATGTTTAAAAAGCATGTTAAACAGAGTGACAGTGGTATCCTTCACTCCTCTGTGAGGCCTATAGGCAAACTGCAAAGGATCCAATGCATGCTCAGTCTGCTTTAGGACCTCAAATCTGACCAGTTTTTCAAAAATTTTCATTAAAATTGAGGTCAAAGCAACTGGTCTAAAATCATTTACCATTATAGGACAGCTGGATTTTGGAACAGGGGCAACCACAGCATCTTTCCAGATCTTAGGCACATGTTGTGTCTGTAAGGACTTATTAAAAATGTAGTGAAACACAGGACTCAGTTCATGTGCACAGGACTTTACCAAGTGCCCACATATATTATCAAGGCCCTGACTTTTGTTCAGTTTTACAGCACAGAACGCCCTTTTAACATCCTGCACCTCAATATTAAAGTGCTGGTTGTCTTTGAGTTTCTGTTTCAAATCTTGGGTTTCTGTGCTAAAATCAAAGGAATCAAAATGACCATAAAACAATTAAGAGCATTAGCCAGCTCTGAGTCTGAGTTAAAACCATCTAAAAACACACAATTACTGTGCTCTGTGCTCTGAAGGCCTGCAATAGTTTTCATACTCGCCCAGGCTAGTCCAAGCTTCCTTGTTGCCATCTTGCTTTCCAACTCTGATTTATAATTATATTTTGCTCTTAAAATTTCGGACTTCAGCTCTTTTGTGGCAACCTGCAGCTCAGAAACAACTCCCTGTTTAAAGGCTAGTGCTTTCCTCTTTAAGCAGGATTTAACTGATTTTGTAACCCATGTCTTGTTGCTGGAATATATTTTGACACGTTTACGTGGAACAATCATGTCCCTGCAGAAAGCCATGTATGAGCATGTTGTTACGACCTGAGTGCTGGGTTCTGATCGCGCTCGGGCTGAGTTCAACTCGCTGCCGGCCTTGACAGCTGTGGGTTGTATTCTGGTCTCACCGGGCTCTTATTGTGATGGTGCTCGGTGGGGCTTCCGCCTGTCAAGGCTGGTCAGCTGTGTGTCATTACTGCTCGTTAGTGTTCACCTTCATAAAGCCGGCACTAGCGACAGTAATGCTGCAGGAGTATTGTCAGACATTGTCAACATCTTGTCAGACGTTGTCAGACATTGTCAACACTTTGTCAACATCTTGTCAGTTATGGTCTACACCTTGTCAAGCTTTGTCTGAGCATCGTTAGACCTTCATGTCAGGTTCGTGATTTTCATGTCAGAGTTTAGCTTGTAGTGGCTGGGGTCAGCCCTGCGAGCCCATATATTGATTTGTGTGTTTTTGCCGAGAGCGGCTCACAGTCTTGTCCTGTCTCGTCTTGTGTGTAAAATAAACCATCATCGCAAAACTCACTGGTGGACTCTTGGCGTCTTAATGGTGATCCGCGAGGATCACCGCATGACACATGTCACGTCCACTAAAGAGTCCAGATCTTCTCCGCAGTCTAGCATGAACACCTCCCAATCCGTACAGTTAAAGCATTCCTGGAGGCAGTGCACTGAATCCTCTGTCCACACGTTTATGTCTCTGGTCTTCGCCTTGCCTCTTTTGAGAGCAGTTTTATATGTGGGCAGCAAATGTACACAGTTGTGATCTGAGGATCCTAAAGGAGGAAGGGGAAGAGATTTAAAGGCCCTCTCTATGGATCTGTAGCATAGGTCCAATGTCTTTTTTTGCCTGGTTGGGCAGGAGGCATGCTGATAAAAGTTTTTAAGTGTCTTCTTTAGAGACACATGGTTAAAATCCCCAAGGATTAAATTTGGAGCCTTTGGGTAAATTGACTGCGACTGCTGTACCACATCGAAGACGGTGCTGGAGGCAACGGCAGCATCCGCCCTCGGGTGAATGTACACAGCCTTTATGAAAAATTGGGGGAACTCGCGGGGCAGATAAAAAGGGCGTAGTGACATGGACAGAAGCCCCACATCTGGTGTACAGATGCGCTTTCTGACCGTGACAGATGTACAGTACTGTTTATTAATATATAAACATACACTGCCCCCTGACATTTAGCCGTTACCTCTTCCTGCCGATCCAAGCGAAATGGGGCTCCAAAGCCATCAATCCACAGGTCCGGGTCCCGGTCATGCGCCGTAAGCCACGTCTCTGTGTAAGCCATGATGCAGCAGTTCTTGAAATCCTTCTGATATTGTACATTTTCTTGAATTTCATCCACTTTATTTCTCAGGGATTGTACGCTCCCCATAATAATGGAAAGAAGAGGAATGCAGTTAAGCTGACGCCTCCTCAGGTTTAATCTTACTCCTCCACGCTTTCTGTGTTTCCTTCTCTTGTCTCTCTTTTCATCGCTGTCTCCATGAAAATCTCTTAAAATAAAGTCCGGCAGTTGCGGCACAGACTCAAACACAGATGCTGCATTATCCATGTTTAAATGCAATAACATGTCTGTGGAATACTGCGTCCTTCCTGGCGTGATCGCGATTGCACTTACCTCCAAGTCAAAGAGCTGGTAAGATAGAAACGACAGTGCAAAAACAAGAAGGAAATCCATACTGGTCCACTGCAGGGGTGGACCAGCACCTGTCATCATGGATCCTGGACTACCTCACGAACCGGCCTCAGTTTGTGAGAACCCGGGACTGTGTTTCCGACACGATCATCAGTAGCACGGGGGCCCCCCAGGGAACGGTGCTGGCTCCCTTCCTGTTCACTCTTTATACTGCGGACTTCTCACACAACACAACACATTGCCATCTACAGAAGTTCTCTGATGACTCTGCGATCGTTGGTCTCATCTCCAGCGGAGATGAAGCTGAGTACAGAGGGCTTATCCAGGACTTTGTGGACTGGTGCCATCGGAACTGCCTCCAGATCAACGCGAGGAAAACTAAGGAGCTGGTGGTGGACTGCCGCAGGCATGGGCAGCCCCTCACAGCACCAGTAAATATACAGGGAACAGACATCGAGATGGTGACATCCTACAAGTACCTGGGTATTCATCTGAACAATAAACTAGACTGGTCACACAATACTGACGCACTCTACAAGAAGGGACAGCGCAGGCTGTTCCTGCTGAGGAGACTCAGGTCTTTTGGTGTACAAGGGGCGCTGCTGAAGTCATTCTATGACACGGTGGTGGCATCAGCCATCACTTTTGGAGTGGTCTGCTGGGGCAGTGGCATTACTGCAGCCGATAGGAAGAGACTGAACAAACTGATTAAGAAAGCTAGCTCTGTCCTGGGGCAACGCCTTGATCCGATGGAGGAGATAGGAGAGAGAAGGACGGTGGCTAAACTGTCATCTCTGCTGGAGTCCGAGTTCCACCCTATGCAGGACATACTGGATGCACTGAGGAGCTCATTTAGCAGCAGACTACATCATCCCAGGTGCACAACCGAGAGGTTTCGTAGGTCCTTCCTACCAACGGCTGTCAGACTGTACAACCTAAGCAGGGCTGCTCGCAGAGATAGCAAAAAGACGTAACAAACTAATAGTTTTTTTTTTTTGAATGCAAAAGATGCAATAGACTTACACAATGGTCCTCTCCGGCATACAACTAGGAACATACCGGTCGCTATGGAGGGTGAGAATATGTATGGGCACATAATCATACCATGTAGGATAACTAAATAGACGGTTATGCTGTTTCATCCCACCTAGCAACAATGCTCTGCACTGTGTGTGTTTATATATTTACATATTTATTCCATCTAGCTACAATGCTCTGCACTGGGTGTGTTTATATTTATATATCTATATATTTATTCCATCTAGCTACATTGCTCAGCACTGGGTGTGTTTATATTTATATATCTATATATTTATTCCATCTAGCTACAATGCTCCGCACTGTGTTTTTATACAGTATATCTACATATTATTCCATCTAGCTACATTGCTCCGCACTGTGTGTTTATATACTTGCATATTTATTCCACCTAGCTGCAATGCTCCGTACTGTGGGTGTTTATATATTTACATATTTATTCCATCTAGCTACAATGCTCTGCACTGTGTTCATATATTCATATATTTATTCCATCCAGCTACAATGCTCTGCACTGTGTGTCTGTGTGTGTGTGTATATACGTATATATTTTATAGTAATATGTACATATGTATATTAGCTGCTCTTGCTTGCTTGTTTTTTTTTTTTTTTTCTTGCCTTCTGATTGTTGCTCTGAGTGTTGCTATCCCTGTGCTGTTGCAATCCTGGAATTTCCCCGTTGTGGGACTAATAAAGGCTTATCTTATCTTATCTTACTGATGGAACCAGGGAGCTCTTCATTACATAGTCCACAAACATTCAAGGACAAAAACAGCACAGAGATTTATGTTAAAACACATTAAAGTGCATAAAAACAGAGACAAAGACGTCAAACTTTTTTCAACCGCTGCCGGTTGCTGCGTGCACATGCACATGGTGTGCTCTCTATGTCAGATGTTTAGCTACACCTTTGCCTCTTTTAGTGATAACAGTAAATGGAATAAATGTTGTCTTTTTGAGGCGCTCGAGGCGAGGTTGTCTGATTTGGAATCCCGGCTCCGCTGCATTGAAATACCATCTGCGGCAGTTAATCTTGACGGACGTCCCCTAGCTGCAGCGGAGCTCCCTAGCATAGGGCCTGTTAGAGGTCCTCCTGTCCTCCTCAGCAGTGAGGAGACTGGGTGGGTGACGGTGAGAAGGAAGCCTAGTCGCAAGGCCCCGGTTAACCACCAACATGTTCATGTTTCTAATCGTTTTTCCCCACTCAGCGACACACCCGCTGAGGAAAAAACTCTGATCATTGGCGACTCTGTAGTCAGAAACGTGAACCTAGAGACTTCAGCGGCCATAGTCAGATGCATTCCTGGGGCCAGAGCAGGCGACATCGAGTCAAATTTGAAAATGCTGGCTCAAAGTAACTGTAAATATTTCACAATTGTTATCCACGCCGACATTAATGACGTCTGACTCCGGCAGTCGGAAGTCACAAAACTTAACGGGGAATCGGTGTGTGACTTTGCCAAAACAATGTCTGCTTCTGTAGTATTCTCTGGGCCCCTCCCCAATCTGACCAGTGATGACATGTTTAGCCACTTGTCATCCTTCAACCGCTGGCTGTCTGTGTGGTGTGCTGCAAACAACGTGGGCTACATAGACAATTGGAGCTCATTTTGGGGAAAACCTGATCTTATTAGACAAGACGGCATCCATCCCACATTGGATGGTGCATTTCATTTATCTAACAATCTGGCATATTTTTTATCCAAATTTCCAAAACCGTGACAACTCAGAGTTGGGACCAGGAAGCAGAGTCGCAGTCTTACACGCCTCTCTGTAGCTCCTCTTCATCCGCCACCCCTCAACTTAGCCCCTGTCTTCCCCATCAGAGAATCATTGTCTGCTCCCTCCAAAGCAAATGAAATATAATGTATAAGAATCCCAAAGTGATTAAACAAAAAGTTGGTAAAACTCAAATTGAACATGAAGCCTCTAAATTGAATGATTTGGCCTCTGTTCCTCCTCATAATTTAAAAATTGAATGTGGTTTGTTAAAAATTAGGTCTCTAACTCCCAAGTCTCTGCTAGTCCATGATCTGTTAATTGATCATCAGATTGATTTAATATCCCTTACAGAGACTTGGTTAGGGCAAGAGGATTATGTTGGTTTAAATGAATCAACTCCCTCTGGTTATTTAAACTGTCAAAATCCCAGAAGTTCTGGTCGTGGAGGAGGAGTAGCAACAATTTACCATTCCAAATTACTAGTTAATGTAAAGCAAAAAACATGTTATAATTCCTTTGAGGGCCTGGTCCTCAGTGTTGGGCACTTTAGCAATTTCAGGTTAAACCCAATTTTATTTGCCATAGTTTATCGTCCCCCATCAACCTATTCAGAATTTTTATCCGAATTTGCTGATTTCTTAGCTGATTTAGTGCTGAAATCTGATAGAATAATTATAGTAGGGGACTTTAATATACATGTGGATGTAGATAGTGACTGCCTTAATGTGGCTTTTAATTCAATATTAGACTCGATTGGGTTTTCTCAGAAAGTAGGAAATTCTACTCATTACCTCCACCATACATTGGACCTTGTTCTGACATATGGCATAGAAATAGAAAATCTTGTAGTGTCTCCTCATAACCCTGTACTGTCAGACCATTGTCTGTTAACCTTTGATTTTACTATTTCTGACTATTTGGCTCCGAAAGAAAAATATTATCACAGTAGATGCCTCTCAGATGATGCTGTTTCCAAATTTATGCAGATTGTTTCCTCTATGCCATGTGTCAACACAACGGAAATAAGCTATAGACAGCTTGCTCCTTCTGTAATTGATAACATGGTGGATAGTGTTTCAGCTTCTCTGCATCAGGCTCTAGACTTGGTGGCCCCCTTAAAAAAGAAAAAGTCTAATCAGAGATTTTTAACTCCTTGGTTCAACACAGAAACTCGTAGCTTAAAACAGAAGACTCGTCAATTAGAAAGAAAATGGCGCTCTACTAATTTAGATGAAATCTATTTAGCTTGGAGAAATCATCTTTTAATTTATAAAAAAATCTCTTAGAAAAGCTAGAACGAGTTATTACTCTGCATTAATAGAAGAGAACAAGAATAATCCCAGGTTTCTTTTCAGTACTGTAGCCAGGTTGACAAAAAGTCAGGACTCTGTCAATCCTAGCATCCCCTTAGAGCTTACTAGTCAGGACTTTATGAACTTTTTCAATAATAAAATTTCATCCATCAGAGATAAAATCAATCAGATTCTTCCCACAGTTAACTTAAATACTGTAACTACTACAACTCCTTCTATTGATGTCTGTCTTGATGAGTTTACTCCAATCGACCTTTGTGAGTTAGACAAAATAGTTTCCTCATCCAAACCTTCAACTTGTCTTTTAGACCCTATTCCTACCAGGTTATTTAAAGAAGTCTTCCCACTTATTGGTAGCTTTATTCTTCATATAATCAATTCTTCATTAACTTTAGGCCATGTACCGCAGGCTTTTAAAACGGCTGTAATTAAACCCTTACTCAAAAAGCCAACGCTAGATCCAGGAGCTTTAGCTAACTATAGACCAATCTCTAATCTCCCTTTCATTTCAAAAATCTTAGAAAGAGTTGTTGCTACGCAATTATTTGACCACCTGCAGGGAAATGGTTTACTTGAAGAGTTTCAATCTGGGTTTAGAATCCATCATAGTACTGAAACAGCCTTAGCGAAGGTCACTAACGACCTCCTCATTGCATCTGATAATGGACTAGTTTCTGTACTTGTCCTTTTAGATCTTAGTGCAGCTTTTGATACTATTGATCATAATATTCTACTTGATAGATTAGAACACTATGTTGGACTTAATGGAACTTCGTTGCAGTGGTTTAGATCTTATTTATCTGATAGGTTCCAGTTTGTTCATGTAAATGATGAGTTTTCTTTCAGCTCAAAGCTTAGTCATGGAGTCCCACAGGGATCTGTGCTAGGCCCTACTCTTTTTAGTTTATATATGCTTCCGTTAGGCAACATTATTAGAAAGCACTGTATACATTTTCATTGTTATGCAGATGACACACAATTATACCTGTCAATGAAGCCAGATGATACTAATCAATTAGCCAAGTTAGAAGCCTGTCTTAAGGAAATCAAAGCTTGGATGACTTGTAATTTCCTGCTATTAAATTCAGATAAGACTGAAGTCATTCTTGTTGGTCCAGAAAACCTTAGAAATTCCTTTCCAAATCAAACTTTCAGTTTGGATGCAGTTACTCTTTCTCTTAATAGCTCTGTGAGGAACCTTGGAGTTATTTTTGATCAGGATTTGTCCTTCAATTCACATATTAAATTTGTTTCTAAGACTGCCTTCTATCATTTGCGTAATATTGCCAAGATTAGGAGCATCTTGTCTCAGAGTGATGCTGAGAAGCTGATCCACGCTTTTGTTAGCTCGAGATTAGATTATTGTAATTCTTTATTATCAGGCTGTCCTAAAACATCTTTAAAAAGTCTTCAGCTGATCCAAAATGCTGCAGCAAGAGTTTTAACAGGTACTAGAAAGAGAGATCATATCTCTCCGGTTCTGGCCTCCCTTCATTGGCTTCCCATAGAGTTTAGAATTAAGTTTAAAATCCTTCTTCTTACTTACAAAGCTCTAAACAATCAGGCTCCTTTTTATTTAAAAGATCTGATACTACCGTATCATCCTAACAGAGCACTACGCTCCCAAAATGCAGGATTACTTGTAATACCTAGAATCTCCAAAAGTACAATGGGAGGCAGAGCCTTCAGTTATCAAGCTCCTCTCCTGTGGAATCAGCTGCCAATCTGGATTCGGGAGTCAGACTCGATCTCTGTTTTTAAGAATAGGGCTAAAACCTACCTTTTTGATATAGCCTACAATTAGGGAGGGATCATGTGTTTCTGAACCCTCCCTTAGTTATGCTGCTAATAGGTTTAGTCAGCCGGGGGACCTCCAGTAATGCACTGGGCCTCACTCCTTTCCTCACTCTCTATGAAATATTTTTTTTTTTTTGCTGGTCATTAACATTTGTTTGTTCTCTCCCATAGATTGAGTCCCCATCGTGCTGTTTGCTCTCTACATGTCTGTTCTTTTCTTCTTCTCTATCCCCTCACCCCCCAGCCAGTCGCAGCAGATGACTGCCCCTCCCTGAGCCTGGTTCTGCTGGAGGTTTCTTCCTGTTAAAAGGGAGTTTTTCCTCTCCACCGTCGCCAAGTGCTTGCTCACAGGGGATCGCCTGATTGCTGGGGTCTTTCTGCAACTGTGGGGGTCCCCCCTACAGCTGATAGTGCTATGAGATGACTGTTGTTGTGAAATGGCGCTATATAAATAAAGTTGAATTGAATTGAATTGAATTGAATATGCAATCTTTAGTGGAGAAATTTGCAAGAGCAGCTAGCTAATTCAGCCTCAAAATAAACATCAAGAAGACAGAGTGCCTTTATCAACCACCAAAGTTCCAATTATCAACATCACTACCAGAAGAGATCAGCATTGGTACAGAGCCACTAGTCAAGTGCAAGACTTTCCAGTATCTAGGGAGTACTGTTTCAGAGAATGCTACGCTGGAGGATGAACTATCTCTCAGAATGGGAAGAGCAAGCGCTGTGTTTGGAAACTTGAGGGAGAGACTGTGGAACAATCGACATGTGTCTATCCGTGTGAAATGCAAAGTGTACAGAGTGACAGTACTGGCTACTCTACTGTACAGTGCTGAAACTTGGACTGTCTACAGAGTGCAGGTGCAGAAACTCCACGCGTACATGATGAGACACCTTCAAGCCATAATGAACATCTCATGGAAAGACAAGATAACCAACATAGAAGTGTTGAAACAAGCTGGTCTGCCATCAGTGGAGGACATGCTAATACAGATGAACCTGAGATGGCTCGGACATGTTGAGAGGATGAACCACCAGCGTCTCCCTCGGCAGTTACTCTACTCACAGTTTTGCGAGGGCAAACGCAATCAGGGTAGACCAAGGTTCAGATTTAAAGACACTGTAAAAAGAAACTTGAAGAAGCTGGATATAGACAGGAGTTCCTGGCAGCGGAGGGCTGGGACGGAGCTGTGTGGAGGAGTCTGATCAGACCTAGGTGAAACGGTCATTGTCACCCACGACAGACTGCTGTGATGATGATGATGATATGCATCAACATACCGACGCACTCTACAAGAAGGGACAGCGCAGGCTATTCCTACTGAGGAGACTCAGGTCTTTTGGTGTACAAGGGGCGCTGCTGAAGTCATTCTATGACACGGTGGTGGCATCAGCCATCACTTTTGGAGTGGTCTGCTGGGGCAGTGGCATTACAGCAGCCGATAGGAAGAGACTGAACAAACTGATCAAGAAAGCTAGCTCTGTCCTGGGGCAGCGCCTTGACCCAGTGGAGGAGATAGGAGAGAGAAGGATGGTGGCTAAACTGTCATCTCTGGCTGCACGGTGGCGCAGTGGTTTAGCACTGTGGCAGCACAGTTTACTCTCGGCCGGGGGATCGCAGGGATCATGAGATCGTGGGTTCGATCCCAGCCCCCGACCAACAGTGAGCTGTGTGGAGTTTGCATGTTCTCCCCGTGTTGCGTGGGTTTACTCCGGGATTTCTCCGGTTTCCTCCCGCATACCAAAAACATGTAGGTTTAGGGCGCTCGCGCACGCAGTGACCGGCAGCCGGTGGCTTGTCACCAGACTGCAAACCAAATCTACCTACGGGTACAAATAAGTAACAAAAAAAAAAAAAAAAAAAAAAATCTCTGCTGGAGTCCGAGTTCCACCCTATGCAGGACATACTGAATGCACTGAGGAGCTCATTTAGCAGCAGACTACATCATCCTAGGTGCACAACCGAGAGGTTTCGCAGGTCCTTCCTACCTACGGCTGTCAGACTGTACAACCTAAGCAGGGCTGCTCGCAGAGATAGCAAAAAGATGTGACAACCTAATAGTATTGAATGCAAAAGACGCAATAGACTTACACAATGGTCCCCTCCGGTATACAACTAGGAAAACACCGGTCGCTATGGAGGGTGAGAATATGTATGGGTGCATAATCATACCATGTAGGATAACTAAGTAGATAGTTGTGCTGTTTCATTCCATCTAGCTACAATGCTCCGCGCTGTGTGTGTTTATATATTTATATATTTATTCCATCTAGCAACAATGCTCCACGCTGTGTGTGTTTATATATTTACATATTTATTCCATCTAGCTACAATGCTCCGCACTGTGTGTGTTTATATATTTATATATTTATCCCATCTAGCAACAATGCTCCACACTGTGTGTGTTTATATATTTACATATTTATTCCATCTAGCTACAATGCTCCGCACTGTGTGTGTTTATATATTTACATATTCATTCCATCTAGCTACAATACTCTGCACTGTGTGTTTATATACTCGTATATTTATTCCATCTAGCTACAATGCTCCGCACTGTGTTTATATATTTATATATTTATTCCATCTAGCTACAGTGCTCCGCATTGTGTGTCTATATATATATATTTATATTTATATGTACATGCATTGTGTGTCTATATATATATTTATATTTAAATGTACATATGTATACTCTCTGCTCTTGTTTTTCTCTTGCCTTCTGATTGTTGCTCTGAGTGTTGCTATCCCTGTGCTTTTGCAATCCTGGAATTTCCCCATTGTGGGACTAATAAAGGCTTATCTTATCTTATCTTATCTTATCCATCCACCCATCCATCTTCTACCACTTTTCCGGACGTCTGGGTTGCGGAGGCAGCAGCTCAAGCTGAGAAGCCCAGCCTTCCCTCTCCCCTGCCACCTGCTCCCACTCTTCAGAGAGGATACCAAGGTGTTCCTAGACCAACTGGGAGACATAGTCTCTCCAGCGAGTCCTGGGTCTGCCTTGGGGTCTCCTCCCAGTGGGACGTGCCCAAAACATGGTTATAATAAATAAATAGTGAAGATTAGTTAATAAAATATTACTCAAAATGCTTGCATACACATATCTTTTAAACCCACACATACACCGTTCAGACATACACATCAGTTGCTTACACACATACATATATACACACACAAACTACACACACATACAAACTCCACAGGAAAGTCTCTGTTCCTGTTTCCATGTATGGGCATGGGGATCATGTAGGACTAAAAAGGAGACATATGGATGCTGAGCGGAAGCCATAAAGCCATTAAGGCAGGGACCAACAAGATAGAAGCCATCTGGATGCCAAAAGGACAGTTTGGACAATGGACATGTAATGTTGGAAAGTTACTGGGGAAACACCCACTAACTGCAAGCCTTTTTATAGCTGTGAATTCCTTTGTGCGGGGTCCTTTCTAGGAGAGGGAGCTAGGAGGAACATGTACATGAACATGTACATGCACACTGACTCCCTGTGTTGGTCAATAAAAGTTAAGCTGAGAAATAATGTTTTTTCTATGATTATTGGTTGGTTACCTGAAAGATTCCGCTAACTGTCCAAAAATAAATTTTTACAACACCTCAACTGGGAGGCATCCTGATCAGATGCCCAAACCACCTCATCTGGCTCCTTTATACATGGAGGAGCAGCGGTTCTACTCTGAGCCTCTCCCGAATGACTGAGCTCCTCATCCTATCTTTAAGGGTGAATCCAACAATCCTACAAAGAAAGCTCATTTCAGCTGCTTATATCTGCAAGTTCATTCTTTTGGTCATTACCCAAAGCTCATGACCATAGATGAGGGTAGGAACGTAGATTAACCGGTGAATCGACAGCTTTGCTTTAGAGCTCAGCTCCCTCTTCATCACAACAGACCGGTGCAACATCAGCATCACTGCAGATGCTGCCCCGATCTGTCTGTCAATCTCTTGCTCCATTCTCCCCTCACTCGTGAATGGGATGCCGAGATACTTAAACTCCTCCACTTGGGGCAGGAGCTCTTCCCCAACCCAGAGAGGACAATCCACCCTTTTTCCAGCTGAGGACCATGGACTCGGACTTGGAGGTGCTGATTCTCATCCCAGCTGCTTCACACTCGGCAGCAAACCATCCCAGTAAGACCTATAGGTCATTGCTGGATGAAGCCAACAGGACAACATCATCTACAAACAACAGAGATGAGATCCTGTGGTCACCAAGTATGACACCCTCCATTCCCTGGCTGTACCTAGAAATCCTGTCCATAAAAATTATGAACAGGCTCAGTGACAAAGGGCAGCCCTGGCAGAGTCCAACTGTTACTGGAAACAAGTTTGACTGGGTGTTGGCAATACTAACCAAACTCTTGCAATGGTCATATAGAGACCAGATAGCTCGTAACAACAAGCCCGATACTCCATACTCCTACAGCACCCCCCACAAGAGACCATGAGGGACGCGGTCGAATGCTTTCTCCAAAGTCCACAAAACACATGTGGACTCGTTGGGCAAACTCCCACAAAGCCTCGAGGATTCTCGAGACAGTACAAAGCTGGTCCGATGTGCCAGGAAGAAAACCACATTGCTCCTCCTGAATCCAAGGTTGAACCAGCGGTTGGACTCTCCTCTCCAGTACCCTGGCATCGACCTTCCCAGGGAGGCTGAGGAGTGTGATCCGTCTAAAGTTGGAACACACCCTCCAGTCCCCTTTTTAACAAGAAGAATCACCACCCCGGTTTGCCATGCCAATCAGCAAACTAATGAGGAAAAAAACACAAATTTACAAGAAAAAAAGTCACATATTTATGTGGAAAAAAGTGAAAATTTACTAGAAAAATTTTGACAAATTTACCACAAAATACCAACAAATTAATGAGGGGAAAAAACTCAGAAATTTACTAGAACGAAGTCACAAATTTATGAGAAAAAGTTGCAAATTTACAAGAAAAAAACTAAAAATTACTTGCAATTAGAAACTTGCACAAAAAAATTTGCAGATTTACAAAAAAAAATCACAAATTTATGAGGAAAAACTTAGAAAAAGTTGCAAATTAACAAAAAAGTAGCAAATGTATGAGTAAATGAATTGAAAATTAATTAGAAAAAAGCTACAAATTCACAAGAAAAAGTTGTAAGTTTACAACAAAAAGAAAGTTGAAAATTTTTTACAAAGTTCCAAATTTACAAGAAAAATGCTACAAATGTATTATAAAAAGTCACAAATTTACAAGAAAATAACAAATTTACAAGGAAAAAAGTAATGAATTTATGAGAAAAATTTGCAAAATTACAGTAAAAAAGTGGCAAATTTATGAGAAAGTTCCAAACTGACAAGAAAAAGTTAGCAAGCATGAGAGAAAAAAGTCACAATTTTACAAAAAAGAAAAACTTTATGAGAAAAAGTTTCTTGTTTACAGTAAAAAATTGATCAAAAACAGATTACCTGCACCATGTGGGCAAACACAGATGGGGCCAACATGGAATCCATGGACAAACCCACTCAATTTAGTCTTTTGTAAATTTTAAATTCTAAAAAACAAGACCTACTTTGTTTTAAGCTGAGCCAGCTGAAAGATTGGCAATGGTAAGTGTGTAATTTTCCATTTATTAAAATTAAACTATTTGGGTGTAAAAGCATGTGCTTAAATAACAATATAAAAGCCAAATGCTAGTGTGACTAAATAGTATCTGAATAATCCAATATTTAGTTCTGTTGTAGAAAACTGCAAGAAAAAGTTTCAAATAACAAGAAACATCAGACAGGTATGAAAAACTGATGATTTCTGACTTGATTAAACTCTAAAATGACTTGTTTTAGACTGATGTAAATATGGTGTTCTGTGTCCCAGTGATTCTCTGACTTGGCGTGTCACATATTTCCACCGCGACGATGAGAAGTGGTTGAAATGTGGACGAGCCGAGGCCCATCTGAACGGCGAAGGTCTGTCAGGATGCCCGTTCATCATTACGCCGACCGGCGTGGAGCTCACTTTGGCCCGAATCTCCCTGTGCGCGCTTTGTTTCGGTGGGATTACAGATGATGGCACCTGCTGATGAACTGCTGAGACTTTGATTTCACACACATGGCTGGTGCCTTCAGGAACAGTCGATATTTCAGCGTCTTCTTCATGTCTATAAATAAACGTGCCTGAACAGCTCGTCCTCTTTGTTTTTCAAGTCAGGTTTGCAGCAATCAGCTTGGGGGTCGATTTTCGGCTTGATGACAGCCGTCCGTAGTCCATCTGCTGGCGAGCCCTTCCTCCCTCCCTCACAGTCCGCCACCTGGACATCTGTCAGCGCCGGGGTGTCCAGGGGGAGCCTTTGGAGGTGCAGGCCTGGGCTTGGTTATCATCGCCTCCCCTCCCCGCCGCGCGGCCTCTCACTCATTGCCATTGCCCTGCCATTGGGCCGAGTTTTCCCGTGAGGCTCTGACACATGGGAGCAGCGCAGGTGACAGGGAGTTTGGAAGATCAGTGGAGGGCGGAACAGATGGATCATGGTCCCCAGAAACAAGACAGGAGGACTAGCATACTGCTCTGAGCATGAACTTTAATTACAGGTTCAATCAATCAATCAATCAATGCATTAGATTTATATAGCGCTTTATCATAGACACTCAAAGACGCTTTACAGAAATTAAGGGTCATCCACCACCTGGATGGATGAAGCAGCCACAATACGGCACCATCCCTTTAACCATTCACACACACATTCACACCAAGGGCCACTTTAGAGTCTCCAATTAACCTAACCTGCATGTTTTTGGCATGTGGGAGGAAACCGGAGAAATCCCGGGGTAAACCCACGCATACACGGGGAGAACATGCAAACTCCACACAGATCACTGTTGGTCGGGGGCTGGGATCGAACCCATGATCCCACGATCCCCACGATCCCCTGGCCAAGGGTAAACTGTGCTGCCGTGGTGCTTACCACTGCGCCACTGTGCAGCCCAAAGGTTCTTGGTTAACATGAGTGTGTTGAGAATGTGGAAGGAGAACTTTGAGGAGCTGATGAATGAAGAAAATGAGGGAGAGAGAAGGATGGATGAAGGAAAGATGGTGAACAAGGAAGTCCCGAGGATTAGCGAGGCGGAAGTGAGGGCAGCTTTGAAGGGGGAGAAGAATGGAAAGGCGGTTGGTCCAGATGACATACCTGGGGAGGTATGGAGATGTTTAGGAGAGACGACAGTGGACTTTTTAACCACAGTCTTGGAGTATGAGAGGATGCCTGAGGAGTGGAGAAGAAGTGTCTTGGTACCAATTTTCAAGAACAAAGGTGATGCTCAGAGCTGTAGTAACTACAGAGGCATAAAGTTGATCAGCCACACTATGAAGATATGGGAAAGAGTTGTTGAAACCAGGCTAAGAGGAGAGATGATAATCAGTGAGCAGCAATATGGTTTCATGCCATGAAAGAGTACTACAGATGCAATGGTTGTTCTAAGAGTGCTGATGGAGAAGTATAGAGAAGGTCAGAAGGAGTTGCACTGTGTCTTTGTGGATCTAGAGAAAGCATGATAGGGTGCCAAGAGAGGAAGCGTGGTACAGTTTGAGGAAGTCAGGAGTGGTAGAGAAGTATGTAAGGGTGGTGCAGGACATGTTTGAGGACAGCAAGATGGTGGTGAAGTGCGCTGTAGGAGTGACAGATGGGCTCAAGGTGGGGATGGGGTTACATCAGGGAACTCATTCTTACCCCATGAGGTGAAATCTTGCATGTAGCTCCAGAGCGAGGGCGACTGACTGTTAGCTTGTATTTCTTCCACTTCAGAATTTTTGCACCAACAGTGGTCTCTTTCTCACCAAGCTTCTTGCTGATGGTCTTGTAGACCATTCCAGCCATGTGCTGGTCTACAGTCTTGTCTCTGACGTCCTGTGACAGCTCTTTGGTCTTGCCCATGGTGGCAAAGTTTGAAGTGAAGACACTGATTCTGTGACAGGAATCTTTTATGCACGTAATGAGTTGATATTAGGAGGACTTTCCTAAAGGGACAGGACTGATTTATGTGTCTCATGGACACATAACTGGTCTGGTAGGGTCAGAATTCTTACTGGCTGGTAGCCAATCAAATACTTCTTTCCCCCACTGTGTGCTAGCTTCGAGGCTCAGTGAGAGACTTCTTCTTCTCCTCTGAGGAGGGCCCAGCCATCATGTCCATGTGGGACCCACCATAGGTTAAAACTGCGCTGTCTTATGGGTTCCATGTGGGTTTGCCCACTTGGACTTTACCTGTGGTGCAAGTCATCTGTTGACCCGCTTTATACCCACCTGGGCCCAACATGGGTTTAATGTGGGCAAGCAGGTTTCAGTAACACTGTGGCCAGAGGCAAAATGATGCCACAAAGTCACACATTTATGAGAAAAAAAACATGAAAATTTATCAGAAAAAAGTGACAAAATTGGAAAAAAAAGAGAGAGAAAAGTGAAAATTTATGAGAAAAAAACCCTGCAAATTTAAAAGAAAAAAATGTAAAATTACTTGAAAAGAGTTACAAACCTAGAAGAAAAAGTTAGCAAACGTTAGAAAAAAGTCACAATTTTAATAGAAAAAAACTAACAAAATTATCAAACTGGGGGGAAAGTCACAAATTTACAATAAAATAGCAAATTTATGAGAAATAAGTTGAAAATAGGTAAACAGGTAAAGCCCATGTGGGCAAACACAGATGGAGCCAACAGGTAACCCATGGACAAACCCACATGGAACCATTAGACAGCCCAGCTTAACCTTGGGTTGGGCCCACATGGACATGCTCAGGTGTTTTAACTTCATGACGTGATAGCATTGTATTTCTTTAAGACACGAACATTCTTCTTCTTCTTCTTCTTCTTCTTCTTCTTCTTCTTCTTCTTCTTCTTCTTCTTCTTCTTCTTCTTCTTCTTCTTCTTCTTCCGGCTGCTCCCTCAGGGGTCTCCACAGTGGATCGTCTGTCTTCATCTCACCCCATCCCTTCCATCTTTCTTTGTAACACCAACCCTCTCCATGTCCTCCTTGACTACATCCACAAATTCTCTCTGTGGTCTTCTTCTTTTCCTTCTGCCTGGGAGCTCCATCTTCAACATCCTTTGTCCAATATATCCACTATCCCTCCACTGCACATGTCCAAACCATCTCAGCCTTGACTCTCTTACTTTGTCTCCAAGCCGCTCAACCTGACCTGTCCCTTTGATATACTCATTTCTAATCTTGTCCCTCCTAGTCACTCCCAATGAAAATCTTAGCATCTTCAACTCTGCCAACTCCAGCTCCATTTCCTGTCTTTTTGTCAGCGCCACCGTCTCCAAACCATACATCATAGCAAGTCTCACTACCGTCTTGTAAAATCTTCCCTTTCAGTTTTGCTGCTACTCTTCTGTCACAAATCACCCCTGACACTCATCTCCACCCTGCCTGCACTCTCTTCTTCACCTCTCTTGTGCATTTTCCACTGCTTTCGATGGTTGACCCCAGGTATTTAAACTCATCTACTTTCACTACCTTTACTACTTCCATCTTAAGATAAGATAAGACAAGACAAGACAAGATAAGATAAGATAAGATAAGATAAGATAAGATAAACTTTATTGTCCCTCAAGGGGAAATTTGTCTTGGGCTTGTCACCCGTGCTGCAACCACACAGTCCACACATACACAATGGATGTAGTACATAATAAATGAAATAAAACCCAATAAATAATACAAGTACTGTGGCCGACACACATTGTGGGCTCACGCTGCCACAGAGACAGAACTGAATGTGTATTGTGGAGTGTCACGTCTGCAAGGACTGAGGACTCAAATCTACAGGAGGTAACAAGGAAGTGTGAGATTTGTCTCTTTGTCCCACAGAAGACGCCCCGGAGGGTATTCCGGTTCATCAAGAAATGAGAGACAATGGTGAAGCTTCAAAGGGATGCTTTGTAACTGTATGTTGACTGAAGACACCATGTGACTTGAATTCTGATGCTGGAAATGTATAAAAGGGGGTTGAAGTATGATTCTTTCTCTTTCCTGCTTTGAGAATGCTAGGAGCTTGTGTTCTGTCAAATAAAGCTGGTTTATGACTGAAACTCAGCCTCGTTATTTGAGCATGCTCCTACACTGGTGACCTACGACGGAGAATGAGCAATGAGAATTCTTCCGAACCGGGCTCGGTGGAAGCCAGCCTGATGGCCGCCTCCACGCTCCGGCTGCCCGATTTCTGGCAGCACAGCCCGCGCTCATGGTTTAGCGCAATCGAGGCGCAGTTCAACCTCCGGAGAATCTCCAACGACGACACAAGATTCTACCACGTGGTAGCGAAACTGGACAGCGACACGGTCCAGAGAGTGGAGGATTTGGTTAATCATCCACCAGACAGCGACAAGTACAGCGCATTGAAAGACGCGCTGATCAGCCATTTCACCCCCTCAGTCCAACAAAGAGCAGAGGGGCTCCTGGCGCTGACGGAGGCAGAAAACGATAGACCTGCGGACCTGATGGTGAAGATGCTGCAGCTCAAAGCCTCCGAGGATGGCGAATTCATTTTCGCCCACCTATTCCTTCGAACCCTGCCACCAGCAGTGAGAGTGGCCCTGGCAGAGTCACCCCGATTGGCCAAGCGAGACTACCATGGGTTGAGCAAGGAGGCGCAGAAGTTGGTCGACGCCCACAAGCAGAACGCGGTTTCGGCCGCGGCGGCTAGTTCGGGAACGGCGTCCGGAGACAGCTTGGGTCCAGCGGCACCAGACGCACCAACAACGGCGGCGACCGGAGCCAGACGACGCGGAGCGGAGAACGGCTCGTGCTTCTACCACCGCCGTTTTGCAGAGAGAGCGCACAGGTGCGTCCCACCGTGCAATTTTAAACGCCAGGACCGAGGGCCGGTAGCAGCCGCGACTCTCGGCAATGAGGACAGGCTGCTTTACCTGACGGATGCACGCTCGGGGAAACAGTTCCTCGTGGACACGGGCTCGCAGCTGAGCTTCGTCACGCCCACCTACGCGGAACGGCTGTCGCCTTCTAAAGCCCCCTGGGTGTCAGTGTCAGCAGCGAACGGCTCCACAATTAAAACGTTTGGTGAGAGGACCATGCTTCTGTCCTTACAAGGCCGTTCATTTGAGTGGACATTTATTGTAGCAGCAGTCAGTTTCAACATGTTAGGGGCTGATTTTTTGTGCTCACATGGTTTATTGGTTGATCTTGCTAATAGACGTCTGATTAATGCACTGTCTTTTCATTCTATTCCCTGCACAGCTCGGGTGGCCCCGCCAACTGCACATGCCAGCGTCTCAGCCGCGGGTGGTAAGTTTCACACTCTGCTTGCTCAGTTTCCAGCACTCACAGTCCCCACTTTTTCAGCAACGGTGGCCAAACATGGGGTAGAACATTTCATAACAACCACAGGCCCTCCCGTTTTTGCAAAGGCTCGGCGTTTGGACCCAGCTAAACTGGCCATCGCGCGCGAGGAGTTCACTAATCTGGAAAAACTAGGCATCGTTAGACGCTCCAAGAGCGCTTGGGCTTCGCCGTTACACATGGTCCCAAAGGCTGACGGCTCGTGGCGGCCTTGCGGCGATTTCCGCAGGTTGAACAACGTTTCAGCTCATGACCGCTACCCGATTCCGCACATTCAGGATTTTTCTGTTCATTTGGCGGGGGCGCGCATTTTTTCTAAAATAGACTTGGTGCGCGGCTATCACCAGGTTCCAGTGCGCGCGCACGATGTACCCAAAACAGCGGTCATAACGCCTTTCGGCCTTTTTGAGTTCTTGCGCATGCCTTTTGGCCTCAAGGGGGCCGCGCAGACTTTCCAACGCATGATGGATGCAGTTTTACGCGACCTGCCTTTCGTGTTCGTTTATTTGGACGATATTTTGGTAGCCAGCACGTCCGAAGGCGAACATGAAAAACACCTCACAGCAGTTTTCCAGAGGTTGGCAGAGCACGGGTTAATAGTTAACCCAGCGAAGTGCCAGTTTGGGGTGGCGCAGATTGATTTTTTGGGACATCGCGTTTCGGCAGAGGGAGCAGTTCCCCTTCCACATAAAGTGCGTGCCATAACAGATTTTCCGCAACCTCAAACGGTTAAGGCGCTTCAGGAGTTTCTAGGGATGGTTAATTTTTACAACCGTTTCCTCCCAAGCGCAGCACGACTCATGCAGCCATTGTACACCGCGTTAAAAAAACAAAAGCCCGCAAATAAAGTCGAATGGTCTCCGGAGCGGGAGCGCGCTTTTGCCCAGGTCAAATCAGCCCTGGCAAATGCAGTTTTGTTAGCGCACCCAGTTCCAACGGCCCGCATGGCGCTCACCACTGACGCTTCCGATGTAGCGGTGGGGGCGGTAGTTGAACAGTTTGTGGCAGGTACCTGGCAACCCCTCGCGTTTTTCAGCAGGACCTTGCGCGATAATGAACGGAAATACAGCGCATTTGACAGGGAGCTTTTGGCCCTACACTTGGCCATCCGTCATTTTCAGTTCTGGTTAGAGGGGCGACGTTTCACCGCTTTTGTGGATCATAAACCGCTAACGTTTGCGATGGCCAAAATTTCAGAACCCTGGTCAGGCCGGCAACAAAGGCAACTAGCCGCAATATCGGAGTTTACTACTGATATTCAGCATGTCGCGGGTAAACACAATGTTGTAGCAGACTGCCTCTCGCGTGCAATAGCACCACCAAGCCCTATAGGGGCAGACTCTGTAGCCATGGCCGCGGGCCCGGGCAGCGACGCGGGAGCGCGCGCAGCCCCGGTCTGTGTTGGGTTAGATTATGCAGCCATGGCTGCGGAGCAGGTTAACGACGCGGACGTGCGCGCGCTCCAGTCTGGACCAACAGGGTTAAGGCTGGAGCACAGGGTGCAACAAAACGGTATGCCCCCGCTAATCTGCGATGTCTCCACGGGACGGCC
The DNA here is from genome assembly GCA_020510985.1 of Pholidichthys leucotaenia. Taxonomy (NCBI): domain Eukaryota; kingdom Metazoa; phylum Chordata; class Actinopteri; order Cichliformes; family Pholidichthyidae; genus Pholidichthys; species Pholidichthys leucotaenia. The sequence goes on along the minus strand of CM035841.1, from coordinate 102,332,809 downwards.
CCGCCCTGTGGTGCCAACCGCGTGGCGTCGCCGTGTTTTTGACTTGGTCCATTCTCTCGCGCACCCGGGGGTGCGCGCATCGATCAAATTGGTGGGGGAGAAATTTGTTTGGCCCGGGTTGCGCAAACAGGTCAAGGAATGGGCAGCAGCCTGCGTAGCGTGTCAGCGAGCTAAAATACACAGACACACTAAGGCCCCGTTAGAACCTTTCCACATCCCCGCTAAGCGTTTTGATCACGTGCATGTTGACCTGGTCGGCCCGCTTCCGTTATCACACGGGCACACACATCTTTTGACAATGGTAGACCGCACCACGCGCTGGCCAGAGGCGATTCCTCTGACATCAACCACAGCGGAAGAAGTTGCGCGAGCATTTTTAACAGCATGGGTTGCGCGTTTTGGTGTACAGTCGGACATAACGTCCGACAGGGGTCCCCAATTTATTTCCGAGCTATGGTCATCGATGGCCCGCAGCTTGGGGGTGAAGATTCATCGCACCACCGCGTATAACCCCCAGGCCAATGGTTTATGCGAACGCTTTCACAGGTCATTGAAAGCAGCCCTCAGAGCGTCGCTAACGGATACAAATTGGGTAGACAAACTTCCATGGGTGTTATTAGGGTTGCGTTCTGCACCTAAGGAAGATTTGCATGCTTCCCCGGCTGAATTAGTTTTCGCTCAGCCGCTCCGTTTGCCCGGGGAATTTCTTCCTGATAATCCCGCACCTAATGGCCCCCCCGCTCAGCCGTGGCAGAGCGGCTCAGGAACAAACACGCTTCCTGGCCCGGTCCATCACAGTTTCCCACACGTTTTTGTGCCCAAGGCTTTAAAAAATGCAGAGTTTGTTTTTGTTAAACATGACGCCCAGCGTCCAAGTTTGCGGCCGTTTTACGACGGACCGTTTCGAGTGCTGGAGACCGGGCAGAAGCATTTTCTGCTAGATTTAGGGGGCAGAAGGGAGCTGATTTGCATTAACAGGCTCAAACCCGCTTTTGTTCTGGCTGACGAGGAGGTGCAGCTCGCGAGGCCCCCCCGCCGGGGCAGGCCGCCGAGAAGTCTTCACAGAGAGGTGCTAACAGCTTTAATCCACAGGTGCAGAGAGATGTTGCAGAGGCAGCCAAGCCAAGTTGCAGCAGATTCGGCAGAAGATTAAAACCTAGGCAGTTGGTGGATTGATTAGCGATGTATGGAGTGCTTTGTGTTTCTCTTTTTGTTATGCCATGCAGATTTTGCCTTACTCGACGTTTGGGGGGGGGTAGTGTGGCCGACACACATTGTGGGCTCACGCTGCCACAGAGACAGAACTGAATGTGTATTGTGGAGTGTCACGTCTGCAAGGACTGAGGACTCAAATCTACAGGAGGTAACAAGGAAGTGTGAGATTTGTCTCTTTGTCCCACAGAAGACGCCCCGGAGGGTATTCCGGTTCATCAAGAAATGAGAGACAATGGTGAAGCTTCAAAGGGATGCTTTGTAACTGTATGTTGACTGAAGACACCATGTGACTTGAATTCTGATGCTGGAAATGTATAAAAGGGGGTTGAAGTATGATTCTTTCTCTTTCCTGCTTTGAGAATGCTAGGAGCTTGTGTTCTGTCAAATAAAGCTGGTTTATGACTGAAACTCAGCCTCGTTATTTGAGCATGCTCCTACAGTACATACATACATAAATATATAACAGCAGTTCTCTTAATCTTCACCATTACACCTGCCTCCCTCGCATTCACACTCATGTATTCTGTCTTTCTTCTACTGACTTTCATTCCTCTTCTTTCCAGAGCATACCTCCACCTCTCCAGGTTTTCTTCCACCTGCTCCCAACTCTCACTACTCATCACAGTGTTGTCTGCAAACATCATGGTCCACAGAGACTCCTGCCTTACCTCATCTGTCAGTCTGTCCATCACCATGGCAAACAAGAAGGGGCTCAGGGCCGGTCCCTGATGTAACCCCAACATGACGCCAACATGACAGAGGATAATTTAAAGAGAAGTTTAATAGCGTGTGCTAAAGCTACTCCTACTGTGTGAAGTTTTTCTTCTCTTGACTACTTGCCTGTGTGACGACGTGCGTTTCCTCTCACTCAAAGCGTGGGGAGAAAAAGGAAGTGGACTCAACAGAGGACATGAGTTAAAGAATTTAACATCAGAGTTTAATTAATCGTCCACCGCGCTCAAATAGAGGACTGCTAATTAATAGCAAAACAAAGAGAGGAAGATTTAAAAAAAAGCTCACATTATAGGCTTGCCACGTGAAAAGACGCCAAAGCTGACTGTGTAAAGGAAGGGTGATTACAGCTGTAGAGCGTTATCACCTTTTCCTCATAAGTCCCCCTCAGCTCATCGGGGTTTTATACAAAGACGCAGGCACACTTTCAAAATGCCCTTTGATGCTCTAACAGTCGCCATAATTGCCGTTCCAGCGCTAGCTCGCTCCCTTGCTCGGCCGGCTCTTGTTTGCTGCCCGTTGCCATGGTAACAGCACAGCAACATTTCTCTGTCCCCTGGTTTATTTACTCATGGCAGACACACTGGCACGGTCGCGGCTATAACTATAATCTGTGCAGAAATGATCGAGTGCAGAACGGCAAGGTGTGCTTCAGGGATGGAGGGATGGTGTTTTTGTCTCTAATTTACTGTTTTTTTCTTGCAAACTCTTACATTTGCATATTTTTTTGCTAGATTATTAAAAATGTGTAACATTTTAAATGTCTCCCATCTGCACTACAAAAGAGAACATTAAAACATTCTTGTACATTTGGAAAAATTCCCAATTAAATGTGTGACTTTTTTCACCCTTCAGACATTTGCAACTCTTTCCCCCATAGATCTGTTGCTTTCCCCTAATAATACTCTGAATCGTGAATGCTACACAGGATTTTAGCAATTTTAGCACTTCAGCTAGCATTTCTTTTAGGATTAAGCATTAATTTAACATTTTTAAGCGAACTTTCTTCATCTTTAGGCTAATGTTTTTAAAGATAGGGTTATTTCTGCTAATATTTTTTCAAGTTTAAGTTTGTATTTAGCATTGTAAAGCTAGCATTCTTATACTTTGAGCTATTTCTCATTTTATGTTATTGCTTTTATAGATCAGGCTATTTTAGCCTTTCAGCTAGCATTTTTTTAGAATTAAGCTTGTGTTTAGCATTTTTAAAACAGATTTTTTCCAACTATGATTGACATCAGCTTAATGTTAACATTTTTATTATTATTATGCCAAAAACATGCAGGTTAGGTTAATTGGAGACTCTAAAGTGGCCCTAGGTGTGAATGTGTGTGTGAATGGTTAAGGGATAGCGCCTTATCGTGGCTTCTTCATCCATCCAGGTGGTGGATGACCCTCAGTTTCCCCTCTGGGGATCAATAAAGTATACTAAATCTAAAAAAATATATATATATATATATTTTTATTGGATGACTATAGCATGTAAGCTAGCATTTTTTTTTTAAGTTTTAAGCTTACATTTAGCATCTTTAAGATTTAGGCCGATGCTAAACTACTTTTGCTTTTACATTAACATTTTTCAAGATTAGGCTTTTTTAGCCTTGTAGCTAGAATTACACTCCAATTAGGATATTTTCACATTTAAGATATAATTTGTTTTTTAATGTTTTAAGCTTATGTTTAGCATTTTTAAGCTAACTTTGTACAACTTCAAGCTATTTCTGCTTTTATGTTAATATTTTTTAATAGTTAGGTCAGTTTAGCATTTACAATTACTTGAAATCAGAATTTTAAAGCCTTTTTGAAACATTTCTGGGTAGAATTTCTTAGGAAACACCATTCCCACTGTATTTTCATTAGGAGTTGCAAATTTTTCGATTTGCAACTTTATTCTCATATTTTTTTGTTTCAATTCTCCTATAAATCTGTTACCTTTTTTCACAAATGATGCTTTTTCTGTGAATTTGTAGCTTTATCTTTTCCTTTAATTTTGTAGCTTTTCCATGAGTATGTGGATTTTTTCCAGTTAAATCTGCAATTTTTCTCTCACAACCTTGTGATTATTTTTTTTTTTACTTCACTGTCCCTCTCAATTTTCTGTTTGCCCATTATTCTTGTAACTTTGTCATCATATTTCAATCCTTTTTTTATACACTTTGTAAAAAAATGTGAAAGAGTCATTGCTGCTTTGTTGGTCAAAGGCTCCCTTAGACCAGACTGTGGGAAGTGTTCTCCATGTCTGACAGCAGTTTTGTTCTGGAGTTGTGCAGCTGTCAGGAAACTCAGACATAAGCAGCCTTGCTCCACCTACATTGTAATTCACTCTGTGACAGTTTTGTCCACCGCTTAGTTGGTGCTGAGGATAGCTGATATCGGGATCATATATTTGTTAGTTTTTCTAGTAAAATTGTGACTTTTTTCTTACATATTTGCTTTTTCGTGTAATTTTGGAACTTTTTCATAAATTTGCCACTTTTTTTACTGTAATCTTGCAACTTCTTATAAATTTGTTACTTTTTGCCTTTGAATTTGTTATTTTCTGGAAAATTTTGTGACTTTTTCTTATAAATTTGCAACATCTTTCTTGTAAATTTGGAACATTCTCAAAAATTTTCTACATTTTTTTTACTGAAAACAACTTTTTTGCATAAATATGTGACCTTTATCCTCAGAAATTTTCAATTTATTTACTCATATATATATATATATATATATATATATATATATATATATATATATATATATATATATATATATATATATATATATACTGTATATATACATATACACACACTACCGTTCAAAAGTTTGGGGTCACCCAGACAATTATTTTGTGTTTTCCATGAAAAGTCACACTTATTTACCACCATGAGTTGTAAAATGAATAGAAAATATAGTCAAGACATTGACAAGGTTAGAAATAATGATTTGTATTTGAAATAATAATTTTTTCCAGATATTCAACCTGCTCAAAGGAAGGTCAGTTTTATAGCTTCTCTAACCAGCTAAACTGTTTTCAGCTGTGCTAACATGATTGCACAAGGGTTTTCTAATCATCCATTAGCCTTCTGAAGCAATGAGCAAACACATTGTACCATTAGAACACTGGAGTGATAGTTGCTGGAAATGGGCCTCTATACACCTATGTAGATATTGCACCAAAAACCAGACATTTGCAGCTAGAATAGTCATTTACCACATTAGCAATGTATATTAGATATTAGAGTGTACTGTATTTCTGATTAGTTTAAAGTTATCTTCATTGAAAAAAACAGTGCTTTTCTTTCAAAAATAAGGAAATTTCTAAGTGACCCCAAACTTTTGAACGGTAGTGTATATATATATATATATATATATATATGCTTTGATGATGTCACTCAATGCAAAACCATCACTGTTCATGCCAAACAAAAGCCATGGACACCAGAGGTCAGGACACAGCCTTCAGGGCCGGCAACACTGCAGGACTAACAACAGCTAGGCCCAACCTGTCCTGTGGCATCAAGGAGGCAAAACGACAGTAAAACAAGAAAATATCCGGCCACTTCAGAAACACCAGAGATGCACATTCCCCCTGGCGTGGCATACAGACCCACACCAACTACAAACCTCCACCTCAGACCTGTGCGAGTGACATCACACTACTTAAAAACCTAAATGACTTCTTCGGCCGCTTTGAAGCACAAAACAGCACATCAGCACAGAAGACAACTCCTCCTCCAGACAAGCAGGCCATGAGTCTGGATCCAGTTAGCGTAAAGAGGACCCTCTGCAGGATCAAACCACACAAGAAAGGTGGTCCAGACAACATACCGGGTTGCATTCTGAAGGACTGTGTGGAGGAGCTCAAGAATGTCCTGGGCGACATCTTCAACATCTCCCAGACTCAGGCCGTTGTCCCCACATGTTTTAAAACTGCCACCATAATACCAGTCCCAAAGAAGCCCATCCCACCCAGCTACAACGATTACTGGCCTGTAGCACTAACCCCATCATAATGAAGTGCTTTGAGTGGCTGGTCATGCAGAACATCAAGTCCATCCTCCCTCCCTCCCACGATCCACCTCAGTTTGCATACAGGTCAAACAGATCCACAGAAGATGCCATTGCTGCTGCTCTCCATCTAGCCCTAACCCACCTGGACTCAAAGAACTCCTACATGCGAATGCTGTTCTTGGACTTCAGTTCAGCATTCAACACAATCATCCCCCACGACCTAATACAAAAAGTCAGACATTTGGGACTCAAAACCTCTCTCAGTAACTGGGTGCTGGATTTTCTCACAGGGAGGCCACAGAATGTGCGGGTTGGCAGCAACACCTCCAAGACCATCACAATGAGCACATGGGCCCCACAAGGATGTGTGCTCAACCCGCTGCTCTTCACCCTGCTGACCCATGACTGTGTACCAGCCTACAACACCAACCACATCATCATGTTTGTGGAGAACACAACGGTGGTAGGCTTCAACACCAATAATAAGGAGGCCAACTACAGAAATGAGGTGAGCCAACTGATCCAGTGGTGTAAAGACAATAACCTCTTCCTGAAACTGGGAAAAACAAAGGAGATTGTGGTCGACTTCAGGATGGGACACACAGCATCCCCCTCTGATCATCGATGGTTCAGCTGTGGAGAGGGTGAGCAGCACCAATTTCCTGGGGGTGCACATCTCTGAGGACCTCTCCTGGTCCAACAACACCACATCACTGGCCAAGAAGGCTCAAACTCGCCTCTATTTCCTCCGCAAACTGAGGAGATCATGAGTCCCACCCCCTATCATGTGCTCGTTCTACCGGGGCATTGTTGAGAGAATCCTCACCAGCTGTATCACAGTGTGGTACGGGAGTCGCACCGCCTTCTGCTGGAAAATACTACAGCGCACAGTGAAAGCCGCCAGCAAGACCATCGGTGCCCCTGTGCCCCCCTCTCGGACGTCTACCTCACCCGCCTCACCTGCAGAGCCATCAACATTGCAGGTGACTCCTCCCACCCCTCACACTCCCTCTTCAGCCCCTTGCCCTCGGGGAAAAGGTACTGGAGCCTCCGGGCCTACTCCACAAGACTGCTAAACAGCTTTGTTCATCAGGCCATCAGGACTCTGAACTCTGTCCACCCCCCCACCCCCATCCCCTGGACTGCAATGCATTCACCCGCACAATAACTACCTCAGCTGTTGGCACAAAAAGACTGGCACACCAGCAGTAATACATTGCTGCTGTATGTCTCTCCCGCTGCTGTCTATCATTGCAATACTGATCATGTGCAGTCCTATCTGTCACTGTCTGCATCTACACTACCGCATTGAACTTACTACTACAAGTGTTACTTCATGCTCTACTTTTCTGTATATAGGGCTGCTGGGTTTCATCGTTTTATTGTTTAGCTTTATTTGCACTATGGGAGGTCTGGGTCTATCTTTTGTCGCCATTTGCACTACGGATCGCATTACTGTACATAGACTGCTGTTGTTGTTTTTCCAGCCTTATTCCTTTTCTTTTTTTTATATTGTGCACACCACTGAAAAGAGAGAGAAACACCATTTAAATTCTCCTGTATGTCCTGTACGTATAGTAGTACTGACAAATAAAATCTCGAATCCTTGAATATTTGCTACTTTTTTTAATTTGCAACTTTTGCTAATTTTTTCCTCAAAAATCTGTGCCTTTTTTCTTGTAAATTTGCAAATTTTTTCTTGTAAGTTTGTAACTCCTTACAAGTAATTTTACATTTTCTTTTCTTGTAAATTTGCAACTTTTTTCTCATAAATTTTCACTTTTGAGTCATATATTTGTGATTTTTCTTGCAAATGTGTAATTTTTTTCATAAATTTTGGACAACTGTAAATTTTTGTCACTTTTTTATTATTAATTTGCACATTTTTTTTCCTCATTAATTTGTGACTTTTTCTGCATAATTTTGTCCTGTGGCACAAGTGTTACTGAAACCTGCTCACCCATAATAAACCCACATGGGGCCCAATGGGTTTCAGGCGGGTAAACAGAGCACCACAGGTAAAGTCCATGTGGGCAAACACAAAAGGGGCCAACATGGAACCTGGGGATGAACCCGCATGCTACCCATAAGACAGCCCAGTTTTAACCCTTGGTGGACATGGCCAACATTTCTATTAAAATCCAATTTTTCTTATTGGTCTTATGCAATATTCTAATTTTCTGAGATGATGAATTTGGAGTTTTCATTAGCTGTACCCATAAACATCAAAATTAAAAGAAGTGATCACTCTGCGCATAATGAATCTATATGACGTATGAGTTTAACTTCTTGGTGATATTCTAATTCTGTGAGATGTACCCACATTTATGTGCCAGCTGTGAAGCGTGCACACCTCCAGAACGTTTGCATTGATCACTGAGGTGGACAGCAGACACCCTGGTACAGCTTTAAAACATTTTCTCTACAATGGCTGTCCTTGGAGGGAAAGATCTGCAAAATTACCCAGAACCAGCACAGCTCCCGTGTTCTCAGCACAGATGAAGAAGAAAAAAAAGAAAAAAAAAAAAGAGTCCTGGAACATCTCTCACTGACATATTTATTAATGAATTTCTTTGATGGAAAAGGGCACCTTAATTATTTCTTCTTATGTGTCCAATTTTTGCTCGATTAAGCATGATGACAGTGTGATTTAGAGATGAGTAGTGTAATTACTGATAAAACTAGTCAAGAAGCGTGGATCCTCACGTCTAATTTAAAATGCCTCCACTGCTTCTTCTTGTCTGAGCTGTTCCAGCAAAGATCTCTCCACTAAATCACATATATGCTCTTATTCTATTTAGGTGAGCAGAGAAATCACTGTTGAGCTTTTTTTTCTTCTTCTCTGCTCTCCTACCTTTCAAGTCCGTGATTAAAATCTGGAATGTTCCAGATTTAATTAACCGTTTACTTTTTCTTCTGCTTCCCGGCAAGGATATAAAAAAGCAAGCATTATTCTGAAGCAGGAGTGGATGCTGCGCATCACTGCAAATCAAGTCTAACAGGGTTTGACTGTAATGAAATTTAAAAGCCTCAGATAAACCGGAGAGTTCTCGCTGCTTCTTATTTCTCTGCTGTCTCTTTCGCATGGGTTTACATAGGTGACACATGACAGTCCCTGGTGATATTCAGCACAACAGCATCACCTCCAGTGCCGTACTTTTTTTAAAGAAACAGTTCTGAATAGGGCTGTGCGATATGACAATATATATCAGTGATGCGATAAAAAAACGTCTACCATTTCATATAAAATTGTATTGTTTTTATCGAGGTTTAAGAGACGTACCCGTTTCTGCTTGTCACCGCCCTACCTCTCCCTTGCAGTGCGCCAGGTGCGCCACAGCAGCTAACTGCAAGCTAATGTTACTTCTGTGGAGCCACTACTTCTGTGCCAACCAGGGATGATGGACTTTTACCCAACGTGCTGCGTCAGAGAGGATAGTCCTCTAACCTCGTTTTAACTGGAGGCAAGTCAGTTTAACACCATCTCGCTCTAAAAAGACGGCAAATGCTAAATGACAATGCTAACTTGTCGCTAAAAGGAAACATTATAGTGTGTCAGACCATTGTTGTGATTTAAATTACTGCTGAGTTTCTTCATTTTGTCTGAAAAAATATTACTAAAGCTGCTTTAATATATTATATAATATATTTAATATATATAGTAAAATATTACTAAAGCTGTATCTTGATATGAAATTTTGATCATATTACACACGCCTAGTTCTGAATGAGTCAGATGTCCAGCCAGCATGTCCATGTGGGTCCCCCCCAGGTTAAACTGGGCCGTCTTATGGGTCTTATGGGTCCATCTGTGCTTGGCCACACGGACGTTACCCGTTTACCTGTTTCTAACTCATAAACGGGCTATTTTCATGTATATTTGTGAGGTTTTCCACTAGTCTGATGATTTTTCTTGAGAATTTGAAACTTTCTCATAAATTTGCAACTTTTTTTTAACTGCAGACTTGCAGGTTTTTGTCATAAATTTGTTTGTTTTTCATGTAAAATTATGACTTCTTTCTTGCATACTTGCTAACTGTCTTGTAATTTTGGAGCTTTCTCATAATGTTTCGACTTTTTTTGACTGTAAACTTACAACTTTTTCTCATAAATCTGAGTCTTTTTTTCCTCGTACATTTCCAATGTATTTATGCATATATTTACTACTTTTTGTTAATTTGCAACTTTTCCCAATTTTTTCTCATAAATTTGCTCATTTTTTCTTATAAGTGTGGAACTCTTTTCAAGTAACTTTACAGTTTTTTTTCTTGTAAATTTGCTTTTTTCTCCTAAATTTTCACTTTTTTCCTCATAAATTTCCAAATTTTTTTCTAGTAAATTTGGGACTTATACTAATAAATTTGCCACTGTTTTTTGTAAATTTATCCCAATCATGATCTGGACATGGTCTGTGACCAAATCACTGCTCTGTTACTTTTGGACTTCTGGTTTTGTCATTATTATTATTCTACCAGCCTCAGTTATTTTGATGTGGTTTTGTGTATTATTTCCTGCCTTATCTTAGTTTCTGAGCTCACTCTTATTTTGAAGTCTTTCCGGTTCCGGTTCTTTTCTTAAACTTTACCTTTTAGTTCATAACCGCCTCAGCTGTTCCTCATTTTGTTATTATTGAGTTCCCTATTTAAATTGTTGCCATTTGTTTCTCCCTGCGTCGGTCAAACACGAGAGTCATCCCCCATCTACTTAGACACTCTGGACTATTTTCCCCAAACTGTAAGCTGTTCAGCCGTCTGACTCTTTTGTGTTTTCCAGTCTACAAGCTGCCTTATTTACAATAAATTTAGCAAACTTTAGTCCTGCATTTGAGTCCATCCTTCATGCCCCTGGAGACATTTATGACAGTCACTGTTTTTCTTATAAATATTTACATTTTCTTCCTCATCATTTTGCCGATGACACCAGTGTTACTGAAACCTGCTCACCCACATTAAACCCATGTGGAGCCCAGATAGGTTTAAAACGGGTGAACAGATTTCCTGCTTACCTGCACCACAGGTAAAGTCCATGTGGGCAAAACACAGATGGGGCTGATATGGAACCTGGGGGCAAGCCCACATGGAACCCACTTGGACATGCTAGCTGGGACATTATTGTATTTAATTATCATTAGAAAAATGATTAGAACGCTGCTGAAGCCGAGTGGTAATATACCCGATGAAACACCCAAGCGCAGTTATCAGGTAGTATACTGAATAACTCCTGGAATCCCTAATGTCCAATCAAATTGCTCAGTCTGAATTAAAGTTTAAGTAGTCTTTCAGTTTGGCTGCTTCTTCTGATGATTGGCTGTCAGCAGTGTTGTTGAACCAATCAGATAGCAGTGGCGCACCTTTCATGTACGGTGCCATCGTGGCTTATTTCTACAAAAAATGTTCCTGTACTTGTTTGATCCAGTTTAATGCTAATGCTACCCATCCCTTTATGTTAAATATCAACACATCATCCTATTTAAAGGTGGGTTGGTTTGCTCATGTCTCAGATCAGTCGATCATTGCTTCCTCTTCACGGCACAGCAACAACAGTGAGTCGCAGCCGCATGATAAAACCTCTCTAAACTAGGAGGAAGATAGTTGCTCCGCCGCTCCGCTGGAAGTTCTTCTGACCTTGCAGCGGCCTGCAATAACGTGGGAGCAAATTGCCACACATTACATGTGGCAGCTGGTAATTTACAGCTCACGGGAAAGCAGGTTGGATGTGGACATAAACAAGGGTTTGGGGGAATCGCAAGGAAGGATGGAGACGCCTGAGAGCGGCTCGGTCCGCACCTGTGAGCAAACACTATTATTATCAGGCAGATTGTCCGAGTAATTACACCACCCATCCATCAGGACAAGAACGTCTATCCAAACAACTGTGGAACACGGGATAAAACGCGGTCACCCTCCTGCTGTGACGTTGTTCTTGTTTACATGCAAATCACCAGAGGAGGGCCACCACTTTTGAGATCCTTCTGGAGACATCCATAGTGTCCTTAACCCAGGCGTCGGCAGACTCCGTGAGCCATTTTCAGTTATTATTGTAAAAAAAAAACACTACATGGAGCCTCGACATCAGAACCTGGACGGCCCTATTCATGACGCAGTGGTATGCTCACGTGTTTTCAGCCTTCTGAAGCTCGTCCACTGCTCTCATGATTGCTGTAAAACTATCAACATTTTCCTCATTTTGAAATATTTACAGCAGCGGCCCTCAGCTACGTCTGTCAGGAATTTTTCCAGGCAGACGGTGTGAGGGCCAGATGCTCTCGTAAAATAAAATAAAATATAGTTTCCTAAGTAAAATATTAATGTTTGGTTTGTTAATTTTCCTTCCAAATTTGTGTTCTTTTTTAGCTTTCGTCAGTGTTAGCAGACCCATCCCAGCCAGCATGTCCATGTGGGCCCCACCAAAGCTTAAATCTGGGCTATCTATGGGTCCCACGTGGGTTTGACTGCAGGTTCCATGTTGGCCCCATCCCCACCAAAACCTACCTTTCAGTTAAAATTGAGTAGGTTCAACTCAATAAACCCAATAAACTAATATATTTAAGTCATGCTTTACTTGGCTGAGTTGGAACCTTGAGGTTTTTTTAAGTTTGAACCCAGTTTATCAGAAGGCCTCTGGGTCCCGACTGAGGACCTCCAGGGTCAGCCCAGATCTAGACAATGACCCAAGTAGATATTGTTTTATTTATTTTTTTTTCTGGAAAGGGAGTTTCTTCTTCCATTTTAAAAAGTTTGAACTCTTACCAAAATATGTAGGGTTATACCTGCCCTGGAGTCAGAAATCTCTCCTCCAACTTTTCCTGATGGGATTTATGTTGAGCGCTTGCACAACGGTGGCTGTGCCAGCGACGGGGACAAATTAAACTTTTACTATAATGGAGGAGAAAGGAAGGCAGGATGATGGCGACTCACTCTGAGTTGAACTCATAGAGTACTTAAAAGTAAGCTGCCATGAAAAGAAAAGATGATTATGAGATAAAGATGGAAAGCAGATGGGAGAAGACAGGAGAAAAAAAAAAAAAAAAACTTCATGGAGCCACAAGCTATCTCAGCGTGGAAAAAAGGGGAAAAACAGCAAAATAAATGGAATAAATGACATTTGCTCCTATACAATTTTAAGTTTTTGTGTTAATTTGCAATTTTTATTGCAAATTTGTTTGATGTTTACACTCAAATCTGAAACTTTGTTTTTAACAAGTGTGAATTTTTTTCTTGTGTTTTTTCTCTTGCATAAATGTGTTTAATTTTGACTTCACACAAATCTCATCCATGTGCTTTTGAGCTAGAGATCTGAAGCACCAATTTTAGATCTATATGTTTTTCCTCAAAAATTTGCAGCTTTTTTTCCTTTAATTCCACACTGTTTTAACTGTAAATTTGCAACTTTTTTCCTATTACATTTAAAACTTTTTTCTCAAAAAGTTGCAGCTTTTTACTTGTAAATTTGCAGCTGTTTTCTTGTAAATTTTTGACTTTTGCCAAAAATTTGCAACTTTTTTCATACATTAAAAGCTTTTTTCATAAATTTGCTGAATTTTTTATTGTAAATTTCCAACTTTTTTGTCATAAATTTAGGGCATTTTTTTCACATAAATCTGCAACCTTTTTATTTTAAATGTGCAAACTTTCTTGTAAATCTGCAGCTTTTCTCAATCATGAATTTGCAATTTTTCGTCAAGATAAGATAATCCTTTAATAGTGAGGAAATTGCAGTATTACTGCAGCAAAGAGATAGCAGCACTCAGAATGGTAATAAATAATATAAAAAATGTGGTAAAACCCCCCACAGTATATACACAGTGTGAGAACTTGATTTAATTGTTTTTATCTTTATATTACATGGTTGTAGTGACAAATGAAAATATACAGTATATGATCATCAAACTTTTTTCTCCACCACCAGAGAAAGTCGTTACATATATCAGGGTAAGCTGTTACAGTGCTTGGTAAGTTAATACATTCACAAGACAAAGTTCTTTTTTCTATAGATTTTATTCAAACTGTGAAGCTTTATATCTGGAAAAAAAACAAAACAAAACAAAACAAAAATCCATGAACACATGCAATGCATCGTCTATACAGATTGCAGACTAAACATGGCTGTAATCAAAATATTTGCAGAAAACGGAGGAAAAGTTGCACAAATTCATGATGGAATCTTGAAGTACTGAGATAGGATATATGTAAAGGTGTGCTCAGATCAAACACAAAGCAAATTTTTTTGCCTGGCGTAATGAAATGTTGAGTCGATGTAAAGATGCAAATTTGTCTCTGAGTGAGCCGGTTGTGATAGCTAATCTAGGGCTTAAAATTCCAACGTCACTGGCATAAAAGTGAGACCGCCACCTGCAGACAGATGAACTGGGAGCTCCTTCCACTATGCCTGCTATCAATGCAATGTGCTAATGAGGGCCAGCAGGCACTCCTGTCATTTGATAAACTGTGCTTGTCGAACTATTGTATAAAAGCACTACAAATAAAGAAAACATACAAAAACACAATTTTGAAGTGAATGGGACCTTTAAAAGTGGAAACCATTCTAATAGCACTTCTCATTCCCTCAAAAAAGAAAATGAACTCCAAGGAGAAAAGCATCATTGCATATAAGCATCAATGCATATTAACATCATTGCACATTAGCCCCTTGTATATAGCATCATTGCATATAGGCATCATTACATAAAGAATCATTGCATATTAGCATCATTGCCTATTATCATCATTGCATATTAGCCTTGTTGCATATTAGCATCATTGCATATAAACATCACTGTACATTGCATAAAGCATCATTGCATATTAGCATCATTGTCTATTAGCCTCATTGCATATTAGCATAATTGCAGATTGCATGTAATCATCATTGCATATTAGCATCACTATATATTAGCATCACTGCATATTAGCATCATTGCATGTTAGCCTCATTGTATATTAGCATCATTATATATTAGCACCATTGCGCATTAGCCTCATTGTATATAGCATCATTGCATAATAGCATCATTGCATATTGCATATAGCATCACTGTATATTAGCATCATTGTATACTAGCATCATTGCATATAAACAGGGCAGCACGGTGGAGCAGTGATTAGCACTGTGGCAACACAGCAAGAAGGCCATGGGATCAATTCCACCCCCTGACCATCGTGGGTTCGATCCTACCCCCTGACTATCGGTGACCCGTGTGTGGGTTTACTCTGAGAACTTTGGTTTCCTCCCACAAGCCAATGACATGCAGGTTAGGTTAATTGGCATAAATTGGGGATTATAAATTGTCCTTAGGTATGAATGTGAGAGGGAATGGTTGTCTGTCTCTCTGTGTTGGCCCTGCGATGGACTGGCAATCTGTCCAGGGTGTACCCTGCCTCTTGCCCAAAAGATGCTGGGATAAGCTCCAGCCACCCACGAGCTGAAAAGGATTAAGTGGTAGAAGATGGATGGATGGATGCAGATAAGTATCATTGCATATTAGCATCATTGTATATATTAGCATCATTGCATATTACATAAAGCATCATTGTATATTAGCATCTTTCCACTTTGCATATTATTTTCCCAATAACGTCTTTTTTCACAGATGTAAACATTAAAATATCTGATTATTTTATGTAGGAGCAACATTTTTTCTAGATGTTAAAAAATTATGAGGTGCATAAAAGTTATATCTTTTCCTTGCTGCTGATGGTGAATTGATGGAATGAAGTCCAGTTAGTTGGATGGAGCTCTGGAGCTTGGACAATGCCAGAAGATACCAAGTCATGTGCTTTCCTTTCTTCTCCCTACTGACGGTCTTGTATTTGTAAATGAGCAGAATATTGTATTCCGATCACAGATTTTCCTAAATCAGACAGAGTTTTCTGTAATGCTGTTGTGTCTGGCTGCGTATCCAGCCTGTCTGGTGGAAACTATATTTACTCAGACTCAATGTGGAGTTAATGACTATGGTGTCAAAGATGATCTGAGACTTCATCCAAAATAGCTCCATAATGAAGCAGGACAAGCAGTGCTCATAACTCCGTGTATGGTCTCTCTCATCGAGGGAGTACCGTGACAAAGAGATCCTGACAGTTCTACATGATCCGCTTGGCCTGGACTCAAGTGAAGGTTTCCTCCTGGCGACCGCACGCTTTAGATCCGTCCTTCATGTCCGTGACAGATACCGTCAACGCCAATGCTGCCCCCCCCGACCCAGTTTGACCAAACGGCCTCACATTCCGTCCTTCGCCTGTCAGCGCGCCGACACTTGAGCCTAATTGGCTCTATATAGCGGCGGGAGAGTTGAAAGTCTGTGAAACCTGAGTGTGCCTGTGGGGTCGTTTCTTCTTGGGCGGGGCAGGCGGCGGGGGATCTGAAACTGTCAAACACAAATGACGAGCGCGCCAGCAGTCTTTTAGTCTGACATGTTCTGGTTCCACCACAAACGACATGCTCAGATGGCCGGATTATTGGTACATAACTGGCTGGAAAAGAGACAGAGAGGTGCCCCCAAAATCATGATAATCCTTTTTTATATCATGTTACATAACTGAATAAAATGTAACTGAAGCACCAATTTTAAATCTGAACTTTTTTCTTGGAAATCTACAGTTGTATTTCTCATAAATTTGCAGCTTTTTCCCCTTAATTTGGCAATTTTTTTTATTATGAATTTGCAACTTTTTTATACATTTAAAACTTTTTTCATATAAATTTGCAGCTTTTTCTTTTGAACCTGCAACATTTTTGTGAATCTGCATTTTTTAATCATAAATTTGCAACTTTTTTCTGGTAAGTTTGTAATTTTTTTTCATAAATTTACAACTATTTAATTGTAAGTTTACAGCATTTTACTCATAAATTTACAGCTGTTTTCTTTTAAATCTGCAATCTTTTTTGTGAAAGTGCAACTTTTTATCATAAATTTGCAACTTTTTTCTGGTAAATTTGCAACCTTTTCCTCATACATTTTTATTATTTTTCATAAATTAGCAGTGTTTTAATTGTAAGTTTGAAAGTTTCTACTTGTAAATTTACATCTTTTTTCTTTTAAGTAGGCAATCTTTTTTTGTGAATTTGCAACTTTTTTGCATCATAAATTTTCAACTTTTTTCTCATACATTTAAAACATTTTTTTTTTTTCAAATTTGCAGCTTTTTCTTTTAAATCTTCAACCGTTTTTGGGAATCTGCAACTTTTTTGTATCATAAATTTGTAACTTTTATCTTGTAAATGTGCAGCTTTTTCCTCATACATTTTGTTTTAAAATTCATAAATTTGCAGTGTTTTAATTGTAAATTTGCAACTTTTTACTTGTAAATTTACAGCTTTTTTCATTTAAATCTGCAATCTTTTTTTTATGAATCTGCAACTTTTTTCAAGTAAATTTGCAATTTTTTCCTCATACATTTTTTAAATAAACATTTCATGAATTTTCAGTTTTTTACTTGTAAATTTACAGCTTTTTTTTTGTAAATTTACAGCTTTTTTCTTTTAAATCTACAATCTTTTTTGTTTATCTGCAACTCTTTTGCATAATAAATTAACAACTTTTTTCTATTAAATTTGCAACGTTTTTCTCATACATTTAAAACTTTTTTTCTCCTAAATTTGCAGCTTTTTCTTTTAAATCTGCAACCGTATTTTTATGATTCTGCAACTTTTTTGAATCCTAAATTGGCAAATTTTTCTAGTAAATTTACATTGTTTTTCTCATTCTTGAAAACCTTTTTTCTCATAAATTTGCAGCTATTTTCTTTAAAATCTGCAAACTGTTTTGCGACTCTGCAACTTTTTTTCATAAATTAGCAACTTTTTTCTAGTAAATTTGCAACTTTTTCATCATACATTTGTGGTAGTTTTTCATAAATTTGCAGTGTTTTAATTGTAAATTTACAGCTTTTTTCTTTTACCTCTTCAATCTTTTTATGTGAATCTGCAACTTTTTTGTATCATAAATTTGCAGCTTTTTTCTAGTTAATTTGCAACTTTTTTCTCATACATTTAAAATTTTTTTCTCCTAAATGTGCAGCTTTTTCTTTTAAATCTGCAACCGTTTTTTTGATTCTGCAACCTTTTTGAATCATAAATTGGCAACTTTTTCTAGTAACTTTAGATAATTTTTCTCATTCTTTAAAAACCTTTTTCTCATAAATTTGCAGCTTTTTCTTTTAAATCTGCAAACTTTTTTTGTGAATCTGCAGCTTTTTTTCATAAATTTGCAACTTTTTTCTAGTAAATTTGCGACTTTTTCATCATACATTTTTTGTAGTTTTTCATAAATTTGCAGTGCTTTAATTGTAAATTTGAAACTTTTTACTTGTAAATTTACAGCTTTTTTCTTTTACCTCTTCAATCTTTTTATGTGAATCTGCAACTTTTTTGTATCATAAATTTGCAACTTTTTTCTAGCGAATTTGCAACTTTTTCTCATACATTTAAAACTTTGTTCTCCTAAATTTGCAGCTTTTTCTTTTAAATCTGCAACCGTTTTTTTTTTTGATTCTGCAACTTTTTTGAATCATAAATTGGCAACTTTTTCTAGTAAGTTTACATAATTTTTCTCATTCTTTAACAACCTTTTTCTCATAAATTTGCAGCTTTTTCTTTTAAATCTGCAAACTTTTTTTGTGAATCTGCAGCTTTTTTTCATAAATTTGCAACTTTTTTCTCATAGATTTTTTTTAGTTTTTCATAAATTTGCAATGTTTTATTTGTAAATTTGTAACTTTTTACTTGTAAATTTACAGCTTTTTTCTTTTACCTCTTCAGTCTTTTTATGTGAATCTGCAACTTTCTTGTATCATAAATTTGCAACTTTTTTCTTGCAAATTTACATAGTTTTTCCTCATTCTTTAAAAACCCTTTTTCTCCTAAATTTGCAGCTTTTTCTTTTAAATCTGCAACCTTTTTGTGATTCTGCAACTTTTTTGTATCATAAATTGGCAACTTTTTCTAGTAAATTTACATTGTTTTTCTCATTCTTTAAAACCCTTTTCTCATAAATTTGCAGCTATTTTCTTTTAAATCTGCAAACTGTTTTGTGAATCTGCAACTTTTTTTCATAAATTAGCAACTTTTTTCTAGTAAATTTGCAACTTTTTCATCATACATTTGTGGTAGTTTTTCATAAATTTGCAGTGCTTTAATTGTAAATTTGAAACTTTTTACTTATAAATTTACAGCTTTTTTCTTTTACCTCTTCAATCTTTTTATGTGAATCTGCAACTTTTTTGTATCATAAATTTGCAACTTTTTTCTAGCAAATTTGCAACTTTTTTCTCATACATTTAAAACTTTTTTCTCCTAAATTTGCAGCTTTTTCTTTTAAATCTGCAACTGGTTTTTTTTTTTTTTTGATTCTGCAACTTTTTTGAATCATAAATTGGCAACTTTTTTCTAGTAAGTTTACATAATTTTTCTCATTCTTTAAAAACCTTTTTCTCATAAATTTGCAGCTTTTTCTTTTAAATCTGCAAACTTTTTTTGTGAATCTGCAGCTTTTTTTCATAAATTTGCAACTTTTTTCTAGTAAATTTGCAGCTTTTTTCTCATACATTTTTTTTAGTTTTTCATAAATTTGCAGTGTTTTATTTGTAAATTTGTAACTTTTTACTTGTAAATTTACAGCTTTTTTCTTTTACCTCTTCAGTCTTTTTATGTGAATCTGCAACTTTCTTGTATCATAAATTTGCAACTTTTTTCTCGTAAATTTACATCGTTTTTCCTCATTCTTTAAAAACCTCTTTTCTCCTAAATTTGCAGCTTTTTCTTTTAAATCTGCAACCTTTTTTGTGATTCTGCAACTTTTTTGTATCATAAATTGGCACCATTTCTCTAGTAAATTTACACATTTTTTCTCATTCTTTAAAACCCCTTTCTCATAAATTTGCAGCTATTTTCTTTTAAATCTGCAAACTTTTTTGTGAATCTGCAGCTTTTTTCCCATAAATTAGCAACTTTTTTCTAGTAAATTTGAACCTTTTTCCTCATACATTTTTGTTAGTTTTTCATAAATTTGCAGTGTTTTATTTGTAACTTTTTTCCACAATATTTTTATTGAACAGTTTTACAAATATAACACAAACAATCAAACACTAACACTAAAAATAATAAAAAAAAAGAAGTACTAAAAACACCAACAACCACTAACAAAGGCAGGTCTTCAACAATGCTCCTCTATTTAGTCTAGGCAATCCATTACATAAGTATACATACTATACATTCACCAGTTTGGAATTTACAAGGTCCACACACATCATTCACCTTCCTCTTCAAAAGTTATGTTTAAATTCTTTACATAATCAATGAAAGGTCTCCATATATTCTCAAACACAATTTCCTTTGATTTCAGTATATATGTTATTCTTTCTAGTTGAAGGTTTGTTAACATCTGTCTTAACTACTGAGTCACATCTGGTCTATGAGTCTTTTTCCACAATAGTGCAATACATTTTTTGGCGTTAAGCAAACTGAGGTCTATGAATGCTCTCTCACTCTTGTTAAAGTTATGCTTTTCTGGATAAAGACCCAACAAAAACAGTTTAGGATTCAATATGATTTGTTTTGAAATTATTTTTTCAATTGTTACCCTCACCTCTTCCCAAAACATTCTAATTTTCCTACATTCCCATAAACAATGAAATAGGGTTCCTTTACTTTCCATACATTTTGTGCACGTATCTGGTATGTTTTTGTTATATCTATTTAACTCCACTGGTGTAACATACATCCGCATTAACCATTTAAAATGTATCAATTTAAGACGTACATTTATTGATTTGGTTTGAGCTTCTGCACAAGCCAATTCCCATTGCTCCTCTGAAATTTCAGTTTGCAGGTCTTCTTTCCAATAATTCAATCTTTTCTGTGAGTTTTCACTTGAGGATAATGTCAATGAGTTATAAACTCTGAAATAATACCCTATCTCTTACTATCTTTCGTCAAGATTTTTTCCAAGGATGAATAAGTAGGTCGGATGAGAGCATTATTTTGATTTGATCGAATAAAGTTCCTAAGCTGAAGATATTTAAAAAAATGTGTTCTATTAAGATTAAATTTGATCCTCAGTTCTTCAAAAGACATTATGTTATCTGAACCTGACAAATATAAGTCTTGAATCTTTTGAATCCCTTTTAAATTCCATACTTTAAATACAGCATCCGCTCTCCCTGGTTTAAAATATTGATTACCCCATATTGGGCTAAATTGTGACAATAAGTGTGATTCTTTTAGATACTTTTTGGTTTCACACCATATTTTGATCATATGCTTTACAAATGGATTTTTAACTTGTTTCTGTAATTTTTTTGCCGAGTCTGAGTATATGAATATGGGAAGCGGTAAAGGTATATTGTATGACTCCATTTCAGTCCAGTGAGGGAGATCATTTGATGAAAAATAATATGTCATAGACCTCAGTTGTGCTGACCAGTAATACAACAAAAAGTCTGGACATTTCAGACCTCCATGATCAAATGGTAAATATAGTAAGGACAGACGTAATGTAGCCTTCCTATTGTTCCATATAAATTCCACTAATTCAATTCAATTCAATTCAATTCAACTTTATTTATATAGCGCCATTTCACAACAACAGTCATCTCATAGCACTATCAACTGTAGGGAGGACCCCCACAGTTGCAGAAAGACCCCAGCAATCAGGCGATCCCCTGTGAGCAAGCACTTGGCGATGGTGGAGAGGAAAAACTCCCTTTTAACAGGAAGAAACCTCCAGCAGAACCAGGCTCAGGGAGGGGCAGTCATCTGCTGCGACTGGCTGGGGGGTGAGGGGATAGAGAAGAAGAAAAGAACAGACATGTAGAGAGCAAACAGCACGATGGGGACTCAATCTATGGGAGAGAACAAACAAATGTTAATGACCAGCAAAAAAAAAAAAATTCATAGAGAGTGAGGAAAGGAGTGAGGCCCAGTGCATTACTGGAGGTCCCCCGGCTGACTAAACCTATTAGCAGCATAACTAAGGGAGGGTTCAGAAAACACATGATCCCTCCCTAATTGTAGGCTATATCAAAAAGGTAGGTTTTAGCCCTATTCTTAAAAACAGAATAACTTTTTTTTAATTCTTAAGAATAGATCTGAAGGTGGTGGTAAAGGAATGTATTGAAATAAATAAAGCATTTTGGGTAAGATATTACGTTTAAGTATATTAATTCTCTCAATCATCGACATTGGTAGTGACATCCATCTCTGAAGTAACTCATTAATGTCTGTCATTAAGGCTTCATAGTTGGCACTGGCGACTAATTCTAGCTTAGGCAAAATTTGAATTCCTAAATATTTAAACTGATTTACAACTTTGAATTAATTTACCTCAGGACCTGGGTGATTTCTCTGGGTCTCATTTAGCATTAATATTGAAGATTTAGTTTTATTTATTTTATATCCTGATATTTCCCCAAAATTCTTTATTAAATTCAACAACATGGGAATTGATTTTTTAAGATTCGACATGAACAAAATTATGTCATCGGCATACAGGGAGAGTTTATGTTCTGTTGGTCCTACTTTAATTCCATATATTTGTGGATGTAAACGTACTGCCATCACTAAAGGTTCAATTGCCATAGTAAACAGTAAAGGTGAAAGTGGACAGCCTTGTCGACATCGTCTATTGATTTTTATTGATTTTGAGATATTGCTGTTAGGATTTCTGCTGTAGCATTATTGTATATTATCTGAACCCATTTTATGAAATTATTTCCAAATCCAAACCTTTGTAGGACTTCAAAAAGAAAGGGCCATTAGACCCTATCAAAGGCCTTTTCGGCGTCCAATGATAGAAGAGCTGTATCCGGTGCTTCTTTATTAGAATAGATTACATTAAATAGTCTTCTTACATTATGGAAGCCAGGTAAACCTGGTTTTGGCAACAGTATAATTAAGGCATTATTCATGTATAGTGGTAAATTACTATTTTGAAATGCTTCTAAAACCATTTCCAAAAATGGTTTTATTAATTTATTCTTAAATTTTTTATAGAGGTCAACTGGAAGACCATCTGGTCCTACACTTTTTCCTGATTTCATATCATCAATGGCTAGCCCAACTTCTTTTTGACTAATTTTAGACTCCAGTATCTCCCTGTTTTCATTTGGAATACAAGGTATAGATAATCCGTCCAAAAACCCATTTAGTTTTGTTAAGTCAGTTTCATTTTTTGTGTCATATAGTCTTTCATAATAATCTCTAAAGGCACTGTTAATTTCTAAAGGATCTACAACTGCCTGTCCATTACTTATAATACTGGTAATTGGTGTTTTAAATCCTAATTGTTTAATCTGCCATGCCAATAATTTCCCTGATTTTTCACCTTGTTCATAAAAAGATTGCTTCAATCTTAGGAGACTCGAGGCAGCTCTATTCGCTGATTTTTTGTCATATTCAGCTCTCAGAATCAGCAATTCGTTCTCTAACTTTGGGTCACTTCCTGCATACACTTTTTCTTGGAGAATTTTTATTTTATGTTCCAATTGGACTCTCTGCTCTCAAGTCTTCTTAGATTTTGAACCTGTATAACTAATAATATGCCCCCTAATAAAAGTTTTGAAAGCCTCCCACTTTATACATGCTGATGTTTGTGTAGTATTAATATCAAAGAACTCATCTATCTGTTTTTCTATGTACTTAACAAATTCCTCATCCTGAAACCATTTATGCTGAAATTGCCACCTACCTGGTTCCTTTGTCAATTTCTTATCTACATATATTAAACAGCAGGGTGCATGATCAGAGATCACAATATTATCATAGAAACAGTTTTGAATCTTGGACCTTAATTCTGTGGAGATCAAAAAATAGTCAATACTTGAGAATGTCTTGTAGGTATTAGAATAACAAGAGTAGGCTTTAACTTGCGGTTTCATTTCTCTCCATATATCTAGAAATCTCAATTCTTTCATAAAATGATTAATGATCATCCTGCATCCATTGTGTGTACAGTCCAGTCCTGTTGATCTATCTATACTGGGATTCAATGTACAATTAAAATCCCCTGCTATTATATGTTGCCCTGTAAGTGATGATAAAATAAGAAATAAATTAGCAAAGAAGTTTTGATCATCTATATTGGGACCGTATAAGTTCACCAGATTTATATTTTCTAATAACAAAGATCCTTGAATGATTATGAATGATTCCTAATTTGTCTCGAATTACATTTTTCACTTGAAATGGGACTGTTTTGTGTATGAGAGTCATAACTCCCCTGGCTTGAGATAAAAATGATGAGGTGAATACACTTCCCTGCCATCTTTTTTTAATTCTTTTTACATCCTCCTCTATTAGATGAGTTTCTTGTAAAAACACAATTTTTGAACCTATGTCTTTTATTTTATTCATAACTTGTTTAAGTTTTTTTAAAATTTTGTAGACCTCTACAATTCCATGAAGTTAAATTAAGATTAACGTTTTGGTCTATGATCAATAAGGAGTTTGGGATTACCTCGCAATGTAAACATGCTCATACAGAGAAGCAAAAACATGAGTGGTTGAACATTCATCCTACAAACTACACACAAATTCCCCCTTCCCACATTCGTGGTAATCCCCCCAAAATCAAAAAAAAAAATTCTGTCTCCCGCTATAGCCATTGACTGCTCCTCACTCACAAGGATCAGACAAAACCACTCTTTCTTTCCTCTCTCAATCACCCTGACTCTACTGCTTTTAATGACATAACATTAACTCTCTTCTGTAGTTTTCCAACTTAACTCCAAAATTTTATAGCAACTTTGTACATCATAGTTTTTTGTTGTTTTTTTTTATACAATACAATCTGTATTTTGTGAACTTGCTATTTGCTTCAGATCAGTCAGATGCCTGTGCAAATGCTTAAATATTCTACCTTATATCTTATTCATGCTTCATGCTTAGCTCCCACCAGTCTCCTCTTGGATCTTCTTGATGAGCTCCTGCGCCTCCTCTGGGGTCTTGAAGGTGTGGGTTCTCCCTTTATATGTGACCAACAGTCTTGCAGAATAAATCACTCCATGACGAATCCCAAGGTTGCGTAGCTCTTTACGGGCAGGGTCAAACTGTTTCCTTAATTGTTGGATTCCTGAGGCCAAATCTGGGTAGAACCGCACCTGTTGATCCTGGTATTTAATTTCTCCTTTGGCTCGCGCCGCATTGGAGATCGTCATCCTGTCTCTGTAGCTGAGGAACTTCATAATCAGCGTCCTCGGTGATGCCTTATTATCTCTCAGTGGGCCAATTTGGTGGGCGCTTTCCAGAACGACCGATGACTGCAGCTCCGCGTTGTTCAGCGCTTCTGGAATCCACTTTTCCAAAAAGGAACATGAGTCCCGCCCCTCCGTACCCTCCGGGAGACCCACCAGCCTCAGATTGTTCCGGGATTCTAAATCCAGGACATTATCTTCCAGACGTTTATTGTTTAATTCCAATGTGCGCACCTTTAATTGTAGGCTGGAGATGTCATCCTCAGCGCTGGAAATTTGGAGCTCCACCTGCATTACTCGTTCCATACAGTCGCTTAATTCCTTTCTCAATCCCTCTATCGCTGCTATAATCCCATCAAACTTAGTAGAGAAGTCTGCTCTCATTGAGCCAATGGCAGCGAGCACCACACCTGTGCCGTCGCCAGCAGTCACCGCTCCTCCACTAGCTTGCTCCGCCATATCTGGGGATTTTTCTGCTTCGTCATGGACGTGAAAGTCCGTTAACTTGGACTGTTTCGGCGGTTCAGTTTTAACTCCACCTAATTTCCCAGCCTTAGGCTTTACCGGCATGTCCTCGCCCAAATGCTGGGATAGGTTTTGTTCCAATTGAGAGGGTTATTTGCCGATTTTTTTATTTTTAAGAGCAGAGTAGAGTGAAGCACGTCCTCCTACGTGGCGGCCATAACCGGAAGTCCAACTTGTAACTTTTTACTTGTAAATTTACAGCTTTTTTCTTTTACCTCTTCAATCTTTTTATGTGAATCTGCAACTTTTTTGTATCATAAATTTGCAACTTTTTTCTAGTAAATTTGCAACTTTTTTCTCATACATTTAAAACATTTTTTTTCTCAGATTTGCTGCTTTTCTTTTAAATCTTCAACCTTTTTTTTAGAATCTGCAACTTTTTGCATCATAAATTTGTAACTTTTATCTCATAAATGTGCAACTTTTTCCTCATACATTTTTCTTTAAATTCATTAATTTGAATTGTTTTAATTATAAATTTGAAACTTTTTACTTGTAAATTTACAGCTTTTTTCTTTTACCTCCGCAATCTTTTTATGTGAATCTACAACTTTTTGTATCATAAATTTGTAATTTTTTTTCCTCAAATTTGCAGCTTTTCTTTTAAATCTTCAACCTTTTTTATACTCTGCAACTTTTTTCCATCATAAATTGGTAACTTTGATCTCGTAAATGTGCAGCTTTTTCCTCATACATTTTGTATTAAATTAATAAATTTGCAGTGCTTTACTTGTAAATTTATAATTTTTTTTTTTATAAATTTACAGCTTTTTTCTTTTAAATCTACAATCTTTTTTGTGAATCTGCAACTCTTTTGCATCGTAAATTGGCAACTTTTTTCTAGTAAATTTACAACTTTTTTCTCATACATTTACAACTTTTTTCTTAAATTTGCAGCTTTTTCTTTTAAATTGGCAACGTTTTTTGTGATTCTGCAACTTTTTTGTATCATAAATTGGCAACTTTTTTTCTAGTAAATTTACATCATTTCTCTCATTCTTTAAAAACCTTTTAATCATAAATTTGCAGCTTTTTCTTTTAAATCTGCAACCTTTTTATGATTCTGCAACTTTTTTGTATCATAAATTGGCAACTTTTTCTAGTAAATTTACATTGTTTTTCTCATTCTTTAAAACCTTTTTTCTCATGAATTTGGAGCTATTTTCTTTTAGATCTGCAAACTTTTTTTTGTCAATCTGCAACTTTTTTTCATAAATAAGCAACTTTTTTCTAGTAAATTTGCAACTTTTTCATCATACATTTTTTGTAGTTTTTCATAAATTTGCAGTGCTTTAATTGTAAATTTGAAACTTTTTCTTATAAATTTACAGCTTTTTCCTTTTACCTCTTCAATCTTTTTATGTGAATCTGCAACTTTTTTGTATCATAAATTTGCAACTTTTTACTCATACATTTAAAACTTTTTTCTCCTAAATTTGCAGCTTTTTCTTTTAAATCTGCAACCATTTTTGTGATTCTGAAAATTTTTTGTATCATAAATTGACAACTTTTTCCAGTAAATTTACATCATTTTTCTCATTCTTTAAAAACCTTTTTCTCATAAATTTGCAGCTTTTTCTTTTAAATCTGCAATCTTTTTTGTGAATCTGCAGCTTTTTTTCATAAATTTGCAACTCTTTTCTAGTAAATTTGCAACTTTTTCCTCATACATTTTTTTTTTAGTTTTTCATAAATTTGCAGTGTTTTATTTGTAAATTTGAAAGTTTTTACTTGTAAATTTACAGCTTTTTTCTTTTACCTCTTCAGTCTTTTTATGTGAATCTGCAACTTTTTTGTATCATAAATTTGCAACTTTTTTCTAGTAAATTTGCAACTTTTTTCCTCAGATTTGCAGCTTTTCTTTTAAATCTTCAACCTTTTTTATACCCTGCAAGTTTTTTCTATCATAAATTGGTAACTTTTATCTCGTAAATGTGCAACTTTTTCCTCATACATTTTGCATTAAATTCATAAATTTGCAGTGTTTTACTTGTAAATTTACATTTTTTTTGTAAATTTACAGCTTTTTTCTTTTAAATCTACAGTCTTTTTTTGTGAATCTGCAACTCTTTTGCATCATAAATTGGCAACTTTTTTTCTAGTAAATTTGCAACTTTTTTCTCATACATTTAAAACTTTTATCTTAAATTTGCAGCTTTTTCTTTTAAATCGGCAACCTTTTTTGTGATTCTGCAACTTTTTTGTACCATAAATTGGCAACTTTTCTCTAGTAAATTTACATAATTTTTCTCATTCTTTAACCTGTTGAACTCTCTTCAATTTCACTAAAAATGGCTAAAAATAACATACCCAAAGTAAATCAAAAGCTGTTCTTCAACCCTTTGCAGCATCTTCATGGGGTTGGTCTCATTTAAAAGAAAACACTCTGAATTTTTTTTGCAAAACAGTCATAATTTCTCTAAGTGCTCCAGCCACTAAGTGACAGTCATCTAAACATACTAAATTTGAAGAAAATAAAGTTCATCTGGGTGTTTTGGTTTTTTTTTAGATACAAATGCTTGCAAATAACACACAGCTGTCAGATACTGGCTGGAAAATGCAACAGAAATGTAGAACCAAGTGTTATCAAGCTGAGGTCAAAATTTTGTAACAATACCACAAAAAATGAATATATTACACAGCTTTTTTCTCAGGTTGTTCCCAGGCGTTTTTGAACTGGGAACATGTCTATAACTTTTGAATGCTTCAACATAGAAGCTTCATCTTGAGCTTCATCTTGGGCTCTAATGAAAGGTGAAACTCGGGGCTATCTTGTTATATATCCAGAAACACTGTCAGTAGTAATGACACAGAGAAAATGAAGTTTAAAATATAAACACGCTTTACTGAACAAAAAAGTCAATATACACAACGTACTGTTTACAAACAACAAATCTGAATATGAAGTCCTTTATATGTTATTGGTAATATGCCAGTTATTGTAAAATATAAACACGCTTTACTGAACAAAAAAGTCAATGTACAAAACATACTATTTACAAACAACAAATGTGAATATGAAGTCCTTTATATGTTATTGGCAATATGCCAGTTATTGTAACAGTCTCGGTTTGGGATCAAACAGAGAGGCACATCACAGGTGGAGCACTTGAGTGGTGTCTTTTTACGGCAGTGCCTGCATAGTGCCCGTCCATTTGTGTGGTGCCCTGAGATAAACACAATCCTGTGATGTGCAATGGGTGTAGGATGAGGTGGTGTGGGTGTGGCTGATTGAGAGCTCACCTGTGCCAGCTGCTTAGCAAGGGTCTCCTGAAATACCTTCTGTCTCAATGGCTTCTCTCCTCTTCCAGAGGCGAGTGCCTTGTGGAGGATGTAGACATTGATGATGGCAATGTCCATGAAGTGGTAAAAAAAAAAAGCTCTTATACCACTTCATGGTCTTATGGAGAACACTGTAGTAGCCTATCAGGGCATCTGATAGGTCCACTCCACCCATGCACCTGAATGGACAAAAAAACATAATTTTTAGAATAAAAGGAAAAAATAAACACTTCAATATATATTACTCAAGCCAATTGTTACATTTTCAAATCATTACATACCTGTTGTAGTCCTTTACACAAGGCGGCACGGAGAGTACTCATCTGGCACCCACTCCTCACCAGAGTCTTCATCTGAAGTTTGTCTATTACGTGAAAATAAAAAGTCATTTACAAAGTTCAATTTTTATTTTTCACTATTCTCCTATTTTCCCAGAGTTCACATACACAGCACAGTTCCTGGGTTTTTTTTTTTACAAGAAAAAATAGCCTAAAGTGCAATAAAAATTAAACTAAAATGTTATCACATTTCTAGAGGGTAACAAACACATTTTTAGGTGGCATCCTCCTTTGTGTGTGTGTGTGTGTGGGGGGGGGGGGTTGTGTTTGTTAATTCATGAATGAACAAACAAGCCCCCCACACACAAAGGACCATGCCACGTAAAAAATGTGTGGCCTTTTTTACAAGAAAAAATAGCCTACAGTGCAATAAAAATTATACTAAAATATTATTACATTTCTAGAGGGTAACAAACAACCCCCCGCCCCCCACACACACAAAGAAACATGCCACGTAAAAAATGTGTGGCCTTTTTTTGACAAGAAAAAATAGCCTACAGTGCAATAAAAATTATACTAAAATATTATTACATTTGTAGAGGGTAACAAACCCCCCCCCCCCCCCACACACACACACATAAAGAAACATGCCACGTAAAAAATGTGTGGCCTTTTTTTACAAGAAAAAATAGCCTACAGTGCAATAAAAATTATACTAAAATATCTGCAATGTAGAGGATAACAACCTCCCCCCCCCCCCCCCCCCCCCGCTACAGAGGAACTCGGCACACAAAAAAACTTGTGGCCATGAGGGACCGTTGTAATTACCGATCGGTCAAAAGTTATTTTATTACTATTTTCATCAATAAAGAATAATTTAGCTTATAACACTTACCTGTCCACAACAGCAGTGTCATTGGCGAACATCTGCTGGCGAAGTTCCTCATTGTCAGACGAACATGAAGCTGGTCCGGTTGTTATTGACTCGTGGTTCTGGTCACCCGACCCGGTCAAACCATCTCTGCTTCCATGCTTGTGGTTTTTGCGAACCATTTTTGAAAACAAATAAGACCAGTAGTAATAAAAAAGACTGGCTAATGGCTAAGAGTGGCTAATGCTACCGTTATGCACAGGTCTCAATGTGCGTCACCCAGCAGCTTAGGCAAAATAGATTTTACGCACGGGGACGCACGTGTTTTAACGGCAATATAAACACATAACAAAGGCATGTCAGGTATTGCTGAATTCAGAATTTCATTGGCTAAACGACACATCAATCGTCGAACTTCTCTGCTTCAACTTGCTTGTTGTGTTCGCAGTCATTGGTAGGCATGTCCTTCTTGCTAGGTTTTCAGTCATTGGTTCTTCAAGGTTTCAGAAACCCAATTCAAGGCTCTTATTAGTCGAATGAGAGGTCAATCAAATCTAAACCAATCAAACACTCTTTTGGCTTTCTGTTCATGGCTGTGTCTGTACTAGAAGAACGGAAATGCAGCTTTTTTTTTCTCAGTGCGCACTGAGACGCACTATGACGCAGAGAAGTGGCCGCCCGCGGAATCCCTGAGTTCAGCTGGTTAAAAACCTTTTTCTCATAAATTTGCATCTTTTTCTTTTAAATCTGCAAGCTTTTTTTGTGAATCTGCAGCTTTTTTTTTCCCATAAATTTGCAACTTTTTTCTAGTAAATTTGCAACTTGTTCCTCATACATTTTTTTTTAGTTTTTCATAATTTTGCAGTGTTTTAATTGTAAATTTGTAACTTTTTACTTGTAAATTTACAGCTTTTTTCTTTTACCTCTCCAGTCTTTATACGTGAATATGCAACTTTTTTGTATCATAAATTTGCAACTTTTTTCTAGTAAATTTGCAACTTTTTTCTCAAACATTTAAAACATTTTTTCCTCAAATTTGCAGCTTTTTCTTCTAAATCTTCAACCTGTTTTTAGAATCTGCAACTTTTTTGCATCATAAATTTGCAACTTTTATCTCGTAAATGTGCAACTTTTTCCTTATACATTTTTCTTTAAATTAATAAATTTGCAGTGTTTTAATTGTAAATTTGTAACTTTTTGCTTGTAAATTTACAGCTTTTTTCTTTTACCTCTTTGATCTTTTTATGTGAATCTACAACTTTTTTGTATTATAAATTTGCAACTTTTTTCTAGTAAATTTGCAACTTTTTTCTCATACATTTAAAACATTTTTTCCTCAAATTTGCAGCTTTTCTTTTAAATCTTCAACCATTTTTTAGACTCTGCACCTTTTTTCTATCATAAATTGGTAACTTTTATCTCATAAATGTGCAGCTTTTTTCTCATACATTTTGTTTTAAAATTCATAAATTTGCAGTGTTTTAATTGTAAATTTGCAACTTTTTACTTGTAAATTTACAGCTTTTTTCATTTAAATCTGCAGTCTTTTTTTTATGAATCTGCTACTTTTTTCCAGTAAATTTGCAATTTTTTTCCTCATACATTTTTTAAATAAACATTTCATAAATTTTCAGTTTTTTACTTGTAAATTTACAGCTTTTTTTTTGTAAATTTACAGCTTTTTTCTTTTAAATCTACAATCTTTTAATTTGAATCTGCAACTTTTTTGTATCATAAATTTGCAACTTTTTTCTAGTTAATTTGCAACTTTTTTCTCATACATTTAAAACTTTTTTCTCCTAAATTTGCAGCTTTTTCTTTTAAATCTGCCACCGTTTTTTTGATTCTGCAACTTTTTTGAATCATTAATTGGCAACTTTTTCAAGTAAGTTTACATAATTTTCCTCATTCTTCAAAAAACCTTTTTCTCATAAATTTGCAGCTTTTTCTTTTAAATCTGCAAACTTTTTTTGTGAATCTGCAGCTTTTTTTCATAAATTAGCAGCTTTTTTCTAGTAAATTTGCAACTTTTTCATCATACATTTTTTGTAGTTTTTCATAAATTTGCAGTGCTTTAATTGTAAATTTGAAACTTTTTACTTGTAAATTTACAGCTTTTTTCTTTTACCTCTTCAATCTTTTTATGTGAATCTGCAACTTTTTTGTATCATAAATTTGCAACTTTTTTTAGCAAATTTACAACTTTTTTCTCAAACATTTAAAACTTTTTTCTCCTAAATTTGCAGCTTTTTCTTTTAAATCTGCAACCGTTTTTTTGATTCTGCAACTTTTTTGAATCATGAATTGGCAACTTTTTCTAGTAAGTTTACATGATTTTTCTCATTCTTTGAAAACCTTTTCTCATAAATTTGCATCTTTTTCTTTTAAATCTGCAAGCTTTTTTGTGAATCTGCAGCTTTTTTTTCCCATAAATTTGCAACTTTTTCTAGTAAATTTGCAACTTTTTCCTCATACATTTTTTTTAGTTTTTCATAATTTTGCAGTGTTTTAATTGTAAATTTGAAACTTTTTACTTGTAAATTTACAGCTTTTTTCTTTTACCTCTTCAATCTTTTTACGTGAATCTGCAACTTTTTTGTATCATAAATTTGCAACTTTTTTCTAGTAAATTTGCAACTTTTTTCTCAAACATTTAAAACATTTTTTCCTCAAATTTGCAGCTTTTTCTTCTAAATCTTCAACCTGTTTTTAGAATCTGCAACTTTTTTGCATCATAAATTTGCAACTTTTATCTCGTAAATGTGCAACTTTTTCCTCATACATTTTTCTTTAAATTAATAAATTTGCAGTGTTTTAATTGTAAATTTGTAACTTTTTGCTTGTAAATTTACAGTTTTTTTCTTTTACCTCTTTGATCTTTTTATGTGAATCTACAACTTTTTTGTATTATAAATTTGCAACTTTTTTCTCATACATTTAAAACATTTTTTCCTCAAATTTGCAGCTTTTCTTTTAAATCTTCAATCATTTTTTAGACTCTGCAACTTTTTTCTCTCATAAATTGGTAACTTTTTTCTCGTAAATGTGCAGCTTTTTCCTCATACATTTTGTTTTACAATTCATAAATTTGCAGTGTTTTAATTGTAAATTTGCAACTTTTTACTTGTAAATTTACAGCTTTTTTCATTTAAATCTGCAGTCTTTTTTTATGAATCTGCAACTTTTTTCACAGTAAATTTGCAATTTTTTCCTCATACATTTTTTAAATAAACATTTCATAAATTTTCAGTTTTTTATTTGTAAATTTACAGCTTTTTTTTGTAAATTTACAGCTTTTTTCTTTTAAATCTACAATCTTTTTATGTGAATCTGCAACTTTTTTGTATCATAAATTTGCAACTTTTTTCTAGTTAATTTGCAACTTTTTTCTCATACATTTAAAACTTTTTTCTCCTAAATTTGCAGCTTTTTCTTTTAAATCTGCAACCGTTTTTTGATTCTGCATCTTTTTTGAATCATAAATTGGCAACTTTTTCCAGTAAGTTTACATAATTTTTCTCATTCTTTGAAAACCTTTTTCTCATAAATTTGCAGCTTTTTCTTTTAAATCTGCAAACTTTTTTTTGTGAATCTGCAGCTTTTTTTTTTATAAATTAGCAACTTTTTTCTAGTAAATTTGCAACTTTTTCATCATACATTTTTTGTAGCTTTTCACAAATTTGCAGTGCTTTAATTGCAAATTTGAAACTTTTTACTTGTAAATTTACAGCTTTTTCTTTTACCTCTTCAATCTTTTTATGTGAATCTGCACCTTTTTTGTATCATAAATTTGCAACTTTTTTCTAGCAAATTTACAACTTTTTTCTCATACATTTAAAACTTTTTTCTCCTAAACTTGCAGCTTTTTCTTTTAAATCTGCAACCGTTTTTTTGATTCTGCAACTTTTTTGAATCATAAATTGGCAACTTTTTCTAGTAAGTTTACATCATTTTTCTCATTCTTTAAAAACCCTTTTCTCATAAATTTGCAGCTTTTTCTTTTAAATCTGCAAACTTTTTTGTGAATCTGCAGCTTTTTTCATAAATTTGCAACTTTTTTCTAGTAAATTTGCAATTTTTTTCTCATACATTTTTTTGGTCCATTCGGTCCATACATAATATGTAATATAATACATAATATGTATGGTCCATTCGGTCCATACATTCGGTCCATACATAAATTCATACTCGGTCCATTCCCTGGGTGCGCCAGGGAATGGACCGAGTCAAAAACGTGGCGACGCCATGCGGCTGGTACCACGGGGTGTGGCCGACCCATGGAGACATCGCAGATTAGGGGAGGCATACCCATTTGCAGCACTCTGTCCTCCAGCCTTAACCCTGTTGGTCCAGACTGGAGCGCGCGCACATCCGCATCGCTAACCTGCTCCGCGGCCATGGCTGCATAATCTAAACCTACGCAGACTGGGGCTGCGTGCGCTTCCGTGCCGCTACCTTGGCCCGCGGCCACGGCTGCAGAGTCCGCCCCCATGGGGCCTGGCGCCGCCACAGCACGTGAGAGACAGTCTGCCACTACATTATGTTTACCTGTGACATGCTGGATATTGGTGGTGAACTCCAATATCGCGGCCAGCTGTCTTTGCTGCCGGCCCAACCAAGGTTCTGAAATCTTGGCCATTGCAAACGTTAGTGGCTTGTGGTCCACAAACGCGGTGAAACGGCGCCCCTCCAACCAGAACTGGAAATGGCGAATGGCCAAGTGTAGGGCCAAAAGCTCCCTGTCGAACGCGCTGTATTTTCGCTCGCTATCGCGCAAGGTTTTGCTGAAAAACGCGAGCGGCTGCCAGGTCCCTGCTACAAACTGTTCAACGACCGCCCCCACCGCTAAATCGGAAGCGTCAGTGGTGAGCGCCATGCGGGCCGTTGGGACTGGGTGTGCCAACAAAACCGCATTTGCCAGGGCTGTTTTGACTTGGGAGAATGCGCGCTCCCGATCCGGAGACCATTCGATTTTATTTGTGGGTTTTTGCTTCTTAAGTGCAGCATACAATGGTTGCATGAGCTGTGCCGCGCTTGGGAGGAAACGGTTGTAAAAATTAACCATTCCCAAAAACTCCTGTAACGCTTTAACCATTTGAGGTCGGGGAAAATACGTTATTGCGTGTACTTTATCGGGCAGAGGGACCGCTCCTTCTGGTGAAACGCGATGCCCCAAAAAATCAATTTACGCCACCCCAAACTGGCACTTCGCTGGGTTAATTATTAACCCATGCTCTGCAAGCCTCCGAAAAACCTCTGTGAGGTGGCTTTCGTGCTCGTCTTCGGACGTGCTGGCTACCAAAATGTCGTCCAGGTAGACGAACACAAAAGGAAGATCGCGTAGAACCGCATCCATCATACGGTGGAACGTCTGCGCGGCGCCCTTTAATCCAAAAGGCATACGCAAAAACTCAAAAAGCCCGAAAGGAGTTATTACCGCAGTTTTGGGTATATCTTGAGCACGCACTGGGACCTGGTGGTAACCACGCACCAAGTCTATTTTAGAAAAAATGCGCGCCCCCGCCAAATGAACCGAAAAATCTTGGATGTGCGGGATCGGGTAGCGGTCGTGCGCTGAGGCGTTGTTCAACCTGCGGAAATCACCGCAAGGTCGGCACGAACCATCAGCCTTTGGGACCATGTGTAGCGGTGAAGCCCAGGGGCTTTTAGAATGTCTAATGATGCCCAGTTTTTCCAAGTTGGCGAACTCTTCGCGCGCTATGGCCAGTTTAGCTGAGTCCAAGCGCCGAGCTTTTGCAAAAACTGGCGGCCCGATGGTAGTGATAAAATGTTCCACCCCATGTTTAGCCACTGTCGCTGAAAACGTTGGGACTGTGAGTGCTGGGAACTGAGTGAGCAGTGCGTGAAACTTACCACCTGCGGCTATGACGTTGGCCTGTGCAGTCGGCGGAGCCACCCGGGCTGTGCAGGAAATAGAGTGAAAAGACAGTGCATTAACCAGACGTCTATTAGCAAGATCAACCAATAAACCATGTTAGCATAAAAAATCAGCACCTAACATGTTGAAAGACTCAGACTCAGACTCAGAAAGAATTTATTGCCAAGTACATTAACAGATTCTGATAACATACGAGGGATTTGACTTGACACAGAAAATGAACCTGCATTTCCGGTGACGCGGCGGCATCTGAAACGCACCTGCCAACAGAAG
The DNA here is from genome assembly GCA_020510985.1 of Pholidichthys leucotaenia. Classification (NCBI taxonomy): domain Eukaryota; kingdom Metazoa; phylum Chordata; class Actinopteri; order Cichliformes; family Pholidichthyidae; genus Pholidichthys; species Pholidichthys leucotaenia. The sequence goes on along the minus strand of CM035841.1, from coordinate 102,296,551 downwards.
GGTACAGGTGGCATAAGAATAATACAATAGGAAGGAGCAAAAAAATCATTGATTTCAGAATAGTGGTCACATATGATCAATATTATGATTACAAAGAAAAAAAAAAGCCCTCAATGCACAATCAGCAGACCAAAAGTTCACAAGACACAGAGAGAGCAGTGTGTGAGTCATCTTTATCATCAGTTGTGTGGATCAGTATGAGTGTAATGTTGAAGTGTGAGTGTTGTATCAGTTAAGAACAACAAGGACTCTTTGGCAGGAGATGTTGTGTCTAACTGCTGGCAGTTTTTTGTCCTTGGCCATGCAGCTGCCTGTCCGAAGGCCATGAGCTCGATGTTTTGAAAAACACAGACTGCAGATGATCAGGAGGATTTTTGTGAGGGAGCCGGATTAAAGCCGAATGGTACTGAACACAGAGAAAAACTTTATATTCTCTTACAGATTCAGTACTTAATCCTTCATTGCTGGGAGTTGAGTCCATCGTGGATAGACCTAAGTGTAATCATGATGTAATCATCAAACTGACTGCTGCTATGACAAAAGTCCACTCGAATGTTCGGCCGTGTAGAGACAGGAACAGAGTCTTCTCCCCGAAGGTCTTAATCGCCGAGCCGTTCGCCGCCGACACCAGGGGACCACTGGAAGGCGCCAGCCGGTCAGCGTAAGAGGGTGTGATGAAACTCAGCTGGGAGCCTGTGTCCACCAGGAAGTGCCTCCCTGATCGCTCGTCCCTCAGGTAGAGCAGCTTGGTCTTTTCGCTGAGAGCCGCAGCTGCTACAGACTCCCGGTCTTGGCGTTTCCCAAGCGCTTGAACTGGCACGGTGGAATGCACTTGCGTGCTCTCTCAGCAAAACGGTGATGGTAAAAGCAAAGGATGTTGCCCGCGCCGCGTCTCCTGGCCTCCGCCGCTGCCGCCGTCAGTGAGTCTGGTGCTGCAGCCTCTGGCCCCCTGCCATCTCCGGGTGTTGCGCTCAGCTCTGCTGCTGCGGCCGTGGCCGTGTGTCGTCTATGAGCGTCGACGAGCCGCTGCGCCTCCTGGCCCAGCTCGTGGTAGTCTCGTTGGGCCAGCAGCTGTGAACTGGCCAGGGTAACTCTCACCGCTGACGGCAGTGTCCTGAGGAAAAGGTGGGCGAAAATAAAACCATCATCTTCGGAGTCTCTCAAACTCAGCATCCTCGCCATCAGGTCTGCAGGTCTCTTGGCCTCGCCTTCAGTCAACGCCAGGAGCTTCTCTGCTCGCTCTCCCAGTGAGGGGGTGAAGGAACGGATGAGAGCCGCTTTCAATGCGCCGTACTTGTCCTCGTCTGGCAGGTGGTTAATCAGGCTCTCTACCCGCTGGGCTGTGTGGCTGTCCAGCTTCGCAACCACATGGTAGAATTTCGTGGCGTCTGCCGAAATTCCCCGAAGACGGAACTGTGCCTTGACTGCATTAAACCAGGAGCGCGGGCTATGCTGCCAGAAATCAGGTAGCTGGACTGTGGTAGCTGCATTATCCTGGCTGGCTCCTGATGAGTCCGGTGCAGAAGAATCGTCACCGGCCATAATTCGTCGTAGGGTCACCAGTGTAGAGGATGTGCTCAATGATGAGGCTGGGTTTATTTCTCAGGTTCAGTTTTATTATCAGAACACATTCTCAATCAACCTCCAAGCAAGAAAAGAGACAGATCACAGTCACATCACTCCTCTTATACTCCGGAACATCGAAACTCAAGTCACATGGTGTCTGAGCAAACATACAGTCACATTGTAACCCCTTTGATCCTCCACCATTGTCCCTCAGCCTTCAATGGTCCAGGAATCCCTCCAGGGCCTCTCTTTGAGACAAAGGACAAATCTCACACCTCCTCCATACCTCCTGCAGGCTCAGTCCTTTTGTCCCTTGAGAGGTGAAGCACACAATAAACATTCAGCAATACATTTGTGGAAAATATGTACCCAACATATGTGCCACAACCTCTTCAATCTTTTTATGTGAATCTGCAACTTTCTTGCATCATAAATTGGCAACTTTTTCTAGTAAATTTGCAACTTTTTTCTCATGCATTTAAAACTTTTTTCTCCTAAATTTGCAGCTTTTTCTTTTAAATCTGCAATCTTTTTTTTGATTCTGCAACTTTTTTGTATCATAAATTGGCAACTTTTTTCAAGTAAATTTACATCATTTTTCTCATTCTTTGAAAACCTTTTTCTCATAAATTTGTATCTTTTTCTTTTAAAATCTGCAAGCTTTTTTGTGAATCTGCAGCTTTTTTTTTCGATAAATTTGCAACTTTTTTTCTAGTAAATTTGTAACTTTTTCCTCATACATTATTTTTTTAGTTTTCCATAAATTTGCAGTGTTTTAATTGTACATTTGAAACTTTTTACTTGTAAATTTACAGCTTTTTTCTTTTACCTCTTCAGTCTTTTTATGTGAATCTGCAACTTTTTTGTATCATAAATTTGCAACTTTTTTCTAGTAAATTTGCAACTTTTTTCTCATACATTTAAAATCTTTTCCCCCCCCAAATTTGCAGCTTTTCTTTTAAATCTTCAACCTTTTTTTTAGAATCTCCAACTTTTTTGCATCAAAAATTTGTAACGTTTATCTCGTAAATGTGCAACTTTTTCCTCACACATTTTTCTTTAAATTCATAACTTTGCAGTGTTTTAATTGTGAATTTGCAACTTTTTACTTGTAAATGTACAGCTTTTTTCTTTTAAATATGCAATCTTTTTTTGTGACTGCAACTTTTTTTCGGTAAATTTGCAACTTTGTCCTCATACACATTTTTGGAAAAACATTTCATAAATTTGCAGTGTTTTACTTGTACGTTTACAGTGTTTTACTTGTAAATTTACAGCTTTTTTCTTTTAAATCTACAATTCTGTTTGTGAAACTGCAACTTTTTTGCATCATAAATTGGCAATTTTTAGCTAGTAAATTTGCAACTTTTTTCTCATACATTTAAAACTTTTTTCTCATAAATTTGCATCTTTTTCTTTTAAATCTGCAATCTTTTTTGTTAATCTGCAACTTTTTTGTACCATAAATTTGTAACTTTTATCTTGGAAATTTGCAACTTTTTTCTCATATATTTAAAACGCTCATAAATTTGCAGCTTTTCTTTTGTATCGGCAATCTTTTTTGTGAATTTACAACTTTTTTATCACAAATTTGCATCTTTATTCTAGTAAATTTGCAACTTTTGTCTAATACATTTTTTTATTTCATAAATTTGCAAATAATTGTAAATTTGAAACTTTTTTCTTGTAAATTTACAGCTTTTTTCTTTTAAACCAATCTTTTTTCGTGACTGCAACTTTTTTCTAGTAAATTTGCAACTTTTTCCTCAAACATTTTTTTAAAAAACATTTCATAAATTTGCAGTGTCTTTCTTGTAAATTTACAGCTTTTTACTTGTAGATTTGAAACTTTTCTTTTAACCCCTTCATATTCCAGCCAACTTCCTTAAATTCAGCATAGGCAAAGAAAATATATTTTTTTCTTTTTTAGCAGTAGAAAATTTGAAACATCCTGCTGGCAGAAAAGAGGAATTTTAAGAGGTTAAAGAAACCTCGAAAGAAGCTACTGGAGTTGTGGCCTAGTCAGTAGAGCATCTGCCCCACAACTGGCAGATGGTAGGTTCAATTCCCAGCCAGGTCATTCTAAAGAACGTATGAAAATGGTACTTTCTGCCTTCTAGCTTGGTGTTCAGCATAATAGAATGGGGAAAGGAAAGTTAATGCACAGAGCTAGCAGAGGACTGACCCCCCCACTGTAGCTTTCACTACTTCCAGCAGCTGTGAGGCCTAGGGTCAGTGATACAGAGATGGGCGCTGCCCCATGTCCCACATGCTGTGGAAGGGGTTAACTTAAAGAAAGTTGCAGAAAGCAAACACATTTGTCCACTCCCATGTTAATAAGAGGGTTACCACTGAAGTTGTATCAAAACAGTACTTTTATTTATTTTTTTTTTTTTTGTGTAGAGTCCTGAAACGAGCTCTGACAGAGCACATTCTTCAAAACAAAGCAGCAGATTACTACAGCGCATTAAAAAATGTGAGTGTCTTTCATTAACATGAAGGTTTGGCTCTGTGGTCAATATGTCATCCCTTAACGAGCGGATTACATCCCGTTTGCTTCAAAACATCGCCGGCGTCCAACCTAGCAACCGCCAAGAATCCTCCCGGAAGGAGCGACGCCCATTCCTGGCGTATTAATCTCATGATTCACACCTTAATGGCATTGTTTCATTATGCAGCCTCTTTGTCCCGGCGTGTTTTTCCACACTGGCCGCGGTATCTTTTAATGAGATCAGACTTCATTAAAGATCCCCCCCACACACACACACACAATCTTTGGAACCTTCCCCAGGTCTTTCAACAGCAACACTTCAATTAGCCAAAGCGGTGAACGACAATATCCGGGTGGGCAGGGAGGAGTTTGGATGTACGGGGAAGGAATAAAAAAGGAGGGTGTGGACGGTGAGGCTTTCCTCTCCTCTCCCTGACACACCGAACTCTGTGGATGTGAGAGGTTGTCATGGCAACAGTATGGGGAAAATCGTCTGCCATGTCACTATGGTGATGGAGTCCATGAAGCCTCTGACATGTTAAGTGCAGTGCAGGCACGTCTACAGCACAAAAGCCCCGACGTGATTCTCTTCGTTTCTCTGTTTTACCAAAGAGGCAAAACTCGTCTGCAGGCGCTCGTCCCTAAACTCAGCTCTGCGGTCACAGACACCCCACATTTGTGAGGTTTTACATATTTTTTTTCTTATCAAGTTGGATGTTTGAGTTTTTTCCTCAGAGTAATATTTCCTGTCACTATTCTAGATAACATACATTTTTTTTTCTTGAATTTACACAAGTTATGCTAGTACCCAGCCAGCATATCCATGTGGGCCCCACCATAGGTGAAAGATGGGTCCCATGTGGGTTTGTCCATGTGGGCCCATCTGTGTTTGCTCACATGGACTTTACCTGTTTACCTATTTTAAACTTATTTTCTCATAAATTTGATGTTTTCTTGTAAATTTCTGAGTTTTTCACATAAATTTGTAACATTTTTCTTTAACCTCTTGCACTCCGGTGTACCGCGGACGGGCACGTCTCTGCGTCCTAGAGCGCACGAGAGCGCACGGGGGCGCATGAGGGCGTTGCGTCCAAGAGCGCACTGAAAAAAAAAGCTGCATTTCCGTTCTTCCACTACAGACACAGCCGCAAACAGATTAAATATGACTGACCTCTCATTCGACTAATAAGAGCCTTGAATTGGGTTTCTGAAACCTTGAAGAACCAATGACTGAAAACCTAGCAAGAAGGACCCGCCTACCAACGCTGCGAATGCAGCGAGCCAATTGAAGCACAGAAGTTCGAAACCTGTTTTGTGTAAGGCTGGGTGAAGAGAGACTGCTGCAGCAGATGAAAAAAGGACCCGCAGGAAGAACCGCCACAGACCCAGCAGCACGGAGACCACCCACAAGTGCGACCTGTGTGACGGGGACTGCCATTCGCGCATCGGCCTGTTCAGCCACAGGCGGTGCTTTTTTTTTTTTTATTCCAGCAGAATAGACGTTTAGGATTCTCTTCCATGGTCATCATAGACCGACGGAGGCCGGCAACGAAGGCTGGGTGACACACACGCGTTCGCCAGTCTTTTTTTTCTTACTACTGTTATTTGTTTTGAAAAATCGTTCACCAAAACCGCAATCATGGAAGCGCAAAACCGCAATAATGGAATTATGTTTTGACCGGGTCACGAGACCAGAACCACGAGTCCGTAATAAGCGGACCAGCTTCATGTTCGTCTGACAATGAGGAAGAGAAGTTCGCCAGCTACGCTGCTGCTGTGAACAGATAAGTGTTATAAGCTAAATTATTCTTTATCCCTGAAAATTGTAATCAAAAATGACTTTTGACCGATCGGTAAATTACAACTGTGCGACGCACGAAGTCCGAAGTCCGTGCGCCGCGGTACATGGTTCGTGTGCCGCGTCCGGACCGTGAACGCCCCCCCCACCCCGCTACTCTTCTGTAGCAAGGGGGGGGGGGGGCGTGACCGCGGTGACTGTGCTCCGCGGTTGCCACATTGCCACATGACTATTCCGTCATGTAGCGATGGCCAATGTCCGTCCTCTGTAGTGGGGTGGTGGGGGGGTGGTGGGAGTTGTTATCTTCTACATTACAAATATTTTAGAATAATTTTTAATGCACTGTAGGTTATTTTTTCTTGTAAAAAAAAAGCCACACATTTTTTAAGTGGCATGCTTCTTTGTGTGCGGGGGCTTGTTTGTTCATTCATTCATGAATGAATGAATAAACAACCCCCCCCCCCCCACACACACACACACACAGCCCTGAGTGTCACCTTTCATTAGAGCCCAAGATGAAGCTTCTATATTGAATCATTCAAAAGTTACAGACGTTTTTCCAATATATATTTTATTCAGTTTTTTTGAAAATAAGACAAAACAAAAAAACACTGCCAGTGCTCAAGAAAATACACAATGAAATAAGTGATTGTTACACAAAGCCCATATAACTACAAAAGTGTAAGCAGTCCATGCTAAGCAAGTTTCATGATACAATCCTTTCATGTTACAGGCTGAGTCTTCTTTTTCTTAATGTGATCCATAAATGGTCCCCAAATTTTAGTAAACATATCTTGAGTATTAGACAAATGATATCGAATCTCTTCAAGGTACAAGCAGGATGCCAAATCATTAAGCCAGTTAATATAACTGGGCGGCGTATTGGCCTTCCATTCTTTCAGAATGACCCTCTTCGCAACAATCATGCCAAACCTAATAGCATGCTGAAGTGACTGTGAGCAGAGCAAAGTTTGATCTGAACAACCAAGTATTACTGTTAAGACATCAGGTATTATGACTTTTTTATATATGACACTGTACAAATTAAAAATCTGAGACCAAAAATTTTTAAGCGAGGGGCAGGAGAAAAATAAATGACATAAAGTACCATCACTTATTTTACACTTGTCACATAGTGGTGAAATGGTCGGAAAAAGTCTATTAAGGCGGGTCTTAGAGTAATGTAATCGATGTATTACTTTAAATTGTATTAGCTGAAGTCTGGCATTTACTGAACATGAATGAATACCAACTAAGGCTCTTTCCCATAGATCATTTGAGATCTCTATACCTGCATCCCTCGCCCATGCCTCCTTGACATGGGTCGAAGACGTTGGCCAAGAGAAAAGATTAACGAATTCTGAAACTAAATGCTTGGAGGTTGGGTGTTTTCTCAAAACCTCATAGAAATCATGTTGTACAGGAAGTTTGACAAAATGGGTTAAAGACTGTTGTACAAAATGTCTAATCTGCAGGTACCTGAAAAAATGATAAGGTGGGAGATTGAACTTCATTTGTAATTGTGTAAAAGATGCAAAGTCCTTATTGATATACAGGTCCTTTATTAAAAGAATACCTTTATTTGACCATTGCCTGAACACAGGATCTGATAAAGCTGGTTTGAAGGCAGGGTTTTGGCATATAGGTGCATATATAGAAAGGTCAGGAAGATGCAATATCTTCTTAATTTGTTTCAAAATTCTGAAGGAATTGTACAGCACAAAGTCATGTCTGAACACATTCAGAGGGACGTCGACCTTGCTAAATAATAAAGCAGATAAAGATGTACCAATGAGGGATTGACAGTTATGAGATTCAAGTGCAGGCCAACACGGTATTTGATCCACATTATGATTATCTTGGGACCAGAAGACCAAGGCCCTAGCGTTGCAGGCCCAATAATAATGTCTCATAATAGGCAACCCAAGACCACCCTCGACCGAGGGTTTTTGGAGATGTAATTTAGAGACACGGGGGTTTTTGCCAGCCCAAATAAAGGAGATAATAATGGAATCAACTAATTTAAAAAAAGATGCTGTAAGAAAAATTGGCAGATTCTGAAATAAATATATAAATTTAGGAAGTACAATCATTTTGACAATATTTACTCGTCCAATTAGAGAAATTGGTAGTAATTTCCATTTCTCAATCATGCCCCTAATCTTATTTAATAGTTCTGTAAAATTCAATTTGAAAATAAGTTTGGGATTCCTAGGGATGGTGATTCCTAAATATTCAAAGTGCTCATTTGATATTTTAAAAGGTAATGTGTTGAGAAATGTTTTATCTAGACCATCTGAAAGAGGCATGAGAACACTTTTCTCCCAGTTAATGGTAAAACCAGAGAACTGACCAAATTCCCTAATGATCTCGAGAAGAGGTGGAAGAGACTGTTTAATGTCAGACAGTGTCAAAATGACATCATCAGCGTACAAGCCAATAGTGCATTCAGATGCGCTATATCTAAACCCAACTATTTCAGGCTCCATCCTGATGGCAACAGCAAGTGGTTCAAGCGCCAGAGCAAAAAACATTGGCGATAGACAACAGCCCTGCCTGGTCCCACGATGTAATAAAAATGGGGCAGATTTATTGTTGTTAGTAAGTACATATGATCTAGGATGTGCATAAAGCATTTTTGCGATAGCTATAAATCTGTCACCAAAGCTAAATCTTTTAAGAGTAATAAACATATACTCCCACTCAATTTGATCGAAGGCCTGCTGTGCATCCAAGGAGACAACAGCAGAATATGGTGGGTTGTTAGAATACATGACGTTCAGAAGTCTACGAGTATTCGAAAATGCTAACCTTTCGGGGATAAACCCGGTTTGGTCACTATGAATTAAGGAACCAATGTGTTCGTTCAAGCGATTTGCCAAAACTTTTGCAACAATTTTCTGGTCACTATTTAAAAGGCTGAGAGGGCGATAAGAAGCTAGATTTGTTTCATCTTTACCCTTCTTCAACAGTAGACAAATGTTCGCATCGTATAATGTCTCTGGGAATGATCCTTCCTTCACGGAAGAGTTTATCATACGAAGCAACAATGGAGCAAGTTTATCAATGTGAATTTTATAAAATTCAATGCCAAATCCGTCAGGGCCACAAGCCTTACCATTTGGAAATGAACGGATGGCAGCTTTGATCTCCTCTAATGTGAAGTCAGCATCCAACTGTTGTTTGGCATTTTCACTCAATGTGGGCATATCCAATCTATTTAAGAACCCCCATATATCTTCCTTTGATGACGATGATTTAGAGGTATATAAGTTTTTATAATATTCATAAAAAGTGTTATTTATCTGTAAAGGGTCAGTTATTAGTTCTCCATTAGATACAATTTTATAAATTGCCCGTTCAGCTTGAACACCTCTCAGCTGCCTAGCGAGTACGCTGTGTGCTTTATCACCAAGCTCAAATTGCTTTTGTTTAAGCTTTCGTATATGATTACAAACATGCTCACCAAGAATGCCGCTGTATTCAAGTCTTGCAGATACAATATTCTTTAGTACTTCATCTGATTTTGAGATACGAAATGATTCCTCCAACAAAGGGAGTTGGGCCTGTATTTCAGACATACGCTTCTGTTTAACCTTTTTATTATAAGACTGGTACGAGATAATATCACCCCTAATAACGGATTTAAATGTTTCCCACAATGTGGAATCAGATACCTCACCATTATCATTAAAGTGTAAGAAATCTGTAATTTTGTTTGAGATGCTTTCACAAAAAGCTTTATCTGAATTTAATGCCGGATTGTATTTCCAATTATATGAGTGCACAAGCATGTTGAAGTTTATTTTAACAGACACAGGGGCGTGATCAGAAATTAAAATATTGTTATAATCTGAACTAACAACGTTGGTAATTAAATTGGAATCAACGAGAAAATAATCAATCCTAGTAAAACTACCATGTACCTGGGAGAAAAAGGAGTACTGTCTGTCCAAGGGATGTTGATGCCTCCAAATATCCACTAAATTTAGCGATTTAATAAGATTATTTAGGACTGGCACAGATTTTAACATGGGAGCAGTTGTAATGGAAGATCTATCAAGATGAGGGTCTAGGAAACAATTAAAAATCACCTCCTATAATAATGTTACAGTTATTCTGTTCTGCAACAAGACGAAAAATTTTACAGAAGAAATCCGGACTATCAAAATTTGGAGCATATACATTTAAAAGGGCCAATGGCATAGAGTTTATGGTACCTATTACAAGCACAAATCAACCTTAGACTTGAATACAAAAGGTATAGTTCTGCGCACTAAGATGGCCACTCCTCTGGCCTTTGAGGAAAAGGTAAATTGATAGACCTGGGATATCCATAAGGCTCTCAACCGTCTCTGTTCTGTGGGGGGAATATGGGTTTCCTGTAAGAAGATTATATCAGAGGACAATGATTTCAGATGTGAAAATACTTTTACTCTTTTGAGAGCTTTCCCCAAACCCCTACAGTTCCATGATGTGAACGTGAGATGACTCACACCTGATCCAGAGGAACCAGCTTGCATTCAAAAAAAAAAAATTAAATTTTAAAAAAATATATGGGCTTAGGCAGTAAATGGCTACACTGGCAGGCAAAACAAACCAAACAAAGAACAAATTAAAAAAGAAAAACATATTATAAAAACCCATTCCCTTAACGCCGCAAAAAACAGGAACAATGCGGCAAAACCCACTAATACTTGGGAGACTGCTGGGTAACGGACACAGTTTTGCGTTTCAGCAAACCACCAATGGAGCCGCGCAGTCTTCTAATGTAAATCAATTAACTGAAAAAAAAGCTACACACAAAGACAATATAATTAACTTAGAATATGCCATCAAAAAAGGACGATGCAGAATAAAGTGCAGTATTAGAATGGCGTCAACAGCTGTATAATTTAAACAATGTGCACTTCGCCAGTTATACACTGTCAGTCAGGGAGTTGGCAAACCTCTCTGCATCCGCCGGAGTGTTAAACACTTTAACTTCACTGTTGCGAACGACCTGAAGTTTGGCAGGAAACCGTAGAGAGCACTTGGCGCCGGCATCAGTCAGCTTCTTCTTGACGTTGTTAAAGGCTTGACGCTGTGATGCAACCTCCGCCGTGTAGTCCGGGAAGATGTACACTTTATTGCCTTGATAACGGAGTGGACCCTGTTGTCTGCTGAGTTTAAAAATATTGGCCAAGTCGCGGTCATTGTGGACTTTGGCGATGATCATCCGTGGGCGCTCGTTGTCCGGAGGCTTAGGTTTGAGGCTGCGGTGGGCACGGTCAATTTTAACGGGCTTGGTCAGATTATTCGGGCCAAGCAACTCCGGTAGCAGTTGTGTCACAAACTCTGTGGGATTACCCTTCTCTTCTCCTTCTTTGATCCCCACGATCCTGATGTTTAACCTCCGCAAGCGCCCCTCCAAGTCATTTAGCTTAGCCTTGAGCCGACCATTTTCCACCTGCAACTCACGGTAGCTAGCTTCCAGTGCCGTGATGCGAACATCTGCGTCAGAGAGTGCCACATCCATGCTATCCAAGCGTTGTTCAGTCTGATTATGTTCATTCTGTAATATGCCCAAATGCGTCTCCACTGTGCTTAAGCGACCCTCCACGGACTTTTTCAACTCTTCCATCTGCGCTGAAACTTTAGCTAGCTCAGCGCCATATTTATTAACTGCAGCTAATATAGCTTCGTTGCTAGCGCTAGCCGAGGCTGAATTTGATGATTTTGCCTCGTCTCTCTTGAGTGGCATGATTGGAGGTTAGTTAGAGACAGCTCTGACAGTAAGTAGGCAAAAAGTTGGTAAGTAGGTGTAGCAAAGATAAACAAAATTTAGAAGTCTGCGACGGAGCCTCGTGAAAACACGTCTACTCCATTACTGCGCACGAGCGCCCCCCCCGACAGACGTTTTTCCAAACTGTGCTATTTGGCACAATTGGCAGTTCAAAAACGCCTGGGAACTACCTGAGAACAAAGCTATGTAATATATTCATTTTTTGTGGTATTGTTACAAAATTTTGACCTCAGCTGGATAACACTTGGTTCTACATTTCTGTTGCATTTTCCAGCCCGGATCTGAAGCTGTGTGTTATTTGCAAGCATTTGTATCCAAAAAAACACCCAGGCAAAATTTATTTTCTTCAAGTTCAGTATGTTTAGATGACTGTTACTCAGTGGCCGGAGCACTTAGAGAGATTATGACTGTTTTGCCAAAAAATTCAAAGTGTTTTCTTTTAAATGAGACCAATCCCATGAAGATGCTGCAAAGGGCTGAAGAACAGCTTTTGATTTACTTTGGGCATGTTACTTTTTGGAGGTTTTAGGGAAATTGACCAGAGTGCAAGGGGTTAAATTTTGAACTTTCTCAAAAATTTTCAACTTTTTTTTAATTGTAAACTTGCAGCTTTTTCTCAGCTTTTCTTATAAATTTGCTAATTTTTTCTTGTAAGTTTGTAACTCTTTTCAAGTAATTTTACAATTTTTTCTTGCAAATCTGACTTTCTTCTAAATTTTCATGGTTTTTTTTCTCCTAAATTTGCAACTTTTTTCCAGTAAATAAGTAACTTTTTTCTCATAAATTTGCTACTATTTTTTTTTTGTAAATTTGTCACTTGTTTTCTTATAATTTTCCACATTTTTTCTCATAAGTTTGTGACTTTTTTGCATAATTTTGCATATGGTACAAGTGTTACTGAAACCTGCTCACCCATGTTAAAATGCGTTTAGGAGTAAGGAGCTTTTTCACCTCTCTCACAGCCCTGCTGGCACTGAGGAGACTTGGTCATAATTATCCAAGAGCTTCATTCAAGCTTCTCTTTGAAACCAAGAATGAGGAGTTGTTTGTCTCGGCCGAGGTCTGTTAATCTCCTCTGCTGAATGCAAAATTGTTGTTTTAACTCAAAACAACTGTGGGGATATTTTCATTAGATAATAATGAATGTCGTTTTTTTACATACACCTTCTGGCTCTTCTGTGGGTGTGCAGTGAGAGCTCTTTTCCCGGTATATGGCAGATTGGACCGCCTGCAGTCTGGTAGTTAAATTAAAAAGGGGATGATCTGCTGACTCGTAAATCCATGCACTGTTGTTTTTCCTCTGTGCAGTGAAAAACTCTGGTGTTTCTTCAAATAGTTCATATCTAACTGTCCCCACTTTGCTGAAAACAGATCCTCCCATTACCATTAAAATGAATGGAGGTGAAACTGGGGGGGGGGGGGGGGGTCATTAAAGTGATGAGCTCCAGTGCTCACATCAAAGCCCAAATCAAACTGCTCATGAGAACGGCTCATTCAGGGAGAGGCATCGAGATGGAGGCTGACCCTAACAAAGTGAAACGGCTGTGTGAGTTTTTACAGTGGAAGCCACAGCAAATACCCAAATAGATGTGCAGAAGCACTAAAAAAAAAACTTCAAGGATGACGGCCTTGAGAGCTCCAATGACAATAAAGAGTCTGGGAGAATTTTAAAAAGGACATTCCCCCCCCCCCCCCCTCTCTCTCTCTCTCTCTCTCTCTCTCTCTCTCTCTCTCTCTCTCTCTCTGTGCAGCTCAATTCTCCTCTCCAGTGTAAAATTGTCCAAACACCATTAGAACAGTGCTGCTCTTCAAAAGTGCTGCTGTTTGGACCAAACAATTTCTTTTTTTCTTTGTCTTCTTTTCTAATTCTCTTAATCTTATAAAGCAGTGGCTTTCTGAAGTGACTTGGCAGGTTTTCCCTTATTACGGCAGGGCCTCTGCAGCGTGACTTCAGCGGTGCAGCGGGAACACTGCTGTCACTACAGTAACATGTTTGCACACTGCTCCGTTTCATCTGTAAAATAATCTGTATTATGGCTGAATCAGATTGGAAACCAAAAATATAAACCTGGGAAAGATATGAAGATAGATTCTCTTTAAGTTCTGGTCCATATCTATGAATTATCTGCCAAGTCAGAGTCTAGCTAATTATCCATGTCTCTGGACATTATTGCTGCCTTCTATCTGTCTTTGTGGAGTCATGACGGAGGACAGTTTGCCCTCTGATTCTGCTCCATGCTGACACAAATCCATCCCATGATTAATCAGCCGCATATTCCTGATGCCAGTCTCTCCGTCTACCAGCAGCCCAAAAGTGTTTGACTGAACTCAGATGTACTGCCTTGGAAGATTTGTTGAAACCACACCTGTAATGTTAGGGACTTTAACCCCTCAGCATTCCAGCCAGTTTCCCTGAGTTTATCATACGCAAAGAATTCATACATTCTCAAAAAGAATTTGAGAATGACTCAGCATTCTCAAAAACAATGCTTCTGTTCAGTCTACTCTATTAAAACTCTGCTCTCTTCTGAGACTTTGAATCTTCTTGTGGTACTCACCTGCATGTGCTGCTGCATGACATTTCTCTTCTTGGCCCAGATGTAATTAAATATCCAGAAAAAGGCATCTTTGACTCTGCACTTTATTTTATTTCACCAGAATAACAAGGGACATTTATTAATAAAAAAGGAAATCAACGACACTAGTGCAGACCAATTTTCACCTGGGAGGGGAAGGGTGGATATTGGTGAATTCTGTTGTGTCACACATGGCCACAGACTGGTACCGGTCTGTGGACCACTTGGTCCTGGGCCACACAGAAAAAAACAATTTATTCTCTTCCTCTGTATTGACTATTGAAGTCTGTCGGGTGTTTTATTTTGAAAAATTACCAGATATTCTCTCTTGCGAACCTACAAAGAGATGCTAGATAATTTTTCATCTTATGTAGTGGTTATTTTTTTTTTAATTATTTTCCTTTTGATCATCTGATAAATCAATTGTCATGAATCGCCCCTCAGGGAAAAGAGGAAGACCCACGTGCTGGACTGTGAGTTTGTGAGATTTATTGAAAACATAAAGGATAAAATAACAGGAATTGCAACTCAAAATGACAACACAGTAGAAATATGAAAAAAAAGTAGAAAGACTTAGCCCAGTGGAATCCCCCCACGCTCAGATTGTGACAGACCCCCCCCCCCCCCAGGGGTGGGTCCAGACACCCCGGCAACATCGAATGAAAAGAAGCCCCCCACACAAAAACCCACCCCAACAAGAAAACAACCCCACCCCGGGTGGGAGGAGGGGGACCCAGGCATGGAGGGACTGAACCAAACCAGAGAAAATAAGAAAAACTTTCAGAATTAACATCCCTGCAGAGTCCAGACTAAAAGGAAATAACAAAAAACAAAGGCCCTGCTCCGGACCCACACCAGGCAAAATCCCAACCATCTAGGCTCCCTGGATTAAAGAGCTGGGCAGTTCAGGTGGGCGTCCAAAGTCCCAGGCCCAGCAGATGGCATGATGGAAAGAGTCAGGTGGCCTACCAGAGGACGTGGGCCACCCAGCCCTGTGGCATAGTCTGTGGGGTGGTCTGCCAGAGATTTTTAGCCACCTGAACAGAAAGGGTGGTCCAGGAGGCGGCTGCCCAATGGGAAGAACCAATGGTGGGCAAGATGGAGAAGTTGGGGAACCTGAGCCGACGTCAGGGTGAGAAAAAGTAACCACAATGGCGTCTGGCAGAGGAGGGGGAACCACAACGTCGTCTGGCATCTGGCAGAGGTGGGGGAACCACTGCGGTGTCTGGCAGAGGAGGGGGAACTACGACGTCATCTGGCAGAGGAGGGGGAAGCATGATGGCATCTGGCAGAGAAGGGGGAACCACGACGGTGTCAGGCAGAGGAGGGGGGACTGCAACGGCGTTGGGCAGAGGAGAGGGAACCACAACTCCCTTGAACTGACCTGTGGTACCCTTGGTGGTCCTGGACTGGGACACTGCAGCACCCGTGGTGGCTCTGGGCTGGAGCAGAGCTGCACCCGCGGTGGCTCCATGCTGGAGCAAAGCAGCACCCTCGGATTGGGCCAAAGCTGCACCCATAGTGGGCCTCGACTGGGTCAGAGCTGCACCCACAGTGGACCCTGGGCTGGAGCGTAGCACCCACGGCGGGCCCACACTGGAGAGCAGCACCCAAGTTGGTTTCAGGCTGGGGCGCAGCACCCACAACGGCCCTGTCCCTGCTGGCGCTGGATCCAGCACAGGTGAAGCCCGGGAATGCTCACTCATCGGCGCAGGCTCCGGATCACCGGCAGCACTCTCCCTCCATCTGAACCATGGCTCCTTCATCTCCCAGCGGCTCAAGTCAGTAGTCGGTGGACCCTCGGGGAGAATAGGAGGAGACACAGAGAGGGCAGGTAAGAAATGAATGGCTGCAGCAGGGGTTGAGAGCTCAGAGGACTGCCAAACCTGAGACTCACCACCGGGAATCAGGCAATATAATTTATATGTGGTAAAAGAGAATGAAAACACACTTCCTTGTGTTCCCAGGGCATGATGTTTTCTGCTGCAGCAGGTGTCGAATCCGCCCTGGCTTCAGCCGTTGTGGGCCCCTCAATGGAATGTGGAGGAGCCACCCCTGCAGACATGGTGATGGGCGGAGCAGGGAAGGAAACAATCGACCCCTCAGCAGCAGGAGGAATCGCCGAGGAAGAGGGAGAGTTACCAGCAGCCGAGGAGTTGGCTGGTGAAACAGCCGGAGAAGAAAAACAAGAAGAAGGAACTGCTGCAGGAGTCCTCGACCTCGGTGAAAAGAAGACTGCTGCCTGAGAGGCGGGGACGTTCCTCCGGCAATCTAGAGCTGGGTGGCGGCGTCGAGGAGCAGGAGCTGGAGGTGAAGTTGGAGACGGGTGAGGAGACAGTGGTACGGAGGACCGGGGATGCCCCCCCGTAGGCGCTGACCTCTGTTTCTTCAAGGAGCTCCTCTCCCTCCCGCTGTTCTCCCCTCGTAGCGCCGCCATCAAAGTGATCTTTTCTATCTCCTCAGCATGCTGAGCAAACTGAGGGCACCTGGCGAGCAGCCGCCTCCCCGAGGCCAAGGTACCAAAGAACGTCTTCCGAGGTAAGAGCTCCGTGAGCATTGGAGATGAGGTCGTCCACCTCCATCAGTATCCTACAAAGCTCCCACCCCAGACTCATCGGGTACATACGCCCACCTGTAGAACCTGAGTAGTGAGGGTCCATGCTGACAGCTCTGGGGAAAAAAAAAAGAAAAAGTAACAAAATGGCACAAACCCACAGCAGCTGGGTCTGTTACTGGCTGCGGTTTTCTGTCATGAATCGCCCCTCAGGGCAGAAAGGAAGACCCACATGCTGGAGTTTGAGTTTGTGAGATTTATTGAAAACATAAAGTGCACAGAACAACTCAAATAACACAAAGAGATTCACCAGGTAAAAAGGCAAGAATAGAACACGTCTAACTTACGTTTGGGAGCCATTAACAGAAGTCAAGACCGCAGCGAGGAATGCAAGGAGCCATGGTCTTAAATAAGGCATAACATAATGGAACACAGGTGTGGATACTAGAGCGGGCAGGAGAAAACAATGATCAGTAATCTGGATCAGCTGGGAGCAATGAGAGAGAGCGAACTGACAGCTGACAGGGACCCCACCGATGCGGAGCAACAACCCGGTAACATCACTGAGAACTGTCAGCCTAGAGGGAGAGCAGAACAGAATAAAAATATAATGCAATGGCAAAATAAAGACAAGTAACCTAAAAAATGTGAATAACAAACTATAATGAACGTAAACAGAATACTAGATCATACTAAGACACAATGCAGAATACGTGACAAATCAACCAAGGATAAAATAACAGGAATTACAACTCAAAACGATTACACAGTACAAATATGAAAAAAGGCAGAAAGACTGAGCCCAGTGGAATCCCCCCGGGCTCAGATTGTGACATCAGTGACTCAGATCTATTATTTTAATGTTTTTGTTTAAAGCTTGTCTGGACCTTCTTTTTTTCATTGTTTTGTTTTTCATTTTAGTGTTTGGACCCGTCCCCATTACAAAAAAAACGGCCCCAAAACCTGATCTTCGTAGCACATCCAAAAAGCCAGAAACAGCCCTGATTGTTGCTGATTTGATCATTTCTTGGGGTCACTTTAATCGCGATTAACAGAATTTATCATGATTAATCGCATCAGGGTGAGTTGATCACGCTAAATGCATGAAGTAATGTGGTTAATCGTGATTAAAGTTACACCCTACTTTAAACATATCACTCTGGGTGTAAATAGTGGTGAAAGTTTTTAATCACAATCAAATGCTATTAATCACAATTAAAGTGACACCACTAATCTTTTTTTTAATAAATGAAAACCAAAGAGAGTTAATAGCTATCGTCAAAAGATCCACATGCAACTCTAGAGCAACAGAAGCCCAGATCAGACTGTAAATATGTTCACGT
The DNA here is from genome assembly GCA_020510985.1 of Pholidichthys leucotaenia. NCBI lineage: Eukaryota > Metazoa > Chordata > Actinopteri > Cichliformes > Pholidichthyidae > Pholidichthys > Pholidichthys leucotaenia. The sequence goes on along the minus strand of CM035841.1, from coordinate 102,278,438 downwards.
AGTACAGTCTATGAAACACTGTTGGTAAAGTATATCTTAAACAAACCTCTAAAAGAAACCTCCTTGGTTAAAGCAGCATTTCTTATTAAGTCCAGCAAGGACGAGATCAGAGAACTGACCTTTTTGACCTCTTAGATAAATAATCTTAATTCTGCTCATGCAGGCTGCAGGCGGTGTGCTGCCGGCTTAATCCCCTGCTCAGAACACCGGACAGCGAGACCGATGAAGGTTCCTTCCTCGGGAGGTCCGCTCATTGATTACCAGCCTCTTTTATTTGGTTAGGTACGATTTGGTGAGAGCCATCAGCTCCTCGTTTCTGTACATACAGATAAATCTTGAGGTATCTGTGCCAGGTATTGATGTTTATAATCTCATTACGCATGCAGCTACGTTTGCAGCCATAGCTGTGAGTCTGAGATGCCTTTTCCTGCAGAAATCAATGCGGAAATGGAGGGAGGAAAATGAAACACTGCGCCATGTTTTTTTGGAGGTTCTTATTGTGTGATGGGGCGTGCAAAACAGAGCATGATTCAGTAACTGACGAAGTTTAAATCGCAGTGTTAGCAGGGAGGTCCGGACATCTGGCATGTGACAAAATAGTCCTACTGCTCTTCATCCTCCCTATAAATGACTATCAGAGATGCTAAATAACTAACAAAACAATCAAACATAAACTAAATAAATGATATCTTGAAATAAACAGATTTCCTATAGAATGGTGAAATTAGTTTTTAAGTGTCTTTCCTTTAAAGTGGGTATTGGCAGCCAGTTTGAGCAATGTTTTTCTTAAAGAAAAAAAAAATTATGATAAATACACAATTCTGAGAAAATGATAATAGGTCAATTTAATCTTAGTTTAACTTGGTTGTTTTACCTTCACTGTAAGTCTCTGTGCAATATCTATTTATTTCTTTATTGTTTAAATATAGCTAATGTGGTCGACACAGTACACATGACACTCCACCCAGGACAATGGGGTTGGTGGGGGAGAAGATAGTTAGGGATGCTAATGAAGAAAGGTGAGAGGAGCCAAAACAAAGATGTGCCTTTTGCCCTTCGCCACGCCAGGTTCACACCTGAGGACGCAGGGGTGCGAATGTATTGTAGCAAGACCTGCTCTGTGACGTGTGCCAATGTTATGTTAATGTGTGTACATGCCTTTCATATCTGTATGTTAATGGTTCACCCTGTGTGCCAGAGGCGGGAATAAAAGTGTATAAAAGAGTTCACTCAGGCACTCAGAGTTCAGTTGTTTTGGTTGAATGTTGGAAGTTGAATAAAGTTCAAGTGTCGTCCAGCTTGCTGTCTCGTCTGCTTTCATCTTCCACACTAATTCTAATATTGCTAGCATCTGTCTCCTTTTATACAGCTGTTAACTCTGACTGAGGAATCTGACTGGATAATAGGGATTCCAAATTTACATGAAGAACTTCTCAAAATTGAAAAAAGTGCTAAATTTCCATGAAAAAGTCCCAAATATTCATGAAAAGCATCACAAAATTATTCAAAAAAAGTCCCAAATTTACATGAACTTCACAAAATTGACAAAAGTCCCATATATACAGGAAAAACTTCATAAAACTGAAAAAAGTCCCAAATTTACACAAAGAACTTCACAAAATTGAAAAAAGTTCCAAATTTACAAGAAAATCTTTGCAAAATTAATTGAAAAAACTCACAAATTTACATGAAAAACACAAAATTAATTAACCCTTAGCATTCCAGATGATTTTCTTTGGATATGCTAATTTTAGCATATGTAAAGAAAATCAAATTCTTTCTTCACTGAACTGCAAGAGAAAATTTCAAACATTTCACCAGCGGAACACCAGAATTTTAAGTCTGAATAACTCATCAGCTGAATGCAGTTTGAATTGTTGGAGTGCCCGTCCTGAGGGCTTTCTTCTATCTTGTTTCTCATTTACACCTTCGACTCTCTTTACAGATGATGAAGATTGCTTTCCACACACACATATGTGAACACACACACAAATCAACACTCCCAAACACCAATGATAATTCAGTTATTTACCCAGCCGTCCTCTTCTTCCCTCCCTGCGTTTTCTCGTTATCTATCCATCATCAGTCTATCTAATAAAGCTCCAGTGATTGTGATGAATCCGTCACATTGGCAGGGCTCCATGGGACGCCACCCGTGCATCGGTAACGAGCACGCCAATGAAACCGCCGGAGCGCACTGAGCTGTGGAACAATCACACGAGATGGGCTGATCGGAACACGCTCGCAGGCGTCTCAAATGGTCAGTTTTTGATTGATTTCGGCTTTGTTGTTTCAGGATGATTCGAGATGACGAACGACAGAGTGTGAGGATTGGATGTTTGGGGTTTGGCTGCTGGGCCACATGGTAAAATGTTCTGTCAGAGCAAAGACTGGCCACTGGTGATTGGTGTGTTTGGGAAATAAACGGGAGAAAACACACAAAATGGCGTTGTCAGTTTTAATTTAAAGGGGTCAATGTTTTTTTTCCCACATTTTAGCAGCCCACATGTCTTAATGAAAAGTTTGTGACATATTTTGTTCACATTTTCTTTAATTATTGAACTACTGCAGCAAATTCGTTTTGTATTTTCCACACCTTTCTTGAAATGCTCTGATTTTAAGCCTATCACTTTAATAAACACCCTTCACCTCCGTCTCATGTCACTTAGCCATTAGATGGCTAGCTTCAAGCCTATAGCCTTTAGGCCCCTCCTAGTGCAGATAAGCAGATCATATTCAACCGAATACAAGAAAAGCTGGCCCGGGGCTTTATTTGATATAACATTTTGTTCCTGATATTACATCCTTAACTGTCATGGTCTTGAGCGCACACCCCCTCCTTCCTGTGGTTTCCTTCTTCAGGTCATCAACACACCTGGGTGAGGAGACGCACATGCTGCCTTTCATCAGCCAGCGTTTAAAAGGATCGTCGCTTCAGTGCACTGATGCTGGCTCGTCTGGGTATACTGCCGTAGCAGAATCCAAGAGAAGCAAGTGTTTCTCTCTAAGATGCTGTTTCCATACTCACCTGTCTCTTCTCCCTTCTCAAGGTTGCTGCCACCATGCGGGTGCGTCTCCGGGGACCGCGTGTGGTCACTGGCCCCATCATTTCTGCTCAGCTGCAACCAATCTCCACCTGGTCAGGCACCACTGACTCCACCAACTTCACCCTACTGGTTCGTCTCTTCCCTGTTCGGGGTCCTGCCGGCTCTCCCTATTATCCCATGTAAGTGGCAATTTGGCTCGTCCATTTCCCTGTCTCCACTACTCCTCTCACAGCTCTCGTTCTCTCTCCCCAGGTTGCTTCCTCTGGCGAGCAGCATTTTCCATAAGCTGTGCTTGATTTTGATAGTATTTAATAAAATCCTCAAACGTGTTTTGCGGTTTTGATTGTTCCTCTGTTGCTACATCGTGCATGTGGGCTGTCTTTAATTATTAATCATGACAGAACGAGCCAGCCCTGATTTCGGCTCAGCAGGTGCAGCAGCATCAGGAAAGTCAGCTCTGGATCGCTTAGATGTGACCAAGAGACAGGTGACCGTGTTAACCCAGCAGCTGCAAACAATCACGCAGCAATTGGGCACTGTCACCCAGGATTTTGCCAATTTTGCTCCTCCGGCTCCTCCTTCCTCACCCACTCCTGTTGTTCAACCTCCTGTGCGCTGTACCACCTCCGTTCTCACACCTGCCCCGTATGCGGGGGAGGTGGGGAAGTGCAAGGAGTTTCTTTGTAACGTACGGCTGTATTTGGAGCAGGTTGGTGGAGAGTACCCTTGGACGCCGCTAAAATTCAGTTAATGATCTTATTACTGTGGGACCAGGCCCTCAGTTTGGCTCGGTCCGTGATTGAAAGCCCTGATGGGTCTGCCTACAAGTTTGAGCAATTTGTGGTCGCTTTCACTGGCACCTTTGACCATACCAAGAGTCAAGGGAACATAATGAGCCGCCTTTTGCCACTATGCCAGGGCACTCAGTCAGCGGCCGAGTACTCAGTGGAGTTCCGGGTTGAAGCGGCAGAGTTGGGGTGGAACGACATTGCCCTACCCAACGCGTTCCTCTTTGGCTTAAACGCACACCTCCGTGATGACCTGGCGGTTTATGCGGTTCCCAACACTCTGGATGGTCTAATAAATCAGGCCGTGGGATTGGACAATCGCTACCGTGAACACGCGAAGGAGCGACAGTCCTCCTCTCGCCCGCTCACTGCGCAGGTACCCAGTGTGGCGACTGACACTGGTGGCGCTGGCTCTCCTCCTGAGCTGATGGAGCTCAGCTGGTTCCAGCTTACCGATGAAGAGCGTCAGCAGAGGAGGAGGGCTGGCGCGTGCATGTATTGTGGTTCTATGAAGCACAATCTGAACGAGTGCCACCTGCGGCCAAAAGACGCCGCCCGTCAGTAACCGTGGGGAGTCTGGCAGGCAGGACCAAACTTTCTCTCGGCGGGAATTTCTCTATTTCGGCCCTCGTGCAGTTGCTGGGGGTTGAGTGGAGAACGATGGAGCTGGTGAATTCGGGGGCAGAGGGAAATTTTATCTTGTCCCAGCTCGTGCTGGACATGGGTATTCCCACTCTCAAATTGCCTAATCAGTTAAGAATTACCACCATATCTGGCCGAGAGGTTGCGGTAGTCACCAAACGCATGGCGCCAATCGCCATCCTTCTTTCCGGGAACCATCGGGAGGAACTTTTGCTCCTAATTCTCCCGAATTCATCTTCCCCAATGGTCCTGGGTTATCCGTGGCTCCGGAGGCACAACCCCATTATAAACTGGGGGCAAAATTCCATTTCCTACTGGAGCCTGTTCTGTTTGGCACGCTGTCTGAGTTCAGCTGAGTGTTCACAGTCTCTTCCCGTCTCTTCCCCTCCAGTTGAGCCGCCGGACCTCAGCCTTGTTCCTCGGGCTTACCACGATTTGGGAGAGGTCTTCAGCAAGTTGAGAGCCCTGTCGCTTCCGCCTCAGCGCTCTTACGACTGTGCTGTGGATCTCATCCCGGGGGCGAGGCTACCGTCTAGCCGAATCTAGAACATTTCTGGCCCGGAGAGGGAGGTAGTGGAGAGACACATAACAGACTCGCTGAACACCGGTTTAATTCGGCCTTCTTCAGCTCCATTCAGAGCCGGGTTCTTCTTCGTTGGGAAGAAGGATGGCTCATTGCGCCCGTGCATCAACTACCGGGATCTGAACGCTATAACTATTAAGGTCAAATATCCTCTGCCCTTGATTAATTCCACGTTCGAGCTCCTTCAGCGCTCATGGGTATTCACCAAATTAGACCTATGAAACACATACCATCTTATCTGCATTTGCGAAGGGGATGAGTGGAAGATGGCGTTTAGCACACATCAGGGGCAGTTTGAATACCTGGTCATGTCATTTAGGCTCACCAACGCCCCCGCCGTCTTCAAGCGGCTCATAAATTATGTCCTTTGCGATATACTCTATCAGTTCGAATTTGTCTGTTCGGATGATATTTTAATTTTCTCCCGCTCGCCAGAGGAACATGAAGTCCATGTCAGGGCCGTTTTACAGCGGCTCTTGGAGAACCAGCTCTATGTTAAAGCTGAGAAGTGTGAGTTCTCCACCAGTTCCACCTCCTTCTTGGGCTTCATAGTGGCTGAAGGGAGACTGATCGCCATCCCGGCCAAGGTGAGGGCAGTGCTTGATTGGTCAACTCCCCACTCCCGCAGGGACCTCCAACGCTTTCTCAGGTTTGCAAATTTTTACTGCAGGTTCATTCGGAACTATAGTGGGATTGCACTGCCCCTCACACAGCTGACCTCCGTTAAGGTCCCCTCCCGGTGGACCAAGGCAGCTGAACAGGTTTTTACTAAATTAAAAGGTCTGTTCTCAGAAACACCCATCTTGGCTCAGGTTGACACCCAGCTCCAGTTTGTCCTCGAGGTGGATGCTTCTGATTCAGGGGTGGGCGCTGTCCTCTCACAGCATTTGCCCTCTGACCAGAAGCTCCACCCGTGAGTGTTTTTCTCTCGGCGGCTCAAGCCAGCAAAAGGAATTATGACGTAGGGGACAGAAAGCTCCTCGCCTTTAAGCTGGCATTGGAGGAGTGGAGACATTGGCTAGAGGGGGCTATTCACCCCATTGTCGTGTGGACTGATCACAAGAACTCAGAGTACTTGTGGTCGGCCCACGACTAAATGCCAGGCAGCCTCGTTGGGCCTTGTTCCTTCAAAGGTTCAACTTCACTGTCACTTACCGGCCTGGTTCTCAGAATATCAAACCTGATGCGCTATCGTGCCTGTTTGATTCCGAGCAGGTAGTGCCCCGTCCCATCCCCAACCAATCCCCCCCCATGTGTTTTCAGAGTCCTTACCTGGGATATTGAGCGGAGGGTCCATCAGGCCCAGTCCAAGGAGCCCGTACCAGTGGGGTGCCCCCAAAATCGCCTGTATGTCCCTGCCGGCCTCCGTAGTGAAGTAATCCACCGAGGTCACACCAGCCACTTTGCATGCCATCCTGGGATCACCCGCACCACCAATCTGATTCGGCGGGTGTTCTGGTGGCCCACTCTGCGGCGGGACATGCAGGAGTATGTGTGGGCCTGCCAGGTCTGTGTCCGGGGCAAATCCGACTCCTCCCCTCCTGCTGGACTCCTCCATCCCCTGCTCATCCCTGGCCGTCCTTCTTCCCACATCAACTTGGACTTCATAACCGGACACCCCCCCTCACGGGAAGTTGGTCATTCTTACCACTGTCGACTGCTTCTCGAAAGCTGTTCACTTTGTCACCCTCCCTAAGCTTCCCTCGGCCATGGAGACTGCCGACTTCCTCACCGCCCACGTCTTCCGATTCCATGGCATCCCTCTTGACATTGTTTCTGACCGGGGTTCCCAATGTACTTCCCAAGTTTGGAGGGCTTTCTGTCGGATGCTTGGGACCACCATCAGCCTCTCCTCTGGAAATCATCCTCAGACCAACGGGCAGGCCAAGCGTGCCAACCAGTCCATGGAGGCCACTCTTTGGTGCGTAGCAGTGCTAACCACTGCACCACCGTGCTGGGGCAGCACGGTGGTGCAGTGGTTAGCACTGTTGCCTTACAGCTAGAAGGTTCCTGGTTCGAATCCCCAGGCTGGCAGGGGTTGGAACCTTTCTGTGTGGAGTTTGCATGTTCTCCCTGTGCTGCGTGGGTTTACTCCGGGGGCTCCGGTTTCCTCCCACAATCCAAAGACATGCATGTTAGGTTAATTGGCTGTTCTAAATTGTCCCTAGATATCTGTTTCCTATAGGCCCTTAGAATAGAGGGTTAGTTCTAGTGAAAGCGCTTTGAGTGGTCTTTGTGACTAGAAAAGCGCTATATAAGTGCAGGTTAGTTAGTTAGTTAGTAGCGGCCAAGAATTCCTCCTCTTGGCGCACGCATCTGACCTGGGTGAAGTATGCTCTGAATTCCGCCTTCTCTACAGCCACGGAGCTCACCCCCTTTGAAGCCTCATTGGGGTACACCCCGCCTTTGCTGCCCATGGCCGAGAGGGAGGTCGCGGTGCCATTCGTGGGGTCCCATGCTCGACGCTGCCGACGCATCTGGAGGTCCACTCGTGCTGCCCTCGCTCATTCCCCCGAGTGCAATTGCCTGATGGCCGACAGGAGACGGGTCCCTTCTCCAAAGTTCACGGTGGGTCAGCAGGTCTGGCTGACGGTGGACCAGATTCCACTGAAGATGGATTCAAAGAAGCTGCCCCCTGCTTCCTGGGACCCTTTCCCATCTCCAGGGTGGTCAGTGATGTCATGGTCCATTTGAAGCTTCCACAGACCCTGCGGGTGCACCCAACTTTTCATGTCTCGCATATCAAACCCCTCTCGGTAAGACTCCTCTGCCCCCCCCCCCAAGCCGCCTCCTCCTCCCCAGACGATCGATTGCCACATCGCCTACACTGTGCAGCGCATTTTGGATGTTCGCCGTCGTGGCTGAGGTCTGCAATACCCAGTCCACTGGGAGGGCTACAGCTTGGAAGAATGCTCATGGATCCCCAAATCATATGTTCTTGACAAGAGGATGCTCCGGACCTACCACCAAGCCCATCCCGACAAGCCTAAGGGACAGCCAGGAGGCGCTCCTTGAGGGAGGGGCATTGTCATGGTCTTGAGCATGCGCCCCCTCCTTCCTGTTATTTTCTTCCTCAGGTCATCAACACACCTGGGTGAGCAGACGCAACTGCTGCATCAGCCAGCATTTAAAAGGATCGTTACTTCAGTGCACTGATACTGGCTCGTCTGGGTATCCTGTCGTAGCAGAATCCAAAAGAAGCAAGTGTTTCTCTTTAAGGTGTTATTTCCATTCTCACCTGTCTCTTTTCCCTTCTCCAGGTTGCTGCCACTGTGCGGGTGCGTCTCCGGGGACTGCGTGCACTCACTGGCCCCATCGTCTCCGCTCAGCTGCAACCAATCTCCACCTGGTCAGGCACCACCAACTCCACCAACTTCACCCTGATGGTTCATCTCTTCCCCATTCGGGGTCCTGCCGGTTCTCCCTATTATCCCACACAAGTGGCAATTTGACTCGCCCGTTTTCCCTGTCTCCACTACTCCTCTCACAGCTCTAGTTCTCTCTCCGCAGGCTGCTTCCTCTGGCGAGCAACGTTTTCCATAAGCTGTGCTTGATTTTGATATTTAATAAAATCCTCAAACGTGTTTTGTGGTTTTGATTGATCCTCTGTTGCTTCATCGTGCATGTGGGCTGTCTTTAATAATTAATCATGACACTTAACCAAAGTATATCTTGTTTGGATGTTGTGAAGTCTGGTCCGTTCCCTTCTTGGCCAAGATTACAATAAATTTACTAAATATGCATCTTTGATTACTGCTCTATTATTTATTCACATTTGATAGTAGAGTTAAAATCTAGGACACAGTGGGGGAGGTGCCCGCAACCCGCGCTGGAGCTCCTCTGTGGGACATGGGAATAATGGCGTGAGCGGAGAACTTTAGTAAAACTTTAAATTTTTCTTGGTCATTAACAAATACAAGGAATATTGTAAGAGGTTTGTCCAAGGATCAAGGCCAGTGGCCACCCCCGAGCTGTGAACGTTCAACTCAAAAAAATGAACGAAACAAAGCACTGGTGGTTAAGGGGCGTGTGCTTCCAGTGGTTGACAGGACATGGACCGTCCTTAGAACACAACAAGGACATGAGTGAGTGTGTGGCCAAACCACCAGCTCCAGGTGGCACCCTCAGATCCTGGCCCAAGTTGGACATGACGACCAATGTGCCTCACTATAGAATCATGGCAAAATTATTATAATTAGCAAGAATGATGTGAGATATATTACAACTGGATTAGTGAACCAAGTGGTAACAGGGCTTTGTCCGAGCCTCCTATACCAGAGTTAGCTCAGGGGCAAAGTTCACTCAGGGGCTAATACCTTTAGCTCCCCTTCCATCTACATGACAGACAGTGAGGCGGGTGAATAATAGTGCAGTGAGCAGGTATCAAGGTGAGTGGTGTTCGCCTTTTAGTGATGTTTCCCATTTCTTGATGTACAGCAAAAACCCCGGAACAGTTAAAAATGCTTTTTGGAGAGATAAATGGAACATTGATTTTTTTTTTCTTTGACAATTACATGACCAGTGGACACATTTAAGATAGTTCAAACCTACAAATACACCATTTTTCAGTCAAAGACCCCCTTTAAGGTATTTTGCATAAGGGAGTCTGCACGGTAAGAATTTGGTTCGCTGTGTTTTAGAGGTGTGGAAACTTCTTGATATGCATGGACGCTAATTACTGAGCATTGTGGTATGCAAACACTGTGATGATTTTCTAGCTCAACTGTGGGAGTGTGACCGGTGTAACAGCATAGCGCTATTACCAATGAATGCTAAAAGCTAAGTTAGCAAATGCCACTATGTATGCATATTAATTGACCAACATCTAGCCAATGTCTTGCCAATGAGTAAACAACCTCTATAAGATGTATTCTCGATGTAAACTTGGTACGTTGGGCAGACATTGAGCAGACATACAGTATGTGTGCTGTTGGGATGACAATGTCATTATGAAGCACTTTTTTCTGGTTTATTCTGGTTAAGTAAGATTAATTGCTAAAGGTTTTGCTAGCAAGCATGCTAACAGATGTTCTGACAAACCACCAAGAGTTAAAGTCTCTGTGAAACCACAAGCATATTGCCAACTTTCTGCTGGTTCGGCATATGTTTCCGCAATGAAGTCAGCTATTTTTTTTTTTTTTTTTTGTCCATGCACACAAATGTTCCCTAGCAGAAAGTATAGGCTAATTAGAACCAGTCAAATCTGTTTAAATTAATTTCCATGTATTTTTCAGACAAAAATACACCCTGGGTGTCAAGTGGTATTTAAGGTATTCCACAGGGCTTTATGGTAGGATCATTTTTTAACTGAATCTTATGGATGTAAAACAAAAATGATACAGTTCACCTACATTTTGATGATGTGACTACATAAAAATGCTTTTTTATGTGTGTATATACTGCAGTGGGTGTGGTGCTTCTAAGCACAGGGTGCTTAGTATGTAGTGCTGTAGCATAGTGTTGTGTCTGCCTGCTTCTGCATGTCTCTCGCTTCCAGCTGCGGCTGCCATCTAGCTCCTTGGAGTGAAAAGGAGGCAGAGTGCATAACTCCTCTCTGATGGTTTTTATATCTCTATGCATCAAGACTCTCACGTAGCCTTCCAGCGGTACACCACGTTAACTGGATCCTTGCGGTTCCAGGACAGGACAGTGAGGGATCTCGGAGCAGGTTGGAGCCCCAGAGTTACAGTGTGCAGGCCCACCGGCGTGTGGATATGCCCTAACACTTACCAATCCAACCACCTGCTGCCTTGTAGGTTGTGCCTCTGTAGGCAAAGGCTAGGAGAAGGTAACTCCGAAATCAAATCCACCTGCTGCCTTGTAGATTGTGCCTCTTTAGGCAAAGGCCAGGAGTAGGTAACTCCGAATTCAAATCCATCTGCTGCCTTGCAGATTTGTCTCCACACCGGAGAAAGGCTGCACCCATGCATGCCGCTCATCTTGTGGCAACCTTTGCACCAGGTGGCATATGACATGCATTGGACGAGAGAGTGGGACTGGGAGTGCACAAACCTCTCTCACTTAAATCCATTCATGTGCAGGTCATCTTGTGAATCACATCACATCTATTACTTCAAGTCCTGGGGCGACGGGCACGTGGCGACGGGAACAGGCATAGGATGATGCTGGAAGTTCTTAGCTACAAACCTGTACTCAGGCGGCTCATGTGTGACGGTCGTTTGTTGTATACTGGGGTAAATGCGGAACTCTTATCCTGCATGAGTGACAGAGTAGCCTTCTTCAGGGACAGCACTGCTCTCCCCAGATGGGGAAGGGTACTGAAAAGGGATCCTAAACATTGCTTACTCCACTAACAACCTGCCAGGCAGCCGCACCTGACTGGTCATCCAATACTATGGCCAAAGACCAACACAAAAACACCAAATGATCTTTGCCTCATGGAATGTCAGAACCCTTTTAGACTGTGACAACAGACCAGCGTGCTGTACTGCAATACTGGCAAAGATGCTGGGGCAGTACAGCATTGATATTCCAGCCCTCAGTGAGACCAGACTCGCTGATGAATCTAGTCTGGAGGAGGTTGGTACAGGCTACACCTTCTACTGGAGAGGCAAGCAAGAGGGAGAACCCAGAATTGGAGGTGTGGGCTTTGCAATAAGAACATCTATTGCTCAGAAGCTCAACAGACTACGTACTGCCATCAGCGACAGAACTATGTGCGTGCGTATTGGTCTCCACAAGGGACACCACTTGACCCTTCTCAGTGTATATGCTCCCACCATGACATACAGCGACGAGGAGAAGGAAGCTTTCTACAGTGACCTTAACCAAGCCATCAGGTCAACTCCCTCTAGAAATAAGCTCATAATCCTTGGAGACTTCAACGCCCGGGTAGGCTGTGACAATGACGCCTGGAAAGGTGTTATTGGCAAACATGGTATAGGGAAGCTCAACTCAAATGGCCAGCTTCTTTTGGAAAAGTACAGTGAGCACCAACTCACAATCACTAACTCCCTCTTCCAGCAAGCCAACAAGTATAAGACAACCTGGATGCACCCTCGTTCAAAGTTATGGCATCTCATAGATTACATCATCGTCAGACAGAGAGATGCCAGAGATGTCAAGCTTACCAGAGCCATGCGTGGAGCCGAATGCTGGTCTGACCACAGGCTGGTCAGAAGCAAGATGGCACTCCACATCAGGCCCAAGATACAAACCAGGAGAGTAAAACCACCAGCCAAACTTCAAGTCTCCTGCATTAAGGACTCCCATATCCAAGAGGATCTGCAGAGGAAACTTCAGGAAACCAACGTACCTGAAAATTTCGATGGTATGGAGGTTGAGGCAGCCTGGAAGCAGTTCAAGGATGCCACCTACTCTGCTAGTGCAGACGTCCTTGGATTCGTCAAACGCAAACACCAGGATTGGTTTGATGAAAATGACCCGGAAATCTCACAGCTTCTGCACACGATGCACAAAGCTCACAGGAACTACATTGACGACAAATCATCACCAGCCAAAAGATTGCTCTACTTGAACGCAAGGCACACCTTGCAGAGAAAACTCCGCCAGATGAAGGAGTCATGGTGGGACAGTAAAGCCACAGAGCTTCAGGAAGCAGCTGATAAGCATAACAGTAAGCTCTTCCATGAAGGGCTGAGGGCGGTGTATGATCCTAAATCCACTGGTAGCGCACCCATCCGATCATCTGATGGAAATAACCTCCATACTGACAAATCGGAAATACTACAACGCTGGGCTGAACACTTCAACACCCTGCTCAATAGGCCATCATCAATGTGTGAGGAAACCCTGGACGCCATCCCCCAGAGGCAGATACTGGCCGAGCTGGACCTCCCTCCTTCACTGGATGAAGTCAAGCGTGCCATAAAACAGACATCTGCGGGAAAGTCTCCAGGTGCCGACGGCATCCCTGCTGAGATTTTCAAAAACAGCGGCGTGCATCTGCAGAACAAACTCCTACAGTTATTTATACTTATCTGGCAGTATGGCACAGTCCCACAAGAGTTTAAGGATGCTTCTATTGTACATCTCTACAAGCGTTAAGGAGACCGCTCTGTCTGTGATAACCACAGAGGTATTTCCCTCCTGTCAGTTGCCGGGAAAATACTGGCACGCATTGTCCTCAACAGGATGTCATGCTGTCTCACTGCTAGGGTCTACCTAGAATCTCAATGTGGATTCAGACCTGGAAGAGGTACTTTGGACATGATCTTCGCAATGCGACAGATACAGGAGAAATGTAGGGAACAGAACATGGACCTCTACATGGTGTTTGTCGATCTCACCAAGGCATTCGACACGGTAAATAGACCTGGCCTGCGGAAGATACTTCGCAAAGTTGGTTGCCCTGACAAGTTCATTTTCATCATAAGGTCTTTCCACGAGGGAATGCAAGAAAAAGTCCAAGGGAATGGAGATACCGCTGACCCATTTCCAGTGACAAATGGTACCAAGCAAGGCTGTGTTCTGGCCCCAACACTCTTCTCCATTGCCTTTTCTTTCATTCTCATGGAGGCTTTTCGTGACCTGGATGAAGGAGTGCACATTCAGTTTAGAACAGATGGTGGCCTATTCGATCTGAGACGTTTACAAGCTCGGACAAAGACCATATCAATGCTAGTCAGAGACCTTCTGTTCGCTGATGATTGTGCCTTAGTTGCACACACACTGGAAGATATTCAGCTCATCACTGACAAATTTGCCACTGCATCAGAGAAATATGGTTTTACCATCAGTATTAAAGACGGAGGTCATGTACCAGCCAGCCCCCGAAAAAATGCCATGTTCACCCTGTGGTAACTATCAACAACAGCCCGCTCAAGTCCGTAGAGAAGTTCTGTTACCTTGGAAGCATCCTCTCTTACTCTGCAACCCTTGACGAAGAGATCAACCAGCGATTAGCCAAGGCAAGTGGTTCCTTTGGCATGCTTAGAAGGAGGTTGTGGGATGAACATGGTATCAAGCTCCACACCGAGATTAAAGTGTTCAAGGCTGTCATTCTTGCCTCCCTCCTGTATGGTTGTGAGACGTGGACACCATATCGCCGACATATCAAGCTTCTTGAACAGTTCCAACAGCGATGCCTGATATCCATATGCGATATCAAGTGGCAGGATAGAGTAACCAATACAGAGGTTTTGGACAAATGCAAGTTACCCAGCATTGAAAGCCTGATCATCAAGGCCCAGCTGCGTTGGACTGGACATCTGGCCAGGATGGAGGACATTAGGATCCCAAAGGCAATGTTCTTCAGCCAACTGCAGCAAGGAAAGAGGTCAGTCGGCAGACCCCGTCTCCGTTACAAAGACATCTTCAAAGCTACCCTTAAATCGTGTGACATGGATATCAACTCTTGGCAACATAATGCCCAAGATCGACTCGCATGGCACCATCTGTGTATGCAGGGCATCAAGCACTTTGAACAGTCCAGGACTACACACTTAATCGAGAAGAGAGCTCGAAGGAAGGCTTCAGCTATGCCATCCTCCAGCAGTAACACAACTCTCATCTGCAGTGTCTGCAACAGAGTTTGTTTGTCCAAGAATGGACTCATCTCCCACCAGAAGACACACCGGTGAACTATACTTCGCAAGATACTCATGCATCGCCAGCGACGCGAGACTCCATCATCATCATACTGCAGTCCTCCCATTTTAATTGAACATTGTTATTATCACCATTAAATGGCATCAATTTTACCTTGCAAAATTTGAAGTAAAACTTGCAGCATTTGATCACAGAAAGAATGAGTTAAATGGTCAGGAAGTGTGTTAGAGCTAATTTGGGGAATAATTACATGAAATCAAATTAGATATCAGTTGAGCAGGTGACCATCAACTTACAGCTCTAAAATGTTTTTGATTAACCTCTTAAAATTCTGGTGTTCAGCCGGTGTTTCAGATTTTCGACTGCCATCAGTGAAGAACAAATTTCACTTTCTTTGGGCATGCTCAATTTAGGGAAATTGGCTGGAATGCTCAGGGGTTAAATCCTGATCACCCCCTCCACCTCACACTAGACAGTCAGCGGAGCACTTTCTCCAGCAGACTGCTACAGCTTCGCTGCCGAATGGTTAGGTACAGGAAATATTTTCTGCCTGATGCCATTTCACTGTACAATATCACACTCTAATGTTGAATCTTGGTCATAACAATGCTGCCATACTGCACCTTACAGTATAATTGGTACCTTGTATTACACCCTGTGCCTTATAATCCTTCTCTGTAGAGTCAGTACTATCCATTGACTCATAAGGATCATCATCTATTTAACCTAGTAGTAGCCTATGTTGTATATAAAGTTATCTATGCATTTTTACTTTACTTCCCTGGTTAACTCCTTTTCTATTATACTGTGTGTTTTTCTGTTGGTTGGGTTTCTGTGTCATGCTGCTGTTACACTGTAATTTCCCAGTTTGGGATCAATAAAGTACATCTATCTATCTATCTATCTATCTATCTATCTATCTATCTATCTATCTATCTATCTATCTATCTATCTATCTATCAAAAAGAAAAGTTTCAAATCTACAAGAAAAAAGTTGCAAATTTTTGAGAAAAAGGTTGCAAATTTAAAGGGAAAAAGTTACAAATTTACAGGAAAAAGTGCAAATTTTTGAGAAAAAGGTTGCAAATGTATAGGACAAAAGTTGCAAATTTTGAGAAAAAGGTTGCAAATTTACAGGACTAGAGTTGCAAATTTATGAAAAAAGTTGCAAATGTATAGGAAAAAAGTTGAACTTTTTTTAGAAAAAAGTTGCAACTTTAAATGAAAAGTTGCAAATTTTTGAGAAAAAAGTTATGAATTTTTGAGAAAAAGTAGCAAATTTGCAAGAAAAAAAGTTGCAGATTTTCAAGAAAAAAACATTAGAAATTGAGGGAAAATGTTGCAAACTAAACCTCTTAAAATTCCAGTGTTCTGCCAGCGAAACAGTTCTAAATTTTCTATTGCCACTCAGTAAAGAAAGAATTAGATTTTCTTTGTGTATGCTAAATTCATGAAAACTGGCTGGAATGCTAAGGGGTTAGCTCCCCCAAAATGTGTCACCTTCGTTGCAGTAGCACAAAAGAGGCCCCAGTCTCCTCCACAAGCCATAATGGTTTCCGTCACTAAATGAGTCAGCTGGGGGTCTCTTTTCCTCTCCTTTTTTAAATTACAGCTCTGCTAGAATGATGTAAAGTCTCATGAATAAATCTTTACAGTCTTTTTTGGTGGCCCTGATTGACAGCTGAGCTCACGCTGAGTCCTGCTGTTGGACTTCAAACGAACAAAATCATATTTTTTTTCTAATTTTCTCAATTTCTCAGTAAATTTGCAACATAAAAGCTGCGACTCGCGGCACAAGATCAACCCCCGTCACCTTGAGTATGGCACCAAAATGAGAGAACAGTTGCAGAGGATGTGCATGAAAAGAGCTGGAGGAACCCACACTTAATGACTTGAGAATCATGAATTGAATGTGATGCGTAGCTTTAGCTCTACCATGTGCATTAATTCACACTGAAGGTCCAAGGAAGTGTGCACATTACAATAGAAAACTTGTGAGTCTTATGGCAGCACAGGCACGTTTTAAAATCCTGCCAATGTATTTCTTGTAGGGTAAGATTTGCTTTCTTAATTCTTTAAAAGATAAGATAAGATAAGATAAGCCTTTATTAGTCCCACAATGGGGAAATTCTAGGATTGCAACAGCACAGGGATAGCAACACTCAGAGCAACAATCAAGAAGACAAGAAAAACAAGAGCAGCGAATATACATATGTACATATAAATATATAAACACAGTGCGGAGCATTGTAGCTAGATGGAATAAATATATAAATATATATACACACAGTGCGGAGCATTGTAGCTAGATGGAATAAACAGCATAACCGTCTACTTAGTTATCCTACATAGTATGAATATGTACCCATACATATTGTCACCCTCCGTAGCGACCGATATTGTCCTAGTTGTATACTGGAGGGGACCATTGTGTAAGTCTATTGCGTCTTTTGCATTCAATACTATTAGGTCATCATGTTTTTTTGCTATCTCTGCGAGCAGCCCTGCTTAGGTTATACAGTCTGACAGCCGTAGGTAGGAAGGACCTGCAAAACCTCTTGGTTGCGCACCTAGGATGATGTAGTCTGCTGCTAAATGAGCTC
This sequence comes from Pholidichthys leucotaenia, assembly GCA_020510985.1. Lineage (NCBI taxonomy): Eukaryota > Metazoa > Chordata > Actinopteri > Cichliformes > Pholidichthyidae > Pholidichthys > Pholidichthys leucotaenia. The sequence goes on along the minus strand of CM035841.1, from coordinate 102,261,244 downwards.
CTCAGTGCGTTCAGTATGTCCTGCATAGGGTGGGACTCGGACTCCAGCAGAGATGACAGTTTAGCCACCATCCTTCTCTCTCCTATCTCCTCCACTGGGTCAAGGCTTTGCCCCAGGACAGAGCTAGCTTTCTTGATCAGTTTGTTCAGTCTCTTCCTATCGGCTGCTGTAATGCCACTGCCCCAGCAGACCACTCCAAAAGTGATGGCTGATGCCACCACCGTGTCGTAGAATGTCTTCAGCAGCGCCCCTTGTACACCAAAAGACCTGAGTCTCCTCAGTAGGAACAGCCTGCGCTGCCCCTTCTTGTAGAGTGCATCGGTATTGTGTGACCAGTCTAGTTTATTGTTCAGATGAACACCCAGGTACTTGTAGGATGTCACCATCTCAATGTCTGTTCCCTGTATGTTTACTGGTGCTGTGAGAGGTTGTCCTTGCCTGCGGCAGTCCACCACCAGCTCCTTAGTTTTCCTCGCGTTGAGCTGGAGGCAGTTCCGATGGCACCAGTCCACGAAGTCCTGAATAAGTCCTCTGTACTCAGCTTCATCTTCGTTGGAGAAGAGGCCGACGATCGCAGAGTCGTCAGAGAACTTCTGTAGATGGCAGTGTGTTGTGTTGTGTGAGAAATCCGCAGTATAAAGGGTGAACAGGAAGGGAGCCAAAACCGTTCCCTGGGGGGCCCCCGTGCTACCGATGATCGTGTCGGACACACAGTCCCGGGTTCTCACAAACTGTGGCCAGTTATACGCAAGTTGTCCCTGTGGGCCCCACCAAAGGTTAAATCTGGGCTGTCTTATGGGTCCATGTGGGTTTGTCCATGGATTCCATGTTGGCCCCATCTGTTTGCCCACACTGACTTTATCTGTTTACCTATTTTTAACTTATTTTCTCAATTTGCTATTTTCTTGTAAATTTGCGACTTTTTCCTCTTAATTTGATAATTTTTTCTTTAAAGTTTGAAACTTTCTTATAAATTTACCACTTTTTACTGTAACCTTTTTCTCAAAAATTTGTTCTTTTTTCTTGTAAATTTGGAACGTTTTCAAAAATTTTCAACTTTTTTTTTACAGTAAACGTCTAATTTTTTCTCATAAATTTGTAATTTTTTTTCTCATAAATTTGTGACTTTTTTCTTTAAAATTTTCAGTTTATTTCTATTTTTCCCTACTTTTTTGTTAATTTGCACCTTTTTCTAATTTTTTCCTCATAAATTTGTGATTTTTTTCTTATGCTTGCTCATTTTTTTCCTTGTAAGTTTTTTAACTCTTTTCAAGTAATTTTACAGTTTTTTCTCATAAATTTGTAAGTTTTTTCTAGTAAATTTGCTATTTTTGTAAATTTGTAAATTTCACTTTTTTCTCATAAATTTATAAGAAAAAAAAGTTAAAAATTTATGACTTTTTGGGTGTAATTTTGTTTGTGGCACAAGTGTTACTGAAAGTCACTCACCCATGTTAAACCCATGTGGGGCCCAGTGGGTTTCAATGGATTAACAGATTACTTGTTACCTGCACCATAGATAACATCCATGAGGGCAAACACAGATGGGGCCACCATGGAATCCATGGACAAACCCCCATGGGACCCATAAGACAGCCCAGATTTGATCTATGGTGGGGCCCACTGAACATGTTAATTGGATTTGAGTGAGCAGCCCTAGATAAGTTTGCCCTGAGTATCGGAGGATCTATTTAGTGCGGTGTAAATTTAAACACTGTAAAACAAAACTTACTCTTGTTTTAAGCTGGCCCAGCTGCTGAGATAAACCATTTTTTAAAATGCGCTAATTGAAAAAGTGGCTGCATTAACGATCCCAGCCGTAGCAAAGATTATGAGAATTTTTAAAAAATGCATAGAAAAAAAAATGAAATTGAAAAATTATGAGTCAAAATCAAGGAAGAAAAGTCCAATATTCAAAAATAAAATAATTTTTTTAGGAAAATCCTCAAATTTGGTATCACTAAAAATATTAACTAATATTTACAGCCCAGTTTATTCTTCCAGCTAAAGTGTTTTTACCTCAGATCTGTTTTGTGATACCCTGCTGAACATGCAATCAGATATCAAGTGTTGCTGTAATAATATGTGAGTTTTGTCTCAGACAGCGGAGAAGAAAAGAGAGATTTCATTTTGGGCTCCCCCGCTGAGATCTGAAGTGATACTGCACACAGGAGCGAGCAGAGGAGGAGGGGGGGAGAAAAAATAAAAACAACGCCAGAACAACTGTTCCATCACCTGAACATCTCAGCAACTTCTATTTCACCTCCAGCTTCCTCTGCAGCAGAAAAAAAACAACAGCACAAATTTCAATTTCTCCACAAAAATAGATAAAACCCTCCAGTCTGTTTCCTCAGGGCATTCTAAAGACAGTGCAGCTTCCCAATAACTCACCTTATAACTTTGAAAACTGGTGTTACATTCATGTGCTTAACCATATCAGTGAAAAAACCTGCCAGGGTTTAAATACTGCAGTACCATTTTACACATGGGAAAGGGGCACTCCTGAAAATCAGCTATTTTATTGATATTGTGCTTTAAAGTCCACATTCACTGAAAAAATTGTGTTTTGTGCTTCGATATTTTTGGGGAGCAAATCTGCGTCTGGAAACATGTAAATGAATGCAGAGCCCATGATGTTAGCTTCAGAGCTAAAAGTGCTACTAGGGAGTAAGCTTACCAAGTGCAGTTTATATCAATATTTTCTTTAGATTTCATTTTCCACCAGGTTCACTAATCCACATGATCCACATTATGCTACATACTGTAGAACCATTAGCATTAGCTTGGCTAGGCTGTCGGAACTGGTCAGGCTAACCGCATAAGGGCTCGCCTGACAGATAGGCCACCTGGCGTTAGCTAAACTGTCAGTCTAGTCAGATTTGATTGCTATTTTCTCTCAATTCTATACATCCCCCACTGGAATCCTACATCACACATAAACATTATTTTCAGCTGCCAGCTGACACTAGCTAGCTGTTAACATCAGCTAGCCACCTTGGGCCACTATTCCCGTGAAATGTGAACAGACAGATGGACAGACAGATACGGTGCTGTTGCAATACCTCTGGAAGGAGCTTTCATACAGTTTAATTTGAAAAAGAAATGTTTACAGTTAAAAAGTTTTAATTTATGGAAAAAAGTCACAAATTTAAAAAAAAGCAAATATACAAGGAAAAAATTAACAAATTCATGAGAACATTCCAAAATGACAAGAAAGAGTTAGCAAATATGCAAGAAAGAAGTCACAATTTTAAAAGAAAAACTAGCACATTTATGAAAAAAAGTTGCAAATTTATGAGAAAGTTTCAAATGTTCAAGAAAAAAAATTGATCGTATTAGCAGGAAAAGTCAAAACTTTACTAGAAAATAGCAAATTTATGAGAAAATAAGTAGAAAACAGGTAAAGATGTAAGGTCCATGTGGACAACCCCACATGGACCCATCAGACCACCCACTTTATTAACCTGTGGTGGGGCCCACATGGACACAGTGGCTGGGTAGTTAAACTATGTTAATCACGATAATCTAGATTCATTCATTCATTCATTCATCTTCTTCCGCTTAATCCTTTTCGGGTCGCGGGGGGCTGGAGCCTATCCCAGCATCTTTGGGTGAGAGGCAGGGTCCACCCTGGACAGATCGCCAGTCCATCGCAGGGCCAACACAGAGAGACAGACAACCATTCACTCTCACAGTCATACCTAAGGACAATTTAGAATTCCCAGTTCTGATGCCTTTTTTGGAAATGGTTATGATTAGTTTGTTAATTTTTGTAATCGTTTCCCCGCACTGTTAGACAGTGTGTGTGTGTGTTACATCTGTAGACCCCAGTTGTCTGATGTTTGCCTGTAAGTCTTTGCTGTGTGATCCACATGACTGTCGCCTCATGTGTAAGCGTTTCATTCACACTTGGAGCCGACCCGCATGCCCTCCCCGTGGGCAGCAGCCTTCGCTTTCCACTTTGTGCAGGAGGAGATAAGCCCGCACACGTGCGTGCACGCACGCACACTCTTGAGCTGTTTGCATGTCTCTATCAGTGACGCCGGTGTGCGGGCAAGCTTTGAATTTGTAAAGGGCGTTCAAACACAGAGGTTGGATTACACCTCCTCTTCCGTTGCCAGGACGGGGGAGGGGGGGGTGCTCGTTTCACACAGCTGGAACATCTGTACACAGCGCGCACAGAACTGATAAGGAGCGCTGAGCTGATCAGATAAGAAAATGTTTTAGACGTGCTGGAGGCGTAGGGCGAGGAGATGGAGACGGGCTGCAAATCTGAACAAAATGACGCCACGTGAAGAGTAAAAGCTGAAATAATAGTGACAAAGATATTGAAGACAAAAGTGTTGTGAACAATATTTTCTGGCTGTGACAAAGGAAATAAAATATAATAATAACAGGACTTGGGAGGCAACAAAGCTGTGAAATTTGGGGCAGATACTGTTACTAATGTTAAAAATAATAACTTATAATAGTTGATGCCAATTGTTTCTTTTTGTTTTTGTTGCTATCCACAGTGGGGAAAATAAGTATTGAACACTTCAACAATTTTCTCAATAAACATATTTCTGATGGAGCCACTGACCTGAGATTGTCACCACGTCTCAGTACCAACCCAAGTAATCCATATAGTATACAAAGAAATCAAGGCAACTGTGTTCACAAAAAAAGTTATATTTAATAAAGTGGAATGACAAAGGGAATAAGTATTTAACATGCTTTAAGGGGAAAAAATCCAAACCTACATGGCCCTGTGTGAAAAAAGTGATTGCCCCCTAAGCCTAATAACTGGTTGGGCCACCCTTAGCAGCAACAACTGCAATCAAGCCTATGTGATAATTGGCAATGAGTCATTTACAGCACTGTGAAGGAATTTTGGCCCACTCATCTTTGCAGAATTGTTGTAACTCAGCCACATTGGATGGTTTTTGAGCATGAACTGCCTTTTAAAGGTCATGCCACAGCATCTCAGTCAGATTCAGGTCAGGACTTTGACTAGGCAACTCCAAAGTCTTCATTTTGTTTTTCTTAGGCCATTCAGAAGTGGACTTGTTTGGGTGTTTTGGATCAAGTGCGCCTCAGCTTGAGGTCGCAAACAGATGGCCGGACATTCTCTTTCAGGATTTTTTGGTAGGCAGCAGAATTCATGGTTCCATTTACCACAGCAAGTCTTCCAGGTCCTGAAGCAGCAAAAAAAGCCCCAGACCATCACAATACCACCACCATATTTTACAGTTGGTGTAAGTGTTGTTATAAAATTATATATATTTTCTGTACATTACATGCTGGTTGTTGCGACTGTATATTTTGTTGAAATTTATTTGTTTCCTGACCGGAACTGATGTTTTCCGTCTGCAGTGCCGCTGGGATTGTTTTCATTGTAGCACATAGCGGAAATAAGAAGAACGCTGTGTCATGTTATTCAGCTATCTTCAGAATCAGAATCAGAATCAGAATCAGAATCAGGTTTATTGCCATTGTTCATGTAGTACACAAACTAGGAATTTGTCTCGGTACAATGCTGCAACATTAAACATGATAAGATAAGAGAAATAAACTATACATGTAATAAAGTGTAGGATAAGATTAAGTGATACTGGTCAACAGTTAAAATATATATTAGCCAGCAGCAGATACTGTGGAGAACTATATAGTGCAGTCGGTAATGCAGGAAGAAAACAGTGATGATGGACATGAGTCTGGTTGAGCTGCTGTACATGGTGCACGAGAGTCAATAAGTCACTTAGTGTTCAGCAGTCTAATGGCAGAGGGGAAGAAGCTGTTCATGTGACGGGAGGTTTTAGTCTGGATGGACCGAAGTCTTCTACCAGAGGGGAGGGGGGCAAACAGTACGTGACCAGGGTGTGAGGGATCGGCTATGATCCGGCCAGCACGCCTCCGGGTCCTGGAGATGTACAGATCCTGGAGAGATGGGAGCTTGCAGCCGATCACCTTCTCAGCAGTGCGCACGACGCGCTGCAGCCTTAGTCTGTCCCTGGCAGTGGCTCCTGCGTACCACACGGTTATGGAGGTGGTGAGGATGGACTCGATGATGGCTGTGTAGAACTGCACTAACATCTTGACATCATAACATCTTATAACATCTTAACATCATCATATCTTGCACTTAAGTTTGATTGAAGATTGAAGCCAAGCAGTTTGTTTTACCTTCAGAACTCTTTTCATGACAAGCGGCCAGTGAGGTATTTGTTTTGTATATTCTTTATGTTATTTCGCTCTGTACTGTATATATGGTTATGCGTTATGTTTGCCTATACAGTTCTCACGGCGTGACCAAGAGGGGGGTGCATAAGTCCCAATAAACGCCCGTTCAAAGGAACCGACCTGTGTCTGTTGTCGTGAAGAGAGCTACAGTGAGAACTCGCCTGCTCAACACGGGTAACAAGGACTCCGAGATCACGGCGGGTAGCAATGAGAGGAAGATCCAGGTCGTCAGTTAAGCAAGTCCATACCGCACTGTCGTCATAGCAACCGCAAGTAATGGCCGTTAGACTGTGTTAAAGCGCAACTTTACAAGTTAAAGCCAGAAAGCGCTCCACCTCAAGTTTCAAGTTAAGGTGGTGTGAGAAGTGGTTCAACTTGGACACTGCAATAAGGACTCAGATCTATCAACTTGTGTGCTATTTAGTTGTTGTGGTTGGAGATTATCAGATGTCCTGATTTTCACAGTTGCTTCATGTTACAAGGTTAAAGTCGATGTTAAATTTATATGTAAATCAACAACCTTTGATGAACGCTAAAAAAAAAATAAGGACATTTTAATCTGAAACTAAGATTTATGCAAGCTTTGTGTCTGTAAAATTTCAACAAGCTTAAAGGACATTTTCAGTGACGTGACGTTAAAGGGCACTTAACCCAACTCTGTTTTCCTATCTTGTAAAATAAGCAATTTAATGCATTTCTAAACATATTATCTCAGCTGTTAAAGTTCATACTTACATATTGTGTTAAAGTAATTTCACTGTTCTATTTCTTGCTTTGAAATTGAAGTTAGCTGAAAAGTGGCTAAGTTTAAATGTTTATACAGTTATCTTAATGCAGTATTGAAGTCAGTATAATTACAAACTGGTCATCATCCAGTTGTTTCACTGTTGTTCAAGTTATCTCAGAATGTCTGACACAAACACTGAGACCTGCCACAAGATGGCTGACTCATCTGCCCAACCTGAAGTTACCAAATATGCAGAAGCAGAAGGGCTGCGAAAAAGTGAAAGAATTCGAACCCTCACAGAGAAGGGGAGAGAAATTCAAGAAGACAAGATGAAAAGTATCCAACGACGGTACAGAATCATTTATGAGAAATGGAGGTACCATGCTAGAATAGGCAAGGAAATACTGACCAATGAAGCCTCAGAGGATGAATTGAGTGAGCTGATTGAAAATATAAGCAGCACTTGCTCCGATGTAAAAGCCATATATGAAACATTACGCAAAATTCAAACTCCTGAGCCAGATCTGCGACGCAGAGTAGACACCTGTGTTTCACTCTCAGAGTTCATCATTCAAAAGGCAAAAGGGCAGCTTAAGAAGCCTAAAACAGAAGAAGAGGATGAACCTTGGCCCGATGTTGGATCAGTTCTAGACTCAACTTGCTCCTTATCAAGGCCACCATCTCATCAATCAAAATGTTCTATTCGTTCTAGTACTAACTCAGCCAAAAGATGCGAGGCTGCAGTGGAGGCTGCCGCATCCCAGGAAGTCTTAGCAGTATTGGATGAACAAGAAAGGGAAGAGGCTGAACTCCAAAGGCTAGAGGCTGAAGATAAACAACGGCTTGCTCAATTTGAATCTGAAACCTTTGCCAGACAACAAGAAATGCAAGACAAACGTAGAAGGCTTAAACGCTTGGAAGAAGTGAAGAAGTTAAATGCTGTAAGAGCACGAGTAAAGGTCTATGATCAAGATGAAGAAAATTTTAAAACAGCTGAATTGCTGTATGATGTTGAATTTGGAGAAACACCAGCCCTCAATGCCTCAAGTCCCTCCTTCATCCCTCAGTCCCTGCCAGTCACCACACAAGCCCTCAATGCCTCAAGTCCCTCCTTCATCCCTCAGTCTCTGCCAGTCACCACACAAGCCCTCAATGCCTCAAGTCCCTCCTTCATTCCTCAGTCCCTGCCAGTCACAGCTCAAGCTCCACCCATGCCTACAGTACAGAACACCTCAGATTTGGTCTGCATGCTAACAGAAGCTATAAATGTGAATCGTCTTCCAACACCAGAGCCTGCATTATTCACTGGAGATCCTTTGAAATTCAAGGACTGGCGACTCTCTTTTGAAACATTGATTGACAGGAAAAACACCCCAAAGAATGAAAAACTGTATTACCTAAGGAAGTATTTAGGTGATGCTGCAAAAAAGGCCGTTGAAGGATTCTTCTTATTGGGCACTGAAGCTGCATATGACTCGGCCTGGCAGCTTTTGGAAAAACATTTTGGAGACCCATTTATAATTGGGAAATCCTTCAGGGACAAACTACATGGATGGCCAAAAATAAGCTCAAAAGATGGTTGTGAATTAAGGGAATTTGCAGACTTCCTTAAGAGCTGTGAGGCTGCAATGCCCCACATGAAGACATTAGAAATTCTTAATGACTGTAATGAAAGCCAAAAAATTATGCTGAAGTTACCAGATTGGCTGGTATCCAGATGGAACCGTAAAGTGATGGAAGTCAGACAAACAAACGCTGATTATCCACCATTTAAAGAGTTTGTAGACTTCCTGTCTAAGGAAGCAGACCTTGCTTGTGATCCCATATCCTCAATGCAAGCGCTCAAGAGTGTGGAAAGTGAGAAAACAAAACACACCCGAAGCCAAACTATTCAAGCAAAGACACTGGCCACAGATACAAAACAGAGCAGCATTCCATCATGTGTTTTCTGCAAAAGAACAGGACATGACCTTGCTAAGTGCAGAAAGTTCGGTGAAAAGACAGTTCAAGATCGTGTCAAGTTTGTCCAAGCAGAGAAGCTTTGTTTTGGATGTCTGAATGTAGGACATCACTCAAAGGAGTGTGACAACAGAAGTACATGCCAGAGGTGCCAAAGAAGACATCCGACATGTTTGCATGAGGAGAAGTTTAAAGACCGTCAAAGGCTGACTGCTCCAAAAGGAGAAGATAACTCAAAGGACAAAGCAGAGATCAAAGAAGTAGCTGCGACAGCAACTACCAACAGAGTCATACAAGAGGGCCCAAACACACAAACATCCTCAATCGTACCAGTCTGGATCTCGTCTACAAAGCACCCAGACCACGAAGTTCTTGTGTATGCACTCTTAGACACTCAAAGCGATACAACTTTCATCCTAGACAAAATAGCCCAAGACCTCGATACAAGCAAAGAGAATGTCAGCTTGCGGCTATCCACAATGACTACAAAATCAGTAGTCATAACCTCTCAGAAACTGACAAACTTGCAAGTGAGAGGATACAACTTAGAGAGAAGAATTCCATTGCCAGCACTTTTCACACGAGAGTTCATCCCAGCAGATAGGTCACACATTCCAACCTCTGAAACAGCACTAAAGTGGCCTCATCTTGAACAACTGGCAGACAAAATTCCACCACCACTAGATTGTGAAGTAGGACTACTAATTGGCTACAACTGCCAACAAGCCCTTCTTCCAAGAGAAATTCTGTTTGGGAAAGACAATCATCCATATGCACAGCGAACTGATCTTGGCTGGAGTATTGTCGGCTGTGCAAATCCTGCAGCTAACTACAGTGATGCAATTGGGAATAGTCACAGAATTATAATGCGACAAGTAACACCTGCTGTACAGCCACAAGCAGAACTGAAGAAAGAAGTATACTTTGTGTGCAGAACTCAAGTTAAAGAAATCAACTCAGCAGATATAATCAAAGCTCTTGAAGCCGATTTTGCAGACCACACAACAGATAGTAAGCTACTTTCTCAAGAAGACCTTCTCTTCCTATCTAAAGTGAAGGATGGTATAAGGCAGAAGGAGGACGGCCACTATGAGCTCCCGCTTCCTTTCAAGACGGAGAAACCTAATCTCCCAGACAATAAACAAAGTGCAGTTCACAGGCTGAACTCATTAGAGAGATGACTAAGAAGGAATAAGCAGTACTATAAGGGTCACGTTTCGTTACCTTGTATTCATACATGTGTAATGACAATAAAGTTGAATCTCATTATGTCCATTTTATGAATGACGTCATAATGAGAGGAGATGCGGTGAAGGTCCCACAGGCTGAACTTGGTAATCAACCATCATGGTACATTCCTCACCACGGAGTCTATCATCCCCACAAGCCTGGAAAAATCCATGTGGTCTTTGACTGTTCGGCACGCTTCCAAGAAACCTCTCTGAATAACCATCTACTAACCGGACCAGACCTGACCAACACCTTAGTTGACGTGTTATGTAGATTCAGAAAGGGCCCAGTTGCCATAATGTGCGACGTTGAAAGGATGTTTCACCAATTTCATGTTGCTAAAGAACATCAAGACTACCTAAGATTCCTCTGGTGGGACGGAGGAGACCTGGACTCCAAACCTTCAGTGTACAGAATGAGAGTGCACTTATTTGGGGCAGCCTCATCCCCTGGTTGCTCCAACTTTGGACTCAAGCATCTAGCATTTCAGGGCCATGGAAAGTTCAGCAAAGAGTCCATCAACTTCATCCAGAGAAGTTTTTATGTTGATGATGGCTTGATAAGCGTCAAGTCACCTGCCGAAGCCATACATCTGGTGGAAGAGTTGAGGGCATTGTGCAAAATGGGAAACCTTCGACTACACAAGTTTGTGTCTAACAACAAGGAAGTGATCACTGCTATTGCACCCGAAGAACGTGCTCAGACCAAGGACCAAAACATGGCTCTAGGAGAACCTCATGTCGAGAGGGCACTGGGAGTTCAGTGGTGCATTGAATCAGATGAATTTCAATTCAGGGTTGTAGTTAAGAAAAACCCACTGACAAGGAGGGGGGTTCTCTCAACTGTATCCTCTGTCTTTGATCCACTAGGGTTTGTGGCCCCCTTCGTACTAGTCAGTAAACAGATCCTTCAAGTTCTATGCAAAGACAAGATGGGTTGGGATGACAACCTCCCCGAACACATTCTGCCTCAGTGGGAATCTTGGCTTCAAGATTTGCCTCACTTGGCAGCCTTAAAAATTCCAAGAAGCTACCTTCCATTGGCCTTTGATGAGGTCACACAATATGAGCTTCACAACTTTTCGGACGCAAGTCTCAACGGATATGGTGCATGTTCATATCTTCGAGCAATAAGCAAAACAGGACAGATCAGCTGTTCACTTGTGATGGGGAAGGCAAGAGTAGCTCCTACCAAACTACTAACTATCCCAAGAGCTGAACTGTCAGCAGCTGTGGTTGCAGTCCACAACAGCGACATTGTCAAAGGGGAGCTTGAGATTGAAAACCTACAAGTGTATTACTGGACTGACTCAAAGGTGGTCCTTGGATATGTGAACAATGATACAAAGAGATTCCACACATTCGTAGCCAACCGGATCCAATGCATAAGATCGAGCACAGATCCCGCACAATGGCGACATGTCAGCACTGAAAACAACCCAGCTGACTGCGCTTCAAGAGGACTGAGTGCAGCTCAGTTAAAAGAGTCTAATTGGCTGACAGGACCTGATTTTCTTTGGCACCAGAATCTTCCACGTGAAGAGGAAATGGTGGGAGATGTTGAAAGAACTGACCCTGAACTTCGCAAAGCCCATGTCCATACAGTCATGATGAAAGGAATAGAGTCAGTGGCGAAACGCCTCACCAAATTCTGTGACTGGTCCAGGGCAGTTAGAGCCATTGCTAGGCTCAAGAGATTTGCCAAAGAAATCTAAGGACTTCAGCCAAGAACAAATGAAGCAACTAGTCTTGAAGAAAGAAAGGAAGCAGAAAGCCTTATCATCAGGCTAGTGCAAGAAGATGCCTTTGCTGTGGACATACAAAAAATCAAAGCTCAGAAGGGAGACACTTTGAACAAGTACAGCAAGTTATATAAGTTGAATGCCTTCTTGGACAAGAACAATGTCCTAAGGGTAGGAGGACGATTGTCTCAGTCAGCCTTGCACCATGATGTAAAACATCCGGCGATCCTTCCAAAGAAATCCCATGTTTCAACACTGCTTGTCAAGCATCATCATGAGCGTGTACACCACCAAGGAAGAGGTATAACCATGAATGAGTTGCGTGCAAACGGAATATGGATCTTAGGATGTGGAAATGTTGTGTCCTCACACATTTACAAATGTGTAAAATGTAGGAGATACAGATGAACTACAGAGGTCCAGCAAATGGCAGACCTGCCAGAAGAGAGAACTGAGACATCCCCTCCCTTTACTTACCGTGGTCTTGATTGTTTTGGCCCCTTTATTGTGAAGGAAGGAAGAAAGGAAGTGAAACGATATGGATTGTTGTTTACCTGCTTATGTTCCAGAGCAGTACACATAGAAATCCTAGATGACTTGACAACAGATGCCTTCATGAATGCGCTTCGAATAGTTGTAGCCATCAGGGGACCTGTGCGGCAACTAAGATGCCATCAAGGAACAAATTTCATGGGTGCCAGGAGAGAGTTTTCTCAACTGCTCAAGACAATGGATCAAGAACGTCAACGAGCAATCGGTTGCGAGTTTGTAGTGAATATCCCCTCAGCAAGCCACATGGGAGGAGTCTGGGAGCGCCAAGTCCGCACAATCAGAAATATCTTGACTGCCATGCTTGACAAGTCTGCAAGTAGACTCGACACTACAACTCTGAGGACATTTCTCTATGAAACAATGGGCATAATCAACAGCAGGCCACTGAGTGTTGAATATCTTCAGGATCCTACTGGTCCAGAACCTCTCACTCCGAACCACATCTTAACTATGAAATCTTCAATAATACTGCCCCCACCTGGACAGTTCTGCAAGGAAGACCTCTATCTGCATAAAAGGTGGAAAAGGGTGCAGTTCCTAGCCAATGAATTCTGGCAAAGATGGAAACAAGAATATCTTCTAAACCTCCAGCAACGACAGAAATGGCAAAAACCAACACGAAATTCACAAGTAGATGACATTGTGATTCTACAAGATGACAACTCACCAAGAAATGAGTGGAAGCTCGCCAGAGTTGTAGAAACTCACCCTAGTACAGATGGCATGGTACGAAAGCTGAAACTACAAGTTAGTGACGCTACACTTGACAAAGGAAAACCTAGACTGGTTTACCTTGAAAGGCCCATTCACAAGGTGGTTGCCTTGCTTGAGGCAAATTAAGTAGAAATTAAACAAAAGTGGGTCACATTCTTTCAGAGTTAAAACAACTCAAGCCATTGATTCCATTTATAATCTGTGTTTAAAGGAAATCCCGCATTTAAATCATTGAGTGATTTGGTGGGAGTGTAAGTGTTGTTATAAAATTATATATATTTTCTGTACATTACATGTTGGTTGTTGCGACTGTATATTTTGTTGAAATGTATTTGTTTCCTGACCGGAACTGATGTTTTCCGTCTGCAGTGCCGCTGGGATTGTTTTCATTGTAGCACATAGCGGAAATAAGAAGAATGCTGTGCCATGTTATTCAGCTATCTTGCACTTAAGTTTGATTGAAGATTGAAGCCAAGCAGTTTGTTTTACCTTCAGAACTCTTTTCATGGCAAGCGGCCAACAAGGTATTTGTTTTGTAAATTCTTTATGTTATTTCGCTCTGTACTGTATATATGGTTATGCGTTATGTTTGCCTATACTGTTCTCACGGCGTGACCAAGAGGGGGGTGCATAAGTCCCAATAAACGCCCGTTCAAAGGAACCGACCTGTGTCTGTTGTCGTGAAGAGAGCTACAGTTGGTATGATGTTCGTTTTCTGAAATGCTGTTGCTTTTACGCCGGATGTAATGGGACACACACCTTCCAAAAAGTTCAACTTTTGTCTTGTCAGTCCACAGAGTATTTTCTCAAAAGTCTTGGGGATCATCAAGATGTTTTCTGGCAAAACTGAGACGAGCCTTTATGTTCTTTTTGGTCAGCAGGGGTTTTCGTCTTGAAACTCTGCCATGCAGGACATTTTTGCCCAGTCTCTTTCTTATGGTGCAGTCATAAACACTGAACTTAACTGAAGCAAGTGAGGCCTGCAGTTCTTTGGATGTTGTTGTGAGGTCTTTTGTGACCTCTTGGATGAGTCGTCATTGCACTCTTGGGGTAATTATTGTCAGCTGGCCACTCCTGGGAAGGTTCACCACTGCTCCATGTTTTCGCCATTTGTGGATAAGGGCTCTCACTGTGGTTCACTGGAGTCCCAAAGCTTTTGAAATGGCTTTATAACCTTTTCCAAATTGATAGATCTTAGTTAATTTGCTTCTTATTTGTTCCTGAATTTCTTTGGATTGCAGGATGATATCTAGCTTTTGAGGATCTTTTGGTCTACTTCACCTTGTCAGGAAGGTCCTATTTAAGTGATTTCTTGATTGAGAACATGTGTGGCAGTAATCAGTCCTGGGTGTGGCTTGAGAAATTGAACTCAACTTTCCAAAGATGTGATAAACCACAGTTAAATTATGTTTTAACGGGGGGGGGGGGGGGGTCACTTTTTCACATAGGGCCATGCAGGTTTTGATTTTTTTACCCTTAATAATAAAGACCTTCATTTAAAAACTGCATTTTGTGCTTACTTGTGTTATCTCTGTTTACTATTTAAATTTATTTGATGATCTGAAACATTTAAGTGTGAAAAACATACAAAAAAATGAGATATCAGGAAGTGGGCAAACACTTTTTTACACCGCTGTATATTCTCACAGTATTTTACTGGCTTGCTCAGATGTTGTGTAGCAAACTTTAAACAATCTTTAACATGCTTTATCTTCAGCAATGGAGTCTTGCAAGGTGAACGGAAATAGAGTCCATATTGACTGAGTGCTTTACTTATTGTTTTCTTTGAAATAGCAGTTCCTGCTAACTCAAGGTCTTTGTGGAGCTTTCCATGAGTGGTCTTTGGCTCTTGCATAACTCTTCTGATAATTCTTTTGACTCTTCTGTCAGAAATCATGTGAAGAGCTCTTGGTCGTGGCCGGTTTATGGTAAAATGATGTTCTCTCCATTTCAGATTGATGGCTCCAACAGTGCTCATTGGAACATTCAGCAGTTTATAAATGCACCTGTAACCAGTGTCATTGATATGTTTTGCAACAATAAGGTTGTGAAAGTCTAGACAGAACTCTTTGCCTCTTCCCATCATGTGTTCTTTGTGGTGTGACAATCTGATATCCACAGACCTTTTTAAAGGCTATCAGTCAGGACTTTCAGGACTTAACCAGCTGAAATTAATTTACACCTGATGGGGGATGGGATGGCTTCCTAAATTCTGATGGATTTTAGCTGGTTTCTTGGCTTTCTATGCCTTTTTGCACCTCTTTTAACCTCTGCCAAGGAGGTAATGTAATCGCAGTGGTTTGTCTGTCTTTCTGGCTTAGCAGGATAATGCACAAACTACTGGATGGATTTTGGTCAAAATTTCACCAGAGGTCACCCTTGTTCCAAGGATGAATGCATTACATTTTGGGGATTACCTGAGAGTGCATACCTCCACCAAGAACCTTTTTTGTATTTATGCAGCAGGATAACACAAAAACTCCTATGGATTTGGATGAAATATTTACCAGAGGTGGGCAAGGGCACTGCGATGGCGGAGTGGTTAGCACTGCAGCAGCACAGCAACTCACCCTTGGCCGGCGGATCTTGGGTTCGATCCCAGCCCCCGACCGACAGTGATCTGTGTGGAGTTTGCATGTTCTCCCCATGCCTGTGTGGGTTTATTCCGGGATTTCTCCAGTTTCCTCCCACATGCCAAAAACATGCAAGTTAGGTTAATTGGCATCAAACTGGGGATTCTAAATTGTCCTTAGGTATTACTGTGAGAGTGAATGGTTGTCTGTCTCTCTGTGTTGGCCCTGTGATGGACTGGCGATCTGTCCAGGGTGTACCCTGCCTCTCGCCCAAAGATGCTGGGATAGGCTCTAGCCCCCCCGCGACCCGAAAAGGATTAAGCGGAAGAAAATGGATGGATGGACGGGTCCTTGGGCTAGAGAGGAACCCATAACATTTTGGCAATGATCTGAGAATGCATACAGGTACATCTCAAAAAATTAGAATATCATGAAAAAGTTCAATAGTTTCTGTCACTCATTTCAGAAAGTGAAACCCATATATTATATAGATTCATTACACAGAGAGTGAAATATTTCAAGTGTTTATTTATTTTAATTTTGATGATTATGGTTTACAGCCCATGAAAACCCCAAATTCATCCATCCATCCATCCATCCATCCAACCCCAAATTCAGTTTCTCAAAAAAATAGAATATTACATAAAATTAATTTTAAAACATATTTTTTTGATATAAATGTTGGCCCAATGTATGCCCATGTACACATTCAATACTTGGTCGGGGCTCCTTTTGGATTAATTACTGTGTCAGTGTGGCGTGGCATGGAGGTGATCAGCCTGTGGCACTGCTGAGGTGTTGTGAAGGTCCACGTCGCTTTGATAGTGACCTTCAGCTCATCTGCATTGTTGGGTCTGGTGTCTCTCATCTTCCTCTTGACAATACTCCATAGATTCTCTATGGGGTTTAGGTCAGGAGAGTTTGCTGGCCAATCAAACACAGTGACGCCATGGTCATTAAACCAGGTTTTGATACTTTTGGCAGTGTGGGGGTGTGCCAAGTCCTGCTGGAAAATGAAATCAGCTTCTTCATAAAGCTTGTCAGCAGAGGGAAGCATGAAGTGCTCTAAAATTTCCTGGTAGACGACTGTGCTGACTTTGGCCTTGATAAAACACAGTGGACCAACACCAGCAGATGACATGGCTCCTCAAATCATCACTGACTGTGGAAACTTCACACTAAACCTAAAGCAACTTAGATTCTGTGACTCTTTACTCTTTCCCCAGACTCTGGGACTTTGATTTCCAAATGAAATGCAAAATTTACTTCTATTTGAACAGAGGTCATCTGCTGGTGTTTGTCCACTGTGTTTTTTCAAGACCAAAGTCACTGCAGTCGTCTACCAAGAAATTTAAGAACACTTCATGCTTCCCTCTGCTGACAATAAAGCTGATTTAATTTTCCAGCAGGACTTGGCACCCCCCCCCCCCCCCCCCCCACACACACACACACTGCCAAGAGTATGAAAACCTGGTTTAATGACCATGGCATCACTGTGTTTGATTGGCCAGCAAACTCTCCTGACCTAAACCCCACAGAGAATCTATGGAGTATTGTCAAGAGGAAGATGAGAGACACCAGACCCAACAATGCAGACGAGCTGAAGGTCACTATCAAAGCAACCTGGGCCTTCATAAGACCTCAGCAGTGCCACAGGCTGATCACCTCCATGCCACGCCAGATTAATACAATAATTAATCCTAAAGGAGCCCCCACCAAGTATTGAGTGTGTACATGGATATACTTTTCAGTCGGTCCACATTTGTATTTAAAAAAAATATCTTTTTAAATTAATTTTATGTAATATTCTAATTTTTTGAGAAACTGATTTTGGGGTTTTCATGGGCTGTAAGCCATAATCATCAAAATAAAAAAAATAAACACGTGAAACACATCACTCTCTGTGTAATGAATCTATATAATATATGGGTTTCACTTTCTGAAAGGAGTGACAAAAAATATTGAACTTTTTCATGATATTCTAATTTTTTGAGCTGTACCTGTACCTCCGCCAAGGCTCTTTTCTTCTCTCAGTGTGTTCACATGAATCCTTCTAAACTACTATATACAGTAGACTTTAATGCAATTTTCACCCGAACTGGCTCGTGGCCTACACACAAACCCATTACATTTTGGAGGTGACCCATTAGGGACGGAAGAAGCCTTGGCAGAGGTAAGTGCTCTCTGAGTGCTTTTCAAGTTTCTTCGTTTGTTCAATATTTTTTCCCTGTGTCATTCCACTTTATTAAATATCTGGTGAAAATCTCAGGTCAATGGCTCCATCACAAAGATGTTTAATGAGAAAAATGTTGATGTGTTCAGTACTTATTTGCCTCGCTGTATTCCCCTCCTCTACTCACCAGAGAAATGAAGAAATATGGATTTTATAAAAAAAACAATTATATACAACACTTATTGCTCAGCAATTTCTCAGTGATCTCCGGAGAGATCAGCTGACATATTGTTGCATACTTTGAATGGAACCACAAACCATTATTTTCTGCCACTCAACCAAGTTGTTGCCGAGGCAGCAGTTTGAGCATAGATATTTATTTTGATAGAACAATAGAAGAAAAAAGCAACGATTCCCATCCAGAGTAGCCAGGAATTCTGTAAGAGTTTGGATATGGGCTGTGCTCATGTCCTCGTTTTGTGTTTATGTTTGTATTTTCTGTAATTATAGAGACATGAGTTGAGCCCATGTCCTCGCCCTGTGCTTATTATTGCTTGTAGTTCTGTGTTTCCCTGCCTCAGCCTAAGTTTGGTTATTGTGTTTATTTTCATTATCATGTCTCTTATTATGTTTCGTAGATTTGTCCCTCGCCAGTTCTTAGTTGTTTATGATTATCATTATTATTTGTCTTGGTCATGCTCTGTGGTCCTGTGTTTATGTCTCTTGTGTGTCCTTCGTTCCTGTTTACCTTTTGTCCCATGTCCCTCATGTCTCCTGTATCTGTAGCCATTCCATGCTGTCTCTGATTGCTCCTTATTACTCCCATCTGTCCTGTATTTACTCATTACCCCCGTCTATATATGCCTGTATCAGTCTTTGTCAGTTGTGGCGTCCTTGTCAGTGTTTTGTGCATTACAGCGCTTCCTGCCTTGTATCCTAGCCTGTGTATTTTGTCATGTGTAATCTTGCCTTGCCTAGTCCTGCTTTATTTTGTGTTTCCAACTCCTGAGCTGAGATTTGGTTTTCATTTACTCAATCTTGCAAACTAAGTCCTGCGTTTGGGTCCAGTACTCTGCCCAGAGTGGCTCCAACCTGACAAATTCTGCTCAAGTAAAAGTCTGTTACCTTGTGAAATTAATTATGCAAAAGCAAGTAAGAGTAGTCAACCAAAAAAGGCTCCAAGATTTGAAGACAGTGGAAGAATGGACTAAAATCACTCCTGAGCAATGCCTGTGCCTCGTTTCTCCATACAGTGTCACGCCGCGCCATTCATCAGCGGCGCCACCTGCTCACGCACCTGCTACTCGTCAGCGGCGAAGGATAAAAGCCGCCTCGCCCTGAGCTTCGGCCTGAAGCCGTAGACTTCATTTCCCTTCCATGGGCTTCTACCACATTCTCTTCAGCATCCTCGTCACCGGTAAGAAAATCGCTTACCTCATCTCTCCAGTCTGCTCCCCTGTGCACAGGTGGATTCCTCGGCGGCGGACAATCCCGTCCCTCGTCTCTCCTCGCTGCTGCACCGAGCCCTGCAGGTGGCTGTCTCCCGGGCTTCCATCCTTGAAGCGCCAGTCATCTGTCCCAACAAGTAAGCTTCTCTCCCTCGCCTATTCTCCTCCTGTGTTGGTGTGTGCTCATCTCCCTGTGTCTGATTTCTCCCATAGGGTTGCCGGCTGAACGGTCTCCTGCCTCTGGGTCCGAAGCAGACGCCACCACCAACACATTAACATTCCGCAGACACGCACCCAAACATCCCTGTTGTTAATAAACAGTTTGAACTACTCTGAGCCTGTGTGTGTGCGTCTCCTGAGCCGAACGTTATGTCAGTACGGCTTCAGCTGAGCGGCTCGGCAGACGGCGGGCTCGCACACCGGTTTACCATCCTCGAGGCTCGGGTGGATCAGATTGTTTATCAGCAACAGGTGGTTCTTAATCAATTATTAGAATTAACTAACCGATTGAACCGCTTGGACCCCCAACAGCCGTTCCTCCCGACTCGCCAGGGGGGCGCGGCTCCTGCTGTTCCAGCGGCCGTCCAGCCGGCTCCAGTGGCACCGGTTCGGCTCACACCGATTCCGACCCCCGCCCGCTTTAGCGGTAAGCTCGGCGGAGCGCGGGGGTTCATTATGCAGTGTGAGTCCGTGTTCCACCGTGTGCCCGGAGATTTTTCCTCGGGTCACAGTCGAATTGGTTACATAGGGAATCTTCTGGAGGGGCGTGCGTTAACTTGGACCTACGCCGTAATGGCGAGGCCCAGTTATGCCACCCTCACCTATGACCAATTCGTGAGGTGCTTTCTGGAGGTCTTTGACCATTCTCAAACCGAAACGGTCCAGGTCGATCGGCTTCTCGCTCTCCAGCAGGGAAGCCGGTCGGCAGCGGACCACTCGGTCGACTTTCGGGTAGCGGCGGAGGAATTGGGCTGGGAGGAACGCTCCCTTTGTGGCCTGTTCCTCCGCAGCCTCAATAGTGATCTGAGGGATGAACTGGCTGGTCGGGATATCCCTGGGACGCTAGCGGAGCTGACGTCCTTAGCGGTAAGTTTGGATAACAGGCTGCGCGAGCGCTCCTCGGGGCGGAGGTCTTCTTCTTCTCGCCCTCGTGGAGCCTCGCCGCACCTGTTCCAAGCTCGCCCCCTGGCGGCACCGCCAGCATCGCGCCCCGAGGAGTCGGAGCCGATGGTGACGGGCTGGACTAAACTTTCCCCTGTGGAGAAACAACGCCGCCGTGAGTTGGGCCTCTGCATGTATTGCGGAGGCGACCAACACACCGTGGAGCGTTGTCCACGGAAAGCCAGTCGGTGGGGTCCACGAGTCACTGTTGGAAGCCTCGCGGACGTCAATCGGTTAGGATCACTCACTCAATTGAAGCTGCCCATCCGTTTCTGCCATAACCCCACTGGGCACCTCACCCACGCACTGGTGGATTCGGGCGCAGAAGGCAGCTTCATTTCACAAAGCCTGGCAACCCGATTGGGCATCCGCTGCCAGGCACTCAACACTCCCATCTCCCTAGTCCACCTCTCCCGTGCCACCCTTGGGAGAGTGACACATCAAACTGTCCCCCTACCGGTCATCATCTCGGGAAACCACCGGGAGGAGATGACCTTTTACGTCCTTCCCAACTCTGTGTCGCCCGTCATCCTGGGGTATCCCTGGCTCCGCCTTCACAATCCGGTCCTGGATTGGAAATCAGCTGGGATATCGGCATGGAGTACGTTCTGTATGGGCACCTGCCTTCAGTCCGCTGCCTGCTCTCCGTCCGCTCCTCCCCCTGCGACGGACGCTGCACCCCCGGACCTGTCTCTGGTGCCCCCAGAATTTCACGACCTGGGTATGGTGTTCAGCAAAGCGAAAGCTATGTCTCTCCCCCCTCATCGGCCCTATGACTGCGCCATCAACCTCCGCCAGGGGGCTCCCTTACCTTCTGGTCGCCTTTACAGCCTGTCTGCGCCGGAGAAGGAGACAATGAACGCCTACCTGAAGGAGTCATTAAGTGCTGGGATTATCCGCCCATCATCGTCACCCGTGGGGGCAGGGTTCTTCTTCGTGGGAAAGAAGGATGGGTCCCTCCGCCCTTGTATCGACTACCGGGCCCTCAATAATATCACGGAGAAGGACCGTTACACCCTGCCTCTCATGGACACTGCTTTCCACTCCTTCCAGGGGGCGACCTGGTTCACCAAGCTGGACCTACGCAGCGCTTACCACCTCGTCCGGATCCGGGAGGGAGATGAGTGGAAAACGGCCTTCCGTACCCCGAACGGCCACTTTGAATACCTGGTGATGCCGTTCGGGTTGACCAACGCTCCTGCAGTCTTCCAGCGCCTCATTAATGACGTCCTCCGGGACTTCATTGGCCTTTTCGTGTTCGTCTACCTGGACGATATTCTCATCTTCTCCAAGTCCAGGGATGAGCACCAGGTCCACGTGAGGCGGGTCCTCCAAAGGCTGCTGGAGAATCGTCTGTACGTTAAGGCAGAAAAGTGTGAATTTTACGCCAGGAGTACGTCCTTCCTGGGGTTCATCATCGCCCACGATAAGGTGCTCCCCGACCCAGAGAAGGTAAAGGCGGTGGTGGAATGGCCCACACCTGCATCCCGGGAACAGGTGCAGCAATTTGTTGGCTTCGCCAATTTCTACCGCCGCTTTGTCCCCAACTTCAGTGCCATCGTTGGACCACTGACCCGCCTCACGTCCTCGAAGGTCCCGTTCCGGTGGACCGAAGAGGTCGCTGCCGCCTTTGAGGCGCTGAAGGCGGAATTCTCCTCCTCCCGGGTCCTTCGCCAGGTCGACCCCGCGCTGCAGTGCATTGTAGAGGTAGACGCTTCGGACACGGGAGTGGGAGCAGTGCTGTCCCAGCGGTCACTGGACGATGGCGCCAAGCGACCGTGCGCCTTCTTCTCCCGGCGCTTGTCCCCGGCGGAGAGAAACTACGATGTGGGGGACAGAGAGCTCTTGGCCATCAAGCTCGCCCTGCAGGAGTGGCGCCACTGGTTAGAGGGGGCGAACCTGCCGTTTGTGGTCCTCACGGACCACAAGAACTTGGAATACTTACGATCTGCCAAGCGCCTGAACGCCCGCCAGGCGCGCTGGTCCCTGTTCTTCACCAGGTTCCAATTTTCCATCACCTTCAGGCCTGGCTCTAGGAACGTCCTGCCTGACGCCCTCTCCAGGCAGTTCGCCCCCGTGGAGTCGGAGGAGGCGCCCCACTCCATCCTGCCCAGGTCGTGCGTCGTGGGAGCCATCTCGTGGGACATCGAGAGCAAGATCCGGAAGGCACAGGAGGTGGAACCTGACCCTGGCGGCGGACCGGAGGGGAGGCTGTTCGTGCCATCCGCGGTCCGAGGAGAGGTCATCCACTGGCTCCACACCTCCAAGCTCACCTGTCACCCTGGCACCTCCCGGATGATAGATCTCCTCCAACGGTCCTTTTGGTGGCCAGGCCTGCGGAGGGATGCAGCCCGCTACGCCCGGGCTTGCCCAATCTGTGCCACCTGCAAGTCGGGAAATGCCCCTCCAGCGGGTCTGCTCCAGCCCCTGCCCGTCCCTGGCAGGCCCTGGTCGCACATCGCGCTGGATTTCGTCACCGGACTCCCTGTCTCCAACTACTATGACACCATCCTGACCATCGTGGACCGCTTCTCCAAGGCCGTGCACTTCGTCCCCCTGCGAGGCCTCCCTACTGCCCTGGAGACGGCGGACCTCCTCGTCCAACACGTGGTCAGGCTGCATGGGATTCCGGTGGACGTGGTCTCGGACCGGGGCCCCCAGTTTTCATCTGAGGTTTGGAGGTCTTTCTGCAACGCCATCGGAGCCAAGGTGAGCCTCTCCTCCGGCCATCACCCCCAATCCAACGGGCAGTGTGAGAGGACCAACCAGGAGCTGGAGGCTGCGCTCCGCTGTGTGTCCAGATCCAAACCCACGTCCTGGAGCAACCATCTTGCCTGGGTTGAATATGCCCACAACACCGCTCGCTCTTCTGCTACAGGGATGTCCCCCTTCAAAGCGTCCCTGGGTTACGACCCCCCGCTGTTTCCGGAGCAGGAGAGTGAAGTAACTGTCCCGTCAGTTAGGGCCCATCTCAGGCAGTTCCGCTCCACCTGGGCTGCCGCGCGCCATGCGCTATTATGCACAGCGGAGCGCAACAGGACTGTGGCGGACCGGCGTAGAAGACCTGCCCCAGCGTACAGAGTTGGGCAGCTTGTTTACATTTCCACCCAGGACGTCACTCTAAAAGGCGAGAGGAGAAAGCTGGCACAGCGCTTCATGGGTCCCTACCCCATCACCCGGATCATCAACCCGGTGGCTGTGCGCGTGGCTATTCCCCCCTCCCTCCGCATTCATCCTACTTTCCACTTGTCGAAGGTGAAACTGGCAGTTACTGACCCCCTTTGCCCTCCTCCTGCAGCGCAACCCGCGCCCCGGATGATTGGTGGCCATCCGGCCTGGTCCGCCTCCTCCATCCTGGACTCCCTAAAGGCCGAAATTTTAAGAGCAAAACAGAATTATAAATCAGAATTGGAAAGCAAGATGGCAGCAAATAAACTTGGTTCGGCCTGGGCCAGTATGAAAAAAATTGCAGGCCTTCAGAGCACAGAGCGCAGTAATCGTGTGTTTTTAGATGGTTTTAGTTCAGACACAGAGCTGGCTAATGCTCTTAATTGTTTTTATGGTCGTTTTGACTCCTTTGATTTTAGCACAGAAATCCAAGATTTGAAACAGAAACTCAAAGACAATCAGCACTTTAATATTGAGATGCAGGATGTTGAAAGGGAGTTCCGCGCTGTAAAAGTGAACAAAAGTCAGGGCCCTGATAATATATGTGGACGCCTGGTAAAGTCCTGTGCACATGAACTGAGTCCTATATTTCACTACATTTTCAATAAGTCCTTACAGACACAACATGTGCCTAAGATCTGGAAAGATGCCGTGGTTGTTCCCGTTCCAAAATCCAGCTGTCCTAAAACGGTAAATGACTTTAGACCAGTTGCTTTGACTTCAATTTTAATGAAAATTTTTGAAAAACTGGTCAGATGTGAGGTCCTAAAGCAGACTGAACATGCATTGGATCCTCTGCAGTTTGCCTATAGGCCTCACAGAGGAGTGGAGGATGCCACTGTCACTCTGTTTAACATGCTTTTTAAACATCTGGATTTTAATGGGACACACGCCAGGCTTTTATTTGTGGACTTTTCTTCTGCCTTTAATACAATCCAACCTCATATTTTAGTTGAAAGGCTCCTGCAACAATTTGATTTAAGCAATAATCTGGTGGGTTGGATTCTGGATTTCTTAACCAACAGGACGCAGAGAGTAAGGGTCAATGGTACATTGTCTGACCTAAAGTGCTCTTCTACTGGCTCTCCTCAGGGGTGTGTGTTGTCACCACTACTCTTCATCCTGTACACAAACATGTGTCGGAGCAGACATGACAACAGACACATTATAAAGTATGCTGATGACTCAGTCATTGTCAGTCTCCTCCAGGATGGTGAGAGTGGCCATGGCCCAGTAGTTGATGACTTTGTTCACTGGTGTGAGGATTCCTACCTGCAGCTGAATACAACAAAAACGAAAGATATGATTATTGACTTTAGGAGGAAAACTCCCAGGCACAAAGTCACCATACTAAAAGGCCAGACCACCGAATGTGTACAATCGTACAAATATCTTGGGACGATTATTGATAGTGGATTGAACTTTGAGGTGAACTGTGAAAGGGTGTGCAAAAAGGGTCAGCAAAATTTGCATTGTTTGAGGAAACTTGCACGCTTCCAAATTGACCGAACCATAATGACTATGTTCTATCGGGCTTTTATTGAATCTGTTTTATCCTTTTCTTTAATGTCATGGTTTGGTCAGATAAAACTGAAACAGAGGAAATCCTTGGATCAGGTAGTCAGATGGTCCAGTCGTTTGCTTGGTGAGTCACAGCTGAGCCTGACATCCCTGTACACCAGACAAGTACAGAGGATGGCCGACTCGATTTTAAATGATGACTCCCACCCTTTGCACTGCAACTTTCAGCTTCTTCCCTCCAGACGGAGGTTTGCTGTCCCAAAAAGTAGAACCCAGCGCTACAAAAACAGCTTTGTCCCTGCTGCTGTCAAAGAGTTGAACAAGCTATAAAAATTATATTGTACATATTTTATATTTACCTATTTTGTAAGATGTGTGCCTGTGTTTGTGTCTATGTTGAATGTAATTGTGGCTTGTAAATATGGATGTCACCAACTGCAAAACAAATCTACCTACGGGTACAAATAAAGTAACCTGAACCTGAACCTGAACCTCCCGGCGCCGGGGTCGTGGGTTGCAATACTTGGTGGACTGGGAGGGCTATGGGCCCGAGCATCGACAGTGGGTGCCCCCGTCGTTTGTGTTGGACCCATCGCTCATCGCGGACTTCCACCGAGCGCACCCGGATAAGCCATCGCCAGGAGGCGCTGCTAGAGGGGGGAGTACTGTCACGCCGCGCCATTCATCAGCGGCGCCACCTGCTCACGCACCTGCTACTCGTCAGCGGCGAAGGATAAAAGCCGCCTCGCCCTGAGCTTCGGCCTGAAGCCGTAGACTTCATTTCCCTTCCATGGGCTTCTACCACATTCTCTTCAGCATCCTCGTCACCGGTAAGAAAATCGCTTACCTCATCTCTCCAGTCTGCTCCCCTGTGCACAGGTGGATTCCTCGGCGGCGGACAATCCCGTCCCTCGTCTCTCCTCGCTGCTGCACCGAGCCCTGCAGGTGGCTGTCTCCCGGGCTTCCATCCTTGAAGCGCCAGTCATCTGTCCCAACAAGTAAGCTTCTCTCCCTCGCCTATTCTCCTCCTGTGTTGGTGTGTGCTCATCTCCCTGTGTCTGATTTCTCCCATAGGGTTGCCGGCTGAACGGTCTCCTGCCTCTGGGTCCGAAGCAGACGCCACCACCAACACATTAACATTCCGCAGACACGCACCCAAACATCCCTGTTGTTAATAAACAGTTTGAACTACTCTGAGCCTGTGTGTGTGCGTCTCCTGAGCCGAACGTTATGTCATACAGTAGGCATCTGGAAGCTGTTATTAGTAACTTAGGCTTTTCTACTAGGTTCAGGTTCAGGTTCAGGTTACTTTATTTGTACCCGTAGGTAGATTTGTTTTGCAGTCTGGTGACATCCATATTTACAAGCCACTAATTACATTCAACATAGACACAAACACAGGCACACATGAAGCTGACTATAAACATGATAAAAATACTCAAGGCTCCATCAATCAGGGTATAAAAAGACAAAGAGATGAGGGAGAAATCAGAGGAAAGAGAGAAGGGTCATATTAAAAGTTAAAAACTAGTCAAAGAGGTTAAAAAACTCAAAGGTCTAAAACCCAATAAAATATTTAGAACCCAAGTGACATCCTACAAAAATAAGTAAATATAAAATGAAGTTAATAAATAGGTACCTAAATTATGTACAATATATTTTTACAGCTTGTTCAACTCTTTGACAGCAGCAGGGACAAAGCTGTTTTTGTAGCGCTGGGTTCTATTTTTTGGGACAGCAAACCTCCGTCTTGAGGGAAGAAGCTGAAAGTGGCAGTGCAAAGGGTGGGAGTCATCATTTAAAATGGAGGTAGCCATCCTCTGTACTTGTCTGGTGTACAGGGATGTCAGGCTCATCTGTGACTCACCAAGCAAATGACTAAATACTCTTTAGTATTTATACTAAATACTAAATTAATTTCACCAAGCATGTTCAATACTTATTCCCTGAGTTATTCCACTTTATTAAATATAACTTGTTTTGAGAACACAGTTGCCTTGATTTCTTTGTATGTATGGATTACATACATGGGCAGCTTGGTGGAACAGTGGTTAGCACAGTGGCAGTACAGTTTGAAGGTTGTGGGTTTGATCCCACCCCCTGACCATCAGTGACCCTTCTGTGTGGAGGTTGCATGTTCTGCCCATGTCTGAGTGGGTTTACTCCGGGTACTCTGGTTTCCTCCCACAGGCCAAAAACATGCAAGTTAGGTTAGTTGGAGACTTTAAAGTGGCCCTAGGTGTGAATGTGTGTGTGAATGGTGAAGGGACTGGCTCCACACCATGGCTGCCTTATCCATCCAAGTGGATGCCTTGAATTTTCCTCTGGGATTAATAAAGTATACAAAATAAAAAAAAAAGAAAGAAAGAAAGAAAACATAACCTCCTTTTTGGAGGTAATTACTTGGGTTGTTACTGATGTCTGGTGAAATTCTCAGGTCAATGGCTCCATCAGAAATATATTTAATGAAAAAAATGTTGACGCGTTCAATACTTATTTTCCCTGCTGTGTGTATAGTAGAAGAAGAAGAAAAAGAAGAAGAAGAAGAAGTCATCTCTATTGTCATTCAGTCCATACAGATAGTCATGTACAGTACAATGAAATTACGTTTCTTCTCCTGAAAGTTTTTGAATACACAGATCACAACCCACAGGACGTAGAATATGACATAGTCCCTGATAATATTTTTTTAACTCAATCAATAATGACTGTAATTATTACACAGATGAACAGTTTAACACAATGATCACATCTGATTTCAATATTTCTATGATCCACTTCAACAGCAGAAGTCTCTATGCAAACTTTAATAACATTAAAGATTATTTACATCAGTTTAAAGAGCCATTCAATATTGTGGCAATATCAGAGACGTGGCTCAGTGAAGAGAAAGGAGTGGATTTTACCATGGATGGCTATGAATTAAATTATATAAATAGAAAAGTGAAAAAAGGAGGAGGAGTTGCAATTTATGTTGACAAGAGCTTGAAATACAAGGTTGTTGAAAATCTGACAGTAACTGTGGATGATTTATTTGAATGTATTACAATAGAAATCTGTCTGGACAATGTGAAGAATGTAGTAGTGAGCTGTGTATATAGAACACCTGGATCAAACATTGACTTATTTAAGGACTGGATGGAAAAAATGTACGCAAAACTAACTCATAAAGTTATGTTCATCTGTGGGGATTTCAATATAGATCTGATGAACTCAAAACAACATAGTTTGACAGAAGAATTTATCAACACAATGTACAGTATGGGCTTACATCCAACAATTACTGGACCTAGCAGAATCACGTCACACAGTGCCACACTAATAGATAACATCTTCACAAACATTATGGAAAATAATATCAGGAGTGGGCTCTTATTGAATGATATCAGTGACCACCTGCAAATTTTTGTTGTCTATCAATGTGATTATAGGAAGAAAAAGTATACCAAAAATATTAAATATACAAGAATAAGAACTGAAGAATCAATGCGTTTACTGACAAAGGAATTATTAATACAAGATTGGAAGATAGTTTATGATGAAAATGACATAAATAGAGCATATGATAAATTTTTACAAATATTTCAATCATTGTACAATAAATACTGTCCTATAAAACAATACAGTGACAGACAACAAAAAAAAAATATTCCTTGGATCACCAAGGGGTTAATAAATGCATGTAAAAAGAAGAATACATTATATAAACAATTCATTAAATGCAGAAAGGTGGAAGCTGAGATCAAATATAAAAGATATAAAAATAAGCTTACTACTATAATGAGGACCTGTAAGAAAGAATATTACAACAGAATACTAGAGGATAACAAAAATAACATAAGAGGAATATGGCAAGTACTCAATGGGATTATTAGTAACCGTCCTAAGAATGCAGATTATCCAGAATATTTTATCGAAAATGGCAGTTTGATTAATAATATGGAAGATGTGGTCAGTGGTTTCAATAATTTTTTTGTAAACGTTGGTCCTGAATTAGCAAAATCAATAGTGACACCAGAAACAAACCACAGTGGTTCTGTGAATGAAATAGAGGATAGAAATCCAAACACAATCTTTTTGGGTGCAGTTACTGAAAAGGAAATTATCGAGACTGTGAGTAAATTTTAGAACAAAAAATCAACGGACTGGAATGAAATTGACATGACAATAGTGAAAAAAGTAATTGAGGGAATTGTTAAGCCACTCACCCACATCTGTAACCTGTCATTTCAAACTGGTACATTTCCAGACAAAATGAAAATAGCAAAAGTAATACCTCTATACAAAACAGGAGACAGTCATCGCTTCACAAATTACAGGCCAGTCTCTTTACTCTCACAATTCTCCAAAATACTTGAAAAAATCTTCACTAAGAGACTGGATGATTTCACTGAAAAACACAACCTCCTTACAGATAGCCAGTATGGTTTTAGAGCAGATAAATCTACATCTTTGGCACTGATCGAACTTATAGAAGAAATTACTAGTTGTATAGATAAAAAAAAAAGGTTGCTGTAGGAGTATTTATAGATTTAACGAAAAATTTTGACACCATTGACCACAGAATACTACTAAGGAAACTGGAAAGGTATGGGATAAGAGGGGTTGTGTCATGACTCGCCGCTCATCAGCGGCGCCAGCCACGCGCACACCTGCTCCTCGTCAGCGGCGAGGTATTTAATCCACTCTGCCCTGGGCTTCGGCCTGAAGCCGTCTCTCAACTTCGGCCCCTTTGCTACTACGGATCTCAAACCTACTAGCGAAGATTATCTGGGTAAGCTCCCCTTACCTCTCTCCTCTAGCCTTCCCCTGTGCACAGGTGGACCTCCCCGGCGGCGGACTTCCTCATCTCGCCGCTGGCTCTACGCTGCTGCCACAGGTACTGCAGGTCGCTGTCTCCCGGGCCTCGCCCTTGTCGACGCCAGCCACCTGTCATAATCAAGTAAGCCAGCTAACCATCATTATCCTCTGTATTGGTGTGGTGCCCGTTACCCTTCTCCCTCTGCTTCCTCCCATAGGGTTGTCCGGCTGTACGGCCTCCTGCCCCCGTGCCTGACGCAGACGCCACCACCAATACATTCTTATTCCACAGACACGCAGCCACACACATCTCTGTTGTTAATAAAGCTGTTGAATCTGCCCTGAGCCTGCGTGTGTGTCTCCTGAGCCGTGCATTATGTCAGTACAGCTTCAGCAGAGCGGCTCGGCAGACAGCGGGCTCGCACGCCGTCTTTCCACCCTCGAGGCTCGGGTGGATTCAATAGCCTATCAACAACAGGTGATATTAAACCAATTAACAGTTATTACTAACCGATTAGACCGCTTGGACCCTCAGCAGCAGTTCCCCTTGGCTCGTCCGGGTGGCGCAGCTCCTGCGGCTTCGGTGGCTGCCCAGCTCGCTCCGGGTGCGCCAACACGGCTCACCCCCATCCCCACTCCTGCTCGCTTTAGCGGTAAGCTTGGTGGAGCTCGGGGCTTTATTATGCAGTGTGAGTCCGTGTTTCTCCGCGTTCCCGGAGACTTTCCCTCTGACCATAGCAGAATTGGCTACATTGGTAATCTTCTAGAGGGCCGTGCGCTTACCTGGGCTTACGCCATTATGGTGAAGCCCAGCTACGCCACCCTCACCTATGGCCAATTCGTGCGACAATTTCTGGAAGTGTTCGATCATTCGTGTTTGGACAGTGTCCAGGTCGACCGCCTTCTCGGACTCCAACAGGGGAGCCGATCGGCGGCCGAATACGCGATCGACTTCTGGGTTACCGCGAAGGAGGTTGGCTGGGAAGAGCGTGCGCTCTGCGGCATCTTCCTCCGCAGTTTAAATTCTGGTCTGAGGGATGAGCTGGCCAGCCGGGATACCCCGGAGACGCTGGCGGAGCTGATTTCTCTTACCATCAGCTTGGATAACAGGCTGCGCGAGCGCGCCTCAGAGCGGAAGCAGTCTTCTCGCTTGCGGGGCTCCTCCGCACGCCTGCCCCAAGCTCGCCACCTGGCGTTGCCGTCGCCGGAGGTCTCCGA
Organism: Pholidichthys leucotaenia; assembly: GCA_020510985.1. Taxonomy (NCBI): domain Eukaryota; kingdom Metazoa; phylum Chordata; class Actinopteri; order Cichliformes; family Pholidichthyidae; genus Pholidichthys; species Pholidichthys leucotaenia. The sequence goes on along the minus strand of CM035841.1, from coordinate 102,230,037 downwards.
GGAGTCGGAACCGATGGTGACGGGCCGGACAAAGCTCCCCCTGGTGAAGAAACAGCGCCGCCGTGACCTGGGCCTCTGCATGTATTGTGGGGGTAGCCAGCACACGGTGGAGCATTGTCCGGAGAAGCCAAACGAGGAGGTCCGCGAGTCACTGTAGGGGGGCCTCGCGGACGCTAATCGGTTAAATCCCCTCACACATTTGACGCTGCCCATCCGCTTCTGTCACAATCTCACTGGGCACCTCACACATGCACTGGTGGATTCAGGCGCGGAGGGTAGCTTTATTTCGCAGAGCCTGGCAACCCGACTGGGCATCCGTTGTAACCCCCTCGACTCTCCTCTCGCCCTGGTTAATCTCTCCCGAGTCTCCCTGGGAAAAGTAACCCACCAAACTTCTCTCATTCCGGTGATCATCTCTGGAAACCACCGGGAGGATATCTCTTTCTACGTCCTGCCCACCTCAGTAACTCCTGTCATCCTCGGATATCCCTGGCTCCGCCTCCACAACCCCGCCTTGGACTGGAAGACTGGGAAGGTGTCAGCGTGGAGTACCTTCTGTATGGGCACCTGTCTCCAATCCGCTGCCTGCGCCCCGTCCTCGCCTCCCACAGCCCAGGACACCGCGCCCCCGGATCTCACCCTTGTGCCCTCAGAGTTCCACGACCTGGGTGCTGTTTTCAGCAAGTCCAAGGCGATGTCTCTGCCTCCTCACCGGCCCTATGACTGCGCCATCAACATCCGCCAGGGGGCGCCTCTACCCTCAGGACGCCTCTATAGCCTGTCAGCGCCAGGCTATAGAGGCGTCCTATTTTTTTTTTTTTTCCTTCTTGCCTTGAGAGAGAGCAGTCGCATTTTTCTTCCCTCCTCTCCTGCCTTCCTGATCTATTCCCAGCTTTTGCAATGTTGCGTTTTTGTCTGTGTTTAGTCGCTCTTCTTCTGCTGAATCTTAATCTAAACGGAAATTATGGATTTGGAAGCGGCTTAAATGTGCTATTGTCACTATTTTTCAACAAGAATTGGACCAAGGGGGAGCCCAAGAATTGGAACCTACGAGGAGACTCATGGACATTGGAATTCATGCGTCTGTGGAAACATTATTGGTTATGATCTCAGGACTTCTATTTTTGGCTGTGGAGTTCCCTGATGCATCAGAAATTGAAGGAAGGTGAGAGAGCTGATCAAAGCGGACCCGGCAAGCTCCTTCATCAAATTCGACCAGTTGGGGAGGGCACGAGTAGCGGCAAACGGTGAACTGAATGACAGTGATTCAGTGGAGGAATAAATCTGGAGCCCTGTGCTCTCCATGGAAAAACAGTTTAAGCCTGCACATATAATGGAAGCACAGAATTACACGGGTGAGGACAAATTCTATTCTCTGAGTGCACTGTGCTGTTTTGATTTGATTTGACCTTGTTTGCCCCGTGTTTACATTCCTCCTGATTGAGATAAGCAGAAGGACCGGCTCTTCTACCCAAACAATTGACAATCAGTTGTTGTCGTATCAGCGGATTGGACCCTCAAGGACAATGCCCATGTGCCTTCTGCAAGCAAGAGAGAGAGCAAGAGAGATAGACTCTGGACTCTGGACTTGTTTATAAGTCACATGATTATAACATCTATCCACTGCCAGGAGGCGCCCTCTGCTGCTCACTAACAACTGTTACATTTACACTACACAATGCATACAACATTACATGCATACAATACACTGCCTCTCAACTTTTGTGTGTGATCTCCTGCTAAATGTCTGCTAAATGTGCATTGAGGGTTTTTTTGCCTGCAAATCAAAATTTCGCTCACTTGCCGAGCGTCATTCTGATAAAACATGTTTTTTTCTCTCGCCTATTGTGTCATACCCATTCTCTTTTTCTTTTTTTTCCTTTCTTCTTTATGACTGGCGCCTAGCGGCTGCCCCGGCCTTGGATGCGCTCTGCAGAGCGTGTCCAAATGCCAAGTCACGTTTCGTTACCTTGTATTCATACATGTGTAATGACAATAAAGTTGAATCTCATCTCATCTCATCTCAGAAGGAGGCCGTGAACAGCTACTTGAAGGAGTCGCTCAGTGCCGGGATCATCCGACCATCTTCATCTCCAGTAGGCGCAGGGTTCTTCTTCGTGGGAAAGAAGGACGGTTCCCTTCGTCCCTGCATTGATTATCGAGCGCTCAATGACATCACGGAGAAGGACCGGTACACCCTGCCCCTCATGGATACCGCCTTCCACTCCCTCCAGGGGGCGACCTGGTTTACTAAGCTGGATCTTCGCAGCGCTTACCACCTCATCCGGATCTGGGAGGGAGATGAGTGGAAGACAGCCTTCCGCACCCCTAACGGTCATTTTGAATACCTTGTGATGCCATTTGGGTTGACCAACGCTCCAGCCGTCTTCCAGCGCCTCATCAATGACGTCCTCTGGGATTTCATCGGCCTGTTTGTTTTCGTCTACCTGGACGACATCCTCATCTTCTCCAGGTCCAGGGATGAACACCGGGTCCACATGAGGCGGGTCCTGCAGAGGCTGCTGGAGAACCGTCTATATGTCAAAGCGGAGAAGTGTGAATTCTACGCCAAAACAACTTCCTTCCTGGGGTTCGTCATCTCCCATGACCAGGTGCTTCCGGACCCAGCGAAGATTAAAGCGGTGGTGGATTGGCCCACACCTACCTCAAGGAAACAGGTTCAGCAATTCATCGGGTTCGCCAATTTCTACCGCCGCTTTGTCCCGAACTTTGGAGCCATCGTCGGGCCCCTGACCCGCCTCACCTCCCCTAAGACCCCGTTCCGGTAGACTGAAGAGGCCGCAACGGCCTTCCAGGTGCTGAAGACAGAGTTTTCCTCCTCCCGGGTCCTCAGCCAGGTCAATCCTGCGCTGCAGTGTATAGTGGAGGTGGACGCTTCGGACACAGGGGTGGGGGCGGTGCTGTCCCAGCGGTCTCCAGCCAACGGAGTCAAGCGACCCTGCGCCTTCTTCTCTCGGCGTCTGTCCCCGGCGGAGCGTAATTATGACGTGGGGGACAGAGAGCTTCTTGCCATCAAGCTCGCGCTTCAAGAGTGGCGTCATTGCCTTTTGTGGTCCTTACAGATCACAAGAACTTGGAGTATCTAAGATCTGCCAAGCGTCTGAACGCCCACCAGGCGCGCTGGTCCCTGTTCTTTGCAAGGTTTAAGTTCAGCATCACTTACAGGCCTGGCTCCAAGAACGGCCTGCCCGACGCCCTCTCCAGGCAATTTGCCTCGGAGGCCACAGAAGACGCGGTTCACACCATCCTGCCCAGGTCATGCATCATGGGGGCTGTTTCTTGGGACATAGAAGACAAGATCCGGAGGGCGCAGGAGTCGGAACCGGACCCTGGCGGCGGACCGGAGGGAGGCTCTTCGTGCCATCTGCCGTCCGGGGGGACGTTATACACTGGCTCCACACCTCTAAGCTCACCTGCCATCCTGGAGCTTCAGGATGATCGACTCCTCCAGCGATCCTTTTGGTGGCCAGGTCTGCGGAAGGATGCCGCCCGTTACGCCCGGGCCTGCCCCGTCTGCGCCACCAGTAAGTCAGGTAACGCTCCCCCCGCGGCCTGCTCCAGCCCCTGCCCGTCCCTGGCAGGCCCTGGTCGCACATTGCCCCTAGACTTCGTCACCGGGCTCCCTGTCTCCAACAACTTTGACACAGTTCTGACCATCGTTGACCGTTTTTCCAAGGCCGCCCACTTTGTGCCCCTACGTGGACTCCCCTCAGCCTGGAGACGGCGGACCTCCTCATCCAACACGTGGTCAGACTGCATGGAATTCCGGTCGACGTGGTCTCCGACCGTGGCCCCCAGTTCTCTTCGGACATCTGGAGGTCCTTTTGCAACGCCCTGGGAGCCAAAGTAAGCCTCACCTCCGGCCATCACCCCCAAGTCTAACGGGCAGTGTGAGCGGACTAACCAGAGCTGGAGGCTGCTCTCCGCTGCGTCACTTCTTCCAAGCCCACGTCCTGGAGCTCTCACCTCGCCTGGGTGGAGTACGCCCACAACACCTCTCGCTCCTCTGCCATCGGGATGTCGCCCTTTAAAGCATCCCTGGGTTATGATCCACCTCTATTCACCGCGCAGGAGGGCGAGTTGGCTGTTCCCTCTGTCCAGGCACACCTTAGGCGGTGTCGCTCCCTTTGGTCCACGGCGCGTAATGCGCTTTTACACATGGCGGAGTGCAATAAGTCCACGGCGGACCGACACAGGAGACCTGCACCTGCCTACCAGGTGGGACAACAAGTCTGGGTATCCGCTCAGGACGTCAACCTTAAGGGTGAGAGGAGAAAGCTGGCCCAACGATTCATCGGCCCTTATCCCATAACCAGGATTATCAACCCGGTGGCTGTGCGTGTGGCTATTCCCTCCTCCCTCCGCATCCATCCCACCTTCCACGTCTCCAAAATTAAACCGGTGGTCTCTGACCCCCTCTGCCCTCCACCTGCAGCGCACCCCGCTCCCCGGATGATTGGTGGCCATCCGGCCTGGACTGTCACTGAGATCTTGGACGCCTGGTGCCGGGGTCGCGGGTTGCAGTATTTGGTGGATTGGGAGGGCTATGGACCCGAGTGGAGACAATGGGTGCCTTCCTCGCTGGTGTTGGACCGGTCTCTCATCTCTGAGTTTCATCGAGCGCACCCGGAAAAACCATCGCCAGGAGGCGCTGCTAGAGGGGGGAGTACTGTCATGACTCAGCCACGCGCACACCTGCTCCTCGTCAGCGGCGAGGTATTTAATCCACTCTGCCCTGGGCTTCGGCCTGAAGCCGTCTCTCAACTTCGGCCCCTTTGCTACTACGGATCTCAAACCTCACTAGCGAAGATTATCTGGGTAAGCTCCCCTTACTCTCTCCTCTAGCCTTCCCCTGTGCACAGGTGGACCTCCCCGGCGGCGGACTTCCTCATCTCGCCGCTGGCTCTACGCTGCTGCACAGGTACTGCAGGTCACTGTCTCCCGGCCTCGCCCTTGTCGACGCCAGCCAACTGTCATAATCAAGTAAGCCAGCTAACCATCATTATCCTCTGTATTGGTGTGGTGCCCGTTACCCTTCTCCCCTGCTTCCTCCCATAGGGTTGTCCGGCTGTACGGCCTCCTGCCCCCGTGCCTGACGCAGACGCCACCACCCAATACATTCTTATTCCACAGACACGCAGCCACACACATCTCTGTTGTTAATAAAGCTGTTGAATCTGCCCTGAGCCCTGCGTGTGTGTCTTCTGAGCCGTGCATTATGTCAGGTTGGACTGAGTTGGTGGAAAGTTATTTAAGTAACAGACAACAATTTGTACAAATTGGAGAGCACAAATCACCCTTCATGGACATCACTTGTGGTGTGCCCCAGGGGTCAGTTTTGGGACCCAAACTCTTTATTTTGTATATAAATGACATATGTCAAGTATCAAAAATTCTGAAATTTATTTTGTTTGCGGATGACACAGATATCCTTTGCACTGGTGAGAATTTGCAACATGTTTTAGAGGTGGTCACAACTGAAATGGAAAAATTAACGCAGTGGTTCAACAAAAATAAATTATCTCTAAATCTAAAAAAAAACAAAGATTATGGTGTTTGGAAATTATAAAATAAATCATGAAATAATGGTAACAATAGATGATACCAGAATAGAAACAGTACAGGAAAATAAGTTTCTGGGGGTGACGCTAGACAATAAATCTGCTGGAAACCTCACATCAGTCACATCCGGGCCAAATTAGCAAAATATATAGGCATACTGGGGAAGACAAGACACATCTTGGACTATAAATCATTGGTCTTATTGTACAATTCACTGTTTTTACCTTATCTTAACTACTGTGTAGAAGTCTGGGAAACACCTACAAGACCAACCTACAGGCAATATGCACATCACAAAAAAAGAGCTATAAGGATAATAAACAATGCAGGATATAGAGACCATACCAATTCATTGTTCTTAAAGTCACATGTCATAAAGTTCATCGATTTAGTTAAATTTAAGACAGCACAAGTAATGTACAGGGCAATTAACAATCAACGCCCAACTAATATACAAAGTATATTCAAAAAAAGAGACAATGATCATAATTTGAGAGGAGACTTAAACTTTAGAAAACCCAAGATACGTACAACCAAGAAAAGTATGTGCATATCTGTCTGTGGGGTGGATTTGTGGAAACAGTCTGGAGCCGGAACTGAACTATGTACAAACAGAAATCAATTCAAAAAGAGGTATAAGCACCATTTTACTTAATGGATATGTTAGAAGGGTAGTATTTATATGTACGATTCATTATGTTCACTCGGGGACATTATGGGACACTATGGAATGGTGGGTGGGGACAGCACTGTGTAATCTGTGTTGTTTGAGACTGGTTTTGATGTATGGACATCATTGTATGTTAGAATGATGGGTGTTAATGTTGATTTGAAAAAAAATCATGTAAAATTGTTTACTTGGGGTCTTAAGGTGGTAATTTGTATAAAATTCACATGGATGTATCTATGGAAAGAGGAGTTGGAATTAATAAGTGTTCACTTCTTCCATTCTCCCTTTCGAACAGTGTTTACTGTAACTTTATTGCATTTGCCAATTGCTTGTTTTTGGTTATATTTTGTGTTTGAAATAAACTATCCTATCTACAATGTTAATCACATGTAGAATCAGAGGGGTCGCCTGTCCATGCAAGGGGCTGCCCACAAGCAACTTTTCCTGCCCACCATGCTATTTTGCTGAGCACCAAGCTAGAAGGCGGGAAGTACTATGTTTATGGTCTTTGGTATGACCCAGCTGGCCTTGAACCCCCCGGTTGTGGGCGAATGTGCTACCAAGTAGGCCATATATATATATATATATACAGTATATATGAAGAAGAAGTCATCTCTGTTGTCATTCAGTCCATACAGCCAATCATGAATGGTAGAACGACATTACGTTTCTCCTATCTACAATGTTAATTAATCACATGTAGAATCAGAGGGGTCACTGCCATGCAAGGCGCCACCACAAACAACTTCTCCTTCCCCCATTGTATTATGCTGAGCACCAAGCTAGAAGGCAGGAAGTACCATTTTATATGGTCTTTGGTATGACCCGGCCGGGATTTGAACCCACGGACCTCCCGTTGTGGGGTGGATGCTCTTCAAGTATGCCACCCACTCTGGTGATATATATATATACAGTATAATACACACACACACACACACAACACACACACTTACATATATATATATAATATAATTATACTATATATATATATATATATATCACCAGAGTGATATATAAACTCTCCAGCGAGTTTTGGCATTTGATGTTTTATTTAACAAGACAAGACGAGGACCCAAAGCTGTGAGCCGCTGTGGGCAATGAGCAACAAACACACACTGCAGAATACAAGGGATCGTAGGGCTACCCCAGCCACTACGACCTTAACCATGAACATGAACGTGAATATAACACAAACCTGACATGAACGAGGACCAGGGAATGTTTGACGATACTCCAGCAATCAACTGCTGCCAGCGTCCGCTAATAAAGCCGGTCGCTAACGAGCAGTGATGCCAACAGCTGATCGACCTTGACAGCCGGAAAACCCCACCTAGCACTGTCCACAATAAGAGCCCGGTGGAGCCAGAATGTAATCCACAGCTGTCAAGGCGCAGGCAGAGATGATACATGGCCTGAGCGTGGACAAGATCGATGCTGGGTCGTAAACATACTGTATACTGTATATATACAGTGGGGCAAAAAGTATTTAGTCAGCCACCAGTTGTGCAAGTTCTCTCACTTAAAAGATGAGAGAGGTCGCCAATTTTCCTCATAGGTATTACCTCAACTATGAGAGACAATAATGAGAAAAAAAAAAATCCAGAAAATCACACTGAGGATTTTTAATTAATTAATTGGTAAATTCATCGGTAGAATAAGTATTTGGTCACCTACAAACAAGCAAGATTTCTGGCTCTCGCAGACATGTAACTTCTTCTTTAAGAGGCTCCTCTGTCCTCCACTCGTTACCTGTATTAATGGCACCTGTTTGAACTCATTATCAGTATAAAAGACACCTGTCCACAACCTCAAACAGTCAGACTCCAAAATTCACTATGGCCAAGACCAAAGAGCTGTCAAAGGACACCAGAAACAAAATTGTAGACCTGCACCAGGCTGGGAAGACTGAATCTGCAATAGGTAAGCAGCTTGGTGTGAAGAAATCAACTGTAGGAGCAATTATTAGAAAATGGAAGACATACAAGACCACTGATAATCTCCCTCGATCTGGGGCTCCACGCAAGATCTCACCCCGTAGGGTCAAAATGATCACGAGAACGGTGAGCAAAAATCCCAGAACCACATGGGGGGACCTAGTGAATGACCTGCAGAGAGCTGGGACCAAAGTAACAAAGGCTACCATCAGTAGCACACTACGCCGCCAGGGACTCAAATCCTGCAGTGCCAGACGTGTCCCCCTGCTTAAGCCAGTACACATCTAGGCAGGCCTGTCTGAAGTTTGCTAGAGAGCATCTGGATGATCCAGAAGAGGATTGGGAGAATGTCATATGGTCAGATGAAACCAAAATAGAACTTTTTGGTAAAAACTCAACTTGTTGTGTTTGGAGGAGAAAGAACACCATACCTACTGTGAAGCATGGGGGTGGAAACATCATGCTTTGGGGCTGTTTTTCTGCAAAGGGACCAGGACAACTGATCCATGTAAAGGAAAGAATGAATGGGGCCATGTATCGTGAGATTTTGAGTGAAAACCACCTTCCATCAGCAAGGGCATTGAAGATGAAACGTGGCTGGGTCTTTCAGCATGACAATGATCCCAAACACACCGCCCAGGCAATGAAGGAGTGGCTTCATAAGAAGAATTTCAAGGTCCTGGAGTGGCCTAGCCAGTCTCCAGATCTCAACCCCATAGAAAATCTTTGGAGGGAGTTGAAAGTCTGTGTTGCCCAGCAATAGCCCCAAAACATCATTGCTCTAGAGGAGATCTGCATGGAGGAATGGGCCAAAATACCAGCAACAGTGTGTGAAAACCTTGTGAAGACTTACAGAAAACGTTTGACCTCTGTCATTGCCAACAAAGGGTATATAACAAAGTATTGAGATGAACTTTTGTTATTGACCAAATGCTTATTTTACCGAGGAATTTACCAATTAATTCATTAAAAATCCTTCATTGTGATTTTCTGGATTTTTTTTTCTCATTTTGTCTCTCATAGTTGAGATATACCTATGATGAAAATTGGAGACCTCTCTCATCTTTAAAGTGGGAGAACTTGCACAATTGGTGGCTGACTAAATACTTTTTTGCCCCACTGTGTGTATATATATATATATATATATATATACAGTACACACACACATAGTTGTGTGAAAAAGTGTTTGCCACGTTCCTGATTTCTCATGTTTTTGTATGTTTGTCACACTTAAATATTTCAGATCATCAAACAAATCTGTGTGAAAAAGTGATTGCCCCCTAAACCTAACAACTGGTTGGGCCACCCTTAGCAGCAACAACTGCAATCAAGCGTTTGCGATTACTTACAATGAGTCTTTTACGGCGCTGTGGAGGAGTTTTGGCCCGCTCATCTTTGCAGAATTGTTGTAATTCAGCCACATTGGAGGGTTTTCAAGAATGAACCTCCTTTTTAAGGTCATGCCACAGCATCTCAGTTGGATTCAGGTCAGGACTTTGACTTGGTCACTTCAAAGTCTTCATTTTGTTTCTCTTAAGCCATTAAGAGGTGGACTTGGTGGTGTGTTTTGGATCATTGTACTGCGACAGAATCCAAGTGTGCTTCAGCTTGAGGTCGAGAACAGATGGCCAGATATTCTCCTTCAGGATTTTTTGGTAGACAGCAGAATTCATGGTTCCATTTACCACAGCAAGTCTTCCAGGTCCTGAAATAGCAAACTAGCCCCAAACAATCACACTACCACCACCATATTTTAGTGTTGGTATGATGTTCCCTGTGCTTTATAATCCTTCTCTGTACAGTCAGTACTATCCTTTGACTTATAAGGATCATCTGTTTAACCTAGTAGTAGACTATGCTGTATATAGAGTGATCAAAGCATTTTTTCTTTAATTCCCTGGGTAACTCCTTTTCTATTATGCTGTGTATTTTTTCTGTTGGTTGAGTTGTCTGTGTCATGCTGCCGTTACACTGTAATTTCCCAGTTTGGGAACAATAAATGGTAAAATGGTAAATGGCATTCACTTATATAGTGCTTTTATTCTCATCTCTTGATGACCAAAGCACTTTACAGATCCTGCTATCCGTCCATTCACACACTGAATGGGAAATGGCTGCTGGAGAGGTGGGAGAATTCCTCTGGCAGTCCGGAGCGGGATGATGGTGTCGCCGTGGAGCTGTTGGAGCAGGCGAAGAAGAGACTGATGGCAAAGGTGGGAGTGGAGGAAGAGACATCCAGGGGTGGAAGCGCATGCTGGGTTTGACCTCCAACAAATTAGCAACTCCACCCCAGCACAACATCTCATCCTTACGGAATGAGTAGTTCCAAGCACCAATCGCCATGTCGTCAGTCACTGAGACAAACTCCAGCACATCCCGACTCCACTTCCTCCTCCTCTGATCTGATTCACCTGATGGAAAAATGACAGCTATGCAGGACAGGTTAGTGAAAAAACAAAAAACAAAAAAATGCACTAACTGCAGCAGCTGGGTCTTATTCCTGGTGGCAGTCTTCTGTCATGAATGGCCCCTATGGGGCAGAAAGACAGACCCACGCGCTGGACTGCAGTAGTGACATTTATTGACAACAGAAAATCCAAAACTTGTGAAGAAAACATAAAAATAAAAATGAAGGTAACTTACAGAAAATCACTCCAGAGCTGGAATCGCACTGCAAGTGATGAGGAGACAAGGGAATGCACTCCAGAGCCGAAATTGCTTTGCGAGTGGCGAGGAAACAACTTAATAGCATAAATCAGTCATTCAGTCAGTAATTCAATCAAGACTGCCGCAGTGAAAGAATAACCCAGCAGTCTTTAAATAGCCGGCAAATAACCGAGCAGCAGGTGCGAGCAGGTGAGTGGGCAGGTGACCTAATTACCCAACTACTCACAGCTGAGATGGCTGGGGAGCAGACAGTGAGTAGCTGGTGGGAGTGTCTGGGAAAGAAGGAAGGCACTCATCACAAAACCCAAAAATATACACAGAAACAGACAAAAATAACCATAATAGACATAAAATACTCAGAAATAAATTAAGAGTCTGAGCTAGGTAAGACACCACGCTCAGACTCATGACACTCACTGTGGTTTGCTGGAGATCCAAAGCTTTAAAAATGGCTTTATAACCTTTTCCAGACTGATAGATCTCAGTTACTTTGTTTCTTATTTGTTCCTGAATTTCTTTGGATCACAGCATGATGTCTAGCTTTTGAGGATCTTTTGGTCTACTTCACTTTGTGAGGCAGGTCCTGTGCAAGTGATTTCTTGATTGAGAGCAGGTGTGGCAGTGATCAGGCCTAGATGTTGCTTGAGAAATTGAACTTAGCTTTCCAAAGATGTGATAAACCACAGTTAATTTATGTTTCAACAGGGGGGCAAACACTTTTTAACAGAGGGCCATGTAAGTTTGAATTTTTTTTACCCTTAATAATAAATATCTTCATTTAAAAACTGCGTTTTGTGCTTACTTGTGTTATCTTTGTTGAATATTTAAAGTTGCTTGATGATCTGAAACATTTAAATGTGACAAACATAAAAAAAACAGAAATCGGAGGGGGCAAACACTTTTTCACACCACTACACACACACACACAGAGGAGGATATATATACAGTATATATATATATACAGTATATATATATATATATATATGTATATATATATATTATATATATATATATATATATATATATATATATATATATTATATATATATATATATCAGAGTCAGTAAAAGCATTCCTGCTTGGCTTTATTTCCATCCAGATTTTTGACTTTGTCCTGATGTCAGAGGTGCATTTATGCTTTCAGGCTTCATTATGGATGGCCACCTTCTGACACTAGCAGTATCTGGAGAATGGAACTAATATGCCACCAGTAAACTGTGCTCACAGTGCCAAGTGTAGCAAAGGGGACGGGCAGGTAAGGCTCAACTGGCAACATCCAACCGGGAGTTTGAACCCACAACCACCGGCTCCAGAGTTCAGCACTCAAGAGGGTCACCAAGAGGATTGACCAACTTGGCAAGGCAGGCAGGAATGCTTTTATGCATTCTGTTACACAGCATAATTTGTAATTTTTTTCTTTTTGATAATTTAGAATTTCTTATGATTTTAGATTTGTTCTCTCATCAGTTTGAATTGGTGTTTTCTTGCAAATTTTCTTACATTTGAAGCTTTATTTACATGAATTCTTTGATTTTTACCTCTGCCAAAGGGGGAGGTTATGTGATCATCGGCGTTGGTTTGTTTGTTGGTTTGTCTGTTTGTTTGTCTGTTACCAAGATAACTCAAAAAGTTATGGATGGATTTTCATGAAATTTTCACACATTGTCAGAAATGGGGTATCCTACAGATGATTAGATTTTGGTGGTGATCCGGATCACCGTCCACAAGAAAACCGTCATTACGCAAAATGCCATTTTCGTCATTAACTACTGAACCACTAATCCTATCATTGTCAATCCAATTGCTAGTCATATGTTTACATGGTCAAGGAATCTGAAAACGTACACACAAACACTGTATGGGGGGAACTGTGGCCGCCATTACGGAAAATGCCATTTTCGTCAATAACTACTGAACCACTAATCCTATCATTCTCAATCCAATTGCTAGTCATATGTTTTCATGGTCAAGGAATCTGAAAACGTACACACAAACACTGTATGGGAGGAACTGTGGCCGCCATTACGGAAAATGCCATTTTCGTCAATAACTACTGAACCACTGCTTGTCATATGTTTTCATGATCAAGGAATCTGAAGACTGTATGGGGGGAACTGCGGCGCTTGGCGGAGGTCTGCGCTCTCCGAGTGCTTTTCTAGTTTCTTTATAAATTTAAGATTTTTTGTGAAAATTTATGAGTTTTTAAAATAAATGTGCACTTTAAAAAATAGTAAATTCCCTGTTTTTTTAATACTTTGAAAGTTGTTTGACTTTAATAATGTAAAATTGGAAGGTTTTACCTCTGATTTCGAACTTTTTTCCTCATAAATTTGCGACTTGTTACTCATTCCTTTACTGATGAGCCAGAATCCAAAGACTTCAGCTCTGATTTCAATAAAGTAAAATTATAGATTCACCAAAAAGACAAAAGGTAGTTATTTGTGGTCAGAACATGCTATTCCAGTGTAAACAAGAATATGTCTGAGCAGTTTTAAAATTCTGTGAAAGCAATTTTGGACTTTTGTTAATTTTGTGAAGTTCCTCGTGAAAAGTTGGGCTCTTTTTTTTCAATTAAATGTGTGAAGTTCTTCATGAATATTTGGACTTTTGTCATGTATATTTGGGACTTTGTATATTTTGTGAAGTTTTTCATGATAATTTTGGACTTTTTCATCCATCCATCCATCTTCTACCGCTTTTCTTGACTGTCCAGGTCGCGGATGGCAGCAGTTCAAGCAGAGAAGCCCAGACTTCCCTCTCCCCACCACCTGCTCCACCTATTCAGACAGGATACCAAGGCTTTCCAGGCAGCTGGGAGATAGTCGCCCCAGGGAGTCCTGGGTCTGCCCCGGAGTTTCCTCCAGTAGGACGTGCCCGTACTCCTCAAATGGGAGGCGTCCAGGAGGCATCCTGATCAGATGCCCAACCACCTCAGCTGGCGAGCAGCGGTTCTACTCTGAGCTTCTCCTGGATGACTGAGTTCCTCACCCTATCTCTAAGGGTGAGTCCAGCAATCTACGGAGAAAGCTCATTTCAGCCACTTGTATCTGCAGTCTCATTCTTTTGGTCATTACCCAAAGCTCATGACCTAGGTGGAGGTAGGAACATAGACTGACCGATAAGTCGACAGCTTTGCCTTAGAGCTCAGCTCCCTCTCTCACCATGACAGACCGGTACAACGTCCGCATCATTGCAGATGCTGCTCCGATCTGTCTGTCAATCTCTCACTCCATTCTCCCCTCACTTGTGGATAAGACCCCGAGATACTTAAACTCCTTCCACTTGAGGCAGGAGCTTGTCCCCAACCAGAGAGGACAATCCACCCTTTCCAGGCTAAGAACCATGGACTTGGACTTGGAGGTGCTGATTCTCATCCCAGTCGCTTCACACTCAGCAGCAAACCATCCCGTAAGGACTTTTTTCAAGTAATGTGAATTTTTTCATGGAAATTTGGGACTTTTCAATTTTGTACTTTTTTTGTTAAATTTGGGACTTTTTTCATGGAAATTTTGGGACTTTTTTCAATTTTTATGAAGTTCTTCATGCAAATTTGGGAGTTTTTATGAAAATTTTGTGCTTTTTTTCATGGAATGTGGACTTTTTTCAATTTTTGACGAGTTTAAAGTCTGTGAAACAAAAAAGTAACATAAAAATACAAGAAAATGTACTTGAGTAAAAGCATGGGCTTTTCTTCTGAAATGTACAAGTAAGATTAAAAAAATATCCCGCAATAAAAGTTCTCGCTAAATTAGCATTCTGCAAAAAAGTGACTTGAGTATGAAAGCTACACAATAAAGATTTCCACTGGACCCTCTGAAATCTTTAATGAACAGCCCTGGAATAAATGTAACTCCTTACTACCCACCTCTGTTCCAAACAATGGAAGGTTGATATCCGAAGTGCAGCATGCAGTTCCAAACAAACGTACGTGAGCAGATTCAGACCTTCTCACATCTGTCTTTTCTGATTTAATTCCAGGCGACCATGTGTGAGAAGAAACTGACTTGCATCCATCTCTGCCTGCGGACTCTCTGCTTGTTCAGCACCTGTGGGTGATTAATTACCAGGAGACACATTTTTGGGTTGTTTGACTCTCAATTAAACCCCATGACTAATGACCTCTGAGCCTTTTTTATTCAGCCGTTTATGGATGTTTTCACAGTTTGGTACGTTCACGCATAACATGAAATCATCCCCCTGACAAGGAGACAAAAAGGTCGAATCATGTCATAACTCAACTCTGACCGCCCGCTCGGTCGCTGCAGCATGAATGCTGAGGTTTATTCAGACACAAGGAGGAGGAGGAGGTGTTCAATCCATCGAAGGGCACCTCTGTGGATGAGAGGGATGCGGCCCTGGTGGGATGGAGGTGTGTTCGTCCTGTTGTTTTGAGACAATACCGCCACAGGGGAGACGGCGCGAGGAGGGTGAGGAGACGAAACATAAATAGTCTGGAAACATGGAGGAGGAAGTGACAGCTCACACTCCTGTTCTGCTATCGAGTGGGATACACCGTTAGGAGATGGAGGAGGAGAGGAGGGAGCAAACAGAAGGAGCAGATAAGGAGATGAGAGGACAAAGGAAATATGGAGAGGAGGAAAGAAGGACTGGTTTGTTTATATGACTGCCAGCATGTCCATGTGGGCCCCACCAAAGGTTGAATCCGGGCTTTCACATGGTTCCTGTGTGGGTTTGTCTGCTGTTTTTGTTTAGCTGTGGTACAGGCAGGTAGTGCTCTACCCACTTTAACCTCATAAAATTGCATTTCAAATTTTCTACTGCCACTCCATGAAGAGAAAGAATTTGAATTTCATTGCGTATGCTAAATTTGGCTAAATTTAACATACGCAGTGAAATTCATTGGGACTTTTTTCAATTAATTTAGGGAAGTTCTTCATGTAAATTGGGAGATATTTTTCATGAAAATTTGGGGCTTTTTTCCATCAGATCGTCACTCTGTAGTGGCCCAACCTCAATTTGAATGACTCACAGGATTACGAGGAACAATAAAATTGTGATTCTAAAAAGAAGTGTACAATGTAATCGTGTGTATTTTTACATGTAGTGGCAATCATGTAATTAAAAAATTGAGGTTTTTTTATTTCATCAAATGGCTTTTAACTTGAAACAAAGAAGGAATGCACCACCTAACTAGTGATTACTAGCTACTAATGATAGCTACATGGCTAACTGCTTATTCCAAGTGACAGTAGCTGTTAGCTTACAGATAGCTTGTTAGTTATGATATGCTGTGTTCAAAAATGTTAGCTCACTCCCTACCCCTATTCTTCATCATCATCAATCCTCTTGCATAGTGTGCATAGAGCCACCAGAGTAACCAGTCTTTTCCCCCTCCCTCTATCCTGCACTAGCTGCTGGGCCTAGTGCAGAGATATACTGTATTATGCTGTTGCAAGTCACGGGAGAGGACGTCCATCCAGCAGCTGCAGGGTGCCCCTTGGCCATCTTCACCCCGCCTGTATGGGGTTAAAGTCCAGGATGGCCCTGGTGGGGTGTTCGGGGGGTGCAGAGTGCAGGATGCGGCCCATACCACCGGGACACGTCGCATTGTGGCAAGACCTGAGGGGGTAAGTTGTTGAGTCTGCTCTCTGAGTTCTTTGTTGGTGATGTGGTCATCCCAGCAGATGTCAAAGCCGTCAAGCCAGGCTGCCAAGGTGTTATTGAGTGGCCAGGTCTCAGAGCCATACAGTAGGACTGAAGCAACAGAGGAGTTGTAGATGTGAAGCTTAGTCCTTTGTGAAATGTGGTGGTGGCACCAGAGTGGTCTCCACAAGGACTGCGTCACTGCCAAGGCCAGCACATGTCGTCGGTCAACCTCAGGCTTGAGGTCAGCAGTCTGAGAGATTGTTGAGCCAAGGTATTTAAGTTGACAAGACACTGGTTAAACATGAGGGGTGCACGGTCAGGACCTTTTCTAATGTACATGAGCTCAGTCTTGGACCAGTTGATGCTGAGGCAACGCTTCTTGGCCTCCTCATCAAACACGGTGACGGCATCTCGGAGTCGTTCCAGTTCATCAGCAAGTAGGGTGGAGTCATCAGCATACTTGAGGTCTGCCAGATTGTACTCTCCGAAAGAAACACCAGTTATGCATTCAGTGACCCTAGTCATTAGGTAGTCGATGACACAGTTAAACAGGTCTGGTACTGCCACACAACCCTGATGGACTCCACTGTTTATGGTGAACCAATTGGAATCCTTACTGTTCACTCTGACACAGCTCTCAGCATTGTTGTACATCTGTTGGAAGAGGGTGCTTATCTTCGGCAGTGCTCTAAGCACTTTCAGGATCTTCCAAAGGGATGCATGGGCCATGGTGTCGAAGGCGGCTCAGAGATCTATGAAGGCAATATAGAGATGTCGATCTCTTCTAAACTAATGCACCTTTTCAGTGGCAAGGTGTAGTGCAGAGATGTAGTCAATAGCTGAATGACTGGGCATAAAGTCTGTTTGTTGCAGGTGACATCTGCTCCTGATGGCTGGAATCACTCTGGTTAATAGGACACGGGTAAACAGTTTTCCTGGGATGGAAAGTAACGTAATACCTTTGTGGTTACTGCAGACGAGATGGTGTCCCTTCCAATCATCTGGGGGCTTCTCTAGGATCCACACATGGTTTGTGATCTGGGTGAGCCACTGGATCATATGATCACCTCCAGCCTTCAGCATTTCGACTGTGATGTTACAGATGCCAGGAGCCTTCCCATTTTTCAGCTTCCTCAGAGCAGTTTTGACCTCGTCTGATGTAACAGGAGTGATGGAACAGTCACTGTTTGAGTCATCAGCAACAATGGCAACCTTGGTCCATGTGGGGTCCTCGGGGACTGGAGGATTGTTCAGAAGCTGGCTGAAGTATTCCTTCCAGCGGCTGATGCAGTCAACTTCTGTGGACATGATGTTGCCTACATTTTCTTTTATAAGGACACTGTCTTGACGTGGGCGAGCCTTGACTTTGTGGAGAAGGCTGTATAGTTGTCGTTGGTCATCTCGCTGGGCCGCAGCCTCTAACTTTTCCGCTTGTTCAGTCTAATAGATCTCGTGGTCCTGGTGGATGGCCAAGTTGCGTATTCTATTGAGGCGTCGATACTTAGTCAGGTCTCCTTGTAAGTGTGCTGTTCAACAATGGTTAATAATGTCAAAGGTCTCATGTGAGATCCATGGCTGTCAAAGTGAGGGTCTACTCCAGCTGATTGTTTTCTCAGCTGCTGTGTTAACTTCATTTCTAAAATGCTGCCAGTCCAATAATGCATCCATTGCCAATGCACTAAATCGATTAGTAATAGTACATTGGTACAATTCTTGGATCATCGGGTTCTTAAATCATGAGTCATCAAGGCATACTTGGCTCTTGGCAGATGGATTTGTCTTCAATTTAAGTCTCATGTGGGCCATCAGTAGCCTGTGCTTTGTGTTACCTGGTTGAGCACCTCGGTAGACTCTGCAATTAGTGATAAATGTCTTCCAGCCATATGAAATGATAATATGTTCAATTGCTTTTCTGGTTCTTCCGCCTGGGCTGCCCCATGTCCAATGATGGATCTGCTTGCGGGAGAACCAGGTGTCAGCAATGCAGAGATTTGTAGCTCTGCACAGCTCCAGCAGGCGGCAACCAGTGTTGTTGCTAGTCATGTCGATGGATATGGGGCCAATCACATCCTGCTGGGAAATATTCCGTGAATTGGCTGACAAGGTGGCGTTAGCATTGGTAAGAACTATGGTAATATCATGTGGTGGGGTGTCTTGACTAGCCTCGTGAAGCTGGTCTAAGAACATGTCTTTATCTGTATTCTGAGCGACCTCTGTTGGTGTGTAGGCAACAATAACAGTCATTTTTCCATGTTTGTGTTGGAGATGGGCTTTAAGCAGCTGATCAGTCATTGGTTTCCTTAACCCAGCCAAAACGATGGAGATGACTGTGGATTTCAGGCGACACCCTCCTTCATTCCCCCACTCACCATCCTCAACAGCACAGTGTCCACTGTGGACTCCTTCAAGTTTCTGGGTACCACAATCTCCCGAACCTGAAGTGGTCCTCCCATATAGACACTGTCCGGAAAAAGGCCCAGCAGTGGTTGTTTTTTCTGCGTCAGCTCAAGAAGTTTGATTTGCCTCAGGAGCTGCTGGTTGTCTTCTACACCGCCATCATCCAATCTGTCCTCTGCTTTTCCATCACTGTCTGGTTTGGATCTGCCACTAAACAGGACAAGACCAGACTGCAGCGGATCATTAAGTCTGCGGAGAGGATTATTGGTACCGACTTACCCTCCATTGAGAACTTATATCGGTCCATAACCAGGAAACGGGTGGGAAACATCTGTGCTGACCCGTCACACCCCGGCCACAAACTGTTTGAACTTCTATCTTCTGGGCGTCATTACAGATCACTGAAGGTCAAAACCACCCGTCACAGAACAGTTTCTTTCCTCAAGCCATCACTCTGATGAACTCCTAACATTCACCTAGTCCTACCTGTTGCTGTACTCATGACTTTTCATCTATTCTTACATTACACATAACTCTCACACTGCTTTTTACTTCATTCACATTATATCACTGAATCTGAGTTCATATTGAAATACTGTGTGACTGTATATTTTTTTCATATATTTCTGGAAAGTGTGGATAGTCTGAGTAAATAACTGCATATATTCCTGTATATATTTGCATCCTTTTATAGAAACGTGGACAGACTGTAATTTACTGTACATACTCTGTTGTCATTGAATCCTTATTTAAATCTTATTTAAATCCTCCACCTGAACAACGAGAGCAAGTTTTTAGCCAAAGTCAAATTCCTTGTATGTGTTGTGCATACTTGGCCAATAAAGCTGATTCTGATTCTGATTCTGACGAGTGATCCTCTTAGTCGTTAGGGGATGGCTAGTGCTACTCCATAGAGTCCTCGTCTATCCTCTGGGCCACTCCAAATGAAGCAGTAGTCTGCAGCAATAGTCTCTCCTGATCCAGGCCATCGGGCTTTGCAGATACCTGCTAGGTATATGTTGTTCTTGGTCAGCTCATGTGATAGAAGTGTTGCATATCCTGTGCTGAGAAGTGTTTGTACATTACAGGTGGCGAGCTGTGTTATGTTGTGGAAATTCAGTATTCATTGGTCAGAGACATGCAGGGGTTGATTATGTGAGTGGACAGTCTGGGTTCTTCTGGTTAGTGTTGTACTCAAGGTAAGAAGTCTGCCATGCCGAGTGGTTAATTCTGCAATAGCACAGTTAGCTGGTGTGGCTGCCACCTCTCAGCATGCTGACATGCTGTGCGGAACTGCTAATTAGTACCTCCCAGCTGCCATAAGCCCTTTGAAGGTTACAGGTCTCCCATGCACCAGGCCCAGACCGAGAGCAGGTTGGGTCACACTGCTACACCTCAACAAGTTTACACAGCCCCTTGTCCTCGTGGGATGCAGGCCCCCAGGACTGTAGCAGCCTTCCCCTATCTTTTGAAGATGGAGGAAGACCACAGAGAATATTCGATTTCACCACATGAACAAATAAAATCATCTAAATTAGTGGTGCAACTTTCATCGTGATTAATTGCATTAGTCATGATTAATTGCATTAGTCATGATTAATCACATGACACTGCATGTCATGCATTTCATGCATTTAACGCAATTAACTCACCTTGATGCGATTAATCGCGATCAACCGCTATTGATCCCTATTAAAGTTGCACCACTAAAAATACATTGTGATGGCAGGCTCTCCTCTCATGGCTCTGTGTGCTGACCGCTGCATCACTGAATACATCGGCTAATGCAGTGACCGTTGGTTGGACACTACTTTTCAAAATGCATTCCGGGATATTTGAGTGCACTATGGAGAAAATGAATTTTTTGAACAGCAATAGAAAATAGCTAACTTCAAAAACAGCTATACAGGCATGTAGCTATCTACTAAAATTGCTACAGATTGCTAATTGCTAATATTAGCTACAGATTGCTCTCTGGTAACAATAGAGATGCTTTGTTATTTTCTGTTGAACTTCGGTCACCGGCTGATATTACAGATGTCCTTTCTGAGATAAATACGTCTCAAAAAGTAACTCAGAAACTGAAACAACTGTCCAGATAAAAGCTATGTCCTCTACCAGAGGTTTGGGAGTCCATCAGCATTTGAAAAGCTTTGGCGTAGGTGTGGCAGGTCGTTTTTTTTTTTTTATTTACACCAGCAGAGGACTGTTGTTTGTGTGCGAGTCAAGACTGAAGGTGGACTTTTTATTTATTTATGTTTGGTTTTTAATAATAATAGGTCATTTATCCTTCTGAAAAAAATCCCTCCCGCCTTCCCTCCAGTGCAATGGTCAGAAACCTCTGCCAAGCAAAAGCCATATGAGCAAGAACAAAAATTGGTTTCAAGTCACTGTTATTGATTGTTACTCTTCTCTCATTCTAACGTCTTTCTTCTATGTTTTCATTTGTTTGTTGGTTTTTTTTTTGTCTGTTGAAAATGAACTCATTGGTTCATCACGGTCAAAAATTTAAGACCATTTTTCTCTGACTGTAATCCAGCACTTCATAGTCATCCACATTTCCAACAACTTTGCAGTACCAGTTGTTTTAATTTGAAAGCTTTGCATTTAGTCATTTCTCTTTCTTCTGCAGACTCCATATGCAGCACTTAAAATTTTATGAATGTTGACTTTGTTTGGATGTTTTCTGACCATTGAAAACCTCGAACATCCCATTACAGAAAATGAAAAAGTCATAACAGCAAGAAGGAGTAAGTAAAGATAAAAGAAGAAGACAAAGTGGAGAAGTTCAGCCCAACTTGGACATCAGCTTTTCCCATGATGCTCCAAGCAGAGCTTCATGAAAAACCTCCCAAAATGAAATTCTCATTTTCTCTGAGATATTTGCGTTGACCTCCTGGTCTTTCGATTAGTGGAAGCATTTCGTCTTGCTGCCCTTTTCTTTTTATAATCCACGTTGGCTCAGCACTCACGGAAATATTAATATTTGATGGACGGCAGTCGGAGAAATGCAGGAAATGAACTCAGCACGTGAAAACAGTAAAAATGTCCTCCTGTGTTATGTTTGGAATGCAATCTGAACTCTGGGGGTAAAAAGGAAAAAAAACAGACATTTACAAGAAAAAAAATATTAAAAGAAAAGTGGGTTAGCATGAGAGAAAAATTTGCAAATTTATGAGGAAAAGGGCATAAATTTGCTCCAATTCCAATAAAGGTAGAATGTTGTCGGGGATCTCTGTTATCATATTTTGCTCTTCATAACGTTCCACACATTTTCAACGGGAGACAGGTCTGGACTACAGGCAGGCCAGTCTAGTACCTGCACTCTTTTACTATGAAGTCATGCTGTTATAACACATGCAGAATGTGGCTTGACATTGTCTTGTTGAAATAAGCAGGGACATCCCTGAAAAAGACATTGCTTGGATGGCAGCATACATTGCTCCAAAACCTGTATGTACCATTCAGCATTAATGGTGCCTTCACAGATGTGCAAGTTACCCATGCCATGGGCACTAACATCCCCCCATACCATCACAGATGCTGGCTTTTGAGCTTATCGCTGATAACAATCTGGATGGTCCTTTTCTCTTTAGCCTAGAGGACACGATGTCCATGGTTTCCTAAAACAATCTGAAATGTGGACTCGTCAGACCACAGCACACTTTTCCACTTTGTATCAGTTGATCTCAGATGAACTCAAGCCCAGAGCAACTGGCAGTGTTTCTGGGTGTTGTTGATATATGACTTTGGCTTTGCATGGTAGAGTTTTAACTTGCACTTGTAGATGTAGTGACAAACTGTGTTAACTGACCTTTTTCTGAAGTGTTTCTGAGCTCACGTGGTAATATCCTTTACAGAATGATGTTAGTTTTTAATGCGGTGCCGCCTGAGGGATCAAAGATCATTGGCATTCAGTGTTGGGTTTCAGCCTTGCTGCTTACAAGCAGAAATTCCTCTAGATTCTCTGAACCTTTTGATGGTATTATGGACTGTAGGTGATGAAATACCTACAATCCTTGCAGTTTTACATTGAGAAACGTTGTTCTTAAATTGTTGGACTATTTGCCCACACAGTTGCTCACAAAGTGATGAACCTCACTCCATCCTTGCTTGGGAACAACTGAGCCTTTTGGGGATGCACCTTTTATACCCAGTCATGACACTCAACATCTTTCCAATCAATTTGTTCACCTTTGTGAACAGGTCTGCGATATATTCAGTTGAATATTAGTTGAAAAGGATTTGCAAATCATTGTATTTTGTTTCATATTTACATTTTACACAATGTCTTCACTTCATTGGAACTGGGGTTTGTGGGAAAATTTTTACAAAATTAGAGGAGAAATTAGCAGATTTGAGAGTAAAGTGTCAGAAATGTAGAAGTAAAAATTCACAAATTTACTGGCAAATATTCTTATTTCCCCCTCCATGGATCGCCACCTTAACATTAGTGGATGGATATCTTTGTTTCCTCCAAGATAGCTGTGCTGACTTCCAGGTCTTTTGATACATTTTTGTTGGCCTTCCATTTAATAATCCACATTCACTCTGCACTCACAGAAATATCAATATTTAATGGATGCCGGTTGGAGAAATGCAAGAGTCTGAACTCGGCACGTGAAAATAGAGAAATTGTGTGGAATGTAGCTTGCTCCTACCAGATGGAAAATGGACATCGTGGTGGTGAAGTAAAAGGTCTTTTTGTTGAGGACTCATTCACCATTTCAGTTTGATGTTTTCAGTGATGCACATGGGTCATTCTGCATAGTTTGATAAAAGGCATAACAGCAAAAGTACATCAAAATGCATTTCAAGAGCCTAAATGTATCATCTGTACTGCGTTGGGGCCAACAGCTGAATCACAGCAGTGGCTAATTCACTGACAGCACACAACCTTTAGTATAGTTCTCATTTTATGCAAAAGTTCCAATCTATTAATTGATAGAAATGCATCACAGAATGTTATGATTGAAGTGTCCCTTCCAACAGCAGCCAGTTAAGTGTTCCTAAGAACTTCATTAAGCATAATATAGAGGAAAAATATGGCTATTGTCTTTTCACACACATTTACAATGAAATTAGATAGTGTTCGTATACAGTTGGGGACAGAATTATGAGCTCCCCTATGGAAAATTCACTTTAATAAGTTTTTCCCAAATGCTGTCTCACACAGAACTACCTTTTATTGAGCCATAGCACAAACCACTGCTGTGCAATGATGGGATTTAACTTTGTAATGCTCAAAGCTTGTAAAATAAAGTTAAAACTGAGGGTTATCTTCTAATTTCTACACAGAATAAAACCTTCAGCAAGGGTCTGAGTTTTCACTTGAGAAAGCAACATACTAAAAACAAAAGAAATCAGTTTAGACTTGAGAAAAAAGAACTGTTGATGCTCACAAAGCAGGAGACAGATATATAAAGTTATCACAGCCTTTCCAAGCATCAAGAACTGGAGTGAGAAGCATCATTGAGAAATTTAAAGAGAGCTGCACAGTACAGAGCAAGACTGGCAGAGGTAGAGGTAGGAAGCAAAATATTTCAAAGACTCTGGAACAAAAACTAGTGAGAACAACTGCCAAGACACTAGTGAATGACTTAGTCGAAAAGAAGACAATCACAAGAACCTTACACAGGAATGGAGTGTGAGGATGCAGACCAAGAAAAACTCCACTTCTGCAGAAGAGACACCTTCAAGTCAGACTGAAGTATGCTAAGGAAAACCTGGAGAAAGATTCTGCTTACTGGAACTGCGTCCTTTGGTCAGATGAGACTAAAGTAGAGCTCTTTGTTCATAGAGACACCACTGATGTTTGTAGAAGAAGGAAGAGGTGTACAACCCAAAGAACACTGTCCCTATAGTGAAACATGGTGGTGGGAGTATCATGCTGATACCACCAGGTAGAGCGGGTGATCCAATAACTACAGGGTTGGCGATTCAAATCCCACTCTCCCCAGCCATCCTGCTGTTGTGTCCCTGGGCAAGACACTTTACCCACCTTGCCTTCAGTGTCCATGACATTAGGTATAAATATGTAAAAATGTTTGGTAGTGGTTGGAAAGGCCATTGGCATGGATTGACAGCCACATTTCAGTCAGTCTTCCCCAGGGCAACTCTGGCTACAGCAGTAGCTTACCACTACCAATATCTGTCTGTGGAGTGAATGAATAACGGGCTCACTGTAAAGCATTTTGGGCATCTAGAAAGACGCTATATAAATGCAATCCATTATTATTATGCTGTGGGGATGCTTCTGTGCATCTGGAACTGGGCGTCTTGTCAAAGTGGAAGGAATCATGAATAAAGAAGAATATGTGAATATTTTGAAAGAAGACCTCAAGCAGTCAGCAGCAAAACTGTGTCTGGGTTTGCCTTTGTATTCCAACATGACAGTGACCACAATCATACGTCACTCCTGATGAAGATCCACCTCCAGAAGACCAAAATGAATGTTACTGACTGGCCTGCACAAAGCCCTGACTTGAATCCTATTGAAATCTGTGAGGCAACCTAAACACCAAGGTCCACTCCAGAAGACCATCAAATCTAGAGGAGCTTGGGAGATTAATCAAAGATGTAGGATCCACTTCTTGGGGAAAGCGTGGAGAACCAGCGGTGTATTGTCAGGTGGAGTATTGAGTGTCCCCTTGGAAGAGTTTGGAACCAGTGAGGAGGAGTCAACTTCGGGGTGAGTATGATTGCAGCTGGAGATGGCAATGGCGACTGGATACCCGGGTCTGGAGACTTTCCTATGGTGAGATGGTTAGTAAATTTGCAATAATTGATTCTTACTTGTTTTCCAGGTGGCACAGGCTGTCACTTCTTTTTTTTTTTTTTTTAAAGAGTTGCATGCAACGTGTTCTCTTAAATTTGTGACTTTTCTTTAATATTAATGTTTTTTTTCTAAAATTGTGACTTTCTCTTGCAATTTGTACAACTTCCTACTCATAAAAATGTTACTATTTTCTTATACATTTGAAACTTTTTAATTGTAAATTTCTACCTTTTTCCAAATAAACTGGTCTGATAAATTTTTAAATATTTCTTTGAAATTTGCAGTACATCCTTTGTTTGTTTGGTTTCAGCCAGCCCTCAGGCTGACCTATACTTTACTGTATTTAACATAGGAAATGCCATGATGCTTAGCACGGGGCGGGGGGGGGGAGGGGTGCTCATGCCTCAGTTTTTGTTGAAGTATTTTCTGTGTTTTCCTCAGCTCAGTGTTATTTTGTATTTGAGTTGTCTTGTTTGTATTATGTGTTCTGAGTTGACATTTGATTGTATTTGTTTTTGTGTTGTCCTGTATTCTGAGTTGGTCATTTTTAATCTGGTTCTTTTAGCTTATGTGCCCATGGTTATCCGGTTCCCTCATCCTCACCTTAGTTTTCGTTTTGATATACATTTAGTAGCATTGTCATTAACTGCTTTCTGGTACTTGTCTTGTGTCATGAATTATTATTGGTCACTTTGTATATCTGCTATTTATGGGTTTTCTTATTTTCGGTTGTGCTTTTGTTGTGACGCGAGTTGCTACTTCTGTTTGTTCAAATTCTCTTTGTGGGCTATCACACCTGTCACTGGATTATGTCTGATTATTTCCTCGCTCATGTAACCCAAACCTGTTAACTCTTTAGATGTCCCAGTCGTCGTATGGTGACTGTGACAGTTAAAGGGTGGTCAAGGCCCCTAGTGGTCAAGACTGGTAAAAAAATTTTGTCAATAAAATAGTTCAGATTTCCAAGGCTATAACTTGAAAGCTGCAAGAGATAATGGCTTACTGTCAATTAAAAAGATGTAGAATATGATCCAAAGTTTCAGATAGGAATAAATTTATGCATCTAATTTGCATAATGTCACGGCAGCTATATAAATTATATAACTCAGTCAAAAGTGGACTTTGGACACATTTACACAAAGAATAGCTTGTTTTCTTTTTTATATGGTTTTGTCTACAGGGGTATGCTTTTATTTAATCTTCAAAGTATAAAAGTATATGAACCATAAAATCAATGAAATGTAAAAAAACAAAACAAAACAAAAAAACCCCATATATTTGTCTCTTACCTTTGGCGGGGGGAGGGGGGCTCGCTCGCTCACGTGACCAGTCCATTTTCGCCCATCGTGGTCGTTGTTTTGCTTTTGGTTGGTCATTTACACTCTCTACCACATCTACAAACTCTTATGATTATCCCACATGAATTTTGTTTGTATTACGTGGCTATTTTTCCAGTATGATGCAATTTCTCTGAGGCTCCATGACGATGACGGGCGCGGCTATCTTGGTGTTGTGAGCTTAGTTTTCGCCCATCGTGGTCGTTGTTTTGCGTTTGGTCAGTCATTTACGCTCTCTACCACATCTACAAACTCTTATGATTATCCCACATGAATTTTGTTTGTATTACGCGACTGTTTTTCCAGTATGATGCAGTTTCTGTCAGAATCGCCGCCGCCATGACCATCGTTGCCACATTGGTGTTGTGAGCTCATAGCGGAAAAAGGAATAATAATAATGAGGATTTCTTCTTCTTTGCTGTATTCCATGTCAGCTATGATTCCTCCGATGTATGTCTGCCACCTTTTGAACTGTCAGATCAGTACAGATCAGTACAAATTCTCAGTATAGCCGGGGGGACATCAATGAGTTGACAGGGGCAGTTGATGTGTCACCGTGCCCCATCCATGAAATGTGTACAGTTAAAGGGTTAATCACTGGTCATTTTCCCACGTGTTTATTTAAGGACAGGTGCAATGTTAACTCATAGCAGCGTCCTACTGTGTTTTCATGTGGAGTTTAACAGGTGCACTCCGTCTTGGATTTAATCTTTATTCCTCCTTTTTTCCCTGGCGTTTCCATATGCCCCAGCCTGGTCCCGTCAAGGCTGTTCTCTTGGTTTTCTCCCCAGACGTGAGCCCCGTTTCCTTTCAGGTGTGACTCCGTCTTTTTCCTCCTGACGTGAGCCCCGTTCTCCTCCAGTGTCTTCGCACACCATTTCCTCACGGTTGCCCTATTGTTGTAAGTGTTGTTTTTTTGTGTAGTGTTTGTGGTTTTGTTATTAAATTTCAGCAGCTCACAGTACAGCGTTTGGGTCTTCCTAGGGCAACTGTGGTGCAGGTGTAGTGTGACTGACTACTAATCGGAGGGTCATGGATTCGATTCCCACTCTGTCTGCAGTCTGCATGTCGAAGTGTCCTTGAGCAAGACACTGAACCCCCAGTTGCTCCTGGTGGCCAGGCTAGCACCTGTGTGTGTATGGCAGCTCTGCTGCCATCAGTGTGTGAATGTGTGCATGAATGGGTGGATAGCAGGATTTGTAAAGCGCTTTGGTCATCCAGAGATGAGAAAAAGCATTATATAAGTGAACGCCATTTACCATTTTTCCTTCCTGCCCTGGTAGGGTGATTTATGACAGGAAAGCTTTGATGTGCGACCCCTTTTATTTCCTGTATTAGGAATTGGTGTATTATCAGTGGTAATAATGTTTTCCTATTCACATTATTCAGCTCACATATCCTCTTGCAGAATCAGTAAAGCACCCGGTTCTTTATCAAAATTCATCAGCGGCATGAGAAGCCCCCGAATAATTCAAAGCTGCACATTAGTGAGGCTCTTCATGCATTCTTGTTCACATATTTACCTAATCATACTACAGCAGCATTTTAATGGCCTTGATATGTAGACACGGTTGTTAACAAGCAAATTCAATTAGAGCCAGGCTCAAAGAGAAAAAGTCAACATAAAAGGAAAGCCTGTTTTTAAAAAAAAAAAAAGGTGTCATTCTCTGAGTGCGGGGGGATCCCACCAGGCTCATGTTATCTGCCTATTTTCATATTTGTACTGTGTTGCCATTTTGAGTTGTCATTTATCCTATATTGTTTCTGAGCATGATTTATTTTCCCATTTACGTTTATTATAGTTTGTTTATTGTATTTTTTGAGGTTGCCTGTCTCCATTTTCTGCCATATCGTTATGTTTGTATTCTGTTGTGTTCTGTCTCTCGGGGTTTACAGCTGTCGATGGCTTCTGGGGTTTTTTTTCTCTGTGTGGGCGTGGCCCTGCCAGCTTTCAGCTCCGATGGCTCCCTCATTATTCCTAGCTGGTCCGAATTATGTGTCATTGCTTTCTCCTGCCTGTTCAGATAACTCACACTGGTCATTAATCATGTAAAGGGTTTTACCCCTATTAAAGGGGAGTTATTTTCATTTTCATTTTCCTCTATCTTGGTTTGCATTCTCCTCATCTCCACTAGAGCCCTGCTGTGCTCTGGTGCACAAAATCTGTAAGTTTTCTCCTTTGTTTTTTTTTTTTTTGTGTGTTGCTTTCTCCGTAGAATTGCTGGACTCACCCTCAGAGATAGGGTGAGGAGCTCAGTCATCTGGGAGAGGCTCAGAGTAGAACCGCTGCTCCTCCACATTGAAAGGAGTCAGTTGAGGTGGTATGGGCATCTGATTAGGATGCCTCCTGGACGCCTCCCACTTGAGGTGTTTCAGGCACGTCCCACTGGGAGGAGATCCCGGGGCAGACCCAGGACTCGGTGGAGAGACTATGTCTCCCAGCTGGTCTGGGAACATCTTGGTATCCTTTCTGAAGAGCTGGAGCAGGTGGCTGGGGAGAGGGAAGTCTGGGCTTCTCTGCTTGAACTGCTGCCTCCGCGACCCGGACCTCCAGCAAAGCGGTAGAAGATGGATGGATGGATGGATGGATGGATGGATGTTTATAGCACTGTGTTGAACTTTATGTTTGTTGGTTCTTTTCAATAAATTGCCCAAACTCACAGTTCAGCGTGTAGGTCTCAGTTTTCTGACCTGAGAGGCAATTCATGACAATAGCGAAGAGTGATGTTTATATTACTGAATCACTGTGTAAATCTATTTATTTATGAATGTCTACATTGGGGCTCATCACCTCTATCTGTGAAAAGAGCATGGAGCCACTTAACATATTATGATTTAAAATGAAGGTAAAACTGTAAAGTTGTAGGAATAAATTGACCTGTCAGCATTAGCAATATAATTTCTCGGTATTTTTAATCTCTGAAATGTACAATTTTCATTTAAAAATGTGTTATTTTCCTGTTAATTAAATTGTAAGTTTGAAGCATCCATTTCCTTGTACGGTGGGGCAAAAAAGTATTTAGTCAGCCACCAATTGTGCAAGTTCTCCCACTTAAAAGATGAGAGAGGTCTCCAATTTTCATCATAGGTATACCTCAACTATGAGAGACAAAATGAGGAAAAAAAAATCCAGAAAATCACATTGAAGGATTTTTAATGAATTAATTGGTAAATTCCTCAGTAAAATAAGTATTTGGTCACCTACAAACAAGCAAGATTTCTGGCTCTCACAGACCTGTAACTTCTTTAAGAGGCTCCTCTGTCCTCCACTCGTTACCTGTATTAATGGCACCTGTTTGAACTCGTTATCAGTATAAAAGACACCTGTCCACAACCTCAAACAGTCAGACTCCAAACTCCACTATGGCCAAGACCAAAGAGCTGTCAAAGGACACCAGAAACAAAATTGTAGACCTGCACCAGGCTGGGAAGACTGAATCTGCAATAGGTAAGCAGCTTGGTGTGAAGAAATCAACTGTGGGAGCAATTATTAGAAAATGGAAGACATACAAGACCACTGATAATTTCCCTCGATCTGGGGCTCCACGCAAGATCTCACCCCGTGGGGTCAAAATGATCACGAGAACGGTGAGCAAAAATCCCATAACCACATGGGGGGACCTAGTGAATGACCTGCAGAGAGCTGGGACCAAAGTAATAAAGGCTACATCAGAAACACACTACGCCGCCAGGGACTCAAATCCTGCAGTGCCAGACGTGTCCCCCTGCTTAAGCCAGTACATGTCCAGGCCCATCTGAAGTTTGCTAGAGAGCATTTGAATGATCCAGAAGAGGATTGGGAGAATGTCATATGGTCAGATGAAACCAAAATAGAACTTTTTGGTAAAAAGTCAACTTGTCGTGTTTGGAGGAGAAAGAACACCATACCTACTGTGAAACATGGGCGTTGAAACATCATACTTTGGGGCTGTTTTTCTGCAAAGGGACCAGGACGACTGATCCGTGTAAAGGAAAGAATGAATGGGGCCATGTATTGTGAGATTTTGAGTGAAAACCTCCTTCCACCAGCAAGGGCATTGAAGATGAAACGTGGCTGGGTCTTTCAGCATGACAATGATCCCAAACACACCGCCCGGGCAACGAAGGAGTGGCTTCGTAAGAAGCATTTCAAGGTGCTGGAGTGGCCTAGCCAGTCTCCAGATCTCAACCCCATAGAAAATCATTGGAGGGAGTTGAAAGTCCGTGTTGCCCAGCGACAGCCCCAAAACATCACTGCTCTAGAGGAGATCTGCATGGAGGAATGGGCCAAAATACCAGCAACAGTGTGTAAAAACCTTGTGAAAACTTACAGAAAATGTTTGACCTCTGTCATTGCCAACAAAGGGTAAATAACAAAGTATTGAGATGAACTTTTGTTATTGACCAAATACTTATTTTACCGAGGAATTTACCAATTAATTCATTAAAAATCCTTCAATGTGATTTTCTGGATTTTTTTTTTCTTATTTTGTCTCTCATAGTTGAGGTATACCTATGATGAAAATTGGAGACCTCTCTCATCTTTTAAGTGGGAGAACTTGCACAATTGATGGCTGACTAAATACTTTTTTACCCCACCGTAGATCTGGAACACTGCCAAATAATTTTAAAAACCTTTTCATTGCAAATTTGCATGTTTAATTTTTTTCTTGTAACTTTGCCAGTTTTTCTTTTGGCATTTTTTTAGACATTTTTTAGGTTTATTGAATTTTTTGTAGTGCTGGGATTGTGCTGGGTGCAGTTAATTATGGTAACCCAATTAATGGATTAAAAAAATAGTAAAACTAGTGGTTTCATTTTAATTACGACTAATCACATTTGCGATTAAAGCTTCCATTACCACAGAGTCACAAGTTTCAAGCAAGATCTAGTTTTAGTCACGATTCATCACATGAATTTGCATCTCACCTCAGACATTTACTGCGATTAACTTACCCTGATGTGATTAATCATCATCAAAACCTATTAATTGCGATTAATGTGTCACCACTAATTAAAACTAATTATGTCCTCAGCAGCACGTCATGTTATAGCAGAACTTGAAACATGCAACAACTTTTCAATCCAGACAGTTTTCGCATGACACACAATACAGACCGTGGTCCATGATCATTTTATTTAATTCTGGGTGTTGTTGTCATACTATACGGACCTTTGGACCATATACAGTATTATATTTAATTATACACTGAAACGAGCCACCGCCACAAATGGATCTTAAGCGAGCAACGTAAGCTAACCGGAAGTTACCCGACCATAGCTAACATTTTCCTGGCAAACATCGGCACCATACTGGGTCTGTAATTGCTGTTTTAACAGTACCTGCACAGTGTAATAAGAGGACATAAAAGCAATTGTTATATTTATTGTAAGTTTTCAATATCAAGATTGTAAGAGCTTTCAGTTATCTTATATCATCTCATATCTTTGTAACAGCTTTCAGATATCAGGCTCTTCTCCTTTGGAACCAGCTGCCAATCTGGATTCGGGAGTCAAACTCGATCTCTGTTTTTAAGAATAGGGTTAAAACTTTCCTTTTTGACACAGCCTAGAGTTAGAGTGGGATCAGGTGACCATGAACCCTCCATTAGTTATGCTGCTAATAGGATTAGACAGCCGGGGGCTTCCAAAAATGCACAGGGTTTCACTCTTTTCTTCACTCTCAATGAAGTATTTTTGCTGGTCATTAACCTTTTAACGGGCCATGATTTCATGTGCCACCAGTGGCACAGCGCAGTAACTGTGCCTTTCAACTCACTGACATCCCCGGCTGTACTGAGGATTTGTACCAATTTGTACTGATCTGCCAGTTTCAAAAGGTGGAAGGCACGCATTGGAGGACTCATGGATGACACGTAATACACCCAAGAAGAAGAAGTCCTTATTTCCTTTTCCTGCTTTCGTGCTTTTAGCTCAGAAAGCTAATATGGCCACCATCGATCATCATTTTGTCATCACATAATGGCTTCGTAATCCGTAAATCGCCACGGAATACAAACAAAATTTACGTGGGATAATCCTAAGAGTTTGTAGATGTGGGAGAGAGTGAAAATGACTGACAGAAAGCAAAATAATGACCGCAATAGACAAAAACGGAGCCCCCCCCCCACCACCACCAATAAGTTTTTTTACATTGTACCGATTTTCTGGCTCATATACTTTGAAGATAAGATAACAAAATGCAACTGTAGAAAAAACGGTGCCAAAAACTGAACCATTCGTTGTGTAAATATGTTCAAAGTCCACTTTTGACTGAATTATGGAATTTATATAGTTGCCATGACATTATGCAAATTAGATGCACAAATTTATTCCTATCTGAAACTTTGGATCATAATCTATATCTTTCTAATTGACAGTAAGCCATTATCTCTTGCAACTTTCAAGTTATAGCCTTGGAAATCTCAACTATTTTATTGACAAAAAACATTTACCACTCTTGACCACTAGTGGTTCTGTTGCCATACGGCGACTGGGACAGTTAGAGGGTTTTAACATCTGTTTGTTCTCTACAATAAATTAAGTCCCTGTCGTACTGTTTGCTCTCTACATGTCTAGTCTTTTCTTCTTCTTCTTCTTCTTCTTCTTCTTCTTCTTCTTCTTCTTCTTCTTCTTCTTCTCTATAATTCTCTGTAATTTCCCAGTTTGGGATCAATAAATTACATCTATCTATCTATCTATCTATCTATCTATCTATCTATCTATCTATCTATCTATCGAACTACCTACCTACCCTCCAGCCAATTGCAGCAGATGACTGCCCCTCCCTGAGCCTGGTTCTGAAAGAGGTTTCTTTCTGCTAAAAGGGAGTTTTTCCCTCTCCACCGTTGCCAAGTGCTTCCTCATAGGGGATTGCCTGGGGCCTTTCTGCAATTGTGGGGTTTTCCCCTACAGTTGAAAGTACTATGAGATTACTGTTGCTGTGAAATGGCACTATACTGTATAAATAAAGTTGAATTGAACTGTAATCATATGCACTATGTATATGGGATGTTATGAAAACAAATACTGACTCTTTGCATTCTGTAGTGAATGTAGAGAGCAATAATAATAATAATGATAATAATCCCCTCATGGATTGTCACCTTATCGTGGTGGGGGGTTTGCGTGCCCTTGTGGTCCCAGGAGCTATGTTGTCTGGGGCAATTTGCCTCTGGTATGGCCACCCAAGATAAACTGGTCCTGGGTGAAGGGCCAAACTAAGAACGATCCAACAGACTCTCATGATGAATGCTAGAACAAGGATTCAGTGTACCCCGCCTGGTATGGGGTAACCGGGGCCCAACCCTGGAATCAGGCCTGGGGGAGGGGCTCAATGGCTAGCACCTGGTGGCCAGGTTTCTGCCCATGGGACCTGGCCGGGCTCAGCCCGAAGGAGTTACATGGGTCCGCCCTCCAGTGGGCTCACCACCTGCAGGAGGGACCATGGGGGTCCGGTGCTATGTGGATCAGGTGGCAGTCAAAGGCAGAGACCTTGGCGGTCTGATCCCAGGCTTCCTAAACTGGCTTTTGGGATGTGGAATGTCACCTCTCTGGTGGGGAAGGAGCCTGAGCTGGTGCATGAGGTTGAGAGATACCGCCTAGATATAGTCGGCCTCACCTCAACACACAGCTCTGGTTCTGGAACCAGTCTCCTGGAGAGGGGCTGGAGCTTGGCCTACTCTGGAGTTGCACCGGGCGGGAGGCGACGAGCAGGGGTGGGTATTCTTGTATCACCCCAACTTGCTGCCTCTATATTGAAGTTTACCCCGGTGGATAAAATGGTTGTTTCCCTGTGCCTTGGGGTTGGAAACTGGTCCTGACCATCATTTGTGCCTATGCACCAATTGATGGTTCAGAGTACCCACCCTTTTTGGACTCTCTGACTGGGGTGCAGGAGGGTGCTCCTCTTGGAGACTCCATTGTCCTACTGGGGGACTTCAATGCGCACTTGGGCAATGACAGTGAAACTTGGAGGGGGGTGACTGGGAGGAACAGCCTTTCCAATCTGAACCCGAGTGGTGTTCAGTTATTGGACTTCTGTGCTAATCACAGTTTGACAATAATGAACACCATGTTCAAGCATAAGGGTGTCCATAGGTGCACCTTTCACCAGGACACCCTAGGTCGCAGGTCGATGATCAATTTTGTTATCATGTCATCAGACCTACAACCGTATGTCTTGGACACTTGGGTAAAGAGAGGTGCAGAGCTGTCAACTGATCACCACCTGGTGGTGAATTAAATCTGATGGCAGGGGAGGATGCCATTCAGACCTGGTAGACCATAATGTATAGTGAGGGTGTGCTGGGAATGTCTCGCTGAGGCCTCTGTCCGGGAGGTCTTCAACTCCCACCTTCCGAAGAATTTCAACCACATTCCGAGGGAGTCTGGAAACATGGAGTCTGAATGGGCCATGTTCTCCACCTCCATTGTTGAAGCGGCTGCCCAGAGCTGTGGCCACAAGGTCATTGGTGCATCTCGTGGTGTCAAGCCCCGAACCAAGTGGTGGGTGCCAGTGGTGAGGGGGGCATTAAGCTGAAGAAGGAGTCCTATTGAGTTTGGTTTGCTTGTGGAACTCCCAAAGAAGCTGAGGTGTACCAGCAGGCCAAGCAGAATTCAGCTCAGGTGGTTGCTGAAGCAAAAACTCGGGTATGAGAGGAGTTTGGTGAGGCCATTGAACAAGACTTTTGGTCAGCCTCAAAGAGATTTTGGCAAACTGTCCGGTGGCTCAGGAGGGGGAAGCAGCACCCTGTCCACACTGTGTATGGTGCAGATGGGGCACTGCTGACTTCGACTGGAGATATCATTGGGCGGTCAAAGGAATACTTCGAGGATCTCCTCAATCCTGCTTACACGCCTTCCACAGAGGAAGCAGGGCTCGTGGCCGAGGGGGATGACTCACCTATCATAGGGGGTGAGGTTGCCAAGGTGTTTAAAAAGCTCCTTGGTGGCCGGGCCCCGGGGGTGGACGAGATTCGCCCTGAGTACCTTAAGGTCCTGGATGTTGTAGGGCTGTCATGGTTGACACACCTCTCCAACATTGCGTGGAGATCGGGGATAGTGCCTTTGACATGGAAAACCGGGGTGGTGGTTCCTCTCTTCAAGAAAGGGTTCAGAGGGTGTGCTCCAAGTTTAGAGGGCTCACACTCCTCAGACTCCCTGGGAAGGTCTATGCCAAGGTACTGGAGAGGACAGTCCAGCCATTTGTTGAACCTCGGACTCACGAGGATCAATGTGGTTTTCGTCCTAGTCATGGCACATTGGACCAACTCTTTACCCTCTCAAAAATCCTTGAGGGTTCGTGGGAGTTTGCCCAACCAGTTTACATGCGTTTTGTGGACTTGGAGAAGGCATTCAACTGCATTCCTTGTGGGGTTTTTTTTGTTTATGGGGGGTGTTTCGGGAGTATGGGGTATCCGGCTTGTTGTTACGAGCTATGCGGGCTCTATATGACCATTGTGAGAGTTTGTTTTGTACTGCCAACACTCGGTTGGACTCATTCCCAGTGAGAGTCGGACTCTGCCAGGGCTGCCCTTTGTCACCGATTGTGTTCATAATTTTTATGGACAGGATTTCTAGGCGCAGCCAGGGAGTCGAGGGTGTAATGCTTGGTGACCACAGGATCTAATGATGTTGTCCTGTTGGCTTCATCCAGCAATGACCTACAGGTCTTACTGGGGTGGTTTGCCACTGAGTGTGAAGCAGCTGGGATGAGAATCAACACCTCCAAGTATTTATTTGTGACATAACGCACGGCTCAGGAGACGCACACACACAGGCTCAGAGTAGTTCAAATAGTTTATTAACAACGGGCGTGAATGAGTGCGTGTCTGCGGGGTGTAAATGTGTTGGTGGCGGTGTCCGCTTCAGACACAGAGGCAGGTGACCGTACAGCCGGGCAACCCTATGGAGAAGACACAGGAAGAGGGTGACAGGCATACACCAACACAGGAGGGATTATGGCAAGAGAAGGACTTACTTGGATGACAGGTCAGCTGGCACAGCAAGGGGCGAAACCCGGGAGACAGCCACCTGGAGAGCTCGGTGCAACAGCGAGGAATGGGCGTTGGAGAGAAGACGTCCGCCGCCGCCGGGAAATCCACCTGTGCACAGGGGAGCAGACTGGAGAGAGAAGGTAAGGCTTCTTACCCAAATAATTGCGCTGAAGATAGTAGATGACTCACAACGGTGAGGAACGAAGTCTGACGGCTTCAGGCCGAGCCTCCGGGCGAGGCGGCTTTTCTCCTTCGCCGCTGATGAGGATCAGGTGTGTGAGCAGGTGGCGCCGCTGATGAACGGCGCGGCGTGACAGTACTCCCCCCTCTAGCAGCGCCTCCTGGCGATGGCTTATCCGGGTGCGCTCGGTGGAAGTCCGCGATGAGCGATGGGTCCAACACAAACGACGAGGGTACCCACTGTCGATGCTCGGGCCCATAGCCCTCCCAGTCCACCAAGTACTGCAACCCACGACCCCGGCGTCGAGAGTCCAGGATGGAAGCGACAGACCAGGCCGGATGGCCATCAATCATCCGGGGCGCGGGTTGTGCAGCAGGAGGGGGGCAAAGGGGGTCGGTGACTGCCAGCTTCACCTTCGACACGTGGAAGGTGGGATGGATGCGGAGGGAGGGGGGAATAGCCACGCGCACAGCCACCGGGTTGATGATCCGGGTGATGGGATAGGGACCCATGAAGCGCTGTGCCAGCTTTCTCCTCTCACCTTTTAGGGTGACGTCCTGGGTGGAAACGTAGACACGTTGCCCAACTCTGTACGCCGGGGCAGGTCTTCTATGCCGGTCCGCCACAGTCCTGTTGCGCTCCGCTGTGCGTAAAAGCGCCTTGCGCGCGGCAGCCCAGATGGAGCGGAACTGCCTGAAATGTGCTCTAACCGAGGGGACGGTCACCTCACTCTCCTGCTCTGGAAAGAGCGGGGGGTCGTAACCCAGGGACGCCTTGAATGGAGACATCCCCGTAGCAGAAGAGCGAGCGGTATTATGAGCATACTCGACCCAGGCGAGATGGTTGCTCCAGGACGTTGGTTTAGATGAGGTCACACAGCGGAGCGCAGCCTCCAGCTCCTGGTTGGTCCGCTCACACTGCCCGTTGGACTGGGGGTGATGGCCGGAGGAGAGGCTCACCTTGGCTCCGATGGCGTTACAGAACGACCTCCAAACCTCGGATGAAAATTGGGGACCCCGGTCCGAGACCACGTCCACCGGAATCCCGTGCAGCCTGACCACGTGTTGGACAAGGAGACCCGCCGTCTCCAGGGCAGTAGGGAGACCTCGCAGGGGGACGAAGTGCGCCGCCTTGGAGAAACGGTCCACGATGGTCAGGATGGAGTCAAAGGAGTTGGAAACGGGGAGACCGGTGACGAAATCCAACGCGATGTGCGACCAGGGCCTGCCAGGAACGGGCAGGGGCTGGAGCAGACCCGCTGGAGGGGCATTTCCCGACTTGCAGGTGGCACAGATAGGGCAAGCCCGGGCGTAGCGGGCCGCGTCCCTCCGCAGGCCTGGCCACCAAAAGGACCGTTGGAGGAGGTTGATCATCCGGGAGGTGCCGGGATGACAGGTGAGCCGGGAGGTGTGGAGCCAGTGGATGACCTCTCCTCGGACCGCAGATGGCACGAACAGTCTTCCCTCCGGTCCGCCGCCAGGATCAGGTTCCACCTCCTGCGCCTTCCGGATCTTGCTCCTGATGTCCCAAGAGATGGCACCCACGACGCACGACCTGGGCAGGATGGTGTGGGGCGTCTCCTCAGCCCCCACGGGGGTAAACTGCCTAGAGAGGGCATCAGGCAGGCCGTTCTTGGAGCCTGGCCTGAAGGTGATGGTAAAATGGAACCTGGCGAAGAACAAAGACCAGCGCGCCTGGCGGGCGTTCAGGCGCTTGGCAGATCGTAAATATTCTAAGTTCTTGTGGTCCGTCAGGACCACGAACGGCAGGTCCGCCCCCTCTAGCCAGTGGCGCCACTCCTGTAAGGCGAGTTTGATGGCCAGGAGCTCCCTGTCCCCCACATCGTAGTTCCTCTCCGCCGGGGACAAGCGCTGGGAGAAGAAGGCACAGGGTCGTTTGGCGCCATCGTCCGGTGACCGCTGGGATAGAACTGCTCCCACTCCCGTGTCCGAGGCATCCACCTCCACTATGCAC
This sequence comes from Pholidichthys leucotaenia, assembly GCA_020510985.1. NCBI lineage: Eukaryota > Metazoa > Chordata > Actinopteri > Cichliformes > Pholidichthyidae > Pholidichthys > Pholidichthys leucotaenia. The sequence goes on along the minus strand of CM035841.1, from coordinate 102,190,932 downwards.
TGCAGCGCGGGGTCGACCTGGCGAAGAACCCGGGAGGAGGAGAATTCCGCCTTCAGCGCCTTAAAGGCAGCAGCGACCTCCTCTGTCCACCGGAAAGGGACCTTCGGGGACGTGAGGCGGGTCAGCGGTCCGACGATCGAGCTGAAGTTGGGCACAAAGCGGCGGTAGAAATTGGCGAAGCCAACAAATTGTTGCACCTGCTTCCGGGATGCGGGAGTAGGCCACTCCACCACCGCCTTCACCTTCTCTGGGTCTGGAAGCACCTGGTCTTGAGAGATGATAAATCCCAGGAAGGATGTGGTCCTAGCGTAGAATTCGCACTTCTCAGCCTTCACGTAGAGCCGATTCTCCAGCAGTCTTTGGAGGACCCGCCTCACATGGACCTGGTGCTCGTCCCTGGACCTGGAGAAGATAAGGATGTCGTCCAGGTAGACGAACACGAAGAGGCCGATGAAATCCCGGAGGACATCGTTGATGAGGCGCTGAAAGACGGCAGGAGCGTTGGTTAACCCGAACGGCATGACTAGGTATTCAAAGTGGCCGTTCGGGGTACGGAAGGCTGTCTTCCACTCATCTCCCTCCCGGATCCTGACGAGGTGGTAAGCGCTGCGTAGATCCAGCTTGGTAAACCAGGTCGCCCCCTGGAGGGAGTGGAAGGCAGTGTCCATGAGGGGCAGGGTGTAACGGTCCCTCACAGTGATGTCGTTGAGCGCACGGTAGTCTATGCAGGGGCGGAGGGACCCGTCCTTTTTCCCGACGAAGAAGAACCCTGCCCCCACGGGTGACGACGATGGGCGAATTATCCCAGCGCTCAGTGATTCCTTCAGGTAGGTGTTCATTGTCTCCTTCTCTGGCGCAGACAGGCTGTAGAGCCGACCAGAAGGTAAGGGGGGCCCCCTGGCGGAGGTTGATGGCACAGTCATAGGGCCGATGAGGGGGAAGAGACATAGCTTTCGCCTTGCTGAATACCATACCCAGGTCGTGAAACTCCGGAGGCACCAGAGACAGGTCCGGGGGTGCTGCGTCCGCCACAGGGGGGGAAGCGGACGGGGAGCAGGCAGCGGACTGAAGGCAGGTGCCCATACAAAACGTGCTCCATGCCGCTACCCCAGCTGACTTCCAGTCCAGGACAGGGTTGTGGAGGCGTAGCCAGGGATACCCCAGGATGACGGGCGACACAGAGTTGGGCAGGACGTAGAAAACCATCTCCTCCCGGTGGTTCCCTGAGATGATGACCGGGACGGGGATGGTCTGATGTGAGACTCTCCCAAGGGAGGCACGAGAGAGATTGACCAGGGAGATGGGGTTTCTCAGTGCCTGACAGCGGATGCCCAATCGGGTTGCCAGGCTTTGTGAAATGAAGCTGCCTTCTGCGCCCGAATCCACCAGTGCGTGGGTGAGATGCCCAGTGGGGTTGTGGCAGAAACGGATGGGCAGCTTCAATTGGGTGAGGGGATTTGGCCGATTGACGTCCGTGAGGCCCCCTACAGTGACTCGCGGACCCCGCCGTTTGGCTTCAGCGGACAAAGCTCCACCGTGTGCTGATTGTCTCCGCAATACATGCAGAGACCCAACTCACGGCGGCGTTGTCTCTCTGCCGGGGAGAGCTTTGTCCAGCCCGTCACCATCGGCTCCGACTCCTCGGGGCGCGATGGTGGCGGCGTCGCCAGGGGGCGAACTTGGGGCAGGCGCAGCGAGGCTCCCCGAGGGCGAGAAGTAGACGACTTCCGTCCTGAGGAGCGCTCGCGCAGCCTGTTGTCCAAGCTAATGGCTAGTGAGGTTAGCTCCGCTAGCGTTCCGGGGACATCCCGTCCAGCCAGTTCATCCCTCAGATCGTCATTGAGGCTGCGGAGGAACAGGCCACAGAGGGAACGTTCGTCCCAGCCCAATTCCTCCGCTGCTACCCGGTAGTCGATAGCATAGTCCGCGGCTGACCGGCTTCCCTGCTGGAGAGCGAGAAGCCGATCGACCTGGACCGTCTCGGTGCGAGAATGGTCGAACACCTCCAGGAAGCGCCTCACGAACTCGGCATAGGTGAGGGTGGCATAACTGGGTCTCGCCATTATAGCGTAGGCCCAGGTTAAAGCGCGCCCCTCCAGAAGGTTACCTATGTAGCCGATTCGGCTGTGATCTGAGGGAAAGTCCCCGGGCACACGGTCGAACACGGACTCACACTGCATCACAAACCCCCGCGCTCCGCCGAGCTTTCCGCTAAAGCGAGCGGGGGTCGGAATTGGTGTGAGACGGGCCGGTGCCACTGGAGCTGGCTGAACGGCCGCAGGAACAGCAGGAGCTGCGCCACCCTGGGGAGCCGGGGGGAACGGCTGCTGGGGGTCCAGACGGTCCAATCGGTTTGTTATTGCAATTAATTGGTTCAGGATCACCTGTTGTTGATAAGCGATCTGATCTACTCGAACCTCGAGAGTGGTAAGATGGTGTGCGAGCCCGCCGTCTGCCGAGCCGCTCTGCTGAAGCCGTACTGACATAACGCACGGCTCAGGAGACGCACACACACAGGCTCAGAGTAGTTCAAATAGTTTATTAACAACGGGCGTGAATGAGTGCGTGTCTGCGGGGTGTAAATGTGTTGGTGGCGGTGTCCGCTTCAGACACAGAGGCAGGTGACCGTACAGCCGGGCAACCCTATGGAGAAGACACAGGGAGAGGGTGACAGGCATACACCAACACAGGAGGGATTATGGCAAGAGAAGGACTTACTTGGATGACAGGTCAGCTGGCACAGCAAGGGGCGAAACCCGGGAGACAGCCACCTGGAGAGCTCGGTGCAACAGCGAGGAATGGGCGTTGGAGAGAAGACGTCCGCCGCCGCCGGGAAATCCACCTGTGCACAGGGGAGCAGACTGGAGAGAGAAGGTAAGGCTTCTTACCCAAATAATTGCGCTGAAGATAGTAGATGACTCACAACGGTGAGGAACGAAGTCTGACGGCTTCAGGCCGAGCCTCCGGGCGAGGCGGCTTTTCTCCTTCGCCGCTGATGAGGATCAGGTGTGTGAGCAGGTGGCGCCGCTGATGAACGGCGCGGCGTGACAATTTGCTTATTTAATTGTTTGCCTCTGCCTTTGGCATGACCACCTCCAGTGGCTTGAGGCTAGTGGTGGTGCTGAGGATGGCAGTCCCCCCCATAGCCACCAAAACTGTGTATTCGTCCCCAGTTGGCAGCTGATGAGGAGGGTATCTAGCAAGTGAAAGTTGTATGATTGTCTATTTGTGCTAACATATCTATTCACGTTAATAAAATGATAAACGCGAGTAACGCATCTGATCAAATTTCAGTAACTGTAATGCATTACTGAATTTTTTAAACAGTAATTTCATTACACAACATGTTACTGCAAAAGTAGTGGCATTACAGTAACACATTACTTGGTAACGTGTTACTCCCAACACTGCTGAACCTTGTTTCTGAATTTTTTTCTCTCTCTTCGTCCAGTGCCCTTGATAGGCCGTCACCGATATGTTTGTGCTCTATTGCATCAGAGGAACTTCTCATTACCATCTGTCCCCACAATTATATTTAGAAAAGTGTTTCACTGGCGTTTTTAGAGCATCTAATGAGTCATGTCTCTCATCTTCAGACTTCCACACTGACCTTAAAACAGAGAGCTAAAAGAGGAATATTTTTAGGTAGGTGACATTTCTTCTAAAGTTTACAGCTGGTGTAATGTCTGTGAAGTTTGCAAGTTTTTCTAACAATATTCCAATGCTTGACACAATGTTGTAGACAAGAACTCATCAAAATAAGGCCAAAACAAACATACAATACATCAGGGAAAATAAGCACTGAACACGTTAATATTTTTCTCATTAAACATATTTCTGATGGAGCCATTAACCTGAGATTTTCCCCAGATATCAGTAGTAACCCAAGTAATCCATACATACAAAGAAATCAAGGCAACTGTGCTCACAATACAAGTTATTTTTAATAGAGTGGAATGAAACGGGATAAGTATTGAACACACTTGGTGAAATTCATTTAATATTTAGTAGAAAAGCCTTTGTTGGTAATAACAGCTTCCAGATGCCTGCTGTATAGAGAAGCTAGGTGCAGGTATTGCTCAGGAGTGATTTTAGCCCATTCTTCAACACAAACTGTCTTCAAATCTTGAAGGTTGTATGGGTATTTTCTATGAACTCTGATCTTCAGATCGTTTGATAGATTTTCAATTGGATTCAGGTCGGGTGACTGACTGGGCCATTCTAGCGGCTTTATTTTCCTTCTCTGGAGCCAGTTGAGAATTTCTTTGGCTGTTTGTTTGGGATCACTGTCTTGCTGAAATGTCCATCCTCGTTTCATCTTCAGCATCTTGGCAGATGGCAACTTATTCTTATCATGAATGTCTGTACGTTTGTCAATTCATCTTTCCTTCAATTATATGAAGTCTACCTGTACCATCTGCTGAAAACCACTCCCACACCATGATGCTCCCATCTCCAAACTTGGCTGTTGGTATGGTGTTTTTGGGCTAATGTGCAGTGCCATTTTTCCTCCAAATATGCTGTGTGTTGTGGCATTCAAAAAGTTCAATTTTGGTCTCATCTGACCAGATTGTATTCTCCCAGTACTTTACTGGCTTGCCCAAATGTTGTGCACCAAAATTTAAACGAGCTTCAGCATGTTTTTTTCTTCAGCAATGGAGTCTTGCAAGTTGAGTGGGCATAGAGCCCTGTCATTTGAATGCATTACTTATAGTTTTCTTTGAAACAGCAATACCTGTAAACGCCAGGTCTTTCTGAAGCTTTCCAGGAGTGGTCTTTGTCTCTTGCATAACTCTTCTGATAATTCTTTTGACTCCTCTGTCAGAAATCTTGCTAGGAGCTCCTGGTCATGACCGGTTTATGGAAAAATGATGTTCTTTCCACTTCCAAATGATGGCTCCAACAGTGCTCACTGGAACATTCAGCAGTTTAGAAATGTGCCTCTAACCAATGCCATCATTGTGTTTTGCGACAATAAGGTTGCGAAGGTCTAGAGAGAGCTCTTTGCTTCTACCCATCATGAGCTCTTTGTGGTGTGACAATCTGATATCCACAGACCTTTTTAAAGGCTATCATTCAGGACTTAACCAGATAAAATCAATTTGCACTACTGGGAGATGGGATGGCTTCCTAAATTCTGATGGATTTCAGCTGGTTTCTTGGCTTTCTGTGCCTTTTTGCACCTCTTTTTCTTCCTGTGTTCAATACTTATTTCCTGTGTCATTCCACTTTATTAAATACAACTTGTTTTTTGATCACAGCTGGCTTGATTTCTTTGTATGTATGGATTACTTGGGTTGTTACTGATATCTGGTGAAAATCTCGGGTCAATGGCTCCATCAGAAATACTGTATTTTTAATGATTTTTTTTTTTTTTGGCATGTTCAATGCTTATTTTCCCTGTTGTACACAGTGGTCTTGGTCTTGTCTTGCTTCTGACATTGTCTTGACCAAGCGTTGCTCTAAGAACACTATGGTCTTGGTCTGGTCGGTCTGGTTGTCACTCGGACAAGAGGTACCTCAATTCTCTGGGTGGCGGTTCTTGGCCATTCTTAGTTGCTGTTTTGCCTGTGTCAAATCATAGATCCGGGCACCCGGCCTTTTTGCAGCCTCTGGGAGTGGTACCAGAAAGAATTTCTTCTGACGGAACCATGGTGAACCTTAAACCTTACATGGACATAGAAACGAAAAGCTTGAACAGCTCAACTACTCTGACTCCATGTTTTGCTGTCAGACTTCTGTCGCATACCTCAACAGATAATAATTGACTTCTTGCTGATATCATCTGACTTTTGACAATATCTCTTGGACACTCGAGTAAAAACAGGAGCAGAGCTGTCAGCTGATCACCATACAGTTTTAAGTTGTGTCAGTACAGCAGGATGCTGAAAAGATTCAACAGTCCCTAAGGTCTAAGTAAGGGTGCCAGTGACTCTTTTGGTGGTAAGGCTCGAACCGGACGCTCAACATCAAAAGTGGGGCCGTCAAGCTTAAGAGCTTTTTTAGCTTGTGGGACTCCTGAGGCAGCAGATGGGCACAGGCAGACCAAGTAATATACAGCTTTGATAGTTACTGAAGCACAAACTTGACTGTGGGAGGAGGTTGGTGCAGTCATGGAACAAGATTTTCACTGAACCTCGAAGACATTCTGATAAATTTTCCAATGACTCTGGAGGTAGGCACAACACTGACAACTCACCCATCAATGAGGTCATTGAGGAAGTTCAAAATAGTCTTCTGTTTCAGGCCACTGAAAGGGAATTAGAGTCACCTGAATACCTCAAGCCCCTTGATGCTGTGGGGCTTTTCTGGTTTATGTCTCTGCAACAATGCATGAAGGTCAGAGACAGTACCTATGGCCGGGCAAACTAGGACATTGGTTCCTCTCTTTAAGAAGGTGCACAGAAGAATTTGTTTCCCCTTAAAGGGATCACATGACCAGTGTTCGGAGTAACGCATTACAAAGTAACGCATTACTGTAATGCCACTACTTTTGCAGTAACGTTCTGTGTAACAAAATTACTGTTTAAAAATTCAGGAATGCATTACAGTTACTGAAATTTGATCAGATGCGTGACTCGTGTTACTCATTTTATTAATATGGATAGATATTTTAGTGCAAATAGACGATCATACAACTTGCTAGACACCCTCCTCATCAGCTGCCAACTGGGGATGAATACACAGTTTCGGTGGCTATGGGCTGGACTGCCATCCCCAGCACCACCAGCGGCCTCAAGCCACTGGAGGTTGTCATGCCAAAGGCAAAGGCAAGCAAATAAATATAAACTGACCCTACCGTAACTGAGGCAGCCATCACACAGTCTCCTCCGTGGGTCTGTTTCCTGTCCTGCCCCAGTTCACATCACAACCCGGTGAAGAAATGCCATGGCGGTGGCAACTTCTCATATCGAGCCCTGATCACCTGTTGTCCGAGCAGTGAGTAGTCCCCACCAGCTCCTACCTCTGTGGTTAAACATGAGTATTTTTTGAGCAAGAAGTTTGCATTTAATGTCTGCATTAAATGCATTTAAAGTTTTCTTACGCACAGAGAAAAAGTGACTGTGATTTGTTGCAGTAAAGAAAAGCTTTTTGTAAGCAATGAACTTTCATTTATCTGTACTTTCTATTTTAATTTTTTCTCATTCATTTACATGCTGTTGTGATATGCAACTCTTTCATGGAAGTAAATCCTCTAGATATGCATTTTTAATGCGCTGGTCCAGGGGTGTCAAACATATGGCTCGTGGGCCAAAAACGGCCCACCAGGGGGTCCAAAATTTTCTCTGTGAATTCACAGCTTTATTTTTAGTAAATTTCTGACTTTCTACTGATTACAATATGTAACACAGTGTTAAAAATGTGAATAAAATAATAAATATCGATACCGCTTTAACAAACACTCATTTCACAATGGGGATAGATATTTTGAAGATGGGTATATAAATACAATATAAGTTCATAAAATATGTTCATAAATAGTTAGGAACATTTTCTGGAAAGCGCTGCTAGAGTTTCCAGTGTTTTTATTTGGTATACTGAGCAACCAATGGCTGCGTCGTTTGTTTGGCAGTATCAGCCAATGGGGTCACGCCAGCCAATGGGGTCACGCGCTTTCTCGCTCGGTCTTGGTGTAATCTGCAGAACGCTTTCAGACACTGCCAAGACACGACCGAGAGAACGCGATCCCTTACTGAGACGGTGAGCTAACGTGCTAGTAGCAGCCTTTGCCTGGATAAAACTTTGAGACTGGTAAGCCTAAACCAACATGAGAAATGAGACATTTCTGTATTATCAAATTCTAATACCTCGTTTGTTAAATTTTAAGATTTGAATCCAAAGGCTGTGAACTCACGTTGAGCGCGGGAATCCCTGTGAAGCACGTCGCTTAGCATGGTGCGTGCCATTCATTGTGTATGGGAAATGCTAACCGCTGATGCTAATTCCGGCTAGGTTTTTCATCAGAAAAGGGTGCTTTTCAAAGCTGTGATGGTTAGCAATGGTCCCATTTCACTTGCCATTGATTGTTGCTTAAGAGTGAATGTTACATCTGTCGTTTAAAGGTGTTTAAAAATATTATTTGTTGTATAACCTGGAAATATTTTGGTAATAAGCTATAGAGCCTAGCTTAAATTTTGTGTTCTGACCTGTTTTGTAGGTCAGGGTTTTTTTGTTTGGACTGGATTACAAGAACGTGGATTCTCCAGATCTGGATGGTGAGCCGAAGCCCGAACCCGATTAACTGCTAGAGGTGATCCAATTGATCACCTGGAACGGACACTAGAGGACTGTACATCTTGTAGATATATTTTGGGGTATTTTATTTTATTTTTATTTTTTTGCCACTATTGTTACAGTGCTGTGTTTTTTGGTTAAGTGTACACATTTGTTAAAATAATACACATATTTGCAAGTTCCCATACTATTATGTGTCTGTCATCTGTTGTTGCACTTCCCGGCTCCTACGCACCTAGAATCTATCTGACCTGGCCCAATTGTCCCTTCTGTCCAGGTAGTAAAGTTTAAGGTAACTGCACTGCCGTAACACAACACTACCAAAAGGGTACAAGACTGTGCACCTAAAGTAGTATTACACAAAGTAAGTGCTACAAAGTGGTGTTACAAATAGTTTGTGTAAATCTGAGACATTTTTCACTCTGTAAGATGAGACGTTTTTTCTCATCAGTTTTCTTTTTCTTCTTTTTTCTGATGAGAACAAGGGGCCCTTGAGCTCACTGTGTGTGCAAGATGATTTAAGTATGCATTTAAAAGTAACGTGAAAGTTACTTTTCCAAGTAACTAGTTACTTTAATCATGCAGTAACTCAGAAGTACCTCAGTTACTTTTGAAAAGAAGTAACTAGTAACTGTAACTAGTTACTATATTTTTTTAGTAACTTGCCGAACACTGCACATGACTCAGCCTCACTGGGAAAGCCTATTCCTAGGTATTGGCAAGAAGATTAAGGTCTTTAGCTAAATTTCCAAACAAGGGTAACAGTGGACAAACTCTAGACTCTCTAGGGATTCTTCAGGATTTCTGGGAGTTAGTTTAACCATTCTAGCTGTATTTAGTTAACTACTTGAGGATTTTGGTTGCAGATCCGCATCATCTGCATGCACCCTCTGGTGGCAAAGATTTTTTTCAAGACGTATTCAGTTTAGGTGTCACAAATTCCAAAGGCTGTAACTTGAAAGTGGTAAGAGATAATGGCTTACTGTCAAAGAGAAATATGTAAAATACTAGAAAAGCACTCGGAGAGCGCAGACCTCCGCCAAGCGCCACAGTTCCCCCCATACAGTGTCTGTGTGTACGTTTTCAGATTCCTTGACCATGAAAACATATGACTAGCAATTGGATTCACAATGATAGGATTAGTGGTTCAGTAGTTATTGACGAAAATGGCATTTTCCGTAATAGCGATTTAGCGCCACAGTTCCCCCCATACAGTGTTTGTGTGTACGTTTTCAGATTCCTTGACCATGAAAACATATGACTAGCAATTGGATTCACAATGATAGGATTAGTGGTTCAGTAGTTATTGACGAAAATGGCATTTTGCGTAATGGCGGTTTTCTTCTGGATGGTGATCCGGATCACCACCAAAATATAATCATCTGTAGGATACCCCATTTCTGACAATCTGTGAAAATTTCATGAAAATCCGTCCATAACTTTTTGAGTTATCTTGCTAACAAACAAACAAACAGACAGACAGACAAACAAACAGACAGACAGACAAACCAACGCCGATGAAAACATAACCTCCTTGGCGGAGGTAATGATCCAACGTTTATGATAGGAGTAGATTTGCGCCTTTAATTTGCATAATGTGATGGCAGCCACATCAGAATACATAACTTTCAGTCAAAGTGGACTTTGGACATACAGTGGTATGAAAAGGTTTTTGCCCCTTCCTGATTTCTCTTTTTTTTTTGTAAAATGTTTCAGATCATCAAACAAATTTCAATATTAGACAAAGATAACACAAGTAGACACAAAATGCAGTTTTTTAAAGAAGGTGTTTATTAAGGGGGAAAAAAACCCAAACCTACATGGCTCTGTGTGAAAAAGTGATTGCCTCCTAAACCGAATAACTGGTTGGGCCACCCTTAGTAGCAACAACTGTAATCAAGCAATCAATCAATCAATCAATGCATCAGATTTATATAACGATTTATCATAGACACTCAAAGACGCTTTACAGAAATTAAGGGTCATCCACCACCTGGATGGATGAAGCAGCCACAATACGGCACCATCCCTTTAACCATTCACACACACACATTCACACCAAGGGCCACTTTAGAGTCTCCAATTAACCTAACCTGCATGTTTTTGGCATGTGGGAGGAAACCGGAGAAATCCCGGGGTAAACTCACGCATACACGGGGAGAACATGCAAACTCCACACAGATCACTGTTGGTCGGGGGCTGGGATCAAACCCACGATCCCACGATCCCCACGATCCCCGGCCAAAGGTAAACTGTGCTGCCGCAGTGCTAACCACTGCGCCACCGTGCAGCCAAACATTTGTGATAACTGGCAATGAGTCTTTTACAGCACTGTGGAGGAATTTTGGCCCACTCATCTTTGCAAAATTGTTGTAATTCAGCCACATTGGAGGGTTTTCAAGCATGACCACCTGTCATGCTATAGCATCTTAATTGGATTCAAGTCAGGACTTTGACTAGGCCACTCCGAAGTCTTCATTTAGTTTTTCTTAAGCCATTCAGAGGTGGACTTGCTGGTGTGTTTTGGATCATTGTCCTGCTGCAGAACCCAAGTGCGCTTCATCTTTGAGGTCACAAACAGACAGCCGACATTCTCCTTCAGGATTTTTTGGTAGACAGCAGAATTCATGGTTCCATTTACCACAACAAGTCTTCCAGGTCCTGAAGCAGCAAAATAGCCCCAGACTATCATGCTACCACCAACATATTTTACTGTTGGTGTGATATTCATTTTCTGAAATGCTGTGTTACTTTTACACCAGATGTAATAGGACACACACCTTCCAAAAAGTTCAACTTTTGTCTTGTCAGTCCACAGAGGATTTTTCCAAAAGTCTTGGGGATCATCAAGATGTTTTCTGGCAAAACTGAAACAAGCCTTGATGTTTGTTTTGCTCAGCAGCAGTTTTCATGTTGGAACTATGCCATGCAGGCCATTTTTGCCCAGTGTCTTTCTTATGGCGGAGTCATGAACACTGACCTTAACTGAAGCAAGTGAGGCCTGGAGTTCTTTGGATGTTGTTGTGGGGTCTTTTGTGACCTCTTGAATAAGTTGTTGCTGTGTTCTTGGGGTAATTTTGGTCAGTCGGCCACTCCTGGGAAGGTTCACCACTGTTCCATGTTTTCGCCATTTGTGGATAATGGCTCTCACTGTGGCTCACTGGAGCCCCAAAGCTTTAGAAATGGCTTTATAACCTTTTCCAGACTGAGAGATCTCAATTGCTTTGTTTCTCATTTATTCCTGAATTTCTTTGGATCGCAGCATGCTGTCTAGCTTTTGAGGATCTTTTGGTCTACTTCACTTTGTCAGGCATGTCCTATTTAAGGGATTTTTTTGATTGAGAACAGGTGTGGCAGTAATCAGGCCTTGGTGTGGCTAGAGAAATTGAAGTCAGCTTTCCAAAGATGTCATAAAACATAGTTAATTTATGTTTTAATGGGGAGGGGGGGGATCACTTTGTTACACAGCACCATGTAGGTTTGGATTTTTTTTTTAACCCTTAATAATAAACACCTTAATTTAAAAAGCTGCATTTTGTGTTTACTTGTGTTATCTTTGTCAAATATTTAAATTTGTTTGATGATCTGAAACATTTAAGTGTGATAAACATACACAAAAATGAGAAATCAGGAAGGGGCGAACACTTTTTCACACTACTGTATTTACACAAAGGATGGTTTTGTTTTTTTGTCATTGCTTTTTTTTTTTTTTTTTGTAATCTTCAAAATATATGAACCAGAAAATCAGTAGAATGTAAACAAACATCAGACCTACCTCTCATCATGTGTCGCCATGCCTCCGTGTGCTCACCCAGGTCCTCATTTTGTCTTCTGCCAGTAATTTTTGCTTTCTCTCCCACATCCAGAAACAATTACATTTATCTTCTGATTTATTCCATCTCAATTTCAGTTAGATTACCCTGCGGAACCGGCAGTATTGTCCTCTCCATCACGTGCAGCTTCGTCAATGGCAGACGAAAAGTGTTCCACTCTGGCCCATCTTGTGCTGTCCAGAAGGGACATATTTCCCTTCAGAAGCTAAATAATCCCTTTTAGAATCATTGTTGGCAAAATTTGAAGCAAATGCTTCCTCCCTGTGGAAATATATGCTGTACAATTGTTTATACGGCTCTTCTTCTGCACCACGGAAGTGATATCAGATTCGATGCAGTTTGGGTTTGCTTAGCTCGGTCCTCCAGTGCAGACCAGTAAGCTATATGTTTCTGCCATCTAGTGATGTGAAATGACAGGTGCAGATCTGTGACACCAGCCACAGGTGAGGCAGATCATGTAATCAAATTTAGTCCTTAAAGAGTTAGCTTGGAGACAGCATTCTGAGTACCTCAGTGCTCCAGGAGTATGAGATATCTTGCCAGTTACTATCTGCTATTCAGTTCCTATACAACTATAGTGGAAGCCTGGTCCAGAATGTGGATGCTAGAGCCCAAAACGAGTTTTCTTCATAGCATATCTGAGAACCATTGCTCTTTCATTTCTAAAGGGACCAGCAGAGGAGGTTCAACAGCTAGCCAGGAAGCTTCCTGTAGTAGACAGGTGAGCATGCTACCCAGTGTTCAATTCTAGCTTCATGTGGTTGCCTAACATTTCGAGGGCTGATTGCAAACAGCTGGCTAATTGTTCTCACCTGGCCCTGATTGCGATCCCTGGAATAAAACCTCTGAGATGGGGTCAGTCAATGTGGGATCATTACATGGTGAAAACTCCTCGAGGATGCTGTGATCAATCCTTGTGTTTTGATTACAAATCCCACTAATTTATTTCTGTGCTCCCTTGCTCTCAGGAAGAACTCCTTGTCTGCTGGTCAGCCCTCTTGGTTTGTGGTCAGTCACCCAACAACAAACCTCTTTCCTCATGGTTCTCGAGAATCTGGAGAAGAAAGAAACTACAGTATGTGATCAAATAATACCTATCGCCTCGCTGGCTTCCTAAGTTACTGTACCACTCTCGTCTGCTGCCTACTTGTCCGGAACTCTCACTGGCCACCACGCTCACTAACAGCTTACAAGTCCACTCAAATCATATAAAGATAAGATAAGCCTTTATTAGTCCCACAATGGGGAATTTCCAGGATTGCAACAGCACAGGGATAGCAACACTCAGATCAATAATTAAGAAGATACAAAAAATATAAATAAGAGCAGTGGATATACATACATACACATAAATATATAAATATACTGTATATACAAAGTGCGGAGCATTGTAGCAAGATGGAATAAACAGCATAACCGTCTACTTAGTTATCCTACATAGTATGAATATGTATCCATACATATTGTCACCCTCCGTAGCGACTGATATTGTCCTAGTTGTATACTGGAGGGGACCATTTGTGTAAGTCTGTTGCGTCTTTTGCATTCAATACTACTAGGTCGTCACGATTTTTGCTATCTCTGCGAGCAGCCCTGCTTAGGTTATACAGTCTGACAGCTGTAGGTAGGAAGAACCTGCGAAACCTCTCGGTTGCGCACCTAGGATGATGTAGTCTACTGCTAAATGAGCTCCTCAGTGCGTTCAATATGTCCTGCATAGGGTGGGACTCAGACTCCAGCAGAGATGACAGTTTAGCCACCATCCTTCTCTCTCCTATCTCCTCCACTGGGTCAAGGCGTTGCCCCAGGACAGAGCTAGCTTTCTTGATCAGTTTGTTCAGTCTCTTCCTATCGGTTGCTGTAATGCCGTTGCCCCAGCAGACCAGTAAGTATAAACAATTATACTTACCATTATTCTCCTCCATACACTCATGTTCTCCTTCTCCTCTCCCCTGCAGGCTATAATCGCATGGTACGGGTTCCACTCACCCAAAACTTACCTGTTTAAATTAAAAAAATAACTCCTCAACTCAATTGCTGCCTCCCTGTGTTTGTGTTCTGCATCTGGTTTCCTGCCTAGAATAAATATGACACTTTTCCTATGACTCCTGGACCTCATGTTTGGTGATGTTTTACCAGGAAGAGACCCGGGGGCAGACTCAGAACTCACTGAGTTGATTTTGTTTTGGTAGTCTTGGGGATGACTTGGCATCCACAGAGCTGGTAGCTGGTTTACTCTGCCCATGCAAGCTGTAGAATAGCATTGGAATTGAAAGTTTTTCCCATAAATTTGCATAAATGCACTGGTTTTCTAGAATATGTGCAAGATTTTTGACATTCTCATAAACTTGTTTTCCCTTGCAATTTGCACAGGTTTCTCATAAATGTACAACTTCATGAGTACTCCCTCTGAATATTGCCTGTTTCCCAGACTCATTCCTTCTTTCTTAAAATTCACCAGTGGTCCAATGGAACTTCTTATGTCTCAGGCCATCTGTGCAAACATTTATATTTAGAAAAGTGTGACACTGACATTTTTCAGACCGTTTAATGAGTCACATTTCTCCTCTCCAGACTTCAGTACTGACCTTAAAACAAGAAGCTGGAAAAAAGAGAAGTATTTTCAGTTAGGTGGCATTTCTTCTAAAGTTTAGAGCCGATGTTGCTGCCGTGGAAATGCTTCCTTCTATCTCTGCTGTTCTTCATGACTTCTCCTCGTTTCTCAAACACAGGGGTCGGTCGAGCAGTTAAAAAGAAATAACTCAGAATGATTGGGAGCAGACGGAGTGTGGTGGACCTTCAGGTTTTGGGGTGAAGTGGGCATTTAATCGAGGAGCAGCTGGTGGCTCATAATAATGCAGTCCCACCCCTTCATCAGTCGGATTTTTATTTAAGTACAACACACCAGAGGTGGTGGGAAAGAAGCCTGGAGGCTGCTCTAAAAGCTCAAAAAATTATGACATAAAACTGTGAAAACACAAACATTTTTTTGTAAATTTTACTTTTTCCTTCATGAATTTGTTTCCCTAAATTTGTGAGAAACTTAGGAAAACAATGTTGTGATTTTAAACAAGTGAAAACAAGTTAACATATGATCAGAGGAGGGTAGTTTTTTTTTTTTTTTTTTTTTGTAGGATACTCCCCAGCCAGCATGTCCATGTGGGCCCCACCAAAGATTAAAACTAGGCTGTCTTATGGGTTCCATGTGGGTTTGTCCATGGATTCCATGTTGGCCCCATCTGGGTTTGCCCACATAGACTTTATCTGTTTATCTATTGTCAACTTATTTTCTCATAAATTTGCTATTTTCTTGTAAATTTGTGACTTTTTCTCCCTAATTTGATAATTTTTCTTGAAAATTTGAAACTTTCTCATAAATTTGCAACATTTTTACTGTAAACTTGCAAGTTTTTTTCTCAAAAATTTGTTAGTTTTTCTTGTAAAGTTGTGACTTTTTTCTTGTATATTTGCTATCCTTTTCTCTGAATTTTGGAACTTTTTCAAAAATTTGCCACTTTTTTACTATAGTCTTGCAACTTTTTTCCACATGAATTTGTTACTTTTTCCTTGTAAAGTAGCAATTTTCTTGTAAATTTGTGACTTTTTCCTCATCAATTTGCAAAATTTTTCTTGTAAATTTGGAAATTTCTCAAAAGTTTTCAGCTTTTTGTTTATTGTAAACTTACAACTTTTTCTCGTAAACTTGTAACTGTTTTCTCATAAATTTTCAGTTTATTTACTCACACATTTGCTACTTTTTTAATTTGCTACTTTTTCTAATTTTTTCCTCAAATTTGTGACTTTCTTCTCGTAAATTTACTCATTTTTTCTTGTGTGTAACTCTTTTCAAGTAATTTTACAACTTTTTTCCTCAAATTTTTTTTTCTCATAAATTTGACTTTTTTTCTCATGAATTTGTTACTATTTTATTTTTTGTAAATTTGTTCCATTTTTTATATAACTCTTCCACATTTTTCTCATAAATTTGTGACTTTTTTGCATAATGTTGCCTATGGCGCCAGTTTACCAGCGGGTAAACAGATTACCTGCTCACCTGCACCACAGGTAAAGTTGATGTGGGCAAGTACAGATGGGGCCAACATGGAACCCATAGACAAACCCACATGGGACCCATAAGACAGTCTAGTTTTAACCTATCATGGGACCCACAAGGACATGCTTGCTGGGTCTTTACTCGAGAACATTTATGAAGAAAAACAACATTTGAATAATTAGTCATACTCTGAACTACTTTTGATTTCACTAATATGAAAACTGGTTAGTATGCTGCAATAATTTTTTCTTTCAGTAAAATTGTATTCAATTAATATAGATTTAATTAGAATTGAAAACAGAAAAGTTTTAAATGTATAAGAAAAACTGAAAAAATTATGATTAAAAAGTCGAAAAGGTGTGTGACAAAGAGTCTTAATTTGAACACAAAAAGTAGTAGTTTTTCAGAAAAAAAAGGAAAAAGTTATATGTATATTTATGAAAGAACTATTACGATGGAAGTGTTTTAAATTTATGAGGAAAAACCTCAAATATTCAAGAAATAGACAGATCAGCTGACACAAGGATCACCATTTTTTTCTGAATCTATACTTTTATCTTACATTCTGGCAGGAGGTTGCTCGGTCAGACGGTGAACAAGGTAGTGCAGAGCCTGGTTGCCATGGCAACAAAGTGCCATGGGTCACTTGGTCTCCGGATGTCTTTGAAATGCACGGTGTGCGTCAGCTTCAAACGGGCACCGCCACCCTAAAGCCTGTGAAGATTCAGCGGCCGTACGCCGTCTTTTCATCCCCAATTTGGATGAGGTTTTCCCTCAGCCCGGGAGGAGGTGCAGGACAATTGGAGGATAATAATAATATTCAGCCACTGGATACGCAAAAAAATGTATTTTTTTCCCCTTTCTCCTTTGTTATTTGACCTCCTGACACCTCTGAGGGTTTGACAGTTCCTTTCAGTGAATATTGTACTTGTCACCTTTCACTGAAGCCTGTTTCAACTTTATAAATAAATATAACTTATACTTAGGACAAACTTCTGAACATTTTTATTATAAATTCCCAGCTTCTTTGTGTTTGCTCATAGATGTCAACATTTTTTGTCATAAATGTTAAACTTATCCATAGTTATGCCTCGGTGAAACAGAGGCATACAGTAATCGGTTAGTGCGTCTCTTTGTTGCTGTGTGTATCTGTCTGTCTGTCTGTCTGCCTGTCTGTTTCACCTCGAATTGTCAAAATTAAGTGAACCTAAAGGCTTGTATCATTGTATCACCATATTTTGTCGACTTTTAATTGCCGGAATTTTGAAATAACACTTTGTTTTTGAAATAAACACAAATTTAACTCACCATTTCGGTCAATACCACAGCAAAAAAAAGGTATTGTAATAACTATCCTGGGCCAGTAGAAGTCAGAGTGCCACTTTTTTACAGCCGCCTGTGCTACCATGTCACAGGCACCAAGGAACAGAACCTTGGTGCTTTCATTTACATAGGTCCCACATCCTAAGGATCTTAATTCTTTTACTCAGGTTTCTTCAATAGTTGCATCCCTACAGTCCCTTGTTCTCTGTCCTATAGTGGTATAGTCAAGACTAGACTGAGACCAGAGTCTTCCAAGACCGAGACCAAAGCCACTGTCTATGTTGGCCTTGGTCTTGACTAAGTCTCGTCTTGGTCTTGACGAGGTCTCAACCACAAACACTACTGTCCAAGTCCACCAGTGCCTCTGTTTGGTTCTAGTCACCCACTTCTCATAAGAATGCCCTGGTTCCCAATACCTGTTGCAGAACTGGTTGACCCGGATGACATCCAAGCTGGTATGAGTCTGTTATTCTCAGTTTTTGTTCATTCTTGAGGTAGGTAGGTTAACTACTACCCACTATGCCTCCTGGCATGTAGGCCAGCAACAAAAATGCTCAGGTTCCTCCCTTTCTGGTTGTAGTTACCTTTGTTGCTGTTTCCAGAACCTAAGTGCAACAGAGTCGATTAGAAGCATTCTAATCGACCTTCATTCAGAAGGTTTACCCTCTTGGTGATACAGTTAGAGTGCTGGACTCTGGAGTGGAATGCTACAAGTTCGAACCCCCATTTGGATGTCAACTGGATGTTTAGTAGAAGGAGTCTTTGTCTAATTTGACCTTGTTGTTATATTATACAGTTTCTTTAACCTGTACTGTATTATCCAAAATAAATAAATTCATTCATTCATTCATTCATTCATTCATTCATTCATTCAACAGCTGGGCTTCACCACCCGTCCCCTTGGCTGCATAAGATTTTTACAGGACAGGATTGTCAACCCCCTACCAAGGACCAATCTACCCATGGACCTATCCAGGAGAATAAACTCCCACTGACACAGACCGACATACTAGAACCCTTCAGGGACTCACATTCAAACCCCTGTCATAGTTTGTATCTGAAGGGGAAATTAAATGGCATTCATTACTATATTGGCTGAAAATGATTTATCAACTTACTTTTTATACCTATACTGCCTTCATGTTCTTCCTCCTTGATTTGTTTGATTCTGAACGTTTGAATCAGTCTGGTGATGCACCCCTATCAATTCCAATGTCTAATATTGTTGACCAATAAAAGTTTTATCCTCTTTGAAAGGCTGTAAATGGATTATTATCATTGTATCAAGGGTTTAAAATGGTCTACATGGCATCAAGAATAACACTGATTATTGGGATAATTTCCCTGACAATCTATTGTTTCAAGAAAATTTGTTATCATTACAGGCCTAATATTGCTATGTCAAATTATGGCTACATTTAGGGAAATTGGCCTGAATACTTAGCGGTTAAAAGAAAATTTTCAAATCTACAAGAGAAAAGCAGCAAATTTTTTGAGAAAAGGATTACAGATTTATTGGAAAAATTTGCAAATATTAGAAAAAAAAAAGTTAAAAATTTACAAAAAAAGTAGCAAATTGTTTAGAAAAGGGTTGCAGATTTAATGGAAAAATTTGTAAAGATTAGAGGAAAAAAGTTTAATATTTACAAAAAAGAAGTTGCAAATTTTTGAGAAAGAAAGTAAAAAATTTGCAAGAAAATGTTGCAAATTTTTGAGAAAAAAGTTGCAGATTTATAGAAAAAAATTGCAAACATTTGACAAAAAAATTAAATATTTACAAGAAAAAAAGTGCAAATATTAGAGAAAAAAGTTTTAAATTTTACAAGAAAAAAGTTAGATAAAGGTTGCAGATTTATAGGAAAATTTGCAAATATTTGAGAAAAAATGTAAATATTTATAAGAAAAAACTTGCAAATTTTTAAGAAAAAGGTTGCAGATTTATAGAAAAATTATACAAATATTTTTGAGAAAAAAGTTTAAATATTTACAAAAAAAGTTGAAAAATTAGAAAAAAAAAGTTTAATATTTTACAAGAAAAACATTAGCAAAAGGTTGCAGATTTACAGGAAAAAATTGCAGATATTTGAGAAAAAAATTAAATATTTACAAGAAAAAATAGCAAAATTTTGAGAACAAAGTTCCAAATTTTTGAGAAAAAAGTTGAAAATTTTTGAGAAAAAAGTAAATTATTGAGAAAAAGGTTGCAGATTAATAGAAAAAGATACAAATATTTCAGAAAAAAATTTAAATATTTACAATAAAAAAGTTGCAAATATTAGAGAAAAAAGTTTAAAATTTTACAAGAAAAAAAAATTGCAAATTTTTGAGAAAAAGGTTGCAGATTTATACTAAAAAATTGCAAATATTTGAAATTTTTTTTTAAATATTTCCCAGAAGAAAGTTACAAATTTTTGAGAAAAAAAGTGGCAAATTTGCAAGAAAAACATTGCAGATTTTTGAAAAAGAGTTACAGATTCAGAAGAAAAAAATGCCAATATTTCAGACAAAAAGTTTCAATATTTACAAGAAAAAAGTTGCAAATTTTTTTTTAAAAAAGTTGCAAATTTCAAAAAAAAAAGTTGCAAATTTTTTGAGAAAAAGTTTGCAGATTTATATTAAAAATTTGCAAATATTTGAGAAAAAAGTTTAAATATTTATATGAAAAAAGATGTAAATATTTGAGGAAAAACTTAAAATTTTACAACAAAAAAGTTAATAAAAGGTTGTATATTAAAATAGGAAAAATAGCAAATATTTGAGAAAAAAAGTTTAAATATTTACAAAAAAGTTGCAAATTTCTGAGAAAAAAGTTACAAATTTGCAAGAAAAAATTAGAAAACTTTATGAGAGAAGTTGTAAATTTTTGTGAAAACAAGTTGCAAATTTTTGATAAAAGATTGCAGATTAATAGAAAAAGATACAAATATTTGAGAAAAAATGTTAAAAATTTACAAGAAAAAAGTTGCAAATATTAGAGAAAAAAGTTTAAAATTCTACAAGAAAAAAATTGCAAATTTTTGAGAAAAAAGTAGCAAATTTTAGCAAAAAAGTAGCAAAAAAGGCGAGGAAGGCGTCGGGACCGGACGGCATCAGCGCAAAGCTCCTCAAGTACTGTGCAGACCAGCTGTGTGGGATTGTGACGTACATCTTCAACCTGAGCCTGAAGCTGGGGAGGGTACCACAGCTGTGGAAAACATCTTGTGTGGTACCTGTACCAAAAACTTCCCACCCCAAAGAGCTGAACAGCTACAGACCGGTGGCCTTGACGTCCCACATGATGAAGACCCTGGAGAGACTGCTCCTTGCTCACCTCCGTCCCCTGGTGGAACCAGCGATGGATCCACTCCAGTTCGCCTACCAGCATGGCATTGGGGTGGAGGATGCAGTGATCTTCCTCCTTCACCGTTCTCTGTCCCACCTGGAGAAGCCCGGGAATATGGTGAGGATCATGTTCTTTGACTTCTCCAGTGCTTTCAACACCATCCAACCGATGATCCCGAAGGACAAGCTGCTGCGCGCAGGGGTGGACCAGCACCTGTCATCATGGATCCTGGACTACCTCACGAACCGGCCTCAGTTTGTGAGAACCCGGGACTGTGTGTCCGACATGATCATCAGTAGCACGGGGGCCCCCCAGGGAACGGTGCTGGCTCCCTTCCTGTTCACTCTTTATACTGCGGACTTCTCACACAACACAACACATTGCCATCTACAGAAGTTCTCTGATGACTCTGCGATCGTTGGTCTCATCTCCAACGGAGATGAAGCTGAGTACAGAGGGCTTATCCAGGACTTTGTGGACTGGTGCCATCGGAACTGCCTCCAGATCAACGCGAGGAAAACTAAGGAGCTGGTGGTGGACTGCCGCAGGCATGGGCAGCCCCTCACAGCACCAGTAAATATACAGGGAACAGACATCGAGATGGTGACATCCTATAAGTACCTGGGTGTTCATCTGAACAATAAACTAGACTGGTCACACAATACTGACGCACTCTACAAGAGGGGACAGTGCAGGCTGTTCCTGCTGAGGAGACTCAGGTCTTTTGGTGTACCAGGGGCGCTGCTGAAGACATTCTATGACACGGTGGTGGCATCAGCCATCACTTTTGGAGTGGTCTGCTGGGGCAGTGGCATTACTACAGCCGATAGGAAGAGACTGAACAAACTGATCAAGAAAGCTAGCTCTGTCCTGGGGCAACGCCTTGATCCGGTGGAGGAGATAGGAGAGAGAAGGACGGGGGCTAAACTGTCATCTCTGCTGGAGTCCGAGTTCCACCCTATGCAGGACATACTGAATGCACTGAGGAGCTCATTTAGCAGCAGACTACATCATCCCAGGTGCACAACCGAGAGGTTTCGCAGGTCCTTCCTACCAACAGCTGTCAGACTGTACAACCTAAGCAGGGCTGCTCGCAGAGATAGCAGAAAGACGTAACAAACTAATAGTTTTTTGAATGCAAAAGATGCAATAGACTTACACAATGGTTCCCTCCGGCATACAACTAGGAAAATACCGGTCGCTATGGAGGGTGAGAATATGTATGGGCACATAATCATACCATGTAGGATAACTAAAGGGCCTTTTCCACTAGCACGCTTTAGCGCGACACGGGACGGCTCAGCACGCTTTGTACGCTTTTCCACAAGCCCCAACACGGTTTAACAGCCGCGATTCTCAGCCCCGCTCCAGGGCAGGGTACAGCAGTGCTGAGCTGTGCCGTGTTGTGACATTAACAGACTGGTCGCCGCTGATTGGTCAGGTCGTAACCGGCGCTGATTGGTCAGGTTGTAACCGCCCCTCTCCTCCTCCTCATCTACCAAATCTTCACGACCTTCTCAATAAAGTTTTTGAAAAAAAAAAAAAAAGAATCTTCACGACTGCCTTTACTCAGCACGCAACCACTGTTGGCAGTTCCTTTTCAGTGTATTGCTGTGCTATTTTCATTTATTCTCTATCAAAAATGGCTTCGCGTAATAAGGGTGTTCCATGGACCAATAAGGAGCTGCAGTGTCTGCTCACTGCATTGTCAGACGAACGTATGCAGCGCGAGTTAGACGGAGCCGCCCGGAATGAAAAAATATACCGGGAGGTCTCGACATCGGAGTCCTTTAACGGTGAGTTTTAATTTTTTTTATTGTGCGTTTTTTCGCAAATATATTCGGTAAGAGGCTCAGTTTATTTATGCAATAAAAAAGCTGTTCATTTGTGGATGGATCGCTGCTTTATTGCAGCACACTGCGGACTAAAGCTTTTATTTTAATTATTCATGTGAACAATACGCTGAAATAAGCTTATGTGTTCTTGTTAAAAACTATTGTCTTTTCTGTATATATTGCACTTTTGTGCTGTATTTTATTGTGTGCATTTTCCTTGTAGAATCATCCCACGTGTCCGCCGCGACAGCCCGTCCGGATTATTCAACCGAGCCTTGCTAACCCACAGCTGGCAGAGACGGCTTCATTTAACCGAGACTTCGTGACCCAGTTTGGGAAGCTGGTGTAGACACTCAGTGGTCGGCGTGTATAAAATGTGTTGCAAAGTTTTTTTTTTCTTTTAATATTTTGTATATAATAAAATGGAATTGTTTTGGAAAGTGTGGTTTGTCTGTTATAACACTGAATTATAAAACAGTATAATTACATAGAAATTCCATTGCCTAGTCTGATTAAAATGATGCTGATCTTCCTGTCACGGGTCAACCATTGTAAAGGTAATGTAATTTTTAACTAGACCAAAAAAGAAATCTTTTTGTAAGCTTTCTGTTCTTTTTATTGAAATATCATAAAAAATTAGCACCAAGTCAAAGTAGGTACAATTATATGTAAATTGAATGTTCTATCGGCATTTCAAATTCAGAGAATTACAATACTTTAGAAGGAGTGTAGTATCATCTAAACGGAAAATAATAATACTGTTGTTCCAAACGTTGACCAGAAGGTGAAAAACATGAATTTTTTTAATTCAGTACATCCAAAATGCCCTAGGATGTAAAAAATAATACAATTTGGTGTTGGACAGTGTGCCACCATCTCATTATTTAATATGAATAAAAACAAGTTTCAGCTCATTATTTCTAGGTCATTTGGCAGTTAATTCAAAACAAAAGTGACTTGTGTTGTTGCAGCTTAATTATGAGATAAAATTAATTGTGAGATAAAACCACAGAGCGAGCAAGGCAATAATCCTTGGATCCTCCATTTTTTGTCTCGTGTAAATAAGGACTCAGTCGGGTGCCTAACGTCACGGGAGTGTGGCCCCGCCTCGCTAAGAATCTGCCACCGCCCTGCTTCTAAAACCTCCTAACAAACCATCACAGCACAAGCACAACACCGTGCTAATGGAGACAGAAGCATTCCGAGCCGTACTGAGTGAATCGAGCCGTACCGAGGTGTGCTGGGCTAGTGGAAAACAGGCTTTTGTAGACGGTTGTGCTGTTTCATCCCATCCTGATCCATTCAATCCCATGCTGTGCTGTTTTCATCCCATCTAGCAACAATGCTCTGCACTGTGTGTGTTTATATATTTACATATTTATTCCATCTAGCTACAATGCTCCGCACTGGGTGTGTGTATATTTATATTTATTCCATCTAGCTACAATGCTCCACACTGTGTGTTTATATATCTACATATTATTCCATCTAGCTACATTGCTCCGTACTGTGGGTGGTTATATATCTACATATTTATTCCATCTAGCTACAATGCTCCGCACTGTGTCTATATATTCATATATTTATTCCATCCAGCTACAATGCTCTGCACTGTGTGTCTGTGTGTGTGTGTATATATATATTTTATAGTAATATGTACATATGTATATTAGCTGCTCTTGCTTGCTTGCTTTTTTTTTTTTTCTTGCCTTCTGATTGTTGCTCTGAGTGTTGCTATCCCTGTGCTGTTGCAATCCTAATCCCAATCCCAATGCTCCACACTTTGTATATATATTTATATTTTTATGTGTATGTATGTATATCCACTGCTCTTATTTATATTTTTTGTATCTTCTTAATTATTGATCTGAGTGTTGCTATCCCTGTGCTGTTGCAATCCTGGAATTTCCCCATTGTGGGACTAATAAAGGCTTATCTTATCTTATCTTATCTTAATTTTCAAGAAAAATGTTGTACATTTTTGAGAAAAAGGTTGCAGATTCATAGGAAAAAATTGCAAATATTTGAAAAAAAAAAGTTTAAATATTTCCCTGAAGAAAGTTACAATTTTTTGAGAATAAAATTTGCTAATTTACAAGAAAAACATTGAAGATTATTTTAAATAAAGGTTACAGATTCATAGGAAAAAACTGCCAATATTTTAGACAAAAAGATTCAATATTTACAAGGGAAAAGTTGCAAATTTTTGAGAAAATAGTTGCAAATTTGAAAGAAAAAAAGTTGCAGTTTTTTGAGAAAAAGTTTGCAGATTTATAGTAAAAATTTGCAAACATTTGAGAAAAAAGTTTAAATATTTACAAGAAAAAAGATGCAAATTTTAGAGAATTTTTTTTTAAATTTTACAACAAAAAAGTTAATAAAAGGTTGCATATTAATAGGAAAAAAATAGCAAACATTTGAGAAAAAAAAGTTTAAATATTTTCAAAAAATTTGCAAATTTTTGAGAAAAAAGTTGCAAATTTGCAAGAAAAAGTTGCAATTTTTTAAGAAAAAAGTTTAAATATTTAGAAGAAATAAGTTGCAGAATTTTAATTAAAAAATTACAAATTTGCAAGAGAAAAGTTGCAGATTTACAAGAAAAAGTTTCACATTTTTGAGAAAAGGACTGCAGATTTATTGAAAAAAGATGCAAATATTTGAGGAAAAAAGTTTAAAAATTTACAGGAAAAAAGTAGGTAAAAAAATTAAACTTTTTACAAGAAAATAGTTGTAATTTTTTTAGAGAAAAGTTGCAAATTTGCAAGAAAAAGTTGCAATTTTTTGAATAAATGGTTGTAGAGTTATAGAAAAAAAATTAAAAAAAATGTTTACAAGAATTATATAAAATATTTACAAGAAAAAAAACTGCCCAATTTTTTGAAAAAAAGTTGCAGATTTTTGAGAAAAAAAATTGCAAATCTTTGAGAAAAGGGTTGCAGATTTATTGGACAAATTTCAAATATTTGAGAGGAAAAGTTTAATATTTTACAAGAAAAAATTTACAGATTTTCAAGAAAAAAAGTTGCAATTTTTTGAGAAAAAAGTTTAAATACAAGAAAAAAGTTGCAAATTTTTAAGAAAAAAATCATTGCAAAATTTGCAGAGAAAAGTTGCAGATTTATAGAAAAAAAGTTTGAGAAGTCTGAAAATTTAAAAGAAAAAGTAACAAATTTGTGAGAGAATTTATAAGAATAATTTCAAATTGTGGAGAAGTAAGTTTCAAATTTAACCCTTAAAATTCCGGTGTACTGTCGGCAGGACGTTCGAAATTTTCTACTGCACTCAGTGAAGAAAGAATTTGATTTTCTTTGTATATGCTAAACTTAGCGAAATTGGCTGAATACTGAAGGGGTGAAAACAATAGTTTGGTTTTTTTTTTTTTGCAGTGTGCAGAAGCACAAACACTCACAAAGGGGAAAATAAGTATTGAACACGTCAATATTGTTTCTCAAAACATATTTCTGATGGAGCCACTGACCTGAGATTTTCACCAGATATCAGTAACAACCCAAGTGCTCCATACATACAAAGAAATCAAGGGAAACTGTGTTTGCAAAACAAATTATGCTCAATAAAGTGGAATGCCACAGGGAATAAGTCTTGAAGACGATTGGTGAAATTCATCTAATATTTAGTAGACAAGCCTTGTTGGTAATAATAGCTTCCAGACACCTCCTGTATGGAGAAACTAGGTGCAGGCATTGCTCAGGAGTGATTTTAGCTCATTCTTCCACCCAAACGGTCTTCAAATCTTGAAGGTTCCATGAGTGTCTTCTGTGAACTCTGATCTTCAGTTTGTTTCATAGATTTTCACCTGGATCAGATAACTGACTGTACCATTCTAGCAGCTTTAATTTTCCTTCTCTGGAGCCTGTCGAGAGTTTCCTTGGCTGTGTGTTTGGGATCATTGTCTTGCTGAAATGTCCACCCTCATTTCATCCTCTAGCATCTTTGCAGATGGCAACAAGTTCTTATTGTTGCTCCCCATGGGTAGCGGCCCAGGAGGAGGCAACGTGTAATGTAGAAGTCAACTCTCCTGTGATAGAAGGATAGACAGAGCACACGTTTCATGCCGTTACTTCACACAGAGGAGTTATTCTTCGTTCAAATCATTCACATGACCAACCATCTACTGATTAGTATTTACTATCAAAGTCCATAGTTTCTCTCTTATTATCTGATCACATCACAATTAAACAAAACACAATCATGTCCATTTGTCACAATTTTCAATGTGACATTAACTGTATACTTAACATTTTTAACAAATTATCTTAACATGAAATGAATTATTGTTTTTATATCTCCTTCACATGTATATAGCTTTTAACTTGTTCAAATATTTATATTTTAAACAATAACCCATGAATTTACATTTAAATTAATCATTTTAAGCACTGTCATAAATGTACAGTATGTGGCGTTATTCTTAACAATGCATTAACCTGGCCACTGTGTATCTAATACACTTTTACAATAGTATTCCTGGTATTCTGTAATAAACCCAAAATATGCACACTTGGTGACAAATAAAACCAGTAAATGTCGTACTGTATGAAAACCGTTTCATAAATCGAATCGAATCGAATCAAACTTTATTGTCATATTGCTGTACATACAACTGTAGTGCAGGCAAGATGAAATTGCGTTTCTCTCGGCATCCATATAAATAGAAGCAGCATGATTTAAGACACACTCACACATAGCTTCACCCCCCCACCCCCCACCCCCACATCCATTCACACATCCCTGAGACATACTTGGGAAAAAAAACTAACTAACTATAATATACAAATAATATACAAAATGTCCGTAGGTGCAGTAGTGTGTATGAGAGATTCCGGGTCAACTGTTCAGCATCCTGACAGCTTGTGGAAGGAAGCTGTTGATCAGTCTGGTGGTTCTGCCTCTGATGCTCCGGAATCGTTTACCAGATGGAAGAAGTTCAAAGTGTTTATGCAGAGGGTGAGAATGGTCCTTTACAATGTTCAGTGCCCTACTCCTACAACGGTTCTGAAAAAGTTCTTGGACAGAGGGGAGGGAGACTCCAATTACCCTCTCAGCCCCCTTGACTATCCTCTGCAGGGCTTTTTTGTCTGACATACTGCAGCTGGAGTACCATGTAGCAATGTAGTACGTTCAGAACACTCTCCACCACACCTCTGTAGAAGGTCCTGAGGATGCAGATGGGGAGAGTGGCCTGTTTGAGTTTCCTCAAGAAGTGCAGTCTCTGCTGAGCCCGCTTCCTGATCCCCAAGGAATTCTTGCTCCAAGTCAGGTCCTGCGAGATCTGCACTCCGAGGAACTTGATGTTCTCCACTCTCTCCACTAAACGGCCGCCGATGCTGAGGGGGACGTGCTCAGGCTGTGACCGCCGGAAGTCGATAATCATCTCCTTCGTTTTGTCCACGTTGAGCACCAGATTGTTCTCCCTGCACCAGCCCTCCAGGTCTCTCACTTCTTCCCTGTACATTGATTCCTCATCCCTCTGAACAAGTCCCACCACCATGGTGTTGTCTGCAAACTTAATAATCTGGTTCTCCTCGTGTCTGGATACACAGTCATGTGTTAGAAGTGTAAACAACAGTGGACTGAGTACACAGCCTTGAGGGGATCCGGTGCTCAGCGTGACAGAGTTGGAGATGTTGTTTCCAACCCGGACAGACTGAGGTCTCTCAGTCAGGAAATCCAGGATCCAGAGACATGTGGCGGTGTTCACACCGAGAAGGAGTAATTTCTCCATCAGTCTCTGGGGAATAATGGTGTTGAATGCTGAACTGAAATCAATGTACAGGAGTCTGGCGTAGGTGTCTTTCTGGTCCAGGTGGGTGATGACAGAGTGTAGGGTGGTGACTATAGCATCCTCCGTGGAGCGGTTTGAACGATATGCAAACTGGAGCGGGTCGTGTGATGCAGGGAGGCAGGCTGTAATGTGTGGTTTGACAAGCCGTTCAAAACACTTCATCACAATTGGTGTCAGTGCAACAGGACGATAGTCATTCAGACAGGACACAACTGGTTTCTTTGCCACCAGTACAATGATAGAGGTCTTGAAGCATCTGGGAACGATGGCCTGACTCAGGGAGATGTTATAAATGTCAGTCAGGACATCTGCCAACTCGCTCGCGCAGTCTCGGAGCACACGTCCCGGGATGTTGTCCGGACCTGCAGCTTTACGTGGGTTGACTCTGGTTAGGGTCCTCCGTGTGTCCGCTGTGTTGATGGTAAAAGCTGGTCTGACCGATGGTGGGGGTGGGCCAGCCCTCCCTCTGATTGTCGAGTTTGATGCTTCAAAACGTGCAAAGAAGTCGTTAAGCCTGTCTGGAAGCGAAGCTTCGTCATCATCAACCCCCTGCCTAGACTTATAGCCCGTCAGTGTCCGAAGTCCCTGCCACATCTGCTTGGTGTTCCTAGTGTCACAGAGGTGTCCCTGGATTTTCTCCGCATAGGCGCACTTTGCCGCCTTAATTCCCTTTGAGAGCGCAGACCTGGCTGAGCGGAGGGCGATCCTGTCCTTCGCTCTGAAGGTTGCATTCCTGGCTGTAAGCAGCAAGCGCACCTCTGCAGTCATCCAGGGCTTATGGTTACCCCGCATAGTGATGGTCTTCACTGTAGTGACATCCTCTGTGCACTTCGCGATGTAGCTGGTGACCATTTCAGCATACTCCTCCACATCTGTCCTGTCTTCCTGGGAGGCTGCTATTTTGAAGACCTCCCAGTCGGTGTGCAGAAAACAGTCTTTCAGTGCAGAGGTTGCACTCTCTGGCCAAATTCTGATTTGTTTCACTGCTGGCCTGCTGCGCTTCAATAAAGGTTTGTAGACAGGCAGCAGCATCACGGATATGTGGTCAGAAAGGCCGAGATGGGGGCGGGGTATCGCCTTATATGCATCTGTGTTTGTGTACACTAAGTCCAACATATTCTCTCCTCTGGTCTTAAAGTCTACACATTGTTTAAACAATGTCTTTAATAAATGTCTTTAAATAAAGTAATCAAATGGTTCCAAACATGTGGGCGGACTTCACCCTTGCTGCATGTCCCATACACTCGATCGTTAGCACTAGCAGGTTAGCTTATACAACACCACATCAACTTTAACAGAAATACCCTTACAACCCCGTTTTTCATCTCACACATCACAATATAATCTCGGACATCTTAGGACTCTTACAGTTTATATTGCACTCTTGAATTATTAGTGTTTTCCAACCTGTGATAGAAGGATAGACAGAGCACACGTTTCGTGCCGTTACTTCACACAGAGGAGTTTATTCTTCGTCTTCCGGTGCGCGAGTCTACTCTCTATCATTGTGCCACATGTGCCATCTGTTGGTCGGCGTACGGAACTGCACTCTACTCACATGAGTTATAATGGAACCAGATGAATTACAAATGCATTGTAGAAAAATAAAACAAAGAATAAAATAAAAATTGTAGGGGTGCCTGTTTTTTTTCATTTTTTTTGTCCAAATGTCTTTTTAGCACCTTTTACATAACTATTAACTATTCCCAAGCCTCTACACTCTCCCCCACTTCAAATAAATGTCTCCCGACATTTCATTGTTCTAGGGCAGGGTCGCAACCCGCGGCTCCGGAGCCGCATGCGGCTCTTTCACCCTCTGCTTGCGGCTCCCCTGTGGCTTTGGAAAATAAATAATGAGTATTTAATTAAAATGTATTTTTATTTTAGTTCATTAGATTTTTAAAAATGTAATTCCTAAATTTGAAGATTATGGTGATCTTGTAAAATCTAAAAAAAAACGTGTTAAAGTTTAATCACCAGTCAGCGAAACTCAACACGAAGTCGGAAGTCGTCTCTCGCGATAACCCGGATGTGTTGTGTTCAAGCTACTGCTGTATTGCAGTAGCTTGACAGCCCTGCGATTGGATAGTTGCAAACGATTGGACCAATCAAATGGCTCGTTGTATGCTTTTTCAAAGATTCATGACGGCGGTGTTCTCAGGGATGTGATTTTCTGTTTAATTCGCTGAATTCTGCTTTATTTTATCTTCCAGGAAGATAAAGTACGTTAAGTACGTTAGCGGGCTTGTGGGTCCACGAACGCAGGAAGCTGCGCCCTTTCAGGCAGGACTGGAAGTGGCGTATGGCCACCGGTAATCAATATGGCCAGGTGGAGAGTCATTAACTCTACAACAGCTGTATGCGCTGGGGCTGGCGCGAGGGATTTAAACGGTAATAAAAGTTAACCATCCCCTTTATGATTCCAAACAGTTTGAAATTGACAGTGCACAGTGGACATTGACTCATAACTTTTGAATATTTCTAAGGACTTGGCTACATCATTGATTGTGCAAAATGAACTGCTCAAGACTCAATGGAGATTGAAACTGGTGATCTGAAATGAATGCTGAATTATAAAAAGTTAATGGTATGTGGAATTTTATTTCTATATGGAACAGATAAAATTATACTTATTTTCATTTGATCAAGTGTTAAAGCATGTGATGGATAATGCTTGTTGGAATTTTTAGGAATGCTATCTTCTTG